>JAGXJF010001570.1:0-742844 GCA_019208055.1 Stipa capillata | reverse complement strand
TATGTATATAAAATATACATATGTTTTCCTATTTTTTAGTTCTATTCTCAAAAGAAAAAGAATAATTTAACTCAACTTAAAAATATATATGGAAGTTAATCTTAAATCTTTTGTTTAAAAAGAAAAGAGAATTTATCCAACCGGCTTACTGGCCACGGCCGACCCATTAGGCCCACTTGGCACCTCTCTCCTTATTAATCTCTCTCTCTCTCTCATCCTTCACTCACCCAGACGCCGCCCGACTAGTTCCTCCTGAGTTCTCCCTTGGCGCCGCAGCTGCCTAGGATCCGACCCTTGGCCGTCCCCCTGATGCGGGACCTCCTCCTTCCCTTGCACACGCAGCCGTCTCGAGCGGGTGCTCCACCATGCTGTCGTCGGTCCTCCGGGTCGAGCTCCTCCTAAGCGTCATCTCGGTCGCTCCTCCGAGCTCCTGCCGCCACGAGCCCTAACTTGGCTCGGGTTGCCGCCTCCTCTTTGGGTCCCGCGGCCCGCCGCTCTACCTAGTACTCCGCCGGCTACTTCGTTGTTTCGGCTTGCCCCCTTGGCTGCCTCACCGCGCCGCCAGAGGTGGCTTGGGGCCCGGCGTCGTAGCTCGCTGCCGGTGGCGCTCCGCTAGGCCCTCCCCTCGCCGGTGGCATGGTGTGGCTACTCGACTTCTTTACAGGTAAGTGTTTTCCTCTTTCCCTATTCCTATTGGTCTGGCTCGACTAAGGTTTGTGCTTTGTGATTCCGATTATAACTATAATGATTTTGTGGTGATTGTTCGTGGCTTATTAGCTCCTTTCACTGCTTCTAGTTTCTAGCTTAACCAAGGTTCCAAGATTAATTAGATCATATCAAAACTAGTTGCTAACTCATTCGGTCAGGTTGATGTTGGTGACTAATTTTAATCGTTATGATCTTTGCCGCTATTGCAGTGTATATGTGTGCTGATTTCAATGTATTAAGTCCCTGCTATGAATCCATTAAGTACTGAGGATTTATTTTGTGTGTGATACTATGCATAAGCTTATGTCGTGTTCTAAGTAATTGCTCATAGTAACTAATGCTTAAGCTGATATTATATTTAATCTTTAGCTAGCTACACTAGCATGCTGTTCTTATAAATCCACGTCTTTACATCTAGATAACCTTTTTATTGATCATTCAAATTGATAAAAGGCGATTGCTGTCATCTGGTTTTTGATTTGATTACTCAAGATATTAGAACTACGAGTAGATATTGTTCCAAATTTTAGGGTTTACTGGTATTAAAACACTTAAGTTAGTTTATGGTTTGATGATGCTAGCTGTCCTACTTAGTTAGTGTGCTCATTCCAAGACCTGATTTTACTACTATTCGTTTTAGTATTAGTTCAAGAATATGCAATCTAGTACTTGTCCATGATGGTTAGTTTATTGACTGATTTACTTGTGATCACAATTTGCTAATTGTTGACTAGTTCGAATGACTATTTATTTAAAACATTACTGATGACTGGTATATCTGGATAATATGCTCCAGTAGCTACTTATGGTACAGCTGTTAGACTGATGTTTATGGGTTGGAAATGCTAGAGCTGATCTATAGCATACTCGTGTGTTCATGAGCACTTAAGCTTGAGTTAGTGTATATGTGATTAAATTGTGTTCTAGAACTTTGGCTTATTCTGCGTAAGTGCTAAATTAGGATCTTTATATTTCCTTGCCATTTCTGATGTGCTAAAATGTTCATGTATAGTTCATATACATACTAATCTAGCAACTAATCGAACAGATGTTGTCCTGATCTTACTTTTGTTTTCTGCATGCACATGTATATAGAGATGTGTTGGTTTATTAAGCTGAAGGATCAGATATTGCTTAGATCTGTAGTCTATTTTCTGTGAAGATAAATTCTAAGAAAAAGGGTTTGGAAAGGTGTAACTGATAAGAACAAAAATTATGCTCGCTCTTAGCTATATTGCTATAATGATGTTATCTGAGAATTAGAGAAAGGTAAGTTTTGTTGGTAAGATCAGATCGGCTAATGAAGATGCTAGTCATCTGAAGCATTTTCTGATAAGAACAAACATATTGCAACGCTGCCTACTAACCCCCTATGATGAAACTATAATCTGAGGGTTTTTTTTCCTTTAACAAAATTTCATCTATATGGTTATGGAAGGCCATGATGATTTTGTATAAGGATATACCTAATTTCAGAATTAGACAAGGTAAGTGTTCGGCTCCTTTGTCCTTGTTTCTTGGCTTGCTGGTGACTTTGCTTTCTCCTCTCCTTGGCTGATCCTCCCCTTGATCTTGATGGCCTGCTCCTCCTAGTGTGATTTCTTATCTGGAGAAAGATGGTTCAATGGTGGCTTGCTATTCTTTTTGGCAGGCTGGTGAAGTAATAGGGGTTCTGATCTTTGAGGGAGTAGTACTTTCACTAGGTTGCTCCACTCTGATTGCTCTGCCCCTATTTCGACCAAGGCTCTCTAGAGCTCTTTGGTGGTTATTATTTTCCACCTCTTACTGCCCTTGTTACGTGGCTGTACTGATACACCACTGTATAGCTACTACAGCTATCCCTACTGACTTGAGTTGCCTTATGAGCTAAGGGATGTTGACTTCGGCCAGCATATGTGGGCTACTCATATTTCACTCGATGGGTTGTGCCTTACAAGTCAAGAAACTTGACTTTCGTCAATTACGTGGGCTGGTTGGATAAACATTTGGTGAACGGTTGCCTTATCTCTTTAATTGGTTTATAAGACAATTTCTTTTTTAAAAGTAAAAACTCATGGAGGCAATTTAGTATATGAAAAATAAAACTATTTTTATATTCTCACCTCTTTTCTCCATATACATATATACATTTGTAGATTCGTCCAAATGAGGGTCTTAGCCACGTGGCTCTCGGACATTTTTGAAAACTAAAATGTTTTCCAAACTATTTTCGAAAACTAAAACTATTTAGGTTCACTAGGCACTAATTTGCCCCCGCAACTAAACCTGCGGATGTTGGCGAAACTGTGCTGGTGAGACCGCATATATTTCAAAACCTCGTTTTTGAAAACCTTTGCCTCCTACAGTAACGGCGTAATTCCGATGGTCTCGAGTGTATATACTCGACGACCTCGGATGTCGCCAACATTTCAAAAGACTTCCCCCTCCGACTCTCGGTGTTCTACTACATCTCTGTATCCGAAGATTAGGGTTAGTATTGATGTATAGGTAGACATTTCATCATGTAATTTTTATTTTCTTTTTCTTTATTCATTTTGTAATAATGTTGTACTTAAGACATTTGTAATATTATTTAATTAATAAATTTTTAATTTCAATTATATTTGAATGTATATGAACGATGAATGCCATGAATGCACAACAATTCCCCCCTCTCAACTTAGCTTACGACGCTCCTCGGTAGAATCAGATCAACTCAGCAACGCGAGTTGATTTGACTTCCACCTCACACCTTCTATGATTAACCCAAAAACTAGGGTTCTCACAGTAGCAAGCTTTGAAAATTATAATATTTAGAACAAGGTAGTAACACCGTTGATGAGTACTATCAAGACCTTCAATATTATTTATTTTGTTGTAATATCGATGAGATTGAGGAAGCTACTCTTAATAGATTTTGGAAATGTATAAACCATGATATTCAGGATGAACTTATGCATAAGGACTGCTTTTCTATCAACCGTTTGTTTCGTGTTGCTTACAAAGCTGAACAGGTGATCAAAAGGCGGATAAATGAGGCTAATAAACACAAGGTACAAGTTCCCATGTTGCAACCCATTAAAGGTACTCCTCCCAATGCTCCCCATGATGAATCCTACTTGTCCACTACTCATGCTATGTTAGAGCAACCTAGAGTAGAACCGTTTGTTACTTTGCCTTTGCCACAAGTTGAGAGTACTATGTGTGATGACTTACTTGATGCTCCTTGTGAAAAAGAAGAGTTGTGTGATAATACTTCACTTATATCCATACCACAACTAGTTGATAAACATGCTACTGATGTTTTTGAATCACAGGTTAGTGCTGAAATTAGTGTTCCATGTGTTGAAGCTATTGATATCTCTCGTGTGGAATTACGTAGATATGATGACATTGTTTCCACCACATTACTTGACCAATGTTCTGAATCACATGAACTGCTTGATGATTTTTGTGACCCATGTGATACCATTGATTTACCTAGTGATTTAGATGTACAAAGTGATGATACACACGTTGAAAATTCTAAAATTTCTGATTTGGACACCCCATATTGTGATATTAATGATGTGCAATCTATTTTGGGTGATATAGAAGTTGATTCGAGTGCCCCATGTCCTGCGATTGTTTCTTTTACTAATTTGAGAGCACCAATTATTGAGCCATGTGTAGAAAATGATTCTGAAATAGGCTATGATAAGTTGGTAGAACATAATGACATGTATAATGCCATTAGTCATGATGTTGTATGTGCTATCAAACTTGTTAACCCTATGATTTTGACATATGCTCTCGAAAAGGTTTCTGAACTTGTGAGTTTACTATCTTGGAATTCCGTCTATACTCCTGCTTATAGGATTAATTTAATTGAAGCTACTAGTTTAGACGATGAAATTTGTGTGCATATGGTTTGCATCACTTAAACTGAACCGGTTGTTTCAAAACTTACTCATTTTACCAATGACCACTTGCAATTATTCATCTCATCCCCTATGCAATGTCATCATTTGATTCAAAGGATTATATTGCATGCTGTAGCAATTTATGACATAGGCAATGAATTCTTGATGCATAGGATTTGCATTCCATGTGGTCAACTTTTTGCTTTTAGATGAGATAATTTAACGCCAATACTTCATTGCTTTGATATGACCTCCAATATTGGTGCTAAATTGATGTTAAATAGCTTGTCACATGATTGTTTCAACATTAGTGCATTAACTTGCTCTAAAATTCAGCACGATGTGTCTTATTATTTGGGTACCACTGATGATTATTCACCTATGTTGGGATGGTTACGTGATAGACATTGCAAACGTGATTATATGCATGAACATTTCCCTTATATTGCAAAATAGATTATATGCATAAACACTTCACTTATACTTGCAAATTGAGTTGTAATACTTGTTGGAATTATAAGAATGATGTACCACTATGCATGTTTCTAAGATCCGCCAAGCTGAATCATAGTTGTGATCATGGTTTTGATATAATTGTTAACTAAGAAAAGCTAACCATGATTGATAGATACATATATGCTGCATACACATTTTCTTTGCTCTTTGATGGTTTTCAGGTTATGCAAAGCTAAAGACGGCTTTGTTTTCAAGAAAGGGAGGATAATGAGGACATGAACCCCATTGATACACCTGCTACCACCTCTACTTCCACTACTTCAAATACATCCGCTGCTCAAGCTACAAAGAACAAATGACGGTTCATCAAGATCGTCAAGAACAAGCGAGAATTCAAGTTCAAGATCTCGGGAGGAGGAAGGAATGAAATTCATGTGTCCATGAAGATGTCTCACATGAATTGGTGCTGTACAAGGAGTTTTCCCATGTTATTTTCAGTCCAAGGGGGGCTAGAGATAGAGTCCCACAAGATCTGGACTCTGGTTCAGATTGCTGAGAGAGTCCTAACTTCAAACGTCTTCATCTCGAGCATATGGACTCCGATTTGGGTGATCTTAGACTCTTTAGAAAGCTTATCTTGTGCTCTTTCCAACATGTCCAACCCCATCTCCAAATTCCTTGCGAGCACGTGGCAACTGCCAAAAAAGTTCGGGACTATCTTTGTAACTGAACACCTCTTCTCTTTAAATACCCCCTAGGGTTCTCTCTTTAGCCGCGGGTTTCATTGAGTTGTTTAGCTACTGCTACAATATTACATCTATAACTCGTGTAGGACTACCGACTTGTTTAGATCTTCAGTGGAATCCCAAACTTTGTTCTTGTATCTTTTGTGCCAATTTAATACTCGTAATTTCAGATTGCAATTTATCATTGTTCTTGCTGGTTCTTGGTTGCTTGCGGGAACTCAAACTTTGTTGTTCAGATTGATCGCGCCTACGGCAAGGTCAATAATCATCGGAGGTTGGTTTAGTGATTGCCAAGGCATATCGTCGTGTACGGTATAGTCGGATCGTCAAGGTCAAACTCCACCAAACCGTTAGTTATCTTTGTCTCACCGAAAGATCGGACCACCGTCTCATCACGTCCCATGGTCACTCGGTTGTAGGCGAGCATCATCAAGCCCAACCTATGGTATGCCTGCCTCTATACATGCAGCACTGCGTGACCCCCACTAGAAACCCACCATGGACACCGAATTTGATGCTCTCGTCGCCAACCGTACCTAGGAACTGGTTTTTGCGACCGCGCGGCTTGAACGTCATCATCGGTAAATAGGTGTTCCGCCACAAGTTACATGCGATGGCTTGCTGGATCGCCACAAGGCACGCTGGGTCGTCCGTGGCTTCGTTCAGCACACGGGCATCAACTTTGCTGACACGTTCAGCTCGGCTGTGAAATCGGGCACTATCTGCACCGCCCTCATGATCGCCGCATCTCGTTGATGGCTAGTACACCAATTAGACATCAAGAATGCATTTTGGCACGGCGTCTCGGCGAGCAAGTCTTCTGTTTCCAGCCTACCGGATCATGTCTGTCGGCTGTCCAAATCGCTCTACGGTCTAAAGCAGGCTCCATGGGCATGGTTCTCGCACTTCGCCAACTTCGCCCACTCCATCGGCTTCACATCTACCCGCTCTGACGCCTCTCTATTTCTACTCCGGCGAGGTGTCCAAGTGGCATACCTCCTTTTTTATGTAGACGACATCATCCTGACAGCCTCTAGCGATCAACTCCTTCACGACATCATCGCTCACCTTTGTCAGGAATTCTCCATGAAAGATCTTGGCCAGCTTCACTATTTCCCTGGCATCAAAGTCCATCACCGGAGGGCTTCTTTCTCTCCCAGCACAAGTATGCCAAAGAAGTACTGGATCGTGCCCCGCATGTTAACTTGCAAGCCCGCCGACATGCTGGTTGACACGAAGCCGAAGGTCACCGCCGACTCAGGTGCGGCCGTGGATGATCCATCGAAGTACCAGAGCTTAGTGGGCACACTGCAGTACCTCACGGCTTGATCTCATCTATGCCGTCCAACAGGTATGTCTACATATGCACGAATGCACGATCCCCGGGCTTCACATCTCTCGCTTAGCAAGTGGATTCTGCGCTATGTTCGCGGCACGACGGGCCACGGATTGCTTCTTCGCGGCTCATTGTCGACCGACATCACGGCTTACTCTGACGCAGATTGGGCCGGATGTCCCGACACTCGTCAGTCCACTTCTGGATACTGCATATACTTCAGGGATTCCCTAATCTCTTGGTCTTCTAAATGGCAAGCCACAGTCTCCCGATCGAGTGCGTAGGCGGAATATCGAGCCGTGGCGAATGTTGTCACCAAATGTGCTTGGCTTCGTCAGCTCCTTGGCGAGCACCACTGTCCACTCTCCAAAGCGATGGTGGTGTTCTGTGACAATGTCTCCGCAGTATACATGGCGGCCAATCACGTTCACCACAAGTGCACGAAGCACGTAGAGCTGGATATTCATTTCGTCCGCAAGAAGGTCGCACTGGGCGAACTCTGGGTGCTCCATGTTCCGAGCAATCAACAGTAAGTCGATGTTATGATGAAGGGACTGCCGGCGGCAATTTTTCGGAAGTTTCGATCCAGTCATTGCATTGAATCCGGCAATGTCACGACTGCGACGGGGTGTCAGAGACACGTTCAGTTAGGGTGTGTTTGGTTTGAGGGATGAGGTGGGATGGGATCATCCCATCCCATTTTTTGAGAGATATCCAGTGTTTGGTTTGAGGGATGGAGTGGATAGGGATATCCACCCCAAGGGAATATTCCCTAAATATGCTGAATGGAGGGAGTTGGCAAAAATATGTGGATGAGCTGAGCCAAATTTCGCTAATCGCGTTTAGAGCTAGCTAATCGTCATTTTTTTCTAATCGCATCCTGGATCTCGGGCGAGCTCGGCCGCAGCCTCCCGCCGGCCGCCGCCCCCGCCTCGGCCGCTCCCCGGCCCCAGCCTCGCAGCTCCCGCACGAGCTCGGCCCCGCCGCTCCCCGCCTCGCTCGGCCCCGCCGCTCCCCAGCCCCGCCTCGGCCGCTCCTGCACGAGCCCGGCCCCGCCGCTCCCCGCCTCGCCCGACCCCGCCGCCCCCCGGCCCCCGCCTCGGCCCCGCCGCTCTCCGCCCTGCCCGGCCCCGCCCGACCTCGGCGCCGCTGCTCCGCTCCCCGCCCCGCCTCGGCCCCACCGGCCCCGGCCCCGCCCGACCTCGGCGCCGCCGCTCCCCGCGCCGCCTGGCCTCGCCGGCCCCCGGATCTCGCCGTTCTGCGCCCCACCCGAGCTCCGCTGCCGCCGGTGGTGAGGGAGAGAGGATGGAGAGAGAGAGAGGGAGGATTAGAGAAAAAATGATGAGCTGTCACTGACGTATGGGGCCCACATGTCAGTGGCACATCCAGTTGAATCCATCCACTTTTTGCCAAACAAGAAATTGGACCATCCAATCCAGTCCAATCCACTGAACCAAACAAAAAAATGGTTCATCCCATCCCAACAAAATTGGACCGCCTCATCCCATCCCACCTTGCCCTCAAACCAAACGGACCCTTAGTTGGTCCGTTGTCCTAGTCTCACGGCTCATTTCTTGTGAATAGCTGAGTTAGTTTAGCTAAAGCATTCACTCATGTACTTGTATAGATATCACTCAATTGATCAATATAACAAGCGTATGCAAAAACGTCTCCTAGAGCTATTACAGTTCAGTTTAGCAGCTTTTAGTTTCAATGCAATCATAAGGTAGAGAAACCTCTACCTTTCGCATCAAAAAAAATAAAAACATTGAGGATCCTTCGTCGTCGAGCACTCGAGCTCCATCCTAGAGGTTTTCCAATCGCGAACGCGGTTTCGGCTGGTGCTCTCCGTGCTCATCAACTTCTTGGCCTCGGTAGTGTACTACGGAGATGCCCGTAGAACTGCTTACCGCGCTGCTCCTTGACCACTTCGGCAAGAAGCCACTCAGCATCAGCACAAGAGAAATGCTAGGAAAATCAGCGTTGGCAGGAGTACGAGGTACGCGAGCAGGACGACGGCGGCTGACGAGGAAATTGCATGGCGCCGGCGGGGAGAGATCCACACGAGGCAATGCTGGCTCTTGCCGTTGCGGCGTCTGGTTTCGTGCACCAGATCAGGATAGTGAAAGCGGGAGGTTGAAGACAACTCCATAGCTGTTGATCCCACAGATCGGACGGCTGTGACCTATCTGGTTGCTTCCCAGATGCGTGGGTGGGGCAAATTGGTGATGACGTGACACCTCTGCCACGTAAGCAACTAAGTGGCGCTTAAGGATTGCAAAACCGCCGTTTGGTCGGCCGCAATCCCAGCTTAATAAAGGGTTAAATGGACCACTCACTACGGGAAAATGATTCTATGCCGAGTGCTCGCCTCTTTGCCGAGTGCATTCCGTCGGGCACTTGGCAAACAGTGGCCTAAACCGAGTGTCGACAAAAAACACTCGGCAAACTATATACACTCGGCAAAGCAAACCTATACCGAGTGTGTAAGAAAAAACATTTGGTAAAGCCACGGTACTCGGCAAAGAGAACCTATGCCGAGTGCCTTCAGATTGGCACTCGGCAAACAGGGTGACACGTGTCCGCTGTCACCGCGGTTGACGGGAGGGTGACGGTGCGGTTACCTTTGCCGAGTGCCCGGCAAATAGCTCTCGGCAAAGCCTTTTCTTTTTTTTCCCTTCTTTGCTTTCTTCTTTCTTTCTTTTCTTTTTTTTCTTTCCTTTCTTATCTTATCTTTTCTTTATTTATTCTCTGTTTTTTAATTTCTTTCTTTCTTTTCTTTGCTTTGCTTTCTTCTCTTTTTTTTTCTTTCTTTCTTCTTGTGTCAGGTTTGCATGTGAAGCGACCGCTGCTTCATCGGTTGGCCTTGAAACTTTTTCCACAGTCAACATACACTATTACATGTATCATGTCAAAATTTGGCATTTTTTGAGGTCCGTTTGCTATATTTAAGCCATTAAATGCATTTCTAGGCATTTAATGGATATAATTCAAATTTGAACTGCAGGTACATGAAATAATCGCTAGAAATGGATTGAAAAATCTTATTGGTGGTCTTTATTGTATGTTTAGGCCTTATGTAAGGAAAGAAGAGGAGTCCCAGACACCAGGTGGCCGAGACTTGGGCACCAACATGGTGGTTATTAGCATTTTAATTCTCAAAAATTCAAACGAAGCCCGAAAATCACGAAACTTGGCATGGTGTCATGCTATGACCCCTGGAGGCTGTGGTAAAAATTTAAAAATGTTTCGCAAAATTTGTCACGTAGACTGTTTACAAACCGGACCATCTCCAAGGAAGAAACTAGGTTTCGAGAGGGAACGGGTCAGGTTTGCATGTGAAGTGACTGCTGCTTCGTTAGTTGGTCTTGAAACTTTTTCCACAGTCAACATACACCATTACATGTGACATGTCAAAATTTGGCATTTTTCCGAGTATGTTTGCTATATTTAAGCCATTAAGTGCATTTCTAGGCATTTAAACTTTAGAAAATATTAAATCAATTCAAAAATTATGGAAACTCCTACAAAACAACTTATATGTAGTATATTACATGTAAAAAAATGTATTGAGGTATATAAGATAAAAAATGTATTAGGTATACAAGTATTGTATTTGTGCAAGTCATATGGAAGGACTTTGCCGAGTGTAACACTCGGCAAAAGTTGTGTGTGTTTGCCGAGTGCAACACTTGGCAAAGCCATCGCTGTGTTCTGATTGGTCAACTCGACCCTCCCATGGATCATGGCCTTTCCTCTCGATCCGACGGCTCTCTCTCTCCCTCTCTCTCGAGATCGGACGGCTCTCCTTCCCTCTCTTCTCACCCTTCCTTCTTCTTCTCCCTCTCTCCCAATTCAATCGCGACGGACGATGGCGGGCAGGAGACGGCGGGCGGGCGGTGGCCGATGGCGAGATGAGGGAGACGGCGAGCGGCGGCGGCCGACGACGAGCTCGTCGCACCGGCGGCTTCTCTCCCTCTCTCCCTTCTCTCCCTACGGCGCCGGTAGGCCCTCGTACGCGCGCTCACCACCGCCGCCGACGAAGTCCCTCCTACAACCGCCGCCCTCCTCCTTCCCTCCTCCCTCCTCTCGCCGCTACCGCCCTCCTTCTCCCCTCCTCCTTCCTCTCGCCGCGGGCGCTAGGCCGAAGCCGCCAAGTTCACCACCGCTGCCAAGGCCATGACCACCGCCGTGGTGACCGTCGCCGAGAGGGAGGCGAGTGGTGGAGGGCTCGACCCCATCGACGCGCTGGAGGCCACGGTGCCGTCGGGGAGCCAAGAGAGGCTGGCGGTGGAGCAGGAGGTGCTCGGCGCGCGACGGCGGCGGCCACAGCCTAACCGCGTCGGCGCTGGCCAGGCGGCATCTTTTTTTTATTTCTGCGAAAATGTTTGCCGAGTACCTACTGCGCGGAACTCGGCAAAGCGTGTAGCCACGTGGCAAGCACCGTCTCCGTCTGCCGTCTGTCATGCCACTTTATTGTGCCGAGTACCCAGGTCTGACACTCAGCAAAGCCTTTGCCGAGTGCCCGACGAAAGGAACTCAGCAAACCCCGCTTTGCTGGAAGGGTCTACGCCGAGCGCCCTTTGCCGAGTGCAACACTCGGCAAAGGCTTTGCCGAGTTTAAATGGCCCTTCGCCGAGTATTCTGGGTACTCGGCAAAGAAGCAAATTCCAATAGTGACTTAAATAGTTTATTAAATGGACCTAAAACTTTTTAGAGCGTAACATTTGCAAATTGCTAAAAAAAATTCTCTTAAATATTTGCAACATTCAATTTTAGCAAAAGAACATAACTTTTGTGTCCATCCTCCGTATTCACTTTTTACGGTCAATTTTACATAGTTCTATTTTATTATTTTGTAAGAATTTTATTTTTTCTCTGGTACTACTAGATACTGCTATATATACCTATAAGGCAGAGTTGAGAATCAATTTGGTAGAAGATCAAAAGAGTAAGTTAAATTATGGTGAGAATACTTGAATGAGTTAAGCTTGTTCTCTGAAAAAAATGGAATCATCTATGAAAGGACGCCTCCCTATTCAACACAGTTAAACGGGGTTACTAAAAGAAAGAACCGCACTTTAACTGACATGGTTAACATTTGTTACACACTCTGGATTATCTAAGGCATGGTAACGGGGGTCTATTGAGCACATGCAGTGTCCTAAATAGGTCCCACTAAGAGTAAACAAAAATAACCCATATGAGTTGGGAAGGAAGAAAACCATTGCTCTCTTACTTGCGCACATAGGGTTGTTTAGCAAAGGTCAATATATCAATAACCAAGAAGCACAAGCTTAAACCTAAAATAGTTGATTGTGTCTTTTAGGATATGCTCACCAGAGTATTGCCTATAGATTTCTAGTAGTCAAATCTAAGGTATCTAACATGCCTTTCGATACAATGATGGAGTCTAAGGACGCTATATTCTTTGAAAATATGTTCCACATGAGGAATATGCATATTACTTCTAGTCAAGCAATCGATTTAACTCCTGAACTCGCCATACCTATTGAACATTTTGAACAAACTTATGATCAAACTCACGAGGATGATGACAGTGAAGCTCCTAGGAGGAGCAAGAGACAAAGGACCACAAGGTCATTTGGTGATGATTTCGCTGTATACCTCGTGAATGGTACTCCTAAGACCATTTGAGAAGCGTACACATCTCCAAAAGCAGAGTACTAGAAGACAGCAGTCCGTAGCAAGAAAAATGGATTTCATTCTTGCTAACAAAACTTGGGAGATCATAGATCATCCTTATGGTGTAAATTTGTAGGATATAGATATATGGGTGTTCAAGAAGAAGCTTAAACCTGATGATACTATTAAATAGTACAAGGCTCACTTGAGACCCAGGGTTATACCCAAAAAAAGGTGAAAGCTTCTTTGATACTTACTCACCTATTGTTATAATGACCACTATACGAGTACTACTATCTTGGGCTACCTCACGTGGTCTTCTCGTTTATCAAATGGACGTTAAGATAGCTTTCCTTAGTGGAGGATTGAGCGAGGAAATCTACGTTGAACAACTTGATGGATTTCTAGTAAATGGTCAAGAGAGCAGGGTGTGTAAGTTATGAAGTATTTATATAGCCTTAGGCAAGCACCCTATTAATGGCATAAGAAGTTTGACAGAACTTTGGCTTCTGAAGAATCTATAGTAAATGAAGCCAATTCATGTGTATACTACCACCATGGTGGGCATGAGAAGTGATCATGTGTCTGTATGTTGATGACATACTTATGTTTGGGACCAACCTTGATGTGATAAATGAGGTTAAGACATTCTTGTCTCAAAACTTCCATATAAAGGATATGGGAGTAGCTAATGTAATCTTAAACATCAAACTAGTAAAGGGTGAGGATGAGATTACACTATTGCTATCTCATTATGTGAAAAAGATCTTGAACTGCTTTGGAGATATGGATAGTAAGCCTTCTCCAACATAGTATGATCTAGTCCAATAATTCAAAAGATTAAAAGTATCACTAAAAATCAACTACGATACTTTGAGATCATGATCCACTCATGTATTTAGCTAGCGCTATAAGGCCTGATATCTCTTTTGTCGTGAGCAAGTTGAGCTGAGTTATATCTAATTTGGAGATGTTCACGGCATACCCTTGAAAGGGTAATGTATTACCTTAAAGGTACTATGAGTTATAAAAATTTTCTATTCAGATACCCTAATGTACTAGAGGGATATAGTGATCCAAACTAGATTTTTGATGTTGATGAGATTAAGATTACAAATGAATATGTATTCACTCATGGTGGTGGAGCTGTTTTATGATTATAACTAGACCATTTTGACAAGACCAACCATGGAAATAGAAATCACAACATTAGACACAACTACTATTGAGGTAGAATGGCTGCGTGAACTCTTGATGGACTTGCCAGTAGTGGATAAATCAATACCCGCGATTCTTATAAACTGTGATAACCAAATGGTTATCATAAAAGCAAATAGTGCAAAGGATAACATGAAGTCTTCAAGTCATGTCAAAACAACGCATATGATAACATGAAATCTATTAGTAAATGAGAGACTCTGGAGTTATAGCTTTGGACTATATCCGCCTTTACCACGCATTATTATATGCTCTTCTAGAGGAGTACATATACAGGAAGTAAATTCTAGCCGCTTTCTGTTGAATCCAATTTCAAGTTTGATTAGAAGTATAGAAAGACCATGAGGATGGGAAAATAAAATTTAAATATTTTTAATTAATTCTCCTTTTTTGCCATTTTCTTATTATCATATATAAGGGGCACCTCCACTCATACAAACGAAGAGCTCATCCTCTCATTCTCCCTTCCATCCCTTGTGTGTTGACTTGCCTCCAGAGTTACTCCATTTCGAAGCGTTAGCGTTCACCAGAGTTCAGGAAAGCAAATCTCCAGAACTGTTTGGCCTTGTGATCCTGCCTGGGAGATGACGAATTTAGTTTTTGGGAAGCGTTCCGGCGAGACTGCTCATTGTCTTCTTCCTCTACGTCGACTACGTAGTTCATCTGCGGCTACAAGACAGCTCCCCCAAGCTCATCGTCATCAGATTCTTTGCCATTCCCTCCGATCGAAAAGTATATAAATTACACTATGTTCATACTGTTATTATACCTGTTCTATGTGATCCTCATTTGTACATGTGATCTAGATATAAATTATATTGTTTTACTACTTATATTCATGTATGCGTTCTATATTGTGATTATTCTTGTGATTAATATTGTCATGAATTCAAAATTTAAAATCTAAAAGTGCTAATTTATATACTTCTGCCGACACGAGAAATCTTTGAGTTGACCAAGAAGCTAATAATATGAAGTCTATATTTATTTTTTTCATGAACAGACCATTTCAACGAATGCAACCATGCATGCACCGAATGAATCTACACAATGAATTAATCATTTAACCTCGACAAAGTCAAGGGTCGGGACATCACCTTTATATAGCCACAACATTCACCACGAATTACTCTAAAGCAACCTACATACTCCCGTCGAAGCTAACAACCTTCAACCACCACATCCACTGATCCACAGCCTTTTCCAGTTCATCACAAAAAGAACAGCGCGCGTGTCCATTTGTGTTCCCGGCAGGCATGGATTTCGACTTGGCAAGCAGCAGCGAGACGCTGATCAAGTTTGCGGCGTTTATCCTGGTGCAGGCGCTGGTGTACCTCATCCTGTCCCAGTCCTCCGACGTGTTCTCCGGGGAAAGGAGCCTCAGCTTCCGTCGCCCGGCGAGGTCGGCGAGCGCCCGGCGCATGGTCGCACTGTTCTCCGGGATACGGCTGGTGGTAAGCCGTCTCCGGTCAGCTGTCAGCGGGAAGGGGGGATCCAGAGGTTGTGACATGGATATTGACCTGGAGATAGAGCTAATGTTAATTGGCTGCTCATTTTCATCGTGATTTTTTTCTGGGGGACAAAGTTCGCACCGAGCTTAGAACATGCACTCTCTTTTCCTTACGAACATTTCATCTTGGAATTTATTGTGCGGGAGTTTTACTTGTGCATACGACTTGTTTGGCAACAAATTGCAAAGTTCGTCTGTTGATTGATTGGAGACTGAGCTGTTAATATCCACCATGACATAATAATAATGTAGGATCGGGCACGGAGCAAGAAGGGGGCTGGATAGTGACCCCGAATTTTTTTCTCAAAACCTAATTCGCACCATTGGCAATATGATTACTAAGGTGCAAAGATCAGAGAAACACAAAAAAAACCCAGTTGTTTAGAGGCAAAGGGCAACAGCCCCCATTCCATTTCAGTCACGGAAAGCCAACTTACAAACGAGTGATAACAAAAATATACATCAGAGAACCCCGGAACGCGGTATAACCACCGTAGCACACGGTCTGACATGATATGCAAAACTCGCCTAATATCTAGGCAAGGATGGTCACGAGGGCGGTCTAACCGTAGAAGGATTGGTCACTAGAGTGATATGACCTTCAGCCATTAGGAACAACAGCAAAAACATGAAGAAGCTTAACGAAATGCTCGTACATTTTGATCCGCCAAAACAAAATGCTAAGAAATTTTACATAGTGGTAGACAATATAATTATGAAGCTAGTCCATTTGTTTACAATGAAGCTAATCCAATTCGAGTGACATCAAAAGTTCAAAAGAGTTGAAAAACCACTAGTACAGAAAAGTTCATCCGGAGCGGTTGAAATATATTGTCTGAGGCCGTTGTCCCTTCCACCTCCAAATAGTGGTTGCGGATATCCGTATTCAGCGTGAACCTTATGTTCCTAGTTTTCGCAGCGAACAGGGGATGCTTCCTATCGAAGTTTCTCCGCTGAGTAGCATCAGTTGGGTGTCTTAACTTTCTATTAGATACCTTCTACTCCTCAGCATTCCAACGAAATAGTTCACCTCCTTTGGATTCGCAAATAAACGCTTTAAGCGGGGATTATTGGCAAATACCAAACTACCTTGGTAGGAATTTTGTTTGTAACCTCAATGCATTCATCGGCTCCATTTGGTCCAATCTTACATTTGTATAGAAAGACCGTGCACACTGAGCATAATACAGGATACAGTCATTTTGACATGCATGCATCTTTTCAACTTCTAGTCCCAAGGGACAAAGCATCTTCTTGACTCTGTATGAGTTTATGGGTAACTCGTTCCCCTCCAAAAGCATGTCCCCTAGGAGGCCCAATAACTCATTGAAGCTCTTGTGGGACCAGCTGTTGCTTGCCTTCAGTTTCAATAGTTCAAGCATGCCATATAATTAACAACGTGAACTTTGTCTTGCATCCGGGAGGAGTGGTTTCTCGGAGGCTCTTGTCAAGCCTAGAAATTGTTAGTGCTCTCTATCAGTTAGATGCCCTTCAAAATCACAAAATATTTATTCTAGATCTGACATCAAGTTAGTATCATCGGACATCTGGTCGTCCAAATCATGATCGATATCAAACGACATATCGATTGCTTTTTCATTAGCTATGATGTCATCATCTGGGACTATAGCTTGATTTTCACCTGCCTAGTCCAACATAAATGCCCTTATCTGAAACCTCTCTTAAACAAGTGGAACTCGATATGTGGGGTCTCAAAAATTCTTACGTTACCACGGTTCAGGCATGGATAATACGTGTCTGCTCTCCCCTCTCTCAACATATCCACCTCAGTAGCTACCAGAAAGGCTCTCACACCATCTCTATGCGCTTCGGTGTTGCGAGCTCCATACATCCATATTCGAGTTGGACCCATCTATGTCGTGCATATGATTTTTTATTAAAGTTACAAATATAAAGTGCTTCCACTACATGACATGAGAGTAGCGCTCTCTTCAATTACTAACCTAACTAAGCAATGTAGCATTTCTTGCATTTAAGCCACGAATATAAAGCCGTAATTTTTAATTTGTTGCATTTTAGCAGAAAATTGCTTAAGAATTCTGCAAACCTTAAGAAATCATCTATGTACATACAAAGCATTCAAATATACAATGAATCAACCATCTCCATACATCTAATAATAATCATACAAATCATGTTCTTATCTTCTACATAACAAACCAAAATCACAAAATTATTGGAAAAAATGCTTGTAAAACAAACCACTAACATTCGCTAATCAACAAGAAATGAATTTCTCCAACCACTCTTCAAAATCTAGCTTCTCCCCTAAAAAATTGCCACCAAATCACTCAAAAAATTACCAGCAATTCACTACAATTAAGACAGATTTGGCTACGGTCTGTTTGCTCGTGCAACGCATTAAGTACTGTGCATGAAATTGCTGGCAGTTAGATCCACTTACCAATCTCAGATATAGGTTCTAGGGAGGCGGTTATATATTTACCACTGCCTCCAATATGATCGTATCATATTGGAGGCAGTGGTAAATATACACCCGCCTTGGATATTCGCCTTAAGCGAGGCAGTTTGTATTAGCCGACCACCTCCAATATATGTCCAAGGCGGGTGCTATAGAATTACCTCCTCGGATAACTTCATTATCTGAGGTGGTTGCTCCCGAAATCCTTATTTGATGCGGTTAAGCTGTAGTAACCGTCTCAGATATCTATTACCGAAGGCGCTTTAGTCAAATCGCCTCGGATAAGGCGCCTTGAATGGATGATTCTGTATTAGTGACCTCACTTAGTGTATGGATCCTAAAGCACTTAAGCCTCTCTTTGAATGAGTTTGAACTTGTGCATAAGCTATTTTATGCCTGCTTGCCCCAGGAAACTTTTGTCCATGTAAGTTCTATAGAAGCTTGTCCTGCCATTTGAAAGGCTTGTGCATATTGGAATGTTGTCTGTCTTGATGAGGAAAATGTCTAAAATACCTTACATTTTTCTCTTGTTGCTGCTTAACTGATGAAATCATTTCTTTAAACTGTATTGGCACAAGTGACCATGGAGATCAATTTATAAGATATATAAGGACCATATTATGATAATTTAAAATATGATATTAAGTAAGGGCAAGTTTTACAAGTTCTCTTGCCATCATACACAACGTCTTGCATAACTTTTGATACCAATGTGCCCAGCCATATGTTCCACTAGTAATAGTGCACGTGCAAGGCACGTTTGACCCTGTTCATCATCTTTGGAACAAATAAATTTACTTTGGAGTTTCAAAATATTCAGGAGTTTTGCCTGCTTACATGTGATATTCAGAGGATACAGATAGCCTAAACATAGCATGTTTAATATAAGAAAATATAAGGTACTGGCAAATAAATCTGGAAGATGTAAAAACTCCAACAATAAGTATTACAGTAAATGCCCTTCAGTTTCTTATGTGAATAACATTCTTTTTAAAATTAGCAATTTGAAATAATTTCATAAATAAAAAATGTAGGTTGAATACCCAGTATATATTCTGAGATGAAGAAACAAAAGTTTGTTGCTACAAGCTAGTGTAATTATATGCTCATATATTCGAGCAAGAAAGTTGCAACACATATTCTTTATAGACAGCATGTGCAAGTTAAGTTGGCAGCTGACATGTTGAGCTCTTGAACTGTGCTTCAGTAATAGCAGACCACCAGTAGACAATGCGACTTCACCTTCACAAATGTTATTTATCTAAATGTCAAGCAAGAGCAGCGTTCCTCCATCTTGAATGGTAGTAAAGGTCGAATTGGTTTCCTGAAAATCGTGAAAGCAATGAGATCTGATTACCATGCACAAGCAACCACAACAGAATATAAAATTACAAAAACATCTATAGTCAAATAGAATGGTAAGATGAACTATGGATTTGTGTCAAAGTAGTTGTAGGAATCAAATATCAATAGCATAGAGCAAGGTTATATCAACATTTCCCAATTCCTTTACAGAGTAAGAAAAAACTATGCTATGTTATAGTCACCCAACAGAGCATAGGTTGGGACTAATGAAAGCTGAGAAGATTCACTACAGCAAGTCACCCAAAGCAGTAAGTAATGGCCTCCGTCAAAAAGTTGCTAGACCCTAACTCAATCCTGAACCCCTACAGGTTCTACCTTAGTCCGTACTATAGCTAGAGAAGGTAAGTCTTCTTTCACGCATTAGTTGAATGAAACTGCATTATCTTTTTCACCAATGCTTTTCCCTGAGCAACTGCTTCTGCCACAACAAGTTAGCTGACTGAGCTCATCACCGACTGAAATCAAATTTAGAGAATAAGAGTTGTAATCTGAGAAGAACAAAACAAATAATAGGTGTGAACTTAAGATGATGGCAAGATTGGACAGTGGCCAAGTGAACAGGGTAATAAATTTGTGCTGTTGTAACTCATATTTAGCTGTTGCAAGCATCTGTAGTTTCGTAAAAACTTGTTCAGATGGACATCAAATACAGGTATCTTGCATGCTCAACAACAGGACCTTGTCCCAGGACCAAGATATTCTGCTTGCAATTTATGGTCTCTTTGAATCCTAAGTCCCAACTAATGTTCTGCGAGTCCAATGGAACTCACCCGCAAAGGCTCCAGTTTTGGGTACGGGTGGACATCATTACACATGCTGAACACAACCATAATTCCTCACTAAGTGGGCTCAATGGTTGAAGTCAGGTTACTAATTTACTCAGTTTAGAATAGCGAGAAAATGTCTGGCAAAACGCTGGATAGTAGGCTCGGCACGCTTGATCCAAAGTTGCTTCAATTAAACTGTTACATGGTTCAAAGTTGAAGCAAGTTGATTTTGAATGAGAATTACGCCCGACAGCTTGATTATAAAAGAACTTCAGAATTCCAGTGTTGAACAAGTACACAAATAAAAGATCAGACAAGAAAAAGAATAATTAATCTCTTACTCTCCACATAAGCCGATCCGTGTGTATCAATAGCTTAAGTTGAGCAGAGCAGGTTCCACACTCCAGATACCATGTATTTCCTATTTTAGCAACTTATCCAAGACATGTCAATTAGATCATGTTTACAGATGTGGGTGCAAATATGATCATTTTCTAACAGTATCATTTAGCAGATGTGGGTGCACTCAGGTACAATGGAGAAGAAAGTAGTGTTGGGGGTCACAGGGAACCTTGGAAGGTACTATGGGTCACCTGCATGTAATTTTTTCCTAAAGCACAAAATAATCACAAGAAAGGAAAAACAATGGATATGACAAAGGATCGTAGCATCCGTGGTATGCCTTAATATATTGAGGGCGATCTTGCCTGGCATAAACAAGGACACTTCAATCGAAGCAATTCTGCGGGTCATTTCCTTCGACCCAGATTGCAGCTACCTGTGGTGTAGTGGGGGCATTGTATCGTCACTGGTCTAGAGTGATGCATGTGTTAAGCGAGATTTTGTACTCATCAATGTTCGGCATAGATCCGATGCTCCTAGAGATCTGCACATAAGGATTGGCTGCAAGAATATGAAGCAACTTTCTAATGAGATTATATCAAGGTTAGGCGACCTCTGAATTCTGTGTGCCAGATGTGCATCTGTATCACAGAAGTATAGCTACAGATGACGTGGGCCGTGATCACCAGACACCAAAAAGTCTAGCCGGTGGTAAAGTTGACCTTGAGCACGGAATGTGTATACACCTGACCTATTGTTGCAATACCGTTGGTCGAGGGTGACTCCAAGTGACGTGAAGGAAAATGCGAGTTGAAGTGTCGTATGTGCTCTCTAAGTACTTTGCATCTTCATCTTGAGTTGTAAAGAGCCGACGTAGCTCATTGGGAACATTAGGAGTAACAATGTTGATCTTCCCAGCTCTGCAACAAAATCCTTTAGACTCATACTGGAACCTCTTTGCACCGCAGAACATGCAGTCAGGAACCGGCTTCAACACATGACAGCCTTCTTGCATGTTATGGTAGATATTGACATAAGGATCCTCAATTGCATCGGACATCACATGATCTGTATATGGCATGAAATAAGGAAACAACTGACTATTTCAGATAGTGTAAGGAGGTAAAATTTGAGTTATCACAATAATAGCCAAAATTAACCACAAAAATGTGTAATGAAAAAAGAGATTCAACAAGCCATGTATACCTGGAATAGATGTTATATGAGTAATAGTGCTTATTTCAGATCCATGTAGCGTGAGTGATATAGGGGTATTGGCTGAAACAAACATCCTTTTAGAAGAAGGCTCACTCGTCCCTCTAGAAGATCTCGTACGGTTGTGCTGTTTGTACTCATGGCTCCGCTGCAATCGTGATCCTTACTCGCTGGACTCATGCACGCTTTCTATTCCCTGTCACACTTCCTTCTATGTTCAACAGCAATAATTTCCATGGCCTTCGGTCCAACTGATGATAGTTTCAATGGTAAAGAAAAATCTGTACAACTCGTAGGCCCTGAACATGGTACATGAGATGGTATCCCTAATTAGAGGAAGAATCAAGAAATTAACAACCACAATCCCATTCGAGGGCAAAAAAATATCTTATAGCGCTTACAGATTACTCCTGGGTTGACCATATCACTTGATGTCCCCAAAAAGTACAACACCAGGATTGAGAGAGATAGGTGTCGTAGGAGCCATGTTAACGAAGCTCACTCCATTTTCACCATTTATAAATTGACTTGATTCTTGAATGCTCGATCTGAGTGGAGTAGTAAGGTCATGCCGACTCATTGGACCGCACATAGAAGAATCTTGAACTGAAAAAAGAGAAATTACACACCGGAAGGATAACTATTTTATTTAATTGCTTTGTGCATAGTTTTTATGTTTTACCTGTGGCAAGTGCATCACACGGTGTAGACAACATATTGTTGTAACATAGTTTGTAACCAATCAGTAACAAATGTTGATGAGTCTTCATTGGTAGAAGGAAGAGTGCATTGCGACATAAGGTCATCTTGCATAGTCGATGAAATATGAGATGATGCATCTGCAACTGGCAATAATTTGCAATGAGTATCGAGAAAAGGGTAAACAGTGGAAAACATTTGGGACAACTTTGTTTGTACCTGGGGAAATTGCATTACCCTTCGTCGATAGCATGTTGCTGTAACATGAATTATACCAATCAGTGACACTTACTATTTTGTGTACCTTAGACCTTACTTTTCATTTAAACTCTTGTTTTTCTTTTAAGGTATTGATCTTTCTTATCGGTGCTCATTTGAGAGTATCGTTATTTTTTGGTGAATTGTGTGTAGCTACACCGAGTCAATATGACTGTGCATAAAAAGCAATATAATCAAATAACGGGAGATATATATGCAAATTAATATGCTTCGTGGTTGGCTGGTGTATGCAGGAAACAAACCTTGAACCTTTTCTGATATTGTGGTGCCATGAAAATTGGATATATCACCGAGAGGGTGTTGTAGTTGGGGATCCTTATCAATGGAGGCTGCATATGAATCCATTGGTTTAGATGCACGGAGATAAACTAAAGACTGATATGCAATAATACACAACATGACTTGCCTTTGCAACTTTTAGGTCTACCTGCTTCTCTTCTAGACTGTGGATCGACATTAGAGATATCACAAATGCCAACGGAGCTAGCTGGGAGAATCAGAAGAATTATTTTATCAACACTCCCGACAAAACCATGAATGTTTCCTAATATGCAAAACCAAATAAATAAGCTTTGCTATCTCTACCTGGATTCCTTGTAGCACGTGGCTGAAAATTAGAGATATCACCAAGAGGGGATCGCCGTTGTTCAGAGACACCAAAAGAGCCAGCTTCGAAATTAAAAAATATCAAACATGAACACCCCATGTATAACCAGGCAAAACAAGCTAGTCTGCATAATCAGAAAATTTAGGAAAGCAAATAAAATAAGAGAATAGCAATACCTGCATGGTGCACATCTGGTTCCATTATGGCAATGTCGACTTCCAGCTTCTCATCCACCCATAAACTGAAGCTAGCACTCATACACAAAGAACACATAAGACTCATTTACAGTAACTACATAATTTCAGTCAACTTGCTTCAAGTAAATCATTTTATACATGACAAATTTTCTGAAAAAATATGCAATCAATAGAAAAAGTGTGCACACACTTTTCTAAGAAATGAATCACAAGAAATTAAAGTATCATACACAGCTGCAGCTTGCTCTGAATCTGCAAAGGAACAAAGCAAAGGAAACGTTAATTGCATCCTCATTTGATGATATTTCAAGCATCTAGAACTAATACGCGGCAGCAACAGGGGCAGGGGCGCGGCGGCAACGGAGGCAGCGCGCAACGCGGTGGCGACGGGGGCAGGAAAGGGCTTGGCGCGGGCTGAGCGGCAGGGGCGCGGCGGCAACGGAGGCAGGGCGCGGCGCGGCGGCGATAGGGACAGGGATGGGCGCGGCGCGGGCAGAGCGGCAGGGGCATGGCGGCGGCAAAGGGGGCAGGGCGCGGCGCGGCAGCGACGGGGGCAAGGACGGGCGCGGCGCGGGCAGAGCGGTAGGGGAGCGGCGGCGGCACGGCGGTGGCGCGGGCAGGGACGGGCGCGGCGGCGACGGTAGGGCCGGGGCAGGGGCGGGCGGCGAGGGGGCCGGGGTGGGCGCGGCAAGGCGGCAGGTGCACGGCCGCGGGGGCGAAGGAGCAGGGGCAAGGCAGTTTAATCGGCAAGGCGGTTAAGGGCATTATAATAAGGGATTAAACGTGGAGTTGAATTAGCAGGGTCCAAATTAAAACGCCAATCATTAGATAAAGATGGATGAAAGGCTCAGATTGCTTGGATTTTAAATTACTGTTCCTTTTTATATTGGTACGGATACATATACAGATACATAAATGACAAAATCTAAATCTATTATTCACGCCAAGCCAAGCATCTACGCAAGTCTACACAGCTGCACACACATGATGTTTCCATACATCTTACTAACACCTCAACAGGGACAATTAAAAGGCACATCTTACTAACACGCCAACATCTACACAACAGCACACACATGGTGCAAACCAAGCGGCCAACGAATACCGAGAAACACTTGCAGTTGAAGTTACAGTACTACACACGGCTCATCTCAGACGGATGAAATATGTCATATAAGATGGTTTTTGATCCATCTGTGTGAGCCTATCTATGATTTAAAAAAAAACACATCACAGACGGTTTTGAAAAAACCATATATAATGTTTGATTATAAAAAAAGACCTACAACAGCTAGCCTTCGTCTGCGCCGACGCTCGCCGGGTGAGCCTGGCCGTGCGTGAAACGCGTCGACTAGCATCATCGGCGTGCTTCTTGTCACAGCGACGACTGTCATCGGGGTCGATACCCTCCCCCGGTCCTTCTGGTGGACGTTTATATGCCGCTGAGCATCTGCACCATCCAAAACCCCCTCTTGCAGAACCACCGCCTACCGCATCGCCCGCGCCATGAGGAAGCACGCCGCCATTGCCACCACCACTGTAGAGGAGGGCTCGCTCGCCATAAGGGTTGCTACTGCCGTCACGTCGCAGGTGAGGAGGAGGATGAGCCGGATCTAGATAAAGGCCGCCTCCCATAGCCAGATCTGGAGGCGCTCGGCGGCAAGGGAGTTGGCGATGATGACGAGGCACGCGGCGAGGGTGCCGCAGACATAAGAAACGCCACGGACAACACACGATGGCGTGTAGATAGAGAAGGTGGACGGCCGCATCGTGAATCTGAGTAGCACCGCATCATGGGCTTCTGCGTCGGCAGCGGTGACATGGCTTGCTCCGAGGTAGCGGTAGGACGAGTGGGTGGCAGGGTAGTGGGAGGATGAGGGGGCAGCGCAGTAGCGGGAGGATGACAGGGCGGTGTTGCAAGTTAATTAGGATATCACGTGGGAGGACGAGGGTAGCTCGCTCAGACCTGGAGAAGAGGAGAAGAGAAGAGGCGATTAATCGATGTGGGATCAGTGGTATGAGTTAGGGTTGAGACGATGGAAATGAGGAGAGCAGAGCGGGGGTAGGGGGTGCACGCGTGCTAGTCAGAGTTTAGTAGATAGTGGGCGGTGGGTTTTATGGGCCATCGTTCCCAGGCCTCTCTCGGAAACTTCTCTCCAATTGTTCACGACAGTGCCTCTCGACGGCAATGTGCACCCCCCGGCTCCGCTCGTCGGTGCACACGCACGGACCGATGCCACCGCTGCGGACAGACACAGCAAGCGCATTGCCGGCCAGTTCGCGCTGCGCCTCTACCCTCCTCCTGTGTCTGGCCATCTCGTCACGGCGCCGTGGCTGGCCGTGTCAGAGTCAGAGATCGACGTGCCAAGTGGCGCACTGCAGGACTCGGTTCTGTTCGGTGCCCGTGCCTGGCTCGGTGCTTGTAGTCCCCGTGACGCGCGGACATGACATGCGACGGCATGCGCGCGCGCGTGGCTTTTGAGATCCTGGAGTCCGGCAAACAAATGCACGCAGGCACTCTAGAAGGTGCCCTTGTCGTATATACCCCTGGCTTCCTCTCGATCGGTTGGTGCCAGCTCACCGGCCTTTCCCCGGTCTCGTTAGACCCGCTTCCTATAAATACACGCTCCTCAGATGACGCTCCCTATTCCTCTGCGCCAGCCCAAAACCCTAACCAACTCAACGCTCCAGACTGGTGGGTGGGTGGGTCGCGGCGGCGATGGCGTTCGCGGCGAGCGGCGGCGTCGAGCACGTGGCCGTGGATGTGGAGGACCTGGGGGAGGAGCAGAGGAAGAGGGAGGAGGAGGAGGAGGCGGACCTGCTATGGGCTGCGTTCGAGCGGCTGCCCTCCGCCAAGCGGCGCAACCACGCCATCGTCCTTCCCGATCCCGACGGCGGCGGAGGCGGAGCAGGGGCCGAGGTGGTGGACGTGCGGACGCTTGATCGGCCTGCCCTCCAGCGCGTGCTCCGCCGCGCGCTTGCCACCACCGAACTCGACAACGGCAACCTCCTCCGCGGCATCAAGGCCCGCTTCGACGCGTACGTAATGGGACTTCACCGCTGCAAATCAATCGGCTAGATCGAGCCCTACTGAGTTTCCTACTAGAAATCCTCGCTGATTGCCTACTAGAAATTAATGTCTGACTGCGTTGCTGTGTAGGGTGGGATTGGAGGTGCCGCGGGTGGAGGTGAGGTTTCGCGACCTGAGCGTCTCGACGGAGGTTCACATCGGCACCAGGGCGCTGCCGACGCTCGTCAATTACGTCCACGACGTCGCTGAGGTATAAATTTGCGGATGCGTTTAGGTTTGCATGGCGGGGTTGACGGGGAAGGGAGGGCAAAAGGTGATCGATGTTCATGTGAACTGAAATGTCCATGTCGACTTGTCGAGACCGTTAGTTATGCACTTGGATCGACCTGGTGCTGTCGCTTATCACGCGAGCTTGCCTGCTCACCTTCTTTGCTGTGGATTCTTAAATTTTGTCACGTGAAGTTACGTCTATGAGATGCAACTACAATTAACTGGTTTGCTCGTGTGACATATGGACACATCCTTCATTGGTTTGTACTTTCTAATACAGGAGATGGATCAAAGATCGTTGTGCTAGTTTCGACTTTGGGCTAGCAGTTCTTGTACGTTAAATGAAAATTTGGGATTACATTTTACAACGGGTTATGTTGATTGTTTTGTTTGATCTATTCGTTCTGCTTTCAAGTTCGTGATTAGTTGATTACCTTTCTTGATGATAGCTATTGGAGAAGACATAGTATCATAGGCTGGTAAAATAGCAAGTGTCTCTTACCATTATTACCATACATACTTGTGTTCTGCATTCTATCGAATGGCAGAGGCCAGAGATAGATGTAATGGTTTATCTCCTTAATCCAAGAAAAAAACCTAGATTCTTAATTACCTTACTTATTTCTTGATGATTCATTCGTTACTCGTCCTGTTAGATTTTCTTCTAAGCTCTTGCTGATATGCTTCTTTTTTTCCATGTACCTGCGATCAGAGAATTCTTATTGCCTGCCGTCTTGTGCGTCCCAACAAACACAAGCTCACTATTCTGGATGATGTCAATGGCATTCTCAAACCTGGGAGGTGACGAACAACTCTTCTTACCATACAATTATTTATATATTCGGTGAACACATCGTGAAATCTGGAACTGAAGTTTTGATGCGTCTATATCAGTTTTACATAATACAAAAACACATGAACTGTCTTTGCATGCCGATGTGCTGCCTCTTGTTTCTCTTGTAATGTAGAGTGTCGACATATCACTTATTCAGTATACATGTACCCTGTTGCTTCTATTATCAAAGCATGTTAGTTTGTTACAACTTTTTGACACTGCTCCTTTTGTTTTCATGTAAGAATGACGTTGTTGCTGGGACCTCCCGCATCTGGGAAGTCAACCCTTTTGTTGGCCCTTGCTGGTAAACTAGATCCTCAGCTAAAGGTGACCTTGCCTCCATTTGTGTGCGCGCTTGCTTGCTTGTTTTTTATAGTTGAGATAACAGGTTAATTGTTCTTTATATTCAAATCTTATTTCTCATTTTTTTCGTTTTCTTTTTCTTCATCTTCCAATAGAAAAGTGGAGAAGTTACATACAATGGAATTGCTCTTGATGAATTTTGTGTACAAAGAACTTCTGCCTATATCAGTCAGATAGATAACCATCTTGGGGAGCTGACAGTACGGGAAACCTTAGATTTTGCTGCAAAATGCCAGGGTGCAAGCGAAAACTGGCGAGGTCGGGCGTCCTTTCTTATACTTCGCATGACGTTTTATTTTTTGGGACTTATAGGACAAGCTTATGTTAATGCAGTACAGGGTACAAATAAATCTTTAGAGAATGTTTTAATATAAAAAGGAACGGACAGGTTTCCATGATTACTGATATCATTTTATTGATGATCTTCTTATACGTGCACTCTTCCGCTTGTGGGATATTTTGATTTGACATTCAACATGTTTGGTGCATTTGATCCATTGGACTTGTCACATACTTTTATACTCCGTCCTGGATTATTCTGATACACATCATGTGCTTTCTTCCACATATGTTGCTAAATTCTGCTTCACTCAATGCTCTCACTAATTTTCATTGCAGCTATGCAACTGTGCTTAATCCATTGGTAATAACATGGATACTTTTTAGTGATCCAAATCCTAATAATGTCATCACTCCAATTATGCATAGAGCAAGATAAAGTGATCTACTCTAGTTAGATTAGTTCAATTCAAATGCCTATAGTCTACCCGAACAAGAATTCTTGTTCATAATGTAATCATGAAACAGCATTTTCTAATCCCCGGATCCAGTGTGAGTTGGTGCTTTGAGATTCACATATGTGCTAATTCTACACCGTGCAGTACTGTACACTCCATAATGAAGTAATCCATCTATAACTTGTGCTAATCTATTTCCATGTATGCTAGGCATTGAAAAATGAACTAGTCAATATTTGCCTTGTACTAATTCATTTTCATGCATGCTTGGCACTGTGTATTTGCTTTATTAATGTGTGAAATGAAGATATGCTACAGCGATGAGGAAGGGGAGTGACAATGCCATCGGGGGGGTAGAGACATATTTCCCATGTAATTGATCTGTGTAAATTGTCGTAGGAACAACCTTTCTGAAACAAAACCTACATGATAATCTTCAAGATAATCGAATTTGCTGGTTATTATTTGAGAGTAGTTAAATTTGCAGATTATGTGAAGATTCATGCATCTTGTGTAAGGTACTTTGCCAACAATCTAGTTGCAGATGTCTTCTATTGTTTTCACATTTAGTTGTGTCTGAAAATTAATATGGATTGCTGCTTGGCTCCATGTATAACTTTGTTCTTTTCAAGGTCGCTCCCTAAGCGAGTGTTCATAGTACTAGAGAATGTGAGGGGTTTTGTACTCTATACAGAGTCTTAGAAGTCCTAAAGTAGAGATTTTCAGTTCTTCCCCTTTCACTTGTCCCTCGTAAGTCTTACAAATCATGGAATGTTCCTTAAGTTGAAATGGAATGAAACATTATAGACTTTTGGATGTTTTTGATGAATATGCAATTATGCACAGAAATAAAAGCTTTGGACTCATCTTAGTGTTACCTAGTGTTAAGCTTCCAACTAGTATATTTTGAATCTTTTATGCTGGGTAATTGGTTGACATTTGTGAAAAGCTATTTAATGCTTCTAATGGAGGCAACTTTAGTTATTTCCTCAAACTTTTTGCTCGTGCTTATCTTTAATTTATAAGTAGGGAGGACCGGTTGTTGTGAGGGAAAGACGAGAGATTACATAAAGCTCCATGGAGCATAGGCACCCGTCTGATCCACATGTATGTTGCATATGCAATTTGTAGTTTGGGTGTGAAATGTATAATCACTTTGGTTCAGGTTGGTGAGGTACATGAATTAGTTGCCTTTTACTTCCATTTGTTTTGTCTTACGTGTGTTGTTTACCATTTACTTGTGTAGAGTGCTTGAAAGAATTGGTCAATCTTGAACAGGAAAAAGGGATACGACCAAGTCCTGAGATAGACGCTTTTATGAAGGTTATTACTAAATTACCTGGATTCTTATTTGTTACATTTCGTTCTGCAAATTAATCTATTTTGTGTGGTCAGACTGCATCAGTCGGAGGACAAAAACATAATCTTGTTACAGACTATATGCTGAGAGTGCTAGGTCTGGATATATGTGCTGATACCCCTGTAGGCAGCGACATGGAAAGAGGTGTCTCTGGTGGCCAGAAGAAGAGAGCGACAACAGGTTTGTAGGATTGCAACTTAATGTTTTCTCTGATGCCTTCAATTTTTCGTTCTTCCATGTACCTTGAGCTCTTGGTACTTACTGAGGAAACTGATCAGCACACAATTTTATTTGCTGGATCTGGATGTACACCTTCCGTGGTACAAGTACAATTCTCATGAGAATATATGATATGTTCTTGCAGGAGAAATGGCTGTTGGACCAAGAAAAACACTTCTCATGGATGAAATATCAACAGGTCTTGACAGCTCAACAACTTTTCAAATAGTTAAGTGTGTGAGGAACTTCGTCCACGAGATGGAGGCTACTGTGCTGATGTCACTTCTTCAGCCTGCGCCAGAGACGTTTGAACTATTCGATGATCTGATTCTCTTGTCGGAAGGGCAGATCATTTATCAAGGCCCCACTGACCATGTTGTGGACTATTTTAAATCATTAGGATTTTCATTGCCACAACGCAAGGGAATTGCTGATTTTCTCCAAGAGGTACTGATTAAAGCTGCTAATTCTATATGATGTTTGGAGCATGATAAGATTTACCTGCAAGCATCTTCAATTTCAGGTTACTTCAAAGAAAGATCAAGCCCAGTACTGGTCCGACCAGTCAAAACAGTATTCATTTATTTCTGCATCAACAATGGCTGCTGCATTCAAAGAATCCCAGTATGGTAGATCTCTGGAGTTTAATATAAGTAACTCCTATGGTGATACAAATTCTCAGGCTCTTGCCAGGTCGAAGTTTGCAGTATCAAAATTTAGCCTGGTTAGAGCATGCTTTGCCAGGGAGCTTATTCTAATAAGCCGTAACCGTTTCCTCTACACTTTTAAGACATTCCAAGTATGTTCAGGAGCCTCATTACTTCTTCCTTCAATAATTTCTCATAAATGAATTGTTAGTGAATTTGAGCAACTTCCAAATCATCACTACGGTATATGGGTTTGTCTAATTTTGTAATATTTATTGAATTACTAAGGGTTGACCTAAGAAATATTACTGTTTCCAATCAAACATGCAATGAAGATATAGGTTATCCTATGAAGAGTCTTTGTCACTGGGACCAAGGCTTGCCACTTTCAGGCACTTTAAAGAGTTCCATGGTGCATCTCTTACTGAAAGATGGACCAAAGTTATTTTACGAGTAGTTGACACTAGAGAGTGAGTTTTTTTGCCAACAATCATAAACACTGAAGAAGTTTAAAGGAAAGTGCCTTTTTGAAAACAATGGCTACATATGATTAATTTATTCTAGTTTTTCAGGTTACTTTTTGTTGAAAGAGGGTTTATGAATGTAATTCCTAGTCCAGATCTTCTAGGATTCTAGTGTCAGTACTTACACCAGAGCTTAAGCTTCTCTTGTTTGTTCGTTTGCATTGTTGGAAGTAAATGTGCTCAAGTTTGTACTGATGGTGAGTATGAAAGGTCATTGGGGAGGAAAAGTACACAAACATGAACATCATCCGTGAAGATACAAGAATATTACCTGTTGCAACATTTCAAAAGTCGCACTACACTATCATTACTGATAAGAGTTTTTCTGTTAGTCCAGATTTTTGCCATCTACAATTCTGTGCCACCTTAAAAATTTAAACATGGAAGGCTCAGTTTTTCTCGTTCATAGTATATTTATCAAATTGGAGTGATGATGATATAATTTCGTGCAGGTTGCTTTTGTTGGGGTTATTACATGCACACTCTTTCTCCGGACAAGATTACATCCTGTTGACGAGCAAAATGGAGAACTTTATCTATCTTGTCTATTTTTTGGGCTTGTACATATGATGTTTAATGGTTTTTCAGAGTTGTCCATTACTATTTCTCGACTTCCGGTGTTCTATAAGCAGAGAGACAATTTCTTTCATCCAGCATGGGCTTTCTCACTTCCCAATTGGATACTAAGAATTCCATATTCTTTTATTGAAGCTGTAGTATGGTCATGTGTTGTTTACTACACAGTAGGCTTTGCACCAACTGTTGATAGGTACCAAAATATGTACCTTTCTCATTTATGGGCTCATATTTGGTACGTATTATTTGAGTGTCATAATTATCAAATCATGTGCAGATTCTTTCGCTTTATGTTGCTGTTGTTCTCTGTACATCAAATGGCCTTGGGCCTTTTCCGCATGATGGGAGCTATTGCACGAGACATGACCATTGCTAATACTTTTGGATCTGCTGCCTTGTTGGCAATTTTACTTTTAGGAGGATTTATTGTTCCTAAAGGTTAGTATCCGCAGAGTTTTTCTTGCGATCTGTTAATCGTGCTAAAACGACAGTTATCCTGTCTATGATAGGTTGAGTACGTAGTATGCTTAGAAATTTTTGCTCCCCTATTAATTCATGTTATAATGATATTTGCACTTTTAGCGGCCATACAACCATGGTGGGAATGGGCTTACTGGGTTTCCCCATTAATGTATGGACAGCGTGCTATTTCTGTTAATGAATTCTCAGCCTCCAGATGGTCAAAGGTATGTTTACGCATGGACATTTTGTCCTCATTCTGCCTCTTATTTTTTGTTTGCCTTATTGCTTTATCTGTAACTATCAGTTATTCTTAAAATGTTTCATTTCAGGTTTCAGTTTCTGGGAATAATACAGTTGGAACCAGTGTTCTTCTTTCACACAATCTGGCAACACAGGATTACTGGTACTGGATTGGGGTTGGTGTTTTATTGGCTTACGCCATCTTGTTCAATGTTTTATTTACTCTTGCTTTGGCGTTCCTTAACCGTAAGTACTGAAATGAAATAATAATTTGTAAAATCTTATTTCGCTGTCAGCAATTTTGATTTTCTAACTTAAGTATAAATTTGAAGCCGTCCGAAAGGCACATGCATTGAACCAAGTCGATTCTGAGGATACAAGGGCTGTGAAAATTGGTAACATCTCCAACGGAAATGCACTTAGAGGTGATTTCTAGATTTACCAGTGTGACCTGATTTTTCCTGTTCAAAGTACTATTGTTATTCATAGTGAAATTTCCAGCATCTCTTGTTTAGATTCTTTCTTTGGGACATCCGTTTAATTCAATTTACAACTATGTTCATAAAATCTTTTAGCTTACTTCAGGAGAGTGACTATGGTAAATATGTAATTTATACACATTTTTCACCATCCACAAATCATCCTACAAGTAGGAGTGGTGAAGGGAGAAAAAACTTTAGGGGAGGAAAAGTTCAATAACTATTTGTAACTATTGTTGTTGTTGTTCTACTACTATTATTATTATAAATTCTCAACTTTGATAATAACAATTAACACCTATTCTCATAAAATTAAATTGCAGAAAAAAATGACAGAAACTATGTGCTTGAAGGGCAGACTGAAGGCGCCGGTAGAAAGGGGATGATGCTACCATTTCAACCACTAACCATGACGTTTCACAATGTGAACTATTTTGTTGACATGCCAAAGGTTACTAGCAAAATATATAGCTTGTGTATACATTTAGAGTTGTACCTCAGCTAAAACACTATTTCATACATAGGAAATGCAAGCAAGAGGAATATCTGAGAAAAGACTACAGCTGCTGTCTGGAGTAAGCGGGGTATTTAGGCCACGTGTCCTGACAGCACTTGTTGGCTCAAGTGGTGCTGGGAAGACAACTCTTATGGATGTCTTAGCTGGCAGAAAAACTGGTGGATATATAGAGGGTGATATCAGGATTTCTGGCCATCCAAAAGAACAAAGAACCTTTGCCAGGATAGCAGGATATGTTGAGCAAAATGACATACACTCGCCACAAGTAACAGTTGGAGAGTCCCTGTGGTTTTCATCAACCTTACGGCTTGCAAGTGACATAAGTAGAGAAACAAAACATGTCTGTTTTCAATCTTTACACAAACTTAATACTCTAGCGTGTTAGTTCTTTCTGTTGATGCATACTTCTAATTACCCTGCAGGCATTTGTTGAAGAAGTTATGGCATTGGTAGAGCTTGATCAACTGCGACATGCATTAGTAGGAAAGCAAGGTTCTACTGGGTTGTCAACAGAGCAAAGGAAGCGCCTTACGATAGCTGTTGAACTAGTTGCAAATCCTTCAATTATTTTTATGGATGAACCTACATCTGGTTTGGATGCGCGAGCAGCTGCCGTTGTGATGCGCACTGTTCGAAATACTGTTGATACCGGACGAACTGTCGTCTGCACGATACACCAGCCAAGTATCGATATTTTCGAATCATTTGATGAGGTTGGGCCACATTTTTTTGTTTTGTTTTATGTTGTCATTGCTCATCATCGTCTGTTGCGCTGACTATTCGCTTCATACAGCTACTTCTTTTGAAACGTGGAGGTCGAGTAATATATGGAGGTTCACTTGGTGTTCACTCAATTGATATGATTCATTATTTTCAGGTACTGAGGACGCTAAACAATTGTATATTTTCTTATTAGAACTCAATTCATTCTTTTCACAAAATCTGACATAAATTTCCTTTAAAAAAACTCGACATAAATGGTAATATATTGTTATACTATGAAAATGGGATGTAGTGATCTTTTAAAAGAACAACTCACATGTCTCCTCTGTACTCTTCATGCTTGCCCCTATACTAATATTAAGTTACAAACGCAGTCCTGTCCTTTTACGACAGATAAATGTGGAGCTTAAAATGCAAATTTGACCACTAAATTATTGTAATATATGAAACATAGTAAAATTATAATGATACGGAAGTACTTGTCAAGACAAACCTGTGCATATCGTTTTCATTTGTTGAAAAGAGAATGAATGAACAATGTAGGAGGAACATGTTCTGTTAATAGAGAAGAAATAGGAACCTAAAGTCAAGTCTATGAGGGCTTCAACCCTGTGGTGGGTTTGTACATTCAGTCCCCCACCCAAGTGGGCTAGGCTTGCTTTCATTTGTTTATCTCATTGTTCATAGAGCTACTTGTCCATAGCCAAAGTTTAACAAATTTCACTGCACGAGTGCACGTATCCTGAAATGACGCTCTTTTTTAATTTACGGGGGAGGGGTAAGTACTTTCCATGGAATGGTCATGAAAGAAACCTTCATATCCTCTCTGGGAAGGAGTTAAGCTTCGCAAGTTACATAGTTTATGGGCTTATGAGGCTTAATTAAAAAGCTCAAGCCTTACTGAACATGACTTCAATAGCATACTCCAAAGGAGACCATATAATGAACGAGATTTTGGATATAAAACTATACGGCTTGTCCATCACTTGTTACACAAATTTTTTGCTCGAAAATGTTAGATATACCTAAATTACAAGCTGCAAGACTCATTTATGAACAATTTTGACTACGCACCAGATTAGTGCCCATGTAACAGGAAAAAGCTTTTTGCTGCTGAGCAACTGGGTGTGTTACTAAAGATTACCAGTTTGCAGCTGTGTTTGACATACAAGCTTGATTTCTGAACATGCTGGCAACCATCCTTTATCTTGAACTTGTAATGACTCATAATGTATATTTATCGGCAATACAGGGTATTCCTGAGGTCCCTCCCATCCCTGAAGGCTACAACCCAGCAACATGGATGCTTGAAGTGAGCACACAAGCATGTGAAGAAAGGCTTGGTTTAGATTTTGCAACAGTTTACAAGAATTCAGATCAGTTCAGGTGAATCCTGCTGTATTTAGAAAATTTCTCCAGTTGTAGTTCTTGACTTCCAGATAATGTCCTGCAATTGGTAAGAACTGGATTAACAAACTTGTTCGTTACGCTGTAGGAAAGTGGTAGACTTAATTGAAGAACTAAGCATTCCAGATTCTGGCACAGAGCCGTTAAAGTTCTCGACCGAGTTTTCACAGAATCGTCTTACTCAGTTTAGAGCGTGCCTACGTAAGCAAGGCCTTGTTTACTGGAGGAGTCCAGAGTACAATGTCGTGCGGTTATTTTTCACAGCAATAGCTGCTCTCATATTTGGCTCAATATTTTGGAACGTTGGAATGAAGAGGTAAATTTTCAAGAAATAGCTTTCAAGTATATTTTCTTCTCTGTATTTCCTTCAGAGTCACGTAATCTGCATGGATATTTATGGCTTCCATGCTAAAGATACACCAAATGATTTGCGCTACAGTATAATGTACATCATATTGCTGGTGTGGTTATCTTCTTTTCCCTACAATACTTATTAGATTATACTTCCTCTGTTCAGATATAGATGACGTTTTAGTAAGGGTGTAATCAAACTTCAACTTTGTAATATATATAAAAATTATCTAGGTCAGTCAAGTGAAAATTATCATTAGATTTTCTTTATGAAAAGTTATTTTCGCAATATAACATTTTTTATAATTTCTTGCCTACATGGTAACAGTCAAAGGTGCATTATGGAGGCCATGCCCATATCCAAAACGTCATCTATTCGTGAACAGAGAGAAGCTTGTAAGACTTTGGCTTATAAGGCTTCTCAATAAAGACCGTATTTCCTGAGACATTTACCAAACTCTATGAAAGTTGTGTAACGTAGCTCCCCAAGACTAAAGTACAACATCTCTGGAAAAATGGAAGAAGAATATCTACACTTCCACCAATGCCATCAATAGTATCTGCTCATGGCTATCCAAAAATTTATTTGTCAAAAACTTAAGGAGTAAGTAAAATATGATTTGGTGTGCATTTTATCTTTGGATAAAATCACATAAAAGGATCTTTTCCTTTACCGGATTACATGACTAAAACACAATGATTAGGAATCCTAGCCACTAACTAGAACCATGATAATATGGGATCCTGTAAGTCCAATAAGGGACCCTGCAGAAGCCGGTAGAGCCTTGTGAGTTGCATCTGATTTGGTTGATAATCCCCATTAATAGTGTGAGTTCAACTCAAGCTCTCGGTATACATTAAGACCGAACCCTAACTAGTTTATATGTGCCTATTTGTACAAACAGGAATGAATTTCAAGACTTCATAGTTCGTTTCACTAACATCAGTGTAATTATGTAGGGAAACGACAGGAGATTTGTTACTTGTCATGGGAGCTTTGTACACGGCATGCCTATTTCTTGGAGTAAATAATGCCTCATCAGTACAGCCTATAGTTTCCTTTGAGAGGACAGTCTAACTACAGGGAACGGGCTGCTAAAATGTACTCATCATTCCCATATGCAGCAGCTCAGGTTTGCTACCTTTTCCTGGCATCCATTTTGCTTATTTCACCATCATGCAGCTAATAATGCTTGAAACTCCAGGGCCTTGTAGAGATTCCTTATATCGCGGTTCAGACACTAATATTTGGTCTCATCACTTACTTCATGATCAACTATGAGAGGGACATAGGCAAGTCATTTTTCACGGGGCAAAAGCCATTCTCCATTAAAGTTTACCCTTCCCCATTTGTAACCTCATAAAAACTTATCTTGTAATTGCAGGGAAATTGTTCCTGTACCTTGTTTTCATGTTCCTTACTTTTACCTACTACACATTCTATGGGATGGTGGTGGTAGGCTTGACCCCAACACTACAAACCGCAGCAGTGGTATCCTCTGCGTTTTACTCCTTGTGGAATCTTCTTTCGGGGTTCCTCATTCCCCAGTCTGTAAGTTACTAACAGCATTTAGCCCCCCCCACCCTCTTTTTTGAAACATTTTGTAATCATCTACCTCGGAAAGCTTGTTCTTGTTTTCCACAAATCATGAAATGGATATTGGAGTAAATCAGCATGTCCTGCCATCTTTATTGCTCTGTTACCATATTTTTCGTCCTGTCCTCATGTTGAGCATCTTATGTCAATTATTGTATTATTTAACTTATATACATACATTTTGGAGCTATTAATATATTTCACTTCTGATGATTCTTTTCTCCTCCCTCCAGAGAATCCCAGGTTGGTGGATCTGGTTCTATTACATCTGCCCAGTAGCATGGACCCTTAGAGGCGTTATTACATCACAATTGGGCAATGTGGACACCAGGATAGTCGGCCCTGGTTTCGATGGGACGGTGCAAGAGTTCCTCCAGCAAAACCTAGGTTTTGAACAAGGGATGACAGGTGTCACAGTCGCAGTGCTCATTGCCTTCTGTGTTTTCTTCTTCTCGATTTACGCACTTTCCATCAAGATGGTCAATTTTCAGAGAAGATAACCACCCTCTCTGAGGCATCCTGATATCAGGGCTGGGGCCAGCACCATAGTCTGTTTCTGGGTGGTTGCAAATACTAGGTGGATGAAGCACCGTGAAGTTGGTACGTGCTGCCTTGCCGATGCATCTCAAAAAATGGAAGAAAAAACGGTTGGTACTCCTACTTGCTAATTGCGAGAGTAGGGTTCTACTAATGTACAGCGAATTAGAAAGTCTAAATCAGTATCATGCAGGAACTTCCACGGAATGTATATCCTCTTCGTTTCTGAAGACGAAACCCTTCCTGTCTGCCTCCCCAAGGCCTAAGCCATCAGCCCATGTGGCCATGTCCTTGCTCATGCTATACTTCTACGTATTTGATCTGGATTATCTTCAGTGGGTTAATTTTGTAGTACTTTTGAATTTAGCTACTACGTATATGTTGTCTATGTTATTCAGTGAATTCTGCATCTATGAGTGACAGTATAACAAGTGGAAACCATATATCTATGGGTTAAATTTGCTTGTATAGCATTTTGGATATCTTGTATGGTTGATTGATCTTTACATTACGGTATATCTGATTTCTGTTTTCACGCAATATATCATTACAGAGATCGTCCACATTCGACTCTGACCCATAGCTTGTATAACTACATTTTGGATATCTTATATGGTTGATTGATCTTGATCTTTCATTGCGGTATTATATGATTTCTGTTTTCACGCAATAGCATTCCACATTCGACTCGATCCATATTCACTCCTTATTTGTGACCAATACTATCCACATAAATATTTGTATCCTGACTCCGACTCCAAGAAAAAAAATACAGTTTACAATACAGGTTGAGCTATATCCATCCATATCCGCTCCTCCGATTGCCCCTAGCTAATGTTCGGAACCAACCAAACATTAGCATCTTATATTCCTCGCAGAGCATTTCCTATGAATTGGGCTGAGGGGAATATAAGATGGAGGAATGTGAGATTATGCAAACCAAACGCCCCAGTGCTAACAAACCTTCTGGGATTTTAGAAATCAGTATAATTCAACAACAGTATCAACATATGCATGTTGCCGGCGTAAGATACTGAAACTCAGTTGGAAGCCAATCAGAACCGAATTTCAAGCAGACAGGAAAACGTATTCCACCCACCTGTCTACGTAGAAAAAACAAACTCCAACAGACATGATTACAATGTCAAACTAAACACAGCTGCTCGATACTCTCAAAATACAACCTACACGGGAGTAAATGAAATGGGATGCCAACAAAAAAACCCTCCGGATGAACACGAAATAAAATGGCATGTCAATGGCCAAACCTCATTCACAAGAAAATTACAGGTGCATAGAGCATTTGTTGAAAAGACAACAGGTAAGGTAAGCACTAAGGTCGCAGCCCTCTATTCCATACACCACTCTGAACAACATGGTACAACCAAACTGCACGAGCTAAGATAGCCTGTTCAAGAGAACCCATCAATTTGGTCGACGTTATGAAGGATTTTTCACAGTATGGTGCAACGGTTCCTTTCTTCAGCTGGAGGCGCCCCATTTTGCTGATATCTGGTTGGATCTGATGGGTTGTAGGTGAATTGGCTTGTGTCCAGACCATACTAATAAAAAATAATTATGATTAATGAGTGAAGACATCAGAATATATCATAATGATCAATGCTGTTGAAAACAGTCCACGATGTAATGTACCTTCTCTCGCATCCTCTGGCTCCATGCATCATTTCGGCTCGCACGTTGATCCAGTGTTGGGACGGGGACACCAGTAGCAGGAGCATTCTGGGAATGGATAAGAGGCTGACGGATGCTAGTGCTTCGGGCAGTTCCTATGATTTCATCATCGCTGTCATACTCAGCAGGTTTGTTCATTGCTCTGACAACCACAGCTAACAGGAAAAGCAGTACCTGCATATTGGTCAGCATTTAGTCTACCATGTATACAGCCAGTACTAGACAAACTATAGCTAAAAGAGATAAACACCCTTCTTCAACGACTATCCACAACTAAATCATCATCAATTTCTATACCAGCTCATTCAGTATCATGGGGTTTGTCAAATTAGCTAATACTTATGCCCAATGAGCAGATTAGAGCCAAGGCAACAGTAGAATTAACATGTATTAGATAAACAGCATACAGCTTAAGCTGGTAACAACTAAATATTCAGGACAGGATGAATAAAGTATTCAATGTGTAGGAAGACTTAGTGCTGTTGGAAAAAAATAAGGGCACAGAAAGACTAGACTTGAGTTTGCTCCTACCTCAAAAACAACAACACCAAGAGCAACCCATCTTGCAATCTCCCAATTTTCTTTCAGAAAGTCATACATGGCATCAAAGTTCCCGTGTCTTGTCCACTGGAATTACCTGAAAATATGTCATGCAGAGCTACAGTGACTAATAAAAGGATAGGCTGTAACTTAGTTTGCAAATTAGCACGAAACAGAAGCCTCACATCTTTCCAGCTATGGTCGAAGAATATGAATGCAGCGGCTCCAGCCTCAACAAGGATCAACAATATGACCAAGAAAGAATACTTATAACGTCAAAGAAACAAATTTGTGGATTGTTTCATTGGATCACTAAACACGAGCAAGTCATTGCATTCCATGAGAGATCTTAAGACCTCAGAAACAACTAAATCTTTCAAGTTGTCTACCTCTTTCATCTTATACCTCTGATTGCAGATATAAATCATTTATATATTGACAGTCTACAAGGTGGCACTTTGACCACAAATTTTCTTTCACCAACATGTCACAAATCACTAAAATTATATGTTATGCAAGTATATTTTGGGATCAATCTAGTAATACAAAATTCATGTCGCCAATCTAAATACCCTTTTGTGTATTGATGATCAAATATTTGACCAGCATGGTTCATAGGATGACTTGTGTTTGTAACAGGAAGTAGTATGCCTTTTCAATTGCATCACAGCTGGATCAGTAGCACATCCTTTTGCAAGTTCACATTATCAGTTGTTCTCTAGGTTTCTAATAGTGTTTTAAGACTCGGTTGCATAGCATGTTAAGTGTTTAATGATGCATGCCAAATTTGACGCTGATGATAATTTCGAATAGATACTTTCTTTTCCTATGCATTCAATGGTCATCTTTTAAAAAGGGAGAATAGTGATGAACTGGAAGACACATTATCAGGATACACAACACAAGCAACAGGTATTTCTTGTCCCTGCTCCAATGCAGCCGAATAGAGAGACGATGAAGACAACAGCACCAACACCAATGAACAAATAGATGAACCTGCAGGCAGAACATAAATTCTATATTGAATCCATTCATCTCCACCAGTAAAAATGTGACAACAATGTAGAATAAACATATGATGGACAAACTAAAATCGGAAAAATTAATGGTGCATCCTGGAACAGTCCTAACAGAACCTATCCGAGAAGCAAGCTAAAGACATGCATCAGCTGGGCTGATCCACTGCTAATTCATCATCACAATGGAGTTTGAGGTCGCAAATTTGGTGGTCATCTATTCTGCCGACGGTCAGATGAGCAGTTCCCCTAATCCTAGCTATCCCCTTATTATTCAACAAAGCTACCAATTTTCGTCAATCACAATTATTTGCAACAGGCAAAACAAACAGGGCATAAAATTATCGCACATCAACCGAAAAAAAGAAGAAGAAGGCACACGCAATCGTCTCACCATGCTTTGGGTAGCTTGTCGAAGAAACCGCCGCCTTCGCCGAGGGTAACGCCCGCGAGCATCGGGCGGCCCAACACAAGCAACTCAGCCGGGGGGGAGGGAGACGGCGGCGCCCCCGCCGCCGCCGCCGGAGATCCTCATCCACTCCACGAGCAGGTAGATCCCGTACCCGACCATGGCGAGGCCGGCGACGGTGAGGAAGAAGTTGAGCAGCTTGAGCACGCATTCGAAGAACCCCCGGCACGCCGCCATCTCCAAAACAATCGAATCAAACCCCGGAGATATACAACCTAACACGAACACGCCTCAGATTTCATGGTTCCATGGAAAAATTCGGAGGAATCGAATCGAATAGCAGCGAATTTGTACGTGGCGATTAGACGCGGAGGAGGAGGAGGAGGAGAAGCGGGGGGAGGAGGGAGACCGACCTGTCGATTTCTTTTCCGGGCTTTTTTCTTCTCTTTTGTTTTTCGTGTGTGCGCGAGAAGGTTTGGAGATTAAGAGGAAGAGGACGAGGGGAAAAAAAGAGGCGGGTTGCAGAGGTGGATGAGTGGACGGCGCTCCGTTGCCGGCTGTAATGGACGGCCGAGATCGCTTGGGTGGCAGTTCTCGTTGGTTTGACAGCATATCTTACTTGGTGACAGACACATGCGCTGGAAGCCTGGAAAGATGCGCTGTCGGGTTGTGTCTGCCATTATTGTTGTAGGTGTATACTAATATGTGCTATTATCGGGTTGGGTGACGCGAAAGGTCCTGGGCCTGGGCTCCAACTTCAGGCCCACGGGCCCGTCCTAAAACCCAAATAAGTTCAAGCAGAATAATTAGTTAGTGTGGTTCCCCTAAAACAAAAGTTAGTGGAAACTAATTTTCAGTTCCAGGAAATAATTAAATATGATAATTTATTTACTTGGAAGTACTGGCTTTCCAAGTTTTTCCTCGATCTTGGGCTTGCTCGTCTCCGGCGAGGCTGGCGTAGGGCCTTATTTCTTTTTGGCCGGACTTTCTCGGACCTGGCAGGTGGACCAGTATTGGGGTTTGACCAAGTCTATTTGGGTTTATCGTGGGTATACGACCGAGCAACCGAGTTTAATATAAACAGTTGAAATGTTACTTTCATACCTCTTAAAAATCACTTTGCTTTCATAGGATTTTTCCAAATAGGTTTAAAAAAATGCCACCCAATAGTTTTCTAGTTATTCTCTATCTATCACTCACTTAGCTATCCTCGTCCTAACTCATCCAAATTTATCTGCTTGAATCAAATAACCACCTAAACGGAGACAAAGTAATTCGTATAGGCCTGTTTCCCTGCGCACTACCTATCCGTATCGTCTTTCCAACCACACCACATGTTGGCTTCTGCACTAGTCATCAAGTCGCGCTGCGCTGTGACGCCCCTCTGCGACAGCCTTTCCATCTATCCACGCTGCCTTTCTTCCGATTAGCGTCCTTCAACAATGACTCCCACTAATCCGTGACGCCTACTTACCACGAGCTATTCAAGCTTGACCTAGTTAGGATCGTGAGGCTGACTCTAGACTCGACCTCTCTCAGTTCGGCCAGCACTCGAGTAGCTTGTCAAGCTCGATCTTTCTTAACAGCCCTAGCCCACGGCGAGATGTAAACTGGCTGTGAAGTGTAGACAACAAAACGAAACGGACGGCCAGTTCAAAAAACAAAAAAAACGAAACGGACGGCCCGGATCTGCCAGGACCGGTGTGCGTGGTTGTACCCTCTCTAAGTAGTGCTCCCAAATTGGGGCACTTGGGGGCCAGCATCAGCGGACCGTGTCTGGGGCTGCGCAAGAAGAAAACGCTCGGGATGGACGCGACGGTGGACGAGCTGAGCGCGGCGTACAAGGAGTTCGTGGCGGCGGCGGTGTCCGTGATGGAGGCGCGGGAGCAGCCGGGCGGCCAGAAGACGGCGGCCACGGACGCCGCGCTCGAGGCCTTCAAGCAGCGCTGGGAGCTCTTCCGCGTCGCCTGCGACCACGCCGAGGAGCTCATTGAGTCCATCCGCCAGCGCATTGGCTCCAAGTGCCTCGTCGACGAGGCCACCGGCTTCTCCTCCGCCGCCGCGCCCGCGAGCGCCGCGCTGGCTGCCCCTGGAATCAAGCCCATCAGCGCCGTCCGCCTCGAGCAGATGAGCAAGGCCGTCCGCTGGCTCGTCATCGAGCTCCAGCACGGCGCCGGGGGCCCCTCTGCTGCTGCGGGGCCCGGCGGCGGTGTCATAACCCCGGCCGCCGGCGCTGGAGGGCAGCATGGGCACGGCGGGGTCGACTCGCGCTTCCCCGAGGACGGCGCCCAGTAGGTACAGTGTTGCTTAATAGGTAATAAAACAAAGAACTTGTGTAATCTCTGTGTAAACTTCTGAGATTGGTAGAGTTAGAGCTTGTGATGCTCAGCATAGTACCTGATGACTGATGGTGTGGAAATCTCGGAGAAATTCCACCAAAATTCATGGCATTGTGGCTAGTATTCCCTTGCCTGGCTGATTTTCCTCATCTCTCTCTGCGATGCACGACTTAGCTGTTTGGTATACATTGTTAATGAGGTACTTTTCCTTTGTTCTGTTGGGAACCTGATTGTGCTAATCACTGCCTTGTCATAGGTTTTAATTACTCTTAGTCGCACTGACAAACCAGAGATCCCAGAAAAGAATGTACAATGTCACAGCGAACAAGACTATGGGCCTATTTAGACCCTACTAATATAGGACTATTGGGCTATGGATATTGGTGTCGGCCGTTCTCGACCTCTTACCGCTCTTGCATATGGCACGTCCCAAATGCTTTTCAAGATATCCAAAGTTCAAATGAATTCTGTGTTTATCTGTAAGAAATAACTAACATTTGCCATAATTAACTCAGGGGAATTTGGTTCAGGATATGTGAAGCTCAGATATACTAGAAAGTTTGATTGGTGTAATTTGCTCGTTCATTCCCATGAATGTTCATTACACCTGCATCTTGATATAGGGATTTTGTTTTTCGATTATTTGTCATTTTGTCTAATGAATTTGATTTCTGTAGCATATGCTGGTCATATTCTGACACTATGTTAGTCATTCCACTGTTGTAAATCAAGCTTGATCTGAACACTTATGCTGCCGCATAAGCATTAGCAGCAAGTTATAAATAGCGGTTAGCTACCATGTAGTTGCCACCTCACCACTCAGCCCTAATGTGGTCAGTGGCATTCTATATGTGGCTTATCTATTTTAAAAACTAGAAATGTTAATCTTGGTTTATTTCAAAAACTAGCAGCATAGTGGACTAACACTAACTCTTATGATGGCGCATATGCTGCCCGGGTGGCCTAGATTACGACACTGTTTAGTTGTAAGCCTCGCTTGTGGCCAGTAATATGTTCGCTATGTTGGGAACACATGTAAGCTTTGCAGGAGTGGCACTAAGGGTCTGTTTGGTTAGGCGGTTGACAAAGTTGCTGTTGGCTGGCTGTTTGGAAAAACTGCTGTGGCTGTGAGAAAGTGAATATATGGCTTTTGATTGATCCAAACCATTTACAACATTTTGAAAAATGAGCACTGAAGCTTCAACACATTGCAAAAAACTAGCAGAAGACAGCTTTTCTAAATAACTGAATTTGTATTGTAAAGTCCACAGCTACCGTTGACAAAAACTGTTGAAAAGCTGGCCGTTTGGTTGGGCTGCAGCTTTTTCCAGAGAAAAAACTGCTAAAAAGCCCAACCAAACACCCCTAAGACATGCTCAATTGCTCATTTTTATTATTTATTGTGCATGTAAGTAATATTTAGTGCTCAGAGTCCTCTATTTTCCCTAACATAAATGTATAAATGTTTGCTCGTTAGTATAGATAAACTGCATGCATGTATCCATACATAAGCACTGAATAATGGGTGACCGCCCACTTCTCACTATTTATAACAGTGTCAGCCTGCCGGATAAATTATCTAGTAATTCAATGATGAACACAGTATATCTCATTTTCTAGCTTTATACGCCCAGAGATGACTCCATAGTTGAGTAGTTCTACTACCTTGCTATGGAAAATGTTTAGAATATACTGGCAGCAGGTTATGGTCGTATGTTGCTTAAAAAGCTTGGTGAAAAAATTTGCATGAAAATGTATTTTGCACAAGTCAATGACCAAAGTAAATAAAATTCAATCAACTTCGTGTATACGTTTTTGGTCCATCCAATTGTAATAGCCATTTCATATTCTCCCCATCATAATTTGTACAGTGTTACTGTTGTAAGTAAACTAATGGTGTCTGTGAATGAACCTCCAGGATTGGCAACATTTGAGCCCGTGATGCTTAGAAGTTAGCGTACTACCTGATGTGATGCGATGTAGATATTTGAGAGAAGTACAGTTTTTGCCTTCATTGCTAGATTCTTCTCTGCTTGAACTGATATGTTCTGTTGCATGAATAACTACTTTTCTTTTAGTTTTACCACTTCAGTATCACATGTTATTCATGCATGGTAGTAACCCAGAGGATTTTGCACACTGCCATAACCTCTAGCTTGGTACCATAGCTTCTTTTGAACATGATTCATAGAATGCCGCATCAGGCTTCTTAGGGTTTCTATATTATAAGCCATGTCATCACTGTGTGTCGAATATTACTAATTTCAGAATGAATTATATGTTTTATTTAAGAAAGAAAATCTGAAATCAACAAAACACTAGCATTAACTTCATGCAACTCAATGTGACATTGGACAGGATTGCCAAAAATATGGTTACCATTTAAGATCCGCCTGTATCACCTATTTGATTATGGTTTTTACTTCTTATTGTCACCCTCATTTGTACAACGTATTATAAATCATGTCATGAATATATGTCTAGTATTTCAAATGTCGTAATAAATTATATCTTATATTAAACACAAATTTGAAATCAACAAAACTTCAGCAATCACTCGATGTGGCTTCTGCCCAGGATGGCTGAAACATTGTTACCGTTGGAAATAAGTATTGCATGCATCACTCATTTGCTTTAGTTTTATTTTTATATTCACTGTCATTTGTTTCAGGATAGTAACCCAAACAAGAATCTAACAATTTTGATAGCTATATCATTTTTCTCTCATTTTGAATTATCTCTTCCTTTCAGATATATATGCTCGCAAATGACTATGTAATTCTACTGACATTAGAGCCTGTTAATAGTAGACTACATTGCCGTACTGGTTAAACAACTTGATGCGTAACTTGTCATAAAATGAAGAAGTCAATGGCCGTGTTCTATAGACTAAATAATGTTTTATCTTTTTTTTCTTCTTCATTGTAGCCTCTCACTGATGATTTCAGTCACAGTTGCTCTGTCACAATCTTACAGTATATACTTTGTGTGAAGTAATATTAATTCTTGAATTTAAGCAAAAGAAGGTAGCTACTAGCGTCGTGTTCTACAAACCCATCTTTGCTCTGTCACAATCTTACAGTATCACGAAATAGGGTCAAAGTTCCAGTGTCCTTAAGTGGAAGCAAAATATACCTTATTATAAGCCCCTGCAATTGCTGTTTGCGATTTTTAATACAACGAGAATCTTGAGATGGTCTATTCAAATTGCAAGGACTCCCAAACACATGTTGCTATGGGCTGTATCCTTCGCATCCTAACTAATCTCGACCCTTGGATCAAATATGAAATTTCTCAAAGCATCACAAAATCCTAGGAAGTTCGTGTATCATGTATCGTTCATTTGTTCATGTAGGTCATTACTTCCTTCTGTTTTTATTTAGATGATGAGTGCATGTTTGCGTTTTAGCCCACATGTGCTAATTATGCTGTAAGCAAACTATAAACGAGAGATGAATTGTGCTGGTAAGGTCGTTTAGGTGATGCACTCTAGCTATAAATAATGTGGTGTGATGTTCCAAAACCATGCCAAATAGTTGATTTCTAATTAAGAGCAGTTTGTGGATGAAGATTTTGGGCTGATGAATGGAAATCCGGAAGCTCGGAATTGTTTCAAGTTGATAATACAACTTTGAAGGGTATAGGAAAGCTAGCAGCTGTAAGCTGGACGCGGAGCCGCGGAAAGTCACGCCATGACTTCGGCTTCATATCAACCGTCCATCATCGTCTAACAATATCAGCCCACGTTTCTCAGGCCAACTACACACGATGTGGTTTAGGTTGGACTTGGTTGTTTAGCCGGACTTCGTATATATTTTGCTTTGGGGACGTTCGTGCTGGAAGGGTCGTTTGTGAGGTATTGTCTGTGGCCGTGGCTCCACGAGCAAGCTCTTCCGCAGACTCCTAACGATCAGTGGTGGACTTCAGATTTTTATGATAGGCATGTCTAGTTGACATGTTAAATCTATATCTATAGGTATACTATTATATAGTGTATGAATAATTTTGAATATTAGTCATTGGATGACCTCAATCCAATGGTGGAGAGGTGGCAAATCCAAGCGTTGCTGGCTGTTGGATCTCCTCTTTATTACATTAGATTCTGCCACGTGTACTTTGCTTAAATCACACGCTATTTTTACACCTAAAATCACACACACCACGCATCACAAATTTACGGTCTGCTATCCCTCTATCGATCCTCTTTCCTCTCACTCCGATCCTTATGGAGACTCTAATTGTCATTTGCACTAATTGATCAGCTACAGTTATTAGCAAATTTGTATCTTATACACCATGATATGTTTAAAATTTGTATATTACACAGTTGGTTTGTTAGTCTTATGTTGTCCTGATATCTCACGTACAAAGTGTGGCAAATCTAACGTATTACAAGTAAAAGGCCAAGGAGTGATGAAACATACCAGCTTGGACACCTCTTTAGAAATACGTTCACCGTCTGATCTGTCCTCTAATGCTTCTCTGCCGTCCAATTTCGTTGGTGGTTGATAACTTCTTTGTATTGTTTTCACCTACAACATTTTATCATAGAGCAGCTGCTTCTTGGCCTGGTTCATCTTTAGTCCCACGTTTCAGCGTGTGATCGATTTGTCTCACGACCGATTTCCCTAATGCTGAGGGGCAGTGAAAAAAAGGCGCCTCTCAACCCAACACGTGAAACCTTCTTTTTTTTCCCCTGCTTCTCCCGCCGCTACCCCTGTCAGTCCATCTCTTTCGCTCTCCCACTCCGCCTCTTTCTTCCGATGTCCGTCTCCCTATTCGCTGCCTTCATCCAAATAAAAATCTTGAAATAATAGGACCTAGAAAGTAGACGATGAAATTCATATAATGACCATAGATATTTTATGAATTAGAGACTTGTATGAGCTCAACATGTCACCTAGCGACTAGATAAGCAAATATATTAGTTCTAAATGACATTTATCATATGTTAACATTTTTTAAGATTGTGAGATTCACAAAAGCATAACACTCATTCATAATGTGAATCCATTAATTTCTAACGAGAGCCAAATAACATCCAATAAAATGCAACGAGGCTCAAAACTACACATACAATTATGTAATGTGTAATACAACCTTTACATGCTAGATAACACAACCTACATATGCTAGTTGATATATCGTACACATGCTAGGAACGATTTAAAGTTACATATGCTAGTTAGCAACAAACCTATGCATGCTAGTATATACAATCTACACATGTTAGGAGCTAGTGACTTTCAATGTAAGAAAGTTTGAAACATGATACCATATTAGGAGCATTGGATTAAAAATATTTCAACAATCCACTTGACTTGGCTTGAAATTTTGCACATGATGGAACACATGATCTTCAGGAGTTTGCCAAGTCTTCAATGCCCTCCATGTACCTGTTGGTCAAGTTTGAGCTGGATGATCCCCAAAAATATTGGGTCCTAAGAAGTTAGGCACAATATATTTGGCTACCCAACTCAAACTAGGAAGACCTAGTCTAGACATACCTTCGCCTTGTGTATTCCGATTGAGTCTTCATGAACATGATCACTCACGCTCCAAGCTGGAATCACCTTAATCACCATCGATTGATGAAGTCTTTCATTTAGCTCCCCTAATCCCTTATAGGAAGTCTTTTAGTAAAGACCCATCTTCACATATCCATCAATTCTTGATGAATCGCAGGCTTCAAGTATATGTTCAAACATGACACTTATCTAACTCGCTTTTCTCAATTTAATGACCACCAACACTTGTTGTCATCCAAACTTGAGACTTGTGAGATCATCCTCGTGATGTCATCTGACCAAGTGATACCTAACCCGCACACATATTTTCTCCACATAGAAAATGGGTAGTCCAAAAAGTACAATTATCAACTGCTTACCACTTGATCAAACGATCACAAGTGGCATGTATTTTAAGTTCTAAGTTGACCATCTTGAAGTCATCCTCAAACTTTATCTTGGTCAACCTCCATCATCTTTTAAATTTCATCATAATTTCATATGGTTCACACCTTCAGCTCATTCTAGAACCATGGAAGTTCTCTCTTTCCCCTCTTCTTGATCACAGGATATTGACCACTTGAACTCATTGATCATGATGCATTCACCCTATCCGATGTGATCACATCCCTTTGGACGGTATCCTCACGCACTTCCTAGGTGAACGGCTCCCCTTACCATGCAAATATCTTGGGCTGCCACTTCATGTTCGAAAGCTAAAAAGGTTCCACTTTCAGCTGGTGATTGATAAAATGAAGGGCCGACTGACCTGTTGGAAGGGTTCAATGCATTCCAATGACAGGTGTTTGACTTTGGTTAAATCAGCGCTCTCCTCCATCCTGACTTAACACCTCACAATCTTCCCTCTCTCAAAGTGCACGTAGAAGCAAATGGATAAGATTGAATGCTCTTTCTTTTGGAAGGGCAAGGGGGAGGCCCTAGGAGGTCACTACCTTGTTGCTTGGTCCAAGGTTTGCATGCCAAAAACTAAAGGATCAAGATGTCGGCCTAAAGTGGAGGGGTGAATAGGAGACTTAACAATTTTAATCAATTTTTAACAATTCTCACAATTTATGCGGAATTAAGATTAACTAGAGCAAGAGTGAAATGAGCACAATGATATGAGAGCAAGATCAATATAACGCAATTTAAGGAAGACTTGCAAAAGTAAATGTGGAAAGTAATAACCAAAGAGAGACACAGGATTTGTTGCTAAAGTTTGGATTATTAGGGAAATCCTCTTAAGCCTTTATCCCTCGAGGATGTCCTTGCATCTCCTCCACTTCTTGTTGGTGATTCTTTTCTCGCAGAGATGAATCCCGGTCTTCACAAACTTCTTGAGGCTCACCACAAAGATAGGAGCTCTCAAGGACTCCTAACCATCTAGGAGACCCCAATCTCCAAGATAAATAAGTTTGATGAACACTCGGAGATGAACTCAATGCTTTGCTCACTCAAATCTTTCTCTTCCTCATAAGAATTCTCTCTTGGTGCTTGAAGATGTAGAGAAATGCTCTCTAGAAGTCAGGTAATGAAGTGGGCAAAGAGTTCCCCTTGCCACGAGGAAGAGGGCTTATATAGAGGCTCCCTTAAAAATTAGCCGTTTGAGAGAATCTGCCAAAATCTAGATTTTCCAGATTTGGGCCGGACCCTCCGGATTTTAAAATCCAATGGCTAGTGGCTAAGGTGGCAGAAGGAATCTTTCTGACTGGCTAGCGAAAACTTCACCCGAACTGTCCGGATTCCACTCGACCCTCTCGGTGCCCGAACACTCCGGGCTAGGTCCGGGCAGTCTAGTAGCAATCCGAATTATCCGGATCTAGGGTCCTGGGCAGTACAGTACTGATCTGGACCCTCACCCGGACTGTCCGGGCTGAGGTCTGCATCCTCTTTGGAATGCCCGAACGTCCAACCAGACTGTCCGGGCTGGGGTCCAAATTTCTCCAGGAGTCTGCGGCTAAGGTTTTTTTACAGTGTTTGATGACAAAGAATTTTGTTTTAGCATTGACCTATCTCTGATATGTTCATCAAAACCCCTCTTAATAGTATAGTGTACCTAGACTCAAGGTGACTTGCGCCACTAAAAATATGAAATCTATATCTCTTGAGATTTTATTGTCTTTTTTTCTCCTTTTTCTTTTGAGGGGTCCTCAATGCTTCTATTTTGTACTTTCTTGGGACTAAACCTGTTCATACACTCATTGACGAACATTAATCTCTTAATCATTTGTCATTAATCACCAAAATTACACTTAGGGGCCCAGATGCACTTTCAATCTCCCCCTTTTTTGTGATTGATGACAATACGATTAGCAATTTGGATAAATGAATTTGAATAAAGATTTTTTTAATTCTTGGATATATGGATCGCTCCCACTAAGTGTATGCACATAGAAAGATTGAGAGGAATACAATGTGCATGAATTTTGTGAAAATGTGAGGGCTCCCCCTATAGCCGGAATACCATCGTTTTTAGCAACAGGCATATTGATATAAGATATTTAACATGTGCTTTGCATCGATTTTCTAAGAATTTTCATAGTACATGGCATATGAATACAGGACATGACATAAGGCATTAACAAAGTATGAAATTGTCATGAAATAAAACATAGTTCAACAACCACATGCATGTCTTAGAAATTTTAAAAGGTTCAACCACGACCACAGACTCACATAGTAGCATACGACAATAAACACATATGAAGTTTTACAAGCCAATACAAGAATCAAAATAAAGAATGAGGCTTGTAAACTTAAACTTAACCCTCATTCTCCCCCGACATCCTAATAGAACTACTTCTCCCCCTTTGGCATCAAGACACCAAAAAGGGAAAAGAAGCGATGCTAATGACCCAACTAGGAGGAGGCTCCATCATTGTCATCTTCTTCATCATCATCGATGTTGGCGTCTAGAATGGAAGATGAAGACTTGGGGCGAGCAAACGGATCTAGGAACTCCTCCACATCACTATGCACAAACTCAAACCCTTAGGAGAGACCGTCTAACTACCTACATTCTTCTGAAGCTCCGTGAGGTGAATGGTGTTTTTCTTGGAGTGGCGATTGATCTTTTCTATCTTCACGGCATTTCTCTTGCATATGGTGAAGATGGACTTAAGAGCTGCTATGATGCCTCTCTGAGAGCTAGAGGAGGATGGCTCATATGGAGGATCTCTTGTTGCCCTGTTCCTCAAATCTCTAGTAGTGACTCCAGCAACTGGATTCTCTATCACCGGCTTGTATAGGGTATGAGGCACTTCAAACTCAGATTGAAGACCAGTGAAAGCTTCAATGAAATCTTGGATATATGGAGCTAAGGGAAGTGAACGTCGGTCTTCCATAGAGAACCTGATCTCATTGTAGATGAAGTCCATGACATCAATGGGTTGCTCGTCCTTGGCATGCACAAGCAAGTTGATGGAGTAGCCACAAATGAAGGAGAGATCCTCAACCTTGGGTGTGAGAGTCTGATGAAAAAGCTTGTTCATCTACTCATAGAAAGGAAGGAGACCTCTGATGTTGCCCAACACAACTCCAACCTTGTTTGGGTCATACATATCTCTCAAGTCATTTGGCCTCATGATATCTTCATTGTGGATCCTGAGCACATTCTCATCCTTGTCTTCATAAACTGGAATCCCTAGGGGGCACGAGCAAAATCATTGAAGTTAGACCTGTACTTTTGAGCCCCTGTCATCTAGTGGAAGGTTCCAGCATTTTTGGCTCCAAGTACATGATGGCATAGAATTGAGTTATTATCCCCTCATTCCACAGGTGTTGGAAGGACATGATGTCAACCAACCCCAGCTTCTCACATGCTTCATATATCCTGTGGAAGCGATCCTCATGAGCCTTGATATATTCAGATTCAGTAGCTTTCTGGAGGCATACTTTGGTCTTGAGAGACATCATTACTGATTGATGGATGTCTTCTTATACCCTGGTGTGGATGTTTGGACTAGTAGAGTCCCTTGTCCATTTATATTGATTATCTCCCACCTCATCTTTTGATAATATCCTTTGTTCATCTTCTTATAGTCAATGGATCTCACCCTCTGAGATGGCTTCTTGGTTGACTTCTTCTTTGGTTGAGACGAGGCAGTGACCCCACTAGTATTCTTAGGAGCATTTCTGACCGGGTTCTTTCTAGTGGCCTGAGCACCCTCAACTTTCTTATCCCTCAAGGCTTGGCGGGATAATTCACGGTCCTCACTAGAGCTTTGGCTATTTGCACATGTGATATAGATAGATAAGAGCAGGGATAAGTGCACAAGGTTTGCGGTGGAGGCCAAAGATAAACTTTAGTTCTGACAATTGCTGACTGTTGCCTACGCGGACCCTCCGGATTGGGGTCAGACTATCCGGACAGCTAGACCCTCTGGGTTGAACCCGGACAGTCCGGGTTGTCCAGAATAGATCTAGACACCCAATGAGGAGAGGGTAGAGGTCAATCAACACATTCCCATGAACATGCAATCTAGCATATATTTGAGATAGAAAGAACCTATTCTAACCCTAAATTCATGAAATCCAAGAAGTTGTCTAAGAAATAACATTGGATTTCATGGGATTTGTGGGGGCAAAGCAATGGAATCACAAGGAATTTACTTGAGGAAAGTCCCATCTTGCCCTAACTTGGTGAAGAAGGGCTAAGGCAACACCGCTAGTGTAGATATCCGGAGTTGGCTTTAAATCGGTGAAGAAATCCTCGAAACCGTGTGAATGAAATAGATGAGGATGAGGAACTCTTCAATTCAGAGAAAATTCGGAGTCTTCGAATGGTCGCAGGTCTTCTCGGATGGTCCGGACGGGTGGTACCTTTGGGAGCAAATGTGGGGAGTTGAAAAGAAAGTCCCTGATTTTAGGTTTTCAAGTCCACTGGACCATATTCGAACTATCCGGTTGGCCGGACACTCCGGGTAAAATCCGGATGGTCCGGGCCACCAAATTTGGACACTCCGACCTAAAACTGGACTATCTGACCTCTTCTGGGACAGAATTTTGACGAGTTTCGAAAACACTTGTGCATAGAGATTGTATGAATTTAGATGAGATGTTTAGAGAGATAGTACTAGGAATACTCTTATGCACTCTTACCACATCCAATGGCAAACACCAAATCAAACAAAGCTACATATGAATGTGATTTGAGTAAAGCCAAGAGAAAATATACAATACATTCCATAGAAGTCTGGTTTTGTGTTGAATTGATCTTGAGATCAAAGATGAACCAAATATGAAGTTTGATGATGTTTCGACCATGTATGAGTCTATTTTAGCACTAAAGTCACTTATTCATTTGAGAATAGGAGTTCAATAGGCAAACACTCAAGTTTTGTAATTTGATCAATATGAACATGATCTAATTACAAAGTATTGATTTATTCACATTTGTAGGATTGTGTCAATATATTAACAAATATGACACTCCCTCTATATGTGTATTTACATCTAGAACACCAAATCATCAAAGCATGTCGATGATGAGTAGTGGATAACTATTGTATACAACGACCGTATCCATATATAAAATACACCATGACTAAGGATTATCCTACTTACCCGGGAAGGAGTGTACCCTGGAGAAGGACTCTACGTTGATAAGGAAACCACCAGTGGGTATTCGGGACTCCTTAAACTAGGCATTCCATCCCGATGTTTAAGGAAAGTGGAATCCTACTCAGGGGATGAATCCATATCCCTTACAGTAATGATATACTCTCTATATAAGGATCTCGAGGGCCTTCGGAGAAGACAAGTTCTAAAGTTCAATAGAAGCTTTCAAACCAGCTTTAGATTACGCAAGCCTTAGCAGATCAATTGACTTCTGAGCAAGTAGAAGAGAAAATCTACCTTGACAGCTACCCCTGACTAGTTGTAGATCACATCTAGGACTTGATGTCCGCTCTTGTACTTTATCTCGAGATCAATATATACCAATAGAATGTATGACTATTATCCTAAGGGAGGCCTGAACCTTTATAAAGCCTTGTTGCCGATGGACTGATTTGTGAGTCAGCTTACGTAAGATCGGTGGTTTACCGATCGTCGACAGATGGTAGCAACTGTGGGGATCGCGTCTGTTGATCCCAACAAATCACCATCAGCGACTTTACCACAAGCCGTGGCACGGACTGGCTTCTCGGACAAGGGGTTCTATGACAACTTTACGACTGATTAGGAGCCAAGACAAGAGCGAGTCGATCTGACAATCTCTCTCCTGACGACGAGTCTGACAATGACGTAAATTGGTTCATGGACGAGTACGCGAGGACTTATGGGATCGATCTTCAATCCCAAGACTATCAGAGTGATTGTGCAAACGGTGCAAGTCCCATGGCGGGATTATCACCGGCATGTTCCGACCATCTAGATGGATGACGAAATATACCAGAAATCTCCTCCGACGGCAGGTCCATGATGGATCTGGAATACACCTCAAGCGGACAGTATCCCTGCGAGGTATTCACAATGGAAGACAGGTTATAGCGTCATAATTCTCACAAGAATGATGAAGACGATCCACCCCCTGCTACGAGGGTTCCTTTGCAAAACCTAGTGTCATCACAAGCACACAACTCAGGTGGTCGAGAGAAGACTCCAATTCCACGAGATTCCAATCTGTTTGGATTGAGGGCTACTCAGTGCCTATCTGGAATCTGAGAACGTCTCAGAAAACCTCTTTCATTGGATCTCATGACTCCAGAAGGGAAACTGTGGATGGACGATATGGCATATCATATCCTCTAGGCATAAGAACAAGGTGAATCCTCACACAAAGCGGCTAATGCCCATAGTGCCACAAAAGTGTAACCCATTCGAACGCTTCTCGTGAGAGGGCTAGTCACGAAATATGATCTAATCAGGAGATCTCCTCGAGATAAGATCATCTGCGTCTTCGCGTGTATTCACCCGTCCCGATGACGGATTTATTCAGGTACGCAAATGAACGAAGTGACTTGAGAGCTCCACCACATCACTCCCCAGATCGCAATACCTCTCAGTATCACGGCCATGATCGAGGACGATCACAGATACCAAATGACAGAGCAGCTCGAGGAGCTATCTACGACTGTCAAGCTTTCTTCGCAGAACTACGATGGGTCCACTGGCCCTCACGATTCAAACCGGGAACCATTGGAAAGTACGACGGCACAACGGATCTAGCCGTGTTCCTACAAATCTACACGACAACCATTGAGGCTACGGGAGGAATTGAGAAGGTCATGGCTAACTATCTCCCGACTGTCCTCAGAGGATTGGCGACGACCTGGCTCACCAATCTTCAACCCGAATCAATCTACTCGTGGGAACAACTGTACAGCCAATTCCAAGGTATGTACGCACGTCCTGGAAAACCTGATGACCTCTTTCGACTCTTCCAGGAGAAGGGAGAATCCTTGTGGGACTAAACCAAAAGGTTCAACAATGGCCGAAGCACCATACCTAAAATAACCGATCACGAGGTTATCCAGGCTTTCATACAGAGTTGCCGAAATCTCCGTGAATATCACAAAAACCGTAAAGAGCTAATCGAGCTCACCGACAAGGCAGCCGATGCTAAAGAAACCCTCCAGTTCATCAAAGAGAGGGATGAAGACATTGAGCGGCCCCAACAAGGATATCATGACAACTCCATGAAAAGCAAACGCAAGAATAAGTACTCCAAGGAAGATCACGATAAGAGGTAGAAGACTGAAAAAGTGATGGCCAACTTCCCCAACAAGTGCTCCAAACCACCTCAGAACAAAGAAAAGCCTAAGGCAAAAGCAGGATCCTCTGGTAAGAACTGGTGTGACTTCCACCAGACCGATAAGCATGATCTTCGCCAATGTCGGCTCTTCAACAAGTACGTCCAGAAAGAAGCTGAGATATTCAAAGGGAAAGGACCACAGGTCGCGAACCAAAGTCGAGAAACCAGCTCCAACGATGGCTCCTCTGACTAGGCCTCTTTCCAGAGCGAACAATGAAGAATAGACCACATGTTTGGGGGCTCTGCGTCTTACGAGTCCAAAAGACAATACAAGATGGTGTCATGAGAAGTCGCCACAATTCTCCTGACTCATCAGATGGTCAAGTGGTCGGAGGACAAGATCGATTTTGAACAAATCGACTGCCCCAAGAACTTCGTCCGACCAGGACGGTTCCCCATTGTGGTCGAGCCCACCATCAACTACTATAGGGTTTTTCGAATACCACTAGATGGAGGAAGCTCACTCAATGTCCTCTTCACCAACACGCTTGACTCGATGCAGATCCCTTGCTCATCTCTCCAACCGGTGCTACAAGCCTTTCATGGTATTGTGTCCGAATCATCAGCTACGCTGATCGAGCAGACCACACTCCCGGTCACCTTCCGCAAACCCGACAACTTTCGGACAGAAAAGGTTCTATTCGACGTAGTCGATTTCAAGACAGCGTACAATGCCATCCTAGGACAACCAACCCTTGCAAAGTTCATGGCCGCCACGCACTACGCTTACCAGTGCATGAAGATTCCAGGTCCCAAGGGTGTTATCAAGGTCCGCGACTGTCCAGAAATAGGTCTACACTGTGATAAGCTTAGTCTGGACCTAGCCAAAGAGCATCGCATTGACAAGGACAACAAACACTCACGACCTAGGGTGACCGCACCAGTACACGGACATAAGAACACTTGTCACGAGGGGGCTGACCCGATCTGATCCGTTTAGCCACAGAGGATGGTCGACCCCTCAACTCTTGGAAACGTCGACCATCTCCAGTAGATCTGTCTGTAAGTACCCTGCCTAGCATATAGAGGACATCTGAGTCGCCCCCGAGAACCGCTAGCATCTTCCCGGAACAGAGCCACCCTCCCTCCAGATACAACAGCACCCGCTCGACGGGACTACCAAGATGGGCCTCACCAAGTATCTCTACCTAGCACGAGCACTTGGACAAGCTAACACGGACCAGACAAGGCGTCAGAGCACCCCAGGAAGATCTGTGGGCGATGGGAAACTCAGATGATAGCTTAGTATATTTTCTTTCAAGCTCTACACGAATGTTTAGTTAAATAAAGTTTCTATTCTTAACTATCAATCAGAAACATTCCTTTTCTGATAAACAGTTGGGGGCTGGATAGTTACAATGGGGTTGAAAATTTTTTGACAACATGTTTTATGGAATGCTCAAAAGTTTAATGCTCGAAAAGGGAAGTAAGTCCGAGCTCTAGCTTCACGGGAAAGAGAAAGATCCCTTCTCATGTCGATGAGTGACAGAGGGTTCTACTCGACTTCGACCTAAGGCCTGATTGACCAAGATCCTCGACTAGCAGTAGAGTCTTTTGACTTGGACCAAGGAAGAACTAGAAGGTGCATAGTACGGCGTGTTCAAACAAACCGATCAACACTCAGTAAACTGATAAAGCTCTCTAACTAGCTATTGTAAGGAATAGTCGGGTCAACATGACACTAAGGTAGCTTGTCGACCACAAAGGACACACGGGCCTACACCCTTCCACTTGCAAAGAGGGTCCCTTATAGCTTCTACGAGTGACAGAGGGTCCCTGAACCCTCTACTCACTTAACCCTAAGGCCTGAGTAATCGAACTCCCCGGTTAGTAGCAAAGTCTTCCGACTCGAACCAAAGGAAAGAGGCCAGAAAGCATTACGTGTCCCAAGTTCTTGATAAGTCCTTGAGTACCAGGTTCCCAATAAGGTTCTAGCCTTAAGTTAATAAAAAATACACACAAGCACAGCACAAGTACTAACAAAAAACTTGCCAAGTCTTTATTCACAAGTTTTTATATGTTGAGCCTATCGGCAAAGATGTCCGCAGCCTCTTTTTAATCTCCGCCCCTGGCAACTCGTCACAGAGGGTGCCGATGTCCATCTCGGGATGCTGGGCCTTCAGCAATGCCAAGGCCATGGACAGGGAATCCTAGACTCCTTGACAGAGCTGAGTGCTGACGTGGGCATCTATGGTTGGCCTCAGATGGGAGAGCGCCGCCACCAGTTCCGCCATCCGCCCGCCGTGATTCTCCACTGGAGGGACGACAATCCCAACCTCAGTCAACACCACCTCGAGTAGACCCACGGTGTACTGAAGTTCCTCCTTCAGAGTACCCACCTTGGACTCACTTCGAGACAACTTCGACTGAACTTCGCTGAGCTTGTTGTTTAGCTGGGCTTTGTCTTGCTCCAGCCGGCCCTTCTCAACCTTGGACTTCTCGCCTTCAACACTACGTCGGACTCGCCCAGGTGCTTGTTCAGCTCTTGAACCTCTTACTGAAGGGGAGCTGCCTGGGACAGGGCAAGTTGAAAATGACAAGGTCAGTCTCAATTCAAGAAAATTAATAAGACAATATATTTTTGCTTTTGGTACCTCAAGCAGGGGACCGACGTGCTTAGACAAGTCGAGGCCGCCCTCAACAAGCTTCACCAACTCCGCTGGCAGTGACAACAAAGAAGATCGCTCAATTGACAAGGCAGGGGGAGCTGCCGCTGTTGGAATAGCAGGAGCGATCACTTCGGCCGAAGGCGGTTCGACTTCAAAGCCGGGCAACCGAAGGACGGGATTGCTTCAACGGACCAGCAACCTTGGGTGAGGAGAGGCTCACCCTGCAAAAGACAGCTATTCCTAGATCCAACATACTTAGCACGGATGTTTCCATCCTTGCCTTTCCTAAGGACATAGAAAGCATCAGAAGAACCACCGCCAATTATCTTATTCAATTGGCGCTTCTTCACCTCATGGCAATTGAAGTGGAGAGTCTTCACTTGCTTACCTTTGCCATGACAAAACTTGTCTTGGGATATTGTTGCGGCAACCAAGCTTTACCATCCCCTGTGTCGCGTCACTCATTGGCATAGCCGCATGCACTATGCCAGCTGCTGTCGCCTTAGGTAGCAACGTGTCCACCGCCGCTCCCGTCCCAGCCTGCACCACCTCGAAGGAGCCATACTAGTTGGCCAGCAGAGCATTTCCGTTAGTGCCAGCAGGGTGAGGAGTAGGGTCCTCATTTGGCCCCTGACGTCTCGGAGCATGTGAGCTGGTGACCATCTAGTCCCGTAGCCTCTATTACGGGCCATGGGAGTCACCTCAATCATTATTTGCGTGGAAGCCACCTCATCCATGGCTATGTAGCCAAGGCGATAGCCACCCTAGCCACTACCGAAGCCATTATGGATATTGTTATAGGCTCTTTCTCCAAAGAATTGGTGGGCAAATCATGGACAATCTATTCCTATATTGCAAAACTTAGCTCTCAAGTTGATTCACCAACCAGCCTCATCTTCTTATTATGAAAGGAATTGGAGCACGTATGGCTTCATCCATAGCGTAATAAGAAATTCCTTAGCTACTGAGCGTGCCAAAGATTTGGTCTTTGTGCATAATAACTTGAGGCTTCTGTTAGGAAGGTCAAATGCATACAAGACAGTAGTATAAAAAATGTGAGATGTGGGAGGAGATGCTTTTGAATCTTTAACTGGTGTTGGTATTCTAGAAATTGCGGACCTCTCTATTGAAGAACTAGAGTTGGAGGCTGTGTCTTTCAGAGATGTTGATGCTTCTACTGTGGTGGAGGATGACCAAGATCAAGAGAATGAGGATGAGAGTAGTAGACCTCAAGAATGGAGATTGTAGTCTCATATTTATCTTTCAATAATCTTTAAATTTAGACTAAACTAGAAAATTTTATGCTCTTTTATGTTAAACTTCAAATATTGGACCTCCTTTTGCTATAATTATTTGCTACCTGTCTTTTGTGCACCTTATGCAGAATTATTCAATATAAAGGAAGTACAATCAATGGATCAATTTCCAAGGTGACGTATATTGTGCTATATTTACGATATCATCTTTATTTGATGAGTTATAAAATTATGTTCTTCATAACTGAATTTTTTTCTTCCTAGCCTAGCTCAACTGGAGGACTTCATGGGAAGGTGGCGACTTCTTCGATTGAAATGGAGCAAAGAATGGTATACATGTATCACAAAGATATGCATCCTCATATAATTTTGGCTCAAATTTTGATATATTTGGTATATTTTGTTTTTAGAAAAATATCCAGCCGTATCCCCATATCGGTTTTTTCAAAAATTTACGTATCCCCGTATCCGTGCTACCGAGGTACCTAAATGATCGATTGATGGGAGTGTAGAGAGTTGCTGCACCGGTGCTGGCGCGTATGACTGATTGATCCCACCCTATGGCGATGGTCGTCGGTGACTCGTCAGCATAGTCGTGCTCTTGTTGCCGCCTGCCATCGCCACCTTGCTATTGGTCGCCGTCGCTCATAGTTGCCATCGCTGATCAGGAGAGAAGAGATTGACAGGCGTCGGCGCGTTTGATCTCTATCGCACGATCGATCCTTGGCTGCTTTGTTTTGGGCCGGTCCAGCCAAAAATGACTGGTACTCGTATTCATTGAGTATCGGTATCGTATCCGTATCAGATACAATATCCGACATGGGTATGTGAGCTCTGTGACGTATAAGTGCTGCATAGGTTATAGCCACCAGCATTGTGGCCACTGTTGTCCTTGTGCCCGCCGTTGCCATCATTGCTGTTGTAATCGCCATAGTCTCCATGGCCACCTCCCCGGCTGTCCATGGCCGGTTGCCTCGGGACAACCAAATATGGCATGCACTCGCGAAACACATTCCATCCACCACAAATTGTTTTGTGGTTTGCAGAATGGGACCAGATTGACGTAAAAATATGCCTTAGCACCCACGGCATAGCCCAGCCCAAACACCATGGCCCAATTGTGCCAGTTTGAACTAGTTCCCGGTGCTCCGGAACCTGCTGCTAGATGCTTGAACGCGATGTTGGAATAGGTGTCGGGAGACATGGAACCACCACCGCCCGGTCAAGTAGCTTGCAAAGGCGCACTGGCACGACCGGTTGTGAGTTGTTGAAACCACAGTAGCCTTCTTCTTCCGCCGTGTAGACGAACCCAACGTCCATCCCAAGTCCATGCACGAAGACGATGGAGGCCGAGACGACGCATCATTGTGGGACGGTTCCACGGGAATCCTACATGCAGATGAGAAACATCAGTGCGAATCCCCTTACCTTCACCACTATTGGCGTCACCGCTGGATTCCTAGAACCGCGAACGCAGGTCCATAAAACCGCATCCTACCAGAATTGCTTTGGCAATGCCTCCTCATCGACTGCACGAACCGCCTCGATGCTCAAATAGCCTATCTCTTGTAGATCTTGCACCTATGCCGCCATGTCATCCTCGGAGTCTACCATCGCCTCAGCAAGTATCGAGAACCAGGATCCTTCCCACCGATGGATGGAGATAGAGGGCCAGTTCTTTTGGCAGATTCTCCCAGAATCTGCCCCCTTCCCAGCTTCTCCCAGAATCTGTCTCCCTAAAATTTTTCACAATCTGAACTAATAAGATCCTGGGGAGTTCAGATTGTGGAAAATTTTAGGGGAGCAGATTCTAGAGAAAACTGGAGAGGGGGCAGATTCTGGGAGAATCTACCAAAAGAACTGGCCCAGAGTCAAGGATGCACCAGCAGCTGCCAGAGCTAGGGTTATCCTACATCGCCCGCTATACACAGTGCCTCGCGTCGCCCCCTTAGGGCACCCGTCACTCATTGTCCTTTACCTGCATACGCATCTCATTTCCCTATTTTAATTATTATCCTTTTGATAAAGGCTCCTAGCCTTTGCATCAAGTGGATGTACATAGCCACTTTCTGTATGAGTTAAATCCCTTGTTGGAGCTTCCTCAAAGTAGTTGCCAGCATCCACATCTATAGATTATAATGATATAACAACATTCTGCACCTAGACAACTTGTCCCCAATGTAGAAAGATTCAAACATCTCCAAGGAATCTACACCAAACTAGATTAGTATCAAACTTGAAGTCTGGATTCATTGGAGAATTCTTAGAAATTTCTTTGAATAAAACCATCAAACTCTTTCTGCTCGCATCCCATGATCCTCTCATCAAAGTTAAGTCATCCCTGGACAATTCGTCATCTTCATGTTCTCAACTATGGTGAACTCCAAAACTCATCGAATTTATTCAATGAGTGACTCCCGACTTCGAAGCCAATTTTAGTCTACCTTAATCTTCTTCTGCACCTTAGTTCCCCCACATCAATTTCCGCTATAATCTCTAGAGCCACCACAACTGGCCATCGTGGACATCGTCAACAATATTGTGCTCTGTATAAAATGTTCGAAAAATATAAACTACACACTTGCCTAGCGCTGTCTTAGGGAATGGCATGCTTACGTCTATCTGATGGTGCTCACATGGTGGAGATCAATTGCAAGATGCAGGATATCACTTGGGTGAGATTTGCATTGTCATTATCCATCGTGGGCCCCACCTGCAAGACTCCACCTGTAGCACTGCTCGGCTTTCCCCATTCACCACGGAGGCTACCTCCTCCTCTCACACCTTTCTCCAGATCTAGCCAAAGCTGATGCCACTACTCACATTATCTGCGTCGCCCTCGATAGTGTACGACTAGGGTAGGAGCCCAGGAGGCGCTACTGTCGGTGTCATGTGGTAGAGGGATGAGTACGAGGCTCTCGCATCTCAGCCCTCGATGATCACTGTGTCAATGCACTAGTCCCTGGTATCTCTCTCCATGGGGTGAGCGGCTTCAAGTAGGCTAGTTCAAACTAGCGATCAGGCTGAACCATATCACCATCCATGCCAACCCTGTCACCGGATAGGTTGGTAATGCCTGTTTTGCTCTCTTAATTCTTGCTAAGTTTTACTACTTGCCTGCAATCGGAAGACTGAATGTGAGGAATGCACTCATGGTTTGCAACATGAGGAAACCTACTAGAGTGTTTGGATGATGCTGACTACGTCAAGGAGACGACTATAAACTAAATTCATGGTAACCGTGTCAAAATTATTTAATAAGCTATTTGGACCCGTGATTTAATTCGATTAACTGAGACAACAATACATTTAAGTCGGTAACCCAAGTCGTTAACCATACGAGTCACCGCTCGTATGTGCTCATAATGGACTGGGGTCCGAACCAACCCTTCTCTATATATGACAGACGTCGTATGACTCACAGTAGTCCATGGCTCTTACTCACCCAACTCTATATACAAACCCGTTCTATGACTCACACCTAGCATAAGATTGGTCGACAATTTGTTTATCAAAGAACTGACGTAAATTCTGAAACCTGTAAAGGCTTGGAGACCCCACTCCCAAGCTCAGCCAACTAGCACATCATATCTGGTGGGTCTCTCAACTTCGACGATCACGCCAAGCGAACACAAGACTAACCCTAACTCTTTCTGGCTGCCCCCATACACTTTCAAATCATACACACATGGCATATAGGGTGACCAATTAACAACTTGCATACCACAACACAAACCCTAAATAAGGAGTTATAGATTACATAGCCACATCTCATATTGAAGTAGATAATTAATTTATATGCAAATCGATTCAAAGGTTGATAAAGATCCAAACTTAACATAAATTCAATAGCGCAAATAAAATTAATTAAAACACCAGAGATGACAACCACAACCATCCCACAAAAGTCACATAAACTCACAAGATTACCAATCAAGGAAACCAGCAAACTAGACGTCCACTACCAGAATCTGTAGATTTCCCGAGTGCCAAAAACACTCGGGAAAGACCAAAATACACTCGGGAAAGATTTTCCCGAGAGTCACACTCGGGAATATGCCGTCGGGAAATTTATGGTCGGGAAAGAGCGTTTTCCCGAGTGTTCGCACTCGGGAAAGAGTTTTTTCCCGAGTGTCCGACAATACACTCGGGAAACTACGCCACACGGGAAATAAATTCGCTAACGGTCTAAAGTAACGGCAAATTCGATGTTTCCCGAGTGCACACTCGGGAAATTGAAGACACGCGTCCGTAATTCAACCTTCTACGTGTACGTTTTCGTTGCTGACACGTGTATTTAGTTTCCTGAGTGTTGGCACTCGGGAAATTTGTATCAGGTGGCCGATTTTTGAGACGCCACGTTCAGCCGCTGTGCGCTGTCCACGTGGCCACATTTTCCCCGAGTGTTCGTTTCGTGTTACACTCGGGAAAGTGGGCTCTCGGGAAAAAGTAGCAGAATTTGTTATTTAAAAATCACACACAATATGACATAGTCCACTACACTGCCATTTCTGAAAAAGCTACAATTCATACAAGTCCACTACACTGCCACAATAATAAATCTAAAAGTCTACAATATCATACGAGTCCACTACACAAGGCCACAATAATAAATTTAAAAGTCTACAATTCATACAAGTCCACAATATATTAGTCCATTTGCTATTATCTTGAATCTTCACCAACCACCTGCATGCATGTAGAAGCCAATACGATCACCAAGTGCCAGCAATTCCTGGAAAAATACAGCAAATGTGGTAATCAAACACAAATTCAACCATGGCATACAAATAGTACCACATAAACCACACTTCTTGTCATGGACTAGTTACGAATGGACCACTGACATGTATAGCTCCAAGCAAGGATTCAGAAATGAGATACAGAAAAAACCAGGACAGCCAGATGGTAATTGAAAAAGGCTATAAGCAATACATTAGTTGGAAGATAAAAAGAACCTGCAGCAGACAGTTAACAGAATAAGATTAATTGTAAACAACAAATGCTTTATGGTATTGCCATTCTCCCCAAAAGAAAACCAGTTTTCAAAATGAGCTAGAAATGACTCAGTTTACCTCCTGGAGTTAGGGCTATGGCAGCCTTTTTAAGAAAGTCTAAGCCAGTGAATCGTGCCAAAGTAGCAGGCAAGGCCAATGAAGATGTCGAAAATATGATAGGCATGACACCAGAACTATTGACCTGCTCATAATGGAACTTAAGTAAGTACTACTTCCTTCCGTAGTTTGATAGGCAGGTCATAAAACAAGTGAAAATCAGGACAATTGTGAGTCTGAAAGGCAGAACAGAGGTATTACGGAAGAAACTTAGCAGTTTGATCTTATTCATTTGCTAACGAAGAACAGAATAATTTTTTGCAGTCCAACAGGCTCCAATTCTTTGTTGGTTCATCTAAATAAACAAATAACTGAATTCCTCCACTTGTTTTTCATGAAAAATGATTTTGAGATTTTCAATTTGTCCTCTCAGATGTCATAAAGCTCTTGCGGAACAGATTAACACAAAGAAATTAAGAAAATATAGAAATTCAAACCTAAATCTTAAGTCCTGAATTGAGTCACCGAAATGAATATCAGAAAAAATTGTGTATGCCACTGGGAGTTCCCCTTTTTGGATCTGCCATCCCTTATTGCATAATTTTGTATATACTGCCCATCCATGCCATTACCGCTGATTTAAGGTGCATTTTGAGTTTTGACCAAAAAAATCATTGCTCTTGTGAGCTTTTCACTACAAGAACAAAAATGCTTTTAGTATTGTCTTACTATCTTCTCCATCAGGCCGTAAAGATGAAGCATGGTTCGTTGCTGCAACTGTCAGACCCTCACAGAGGCCTCACCCACTGGATAGTTTCTCAATTAGACATCACCGACCACACCAGAGACCTCCCCGCAGACCTTGGCAACCGGTATCAAGAAGAGCAGCAGTGGGGAAAATAGAAGGGAATTGAATAAACCACAATCTAAAAAGTGGGAAAAGAGGTTTGATTCATTTAGTTCGGTCAATCGGTTCCACTTGTGGGTTTGATTTGTTCGATTAGTGGTGCAAAGAAGGGAAAAACACAGCCCACATCATGGCTGCATGAGGAGGGCAAGGCAGAAAAGCAGAGAGGATGACCATTGGTATGCTGGAGAACCCAGCCAGATGAATTCCTCACAAGATAGGTTGGGTTTGGAGGGTAACAGGAAAAGCAAAGGAGTAGTGGAGAGTGATGAATCCTGGAGATCTTTTAAAGAGCAGAGAGAGAGACAGGAACAGAGGCTAATTGAAGCTAGGATGTATGAAGCAAGTAGGGAGGAAGAGCTCCAGAAGGCAAAAGGATAGCAAAAGGATAGCTTATTACTGAAATAAGCTTGACACGGTCATATTTCAGACAAATTATTGCCCTAAACATCAGTGTGCAAAGTGGACACTTATTACTTGTAATTTTCAATCATGAACTAATTATGTGCACGTTTCATTTGTGCAATACATCAGTTAGCTTAATGCATGCTTACGTACACATGGCTCTTGGACATAATCAAATAAACATATATATTAGAAAACAGAGCATTGATCTTCTTGCTACAAGCAGAGCTTACCTTAAACTTATGGCAGGTTCTAAAGTCTAAACTCAAGCTCAATCATCTAACAGAAAACTGTTCCTATACTATCTGAGGTTAAAACTTATCTTCCATCATTTACTCAAGGAAATTTCATTAAATTTTCATAGGGATCACAAAGAATTCTCTATCAAAGCCCATTATTTGCATCTCATATTTTTTGTATTTCACTGAACTATAGTAAAAAGTGCTTTCCATATTTCTTCAAAAAATGAGAACTCTATACTCACATGGTCATGGCGTTGGACTTGTGATGTGAGGATTCGGTGGGCTCGATGAGCCATCTCCACCATGACCATCACTCGCAGTATGGGGCGTATTAGATCCAGCCGAGCCCTAGAGTTGTAATTAGCAACCAATTTATTAGCAAGTGAATTGTCCTATGTAAAAAAAACAAAGAGAACTAACCGCAGTAGACAGTGGAGTGACTGCAGCCCTGTTTGGTGTTGTGGCATTCATAGTAGCTTGAATGGACTACAAATTGCATTCAAAAGATAGTAGTACATTAAAATAACAACTAAGGTAGATATATGACAGAAATTTAAAGTGTTTGTTGTTGTGGGCAGCAACTTACCATGATAATTGCTTCCATCTTCTTCCTTGCGGCCGTTTCCTCCTCCAACTTAGCATGTAGTTCGAGAATCAAGTCATTTGAAGTCCTTGGGCGTCTCTGAGGGGGTACTTCAGCAGATGATCCACTACTTGATGCACGAACAGCGGATTGAGTTGCCTGCGAGTTAATGTAGCCATCGGCCATCATGTAGCGGCCATGTTTCTTGCCACGGCCAGCCTTGTACACCGCAACGGGGTCGATAGGTTCATGCATTACATCAAAGTCTTGGCCATGGATAGCCTTAGCAGCATCAGAATAAGAATCCTAAAAGAGAGATTGTTGTCACCAAACAACACACCACCACAACAAGACTAGAATTGATTAAAACTTTATAACTCTTACCAAGTTCTCCATTGCTCGTCGGTTGCACAAAGCACCATCACTATTACCCCTCCTAGCTGCTACAAATGCCTCTACATCTGACACAGGCCTTTGCTCTTTATTCTCCTGCAATAAACACAAAAGATAACTCAATAATCAAGTGTGATGTCCTCCACAAAATACAAGAACACAACAAACTAAATACCATGTGCTTTTTATAGCAAGCCATCGAGGAGCTGCCTTGACGGTGCGATGGCCCCCTCATCAACAATCTACGTTGCCTAGCTTCACGACCTTTTTGTTGATATTCCTCATTGCACCACCTCGTTTCTACAATCTGACGCCATGCATCTTCATGTGTCGCAGCCCACCAAGGTATTGCCTTATTTAAAAACAGATGCATTGAATCATATCAAACAAATTAGATAAAATGATGTACATATCATACTTCTAACAACTAATTAAGGGGATGTTGCTGATTACCTCCATATAAGCATCAATGCTTAGCCTTGTTTGGCAAGCCTCGGCCCTCTTGATGTCTCTTTTAAGCACTTGTGTTGTATAAAACGTCACAGCCTGGATGCGTGCCTCATAATACATTTGTGGGATCAACTTTTTGACAACTTTGCGAACCACTTCTCTAGCGTGTTCCTCTTCTCCCTCTTCACATCTAAACCAGTCCTACACTCATGCATATAGTTGCAGCCAAGTAATTATTAGATTCATAGTGAACAAAGAAGTAGGCACGTGTAGGGAAAAAAACTTACCCAGAAACTTTCCTCCACCCGCTCTAGACAGTTTGCATACTGTATTCCATTTTCATCAGGGGCATCCTCCTTGGCCTGATAGTGCTCCCATGTCCACGGGGGCTCCTCCTTTCCTTTGAAAGTAACTAAACCAGGGAAATGCATCCGAACTAACACTCCAAGGATGCCATTTGGAAGTCTAGAAGACTCGGCCCCTCCTTGCTCTCGCCATTGTCTGCACACAGCAAAGTGTCTTTCTTTATAAATTTTAAGGTATTGAAACTTCGCTAAATTACTGAGACATGGACACAATTACTTACATGTCACCAACAGGAACGAGGATAGGCTTGTCCTCTTCTCGTCTTGGTCGCGGTGGCAGGTTAGCAGGTCCACGCATCCACAGAGATCCTTCATCACCCTCTACATCAACCCCTGCCTCCTCTGGAAGCGGGGCTTCTTGTGCTGAATCAGTAGAGGCTGAGCCACTTCTTCTTCCCCTTCCTCCAATTCTTCTTGTACCCCTTCCTCCTCGGCCTCCTCTAGGGGGTCTACTAGCTGTTGCGGCCCCCATGGAAGCTGAATCAGCCCTAGTGGAAGCTGAAAGAGACCCCGTGGAAGCTGATGCCGTCCCCCTAGCCGAAGTTGTCGCTGCCCCTCTACCAAAAAGAGGTCTCCCACGGCTCGATACTCCTCTCATTATTCAATTCCTGCATTGAAAATAAGTAAAGACATTAATATAGTTCAAAGAATCAATAAAATAAAAGCAATAGATTGAAATAAATAGCTAAAATTATAAAGTGCAATACATGAAATACATACAAGAAAAATTGCTTAGAAGTATTCATCATAAATAGGATCCTCTTCAGGGACAATGTCGTCATCATCATCATCACTATCATAAGAGTCAACTACATCATCCTCAGTTTCAATTTGATCCTCAATATCTAAACGATTAAGTACTTCCAAGTCCTTTGCATTGGCAATCTCCTCAGTTTCAATTTGATCCTCAGTTAATTGGTCATCCACTTGCCCAATAACAACTTCAAGATTTCCTAAGAGCCCATCTTCTTGGAAGAACTCTTCACCACATGTGTTTGGATCCAAGTTGTAATCATCATCACTTGGGGTAGGTAATTTACCATGGGGTTGTACCTTATATACTACCCACCAATCCACTAGTCTACTCATGGTCTTGCACGGGTATGGGACATAGTACACTTGTGTGGCTTGTTGAGCCACAATAAAAGGTTCATTTCCAGGTAAGACCGTTGATATTTGAACTTCGACCAACCCAATCGAAGGGTCACGTCTCACTCCGGTGATTGGATGGAACCAATGACATTCAAATAAAACAAGTTTGAGAGGTTTGCTGCCATGGAAAGATAACTCAATAATATCTTCAACTATTCCATAGTACTCAACACCATCTTGCCCTACAGTCAACAATCCACTATTTACTGTTGTAGCATTAGGTCGTTCCCTCTCATGTGTTTCTGTCCGGAAACGATACCCATTGACATCATATGTACTATAGGACATCACCCGAGTGTGACATCCTTTAGCAACTTGCCTCAATTCGCTGCTCATAGATGGGTCGACGCTGGCCTACATGTTCAATAGGATAGGGTCGACGAATTAGTCTTACTTAAGGGAATGTAACGTGAAATAATGTGTAGTCATTAGGAAATTACTTTTTGATGGAACCAAGATATGAAATTTCGCTTGCCACGACCACTACCATTCCTAAGAAGGTTCTCAATTTGTTTGTCGGTTGGCGCTTGTCGTTGCTTCCACTCCAGACTAACAAATTCACTATACAGGCAGGAAAGTTAGTTTATGATGGAAGTAAGGAATGATTTCTTGAAAATTAAATTAGTGGTTGCCTACCTTATGTACTTTTCCACTTCATGAAGGTTGGTCAAGACATACAACATGGCAGTCAACCACTCTTCATGTCGTAAAACCTTGCTAATTCCCCGACTAGAGGTGTCACCTTTTTCAGTGAAGAGGCTAAGATGACAATCTTTTTCAGAAATGGCAGTGTTGTATCGGGAGGTCGGATTGTGCACCGTTGGAATATTGTCACTATAGTATATTGTTGTGAAGTTTGATACTTCCTGCAAGATGTAAGCCTCTGATATAGAAGCTTCAATACGGGATTTATTTTTACTTTTGCATCGAAGTTCTTTTTGTTCCCTCTCAATTGGAAACATCCACCGGAATTGCACAGGCCCCCCCATCCTTGCTTCATATGGGAGATGCATAATCAAATGCTGCATTGGATTAAAGAATGCAGGTGAAAATATCTTCTCCAACTTGCAGACCAACACAGGTGCTTGACGCTCCATATCTAACATCACTGCAGGATCTATTTCTTTGGCACAAAGCTGACGATAGAAGAAGCTCAACTCCGCCATGACTTGCCAAATACTCTCGGGGACATAACCTCGAATCATTACTGGCAAAAGACGCTCTATGAATATGTGATAATCATGACTCTTAAGGCCATTGATACGCATAGTTGCAATATTCACACCCCTCCTAAGATTTGCTGCATACCCATCAGGAAACTTCAGGTCCTGAAACCATTCCAATATTTCCTTCTTTTGACCCCTAACAAGGCAAAAACTAGCTCTTGGCCTTTCCCATTTATTAGTAGGGGTCTTGTGGATCATGTTGAGAGATGGTCGATTGCACAACATCTCTTGATCAAGTCTAGCTTTAACATTGTCCTTAGTCTTGTCAGGAATGTCAAAGATTGTGCTAAAAATGGCCTCTGCGACATTCTTCTCATTGTGCATTACATCGATGTTATGAGGAAGGAGGAGCTTATGGAAGTAAGGCAGTCGCCACAAGCTTGGAATGTGAGTCCAGTTGTGCTCTTTACCGTAATCCTCAAACCCATCTCCACCAACAAGAGGCTTTAGAGCATCTAGCTGTGCACGGACCTCCTCACCTGTCAGCTGTTGCGGTGGTCCATCATCGATAGCAATATTAGCCCTAAAGCTGTTCTTGTCTCTTCTGAATTCATGGTCAGCTAGAAGGAATTGTCGATGAAGGTCAAAAAACGAGAACTTGCCACCATGCTTTAGCCATATGCAGCGCAACGCCTCCCTACAGATTGGGCATGGCATCTTCCCATGTACACACCATCCACAAAATATGCCATATGCTGGCAGGTCATGCAAGGATGTGTGGTACGAAATCCGCATGGTGAAGTTCTGCTTCGATGCCCGATCATATGTTACTATGCCTTTATCCCAAGCATCCAACAAATCATCCACTAGTGGCTCCATGAACACGCTCATATTCTTCCCCGGGTATTCAGGGCCAGGGACTATCAATGACAGGAATATATTCTGTCTTTGCATGCAAACACCAGGTGGGAGGTTCAAGGGAATAACAAACACTGGCCAACAACTATATGACGCAGCCCCCATACCAAATGGATTGAACCCATCTGTAGCTATTGCAATTCGGACATTCCGAGCCTCTTGAGCAAATAATGGAAAGTCTCGATCAAACTGTTTCCAAGCTTCACCATCTGCTGGGTGCACCATCTTGTCGGCATGGTAACGACGTCCATGCTTGTGCCATGTCATTTGTTTGGCAGACCCCTCTGACATGTATAGCCGTTGGATTCTTGGTATAAATGGAAGATGCCGAAGAATTTTTCTAGCAACCTTGAGTTGCCTCTTCTGACCATCACCGGAGTCTACCTCAACATATCTAGATGATTTACACTTATCACAATATTGTTTGTTTGCATGTTCTTTCCTGAACAGCATGCAATGATTTGGACATACATGTATCTGCTCATATGGCATCTTAAGTGCACCAAGCACTTTCTTGCCCTCATACAGATTAGGAGGCAGCCGGTGACCTTGTGGCAGAAGGGTACCAATAACAGTCAAGAACGCATCAAAGCAAGCAATGCTAATGCTGAACTGGGACTTGACTGCAAGTAGACGTGCGACGGCATCTAGCTGGGACACATGTGTATGGTCGTGAAGTGGTTGGTTTGCAGCAGCCAGCATATCATAAAAGGCCTTTGTGGTAGGCTCTGGTTCTTCCTCTAAAGGTGGCACGGATGCATCATGCACATCCTCTACCATGTCTCCAATCCTAGCTGCAAAGGGGTCACCATCGTCGGTGCGCTGTCGTAGCACCTCCGATCTGCTACGTTCTGACTCACCATGGTAGACCCATAAGGTATAACCTGGTCTAAATCCATGCCTACACAAGTGTTCGATCATTCTTTCCCTGGTTTGTGGCCTTGTGTTTTTGCAACTCCCGCAAGGACATAACACACCACGAGGTCCCCTAGTCCTAGCAAATGCTCGATCCAAAAAATCAGTGGTCTTATCAATCCATTCGTTGGTAATCTCATCTTGGCTAACACGGCCAGTATACATCCAACTACGATCCTCGTCCATCCTGTATAATCAACAAATCAACTCATATTGTTACCTAAAATCATATTACATTGTTTAGGCATGGGTGTAAGCAAGCATATTATAGTTCTAGCTCAAAGATGCTAAGTTATCCATACACACCGTATCACACCCCCCCACCCCACCCCAAAAAAAAAGGAAGATGTGACATAAAAAAACGAAATTAACCACATCCGTTTATAATCAACCTATTTACACTAAATAATGATGAAGGATATAATGAGTACACTATTCTCACATGGTGTAGCATGCATCATTAAACAAACTGATTTTAAAAAAATCCTTTGGATATTGCATGAAAAGTACACGAGATTTATAAAGGTGCCCAAATCAACAGCTGGGTATATATTCATTGGAACACTTCGAAAACTTCACTAGTTCAGTTCAGCTCCAGTGATAATTTACCCAAATATTCTTACTCTTAATTGAGCAAACTAGAGGTAGATCAATCAGAGTTTTGTAATTGCAAAACTGATAGCTTTAGCATGCTGGATTTTCTGGTGCTTATTACAAGAAGTTATTTCAGCATCACATTAACATTGAATGTAATTTTTTTTTAAGAGACACCAAGTCACAGGGTGAGGTTGCACCACCCTCTAATTGTTATCTTTTTGTTAGTTCCATACAAGAAAGGTCAAAATATATATTAAAAAAAACAGTGACCAAAGCTGAGTCTTATATGTCAATGTACTTCCCTGTTCTTCCCCATCCACTGCACCTCTTAACCACCTAATCAACGATGCATCAACACAGTCAGAATGTAACAACAGCAGCAATAGCAGTGTGACCCTTGGTGGGTAGCTGCAGGAATGGTGCGGCAATTGCTTATTTTAACATCCGATTCATACATGCAATGTGTGAACTTTAATGCCTATCCTGTTACTAATACTGCTGCTTATTCTTTAAATGTCAGGCCACTGCAACAAGGATTCAAATCGAACTTCTAGATGATTTAGTCCTCAAAGCAGCAGCTAATTAAAGTGGTTTACTCTTAATTGAACAAACTACAACTAACAGGCCAATGGCATATACTTTAAGTTAATGAAAGTATATAATCTATTAAAGCACAACTAGCAAGAAAAATAAAATTCCATATTCTACAATAAGTCAAGTACAACAAGTGGCACCTAGAAATTAAAGAATGGGTAACATGCTTGCCTCAAGCAGCCACCGACGAAGCGGGCGTTGAGCCACCGACGAAGCAGCCACCGACGGGGCAGCCGGCGTTGAGCCTCAAGCAGCGCAGATCGACGGCCAAGCAGACGGCGGAGGCGTGGAGCAACCACCAACGGGACCCCCCAAGAAGGCTGCCGCCGAGCTTCGGCGGCGGCGGCGTGTCCTTTTGCGACACGATGCCGGCGACGGTGGCGGGGTAAGGGGGAGTCCGCGAGGCGAGGAGATCTGGGGCAGACGAGGCGGGATCTGGGGCAGACGAGGCGGTGGCGTCGGCTGCCGTCGGTGTCGGGGTGAGGTGGACGCGAGAGGGGACACGGCGGCCGGGTCAGGGGCAGGCAAGGCGGGAGACGGCGGCGGGGCAAGCGGGAGGCATTGCGGGCGACGGCGGCGGCGATTGGGAGCGTTGAGTGCGGCGGCGGCGATTGGGACACGGCGACCGGGTCAGGGGCAGCCAAGGCGGGAGACGGCGGCGGGGTAAGCGGGAGGCATTGCGGGCGACAGCGGCGGCGATTGGGCGCGTGGAGTGCGGCGGCGGCGGGCGGCGCGTGGAGTGCAGTGCGGCGCGATAGATTGGCGCGAGAGATTGGGAGATTGGGAGAGACTGGCGCGAGAGATTGGGAAATAAACCTAAACCCGAAATTTCACCGTCCGTGGTTCCGTCACGCGCCTCATGTTTACCGAGAGGGAAAAACTCTCCCGAGTGGACACTCGGGAGCGTATTATTTCTCCGAGTGTTTGTAGAATTCCCGAGTGTATATCCCAACACTCGGTACGTTACCGAGTGCCCGATGATTTACACTCGGGAAACAAGATTACACTCGGGAAAGTTGCAGATTCTGGTAGTGGTCGCTTTTAACATGATCGGGATCATAGTATTCACCTACACTAGGATCACCTACAATAGGATCACCTACAAGTATTTTATGGAATTGAATTCCAATGAGTACTTTTGTACTTGCAATACATTTGTGCTCATTTCAGTTACACATAAAGCATGGAATCAACTGTTAAACAAGTACTACGGAAGTAATTTGTTCTCAAAGTAACACAACATGGCATAAGCATGGAAATAAAACATGGAACCAAATTAAATCAAGCTAACCACTTGATTCACAAATTATATCAACAATTTTTAAATCAGCACCACCCAGTGGAAACCACCACAAATTCAATCATTTCAAAATTTTGAAGTCATTCGACTTTGTCATGAAGTTAGGATCGGGCAAACCACCTGCATCCCAAATGGTAAGTGCTCCGATCGGTTGTTAGTTCATGGTTGACTGATCGTACTATCCAACACCATCAGTGACACTTCCATTGTGTGTGTTAAGGGAAAAATCTAACAACACCGATATCGGCTAGGCTAACCACTTGCTAATCCATCTATTGGTATTAGACTCCGGCTCTCACATCTCATTTATTAAGTATTCTAGCATTAATTTATCGATTTGAACAACGTACCCCGTTAAACAAAACACCGACCAAAACCTACTCATGCTAGTCCAAAACCGTCCATAAGCATAATCAACAAAAATTAACACAATAAACATGCAACCTTGCATAAATAAAATATACGCAATATTCTTATAAAAGTAATCATAAAAATTCGGTGAGCTGCGATGTTCAATATTCCAAAGATCACTCGCAAGAATCCCGAAACGTTCGAAACAACGATAAAATGCAAATAACCTCAAGTCTAAGCAACTATTTTACCCAAGGTAAACATGTATGAAATTTATGCTAGGATTGAAGTATGATGAGTTACAAGACTAACACAAAAATAATCACCGCATTCCGAGTTTGTATGAAAGAGAACGAGCCAAACAAGGTTTTATCGATCGGGGGTTCCTATTCATTCGGGGCTCATCAAATTTTAGCTTCACCTTTAGATGAGGTATAGATTTAACATGTATGAACTTATGGCATGGATGACTGCATGTACGAATGAAGATTTAACATATTTAAATTCAATTTGGCGTAGATCTAGATATATAATTTACTAATTCGACATGTTTAAAGAGCTCAAGTTAATTCCAGATTTGTGTAATAGTGACATGCGTGAGATACTTATGAAATTATAAAGTGCATTATTTCAGATGAACAACAGAATAATAATAAAATTAATTGGAATTGTTAAGCGGAAGTTATCATTTTCTGAATTCTAACAAGGCCTACTTATAAATTTTTTTTTGAGGGAAGGCCTACTTATAATTTTAAAAAGGGGAATTTAATCTCAATATTTTCTAGAGAAATGGCATGCAGGAGTTATATACTAAAATGACGTGCATGAAAAATGATGAATAACACAAAAAGAATCAGTTCATTCGGATTTAGCATGTGAGAGAGTGATGCATTTTTGAATTTTGAGCAGTTTAAGGTCAACATCTAGGATAGTGGTATTATATTTTCTCAGATTTCGAATTTTAATAAATGGTTTAATTTGTTTCTCATGTTAACCTAGTCACTGAGAATGACAAGGGGGGACCCATGTCCAAAGTTGACCAGGTCAACAGGCCAGTCAAAAGTGGCTACGGAGTCCACATGTGATGCTCAGATACCACCTAACCCTGTTTGATTGATTTTCTTAAATTTGGGGTCCAAAAGCCAGTGACACCTATGCTCAACAAAAATTTAATTAGTTGGTTAGAGACCGATTAGAAATGATTAATCATATTACATTTGGGGCTTACGTCAGAGAGATGTTAGAAAAAACAACGTGTTTGCTATTGACAATCTTAATATTAATTGAATTTACATTTTTGTTTGGGATAGGTGAGACAACAGATTCAAGGAGGCATGCGTTTAACTTGTTATGCTAGCAACGTTAAAACAAAAACTCGTTCGCTAGCAACTATAACACCTACAGTAACCACTCACTCGCTGGCAACCAAAGCAGGGATCGAACAACACCTAAGTAGCAGCAGCGCATGCATGTGCATGTATGCACATATGAGCAGCACACTCTGCACTCACGCCTGATGCATGCGAGCACAGAGTAACACGGGAATGGCGCTCGGTTTTGGCAACACGTTCGCTAACGCGTCATTGACGCAGCTAGTAGGCCGGGCATGGGATTTGGAGAACTGGCCTGGGGCACGTGCGAACCAAGAAAAGGTGGGCCGACGGTCACCGGAGGCGGGCCGGACGTGATGGTTTTGCGGCGGCAATTGGCCGGCAAATATGACTACGTGGTACAGGGTATTAGAGACGACGGGATCAGACGCGTTCTATTCCGGAGCTCACCAGAAACATGCTGCGACACCGTGCAGGCCGTAGCCTGATGAGGAGGTGGACGAGTCCGAGCAGGCCGTCGCAAACGGTAGCGGCGGCGACACCGTGCATGACGACAACGAGCTCCTCGGACAGAAAAGAAAAGGGAGGTTAGGGGTATTGGAGAAGAACGTCTCGCGGCGCGGTGAAAAGCAGAGCGAGGTTGGGCAGCTCAACCCGGATCAGGCGTAGCGGGTCGCCGGACTCGGAGAAAGAAGACGGTGATCTCATCCGGTACTGCAAACAAACCAAATTCATTTCGTTGTTGATATCAGGGAGATGTGAGGAACTTGATTGACAAGGTCTCAGGTGATTAGATGACCTCTAGGGTCGATATTCATGACGACGACGCACGGCCGTGCCCTGAATGCCGCTAGCGTTCCCGGTGACGGAGGGCACGGACAGGATGTTTGGCTTGGTCCATGTGGAAGCAGAGTCGCTGGTGGAGGAAGGCGTGGTCAGAAGTTTCTATGGCGGTGCAGCGCTTCATCGCTTCCGCCCTGCTGGCCTCTCCACCGAGCCACCTTCACTTCAAGAACACCCAATCGTTTGTACATGCGGATTTTTCCTGGACGAATGGAACCCAGATGAGGTGGTGAATTGAATGGTATAACATGCATGGCTTGGTTCTTTGATTTTGGATGGGATTTGGAGGGAAGCAGGAGACGTGGAGTGTTGTTTCTATCTTAGGAGAAACGACAGTGAGGAAAACAATGGGGAAGAAGAAGCAACAACTGACTTTTATGACCTGCTACCTCAATCCTTCTTTCCTTATCTTTCTATTTTTGTCCACAACAATCTATGAGGCTGAGAAGGATATCGGTGGTGGGCTTTGGAGCAAGCCTGAATCCGATGGACTGGGGAAAGGCAGCTAGCCTTTTGGCTCAAAGGCCATGAAAGAAATTGGATTTCAATTTTTGGTTTAAATATTTCTAAAATATAGAGTTGAGCTCATATCCAAAAATATATATTTATAGCTCTAAGAATTATGGGAAAATTTTCATAGGTTCTTGAGATTATTAGGAAGCTAGGAAAATATTCTGAGGCACTATTCAAGAGTTTATGTTGCTATTTTAATTTCAATCTCGAAGTTAAGGCATTTGAGCTCAAAAGAATATAGTTTTAAGCTCAAAGCTTCCAGAATTATTTTCAAGTTATCTTAGGTCCTTCCGAACACAAGTAACTTATCTCCCACTATCTCTCATCATTTACTTTGGTGGTTTGCTTTATTTATCGGATTGGTTTTGTGTGGACTCGAGTAACATTGGACTCCAATATTCCTGAGAAAACACATGTGGGTGTAAAATATAATATTAAGACCCAAATAAAGTATCTCCAAGAATTTTTCATGACCATTAGTTGTTCATTTAGTTTTTAATTTTTCTTTTGCCTACTAGAGGTTTTCGTTGCTTCTAAGTTTTAATGCAATGCATGCGATGATGGAACCTAACTAAAATTTTTAATTTATTCCATATGTTATATACTTAAACCAACCTGAATAATTTTGGCTTTTACAAAACAATAATCCAATAAGTTGATAACTTATATATGTGTCTGAAAGTTTACTTTTTTCACGTCTTCTAAATGTGACTTAGTTTTGTTATATCCTCGATAACAGTAAACTAAATTTATGATAGCTATGTCAGAACTATATGATAATTATAATCTAATAATATATCTTCTGAATATGAGTTAGCTTTCTATGTCCCTAACTACTGTAAACTAAATGCATGGTAATTATGTCAGAATTATAAGATAACTATAATCCAGTAAGCTGCTAAGTTGTATATGCGCCTAAAAGTTTACTTCTCTCGTGTCTTCTAAATATAAGTTAGTTTTATATATCCCCGGTAACTATAAACTAAATTCATGGTAATTTTGTTAGAACCATATGATAATATCTAATAGCTTGATCTTCTAAATGTAAGTAGTTTTGTATGTCCTTCATAATTGTACACTAAATGCATGGTAATTGTGTTAGAATTATATGATCACTGTTATCCAATAACAATAACATCATAACTTGTCCATGTGCTTGAAAGTTTACTTCTATCGTGCTTCTAAATATGAGTGTTTGTGTACTGGTGATAATTGTAAACTAAATTCTTCATAACTATGACACAATTATATGATAAATGTAATTTAATTACTTGATAACCTGTACATGCACCTGAAATGTTTATTTCTCTTGTGCCTTGTTAAACATGAGTTGATGCTTTCACACAGAAACTATTCTTGCTAATGCTTGGTGTTGTTAATAGTGATCTATTTGTTGTCCTATGCAGATTTAGTGGATATCAGTAGTAGCCAGCGCCAACGACAAGGAATGACAACAATACCGGTGTGCCAATGATAGATTTGCGGGCCAAGTCAACAACGTGTTGCAGGCGGACGGCGGGGGACGTCAAGACTGGGGGGAGGGGGGACCTTAATGATACTGGCAACCATCACCGGCACTGGAACAAGGGGGCACCGTGGATGTTGGGATTTTGGAGGTGGATGCGCTCGCCAACGGTTGCGGGAGAAGGTGATGGAGTGGGCTAGATTGATGATCCTGGCAACTACCCAAGGAAGAGGCGATGGAGCATGAGCCATCACCGTCAAATGTCGTTGTTAGTTCTCTATGCTAATATATGTTATAATTTGATAACCCTTTTTATGCACTGCAACCCTCGGATCTAATCAGACACAAAATGAGGGTGCAAAGTCAAGAACGAACAGATTAATTTCATAGGTAAAACTAAAACATGGTGACAACAATCATAGTAAGAGAGAAAGATTTGATGAAATTAAATAACAGTGACAATAATCATGTTAGTATATGTTATATTTCTCTCTTTCTTCTACCTTAACTTGGATTGCTTTGGCTTTTCGTTGCCTGGGACGCTGTACGGGCCGCATTTGATGGCTTTATATGGTACTCCACTTATCCTACTTCTTGAGCATGTAGAACTACTTAGTAGAGTCGGATTCCCCTGTAGGTCCAAATAGCAGGATAAGAGACACTTAATTTCCAACAGTATATACAACACCGTTCCGGCTTTCCGCAGCCGGCGCTTCTCCCAGTTGGACAAGCAGGCCTCCATGAGTCCACGAGAGATTCCATGACCAACCGGGCATGCATGCATGCATGCACACCTGTCTCTCTCTTGGTCTCTCTGACGTCTGGGCCTCACCCATATGTGTTAATGTGTAGCAAGTTTTTCAGGCATGGTCACTTGGCACATCTGAACAAAAAATATATATCTTTATTCACAGCTCCATGGATATGTAGAATGAGTGATAGCCTAAAGTTACATCTTGCACGGCAATGAGACGGGAGTACATAGCTAACCACAGATGAATGGAGCGAGACATGCATAACCAAGGAAACAAAACAGCAAGATACCGTGAGATACACTTTGCCTCAGGCTTTCCTTGACGCAGCCTCATAAACTGTCAAATGTGGTCAAGGTTGCTTGCTTTGCTAATGTTGGTGGTAGTGAACGGTAGCTCAAAAGTTTTGTGCTTCTCAAAATTGTCATCTCGCTCAACTTGATTCACATGGTCCTTGCTCTTGCCCCAGATGAGAGCGTAGAGGCCAACAACAATTACCATTGCACCAATTACCCTACATGGATAATAATCTCAATGAGATGTTCCGCTTGTGTGCTTCTGCAATTAGCCATTAACAAGAGAATGCAATCAATTATTTCCGGAGTAATTGAATATGTGCGTACCTTCCCAAGGTGATCACCTCAGAAAGAATGAACGAGCCTAGCACGGTCACTATGATCATGCAGAGGGGGCTAAAAGCAGTGACAAACACTGGCCCCCTCTCCTGGATCACTATCCCTTGCACATAGTAAGCAACCCCGGAACAAATTATGCCCTGCAATTAAGCATGTTAATTATACCAACCAATCATTACATATTCAAAGGAACCATGCACAAAATCTGATTCCAACTTGTAACTCACCGAGTAGACAGCCGTTAAGAGCCTCATGTCGAACCCGATGGCCCAGGCATTCATGTCACGCTCCATCACCAGCGCCACCGCGCCGCTCTGCGCGATGCCCATGGCGCATATCAATGTCGTCAGGGAGAGCTCCGACGGGTAACTCCTCAACGTGTACGACTGAAAAATCGCAAATTATATCTATCCACGAAGTTCAAATTGAAGCCAAGAAAGAGTGTATATGTCAGTTAGTTTTGTTACTTACTTGGAGTATGAAGAAGGCGGACCAGCAGAAGCAGCTTAGCAAGATCATGAAGATGCCCATGAGCCAGTGGCCACTGCTGTGGCTGGCGCTGTCCGAGACGGCGTGGCTGGCGTGCTTGCTCCATGGGAAGTTGACGACCGGACAGCTGAAGAGGATCATGAGCAGCGCTCCCCCGATGGTGATCAGCGTGCCGGCGATCTTCGCCTGGCTCCGCCGCTCCTTGATGTTTATTCTCTCCATCCTAAATTATACTATGTTGAGCAAGAAATTATTAACAACTTATACAGGAGATTTTAATTAAGGAGGAGGAAATGTAAGACACTGGATTTTTGTGTTTTATTCTCCAGAACTATTGGTGTATTGGTTTGGAGCTTCACCTGAGTAGGATGGCATTTACAAATGTTATAGCAGGCAATACGTTAGTGAGCGCCGAGGAGAAGCTTGCCGACGTGTTACTGGCTCCCATGTAGAAGAAGTTCTGGTCAAGGACAGGCCTTGAATAATTTTTAAGAAATAACTGTAAGAATGGATTAAGGAAGAAATCATCAACAAAATTTAACTGTGTTTTGGATCATTACTCCAGTAGTCCCAGAGCGAGAATTTTGTAGAACAAGTAGAGGGACATTTTGGGCCTTGTTTTCCTGTCATGCCAAAAAAAAGAGTAGACAATATTGAGGGACAAGAAGTGAGATCGCTTTCTGTGCTTAATTATCAAAGAAAAGTTAGACAAAGGAGAAGTGCATGCTAGTGGTCTTTTTTAGTTGTTTCTGAATGGTCAGTACTAACAATTTTATGACCGCCACCGATAAAATTATCTCCACACTTTCCATTTATTTGATCAAGCTCACTTAGACTACTTAATTTTTCTGAAGAAAGATAACCTTACCTATTGTATTGTCAGTCACTGTGAACCATTGAACCGAAAGGAAATGTAAGAAATGTGTATGAAACTAAAAGGGCAATAAAATAGGCATCTATCCTGAATTCCACCCCGTGTAAAGAGATCACCTTCAACCCTTTCTTAATTTCGGTTTTTACACATTTCAATTTTATGCTAGTTCATGGCCCACTTAATTGTTTTCAATCAAACTAGTCAACATCAGTTAAGCACTTGAGCTAGTAGTCATGAAAAATGGACATCTGATTAGAATCCGCCAAAAAGTGTAAGGGATTATCTATTCTTAAGTTGTCTGAAAAAAATTTAAATCTCAATCACATTTTTAAGTTGTTAGATTAATATTTCAACATCCTCATCCACATCTCACTCTATATAACCTATGGATAAAACATTGCAGTAACGTTTTACTCAAATTTTATACTCTCGATACTTCAATTTTAAGTTAAATAATGTGTACTTTCAAAAGACTCAGATTTTTAAAAAAATTCATGCAACGAAGAATAAGCAAAACTGAAAATGCAATTGCATGACTTGATAGGAGTTTTTAGTGTTGTTCCTTGAATTGCGTGAAAATAAAATATAAGCTAACTTAAACCTAGAACTTACCACATTTGAGGACATCTTAATTTGGCTCAAATATTAATTAATGGATTGCCCCACTTACTAAACACAACAAACAACTTCAGAACCATTTTAAAGAAAAGGAGCTACGTACAACGACTCGAGTGACCAATTTGACTTGACCATAGTTAAGCACCACTTCACATGCATGCATGGACACCAACAACATGCATGCTAACCCCATAAAAACGCTAGCCCAGACGCATAGACATATTTAACGATTTAATCAAGCTAGCTAGTTACTAATTAAGAAGGGCCGGATTTGCATGTGCATGCACGGATGAATAACAACGATCGACCTCTCGAACCAGAGCGCAAACGGCGCCATGATGACGGCGGCGACGGCGTTCCGGTAGACGACGAGGACGTAGTGGCTCATGCCGCGGTGGAGCGACGCGACGGAGATGAGGAAAAGCCCGGCGAAGCCGAACTGCAGGAAGACCATGGCCACGTACGGCATCACCTTCCTCCATCTCCCGGCGAGTTCCATGTGACCCGCCCGCCCGGCCGCCCTCCCTCCTAAGCTAACTAACTGCTTCTGCTCGATCGCTATATATTTGTAGCTAAGCTGTGAAGCTGATGGCTCTCACACCACTGGCCTGGTACGCCTGCCTGCCTGCTTAGTTGTCACACGCACCTTCCCTTATATACACACTCAACCGGGCCGGCCAACCTGCAGGGTTGCCCCATACGCTACTGTGCGTGCTGTGACCTGGTGCGTGTTTTGGTGCTGATCAATTCCATCTTTACAAACATTATTACAAGAGGCCACTGCGAGATCCCAAAGTTCACAAAGCCTAGCTTGGGACCTGCTGGCCTGCTGCTGTTGCTGTTGAAGCGTTGCGACCGGCGGGTATTTCCAGTTACCGGATCACGCTCCCCCCGGGTAAATGGTAATACCGGAGAAACACTTGGTTTTTCGAGAATTCGAAATTTCTCATTCGATCACGTTTAAATTACTGAAGTTGCCAGCGGTAGAAATCCGGTTACCACTGGTAACTTCGTAAAAATCTGGTTACCGGTTATCGCCGGTAACCAGTTCTCTCAAAGCATAAGCAACAATATTTGCTTCCTCAATCAACTTCTTGACTGGCTAGCAAGCACCAGTTGAACTTAACTCGATCAACTCCGGTGTAAAAATTCTGGCTATTATCCAGAACCTTTTTGGTCTGGGGTGATCCGATCAAGCTGACAGTGGAGAAAATTCTATTTCTCAGTTGCACTCTATCTCGATTGTCGGTTCTTGGTCATGGGGCCCATATACATTAACATTTATTTTTACACCTAAGGGGCTAACACTCCCTTTTCTACTTTCACTAGATCACTAGAAATTGAAACCATTACGTAACAGTTTTACAATACATAGCGTTCATAAAACTAGCGGAGTAGACCAGACAATTTACGCGGATAAATTTTTTTTTATGGTATTCTTATGAAAATAAAATGAGGAGTTTCGATTCCTTAAGAGTTCGACCCAACGGACGCCAAAATACCTATGATCCGGTTCACACCGTTCTCTAAAAATTGTAAGTCATTTTGCATTTTTCAAATTTGAGTGAATCGCGAGGCACACAGCATAATCACTTTATTTCTAGAATCACTAATTCGTAGTCTTGCCACCGGTTCATATACATATCCCCAATACTGACCTAGAGGCTATCTGAAACTCCAGAAAAGTACATTTAGTAATCTCACAAGTAAAATGAAGATGTCTAATTGACTGAGGGTCGTCACTATGAAGGAGAGACAAGACCTACCTTCTACCTTTCACGTTTGCTGAGGTTGTCCCTAGCGAGTCAGAGGTTTGTTATGAGATCAAAGCCATAAGAAAATATGGATCCTAGGAGATATAGAAAGTTCCCAAACGGTTTGCTATACGGAGTTGTTTTCATATTAATCTTATTATTCCAGGATATGTGTGGTTCCTTTTCCTCTTTGTATATGTTTTTGTTCATCTATTGAGAGTACATTATTTAGTCTTAAGGATATGTGGGATGGCTTGTAAAGGTTATGAATGAGGTAGTGGATCCCATGTGGTTTATTATATCTATACATACAATTTTTTATGATGGTCTTATAAAAATCGACTGTGCGTCTTTGCCCATGTTGGACATAGAGGAGAAGGGACGATATAATATGGGTGAGAGTCCGATAATCAAACTTCATGACTTGTCAAAGCGGAGGAGTTATGGTGATCTATTTACTTGTTTGAGAGAGGTCATCCATTTACCTAAAGCTATGGCACGCTAGAGAAACATTAGAGCATCTATAAAGACATGACATCAGCTGACTCTTCGTCCTGTCACGTAGGATAATTGCTGATGTAAAGGAGAGAATATGATTGACTCTTTGTGAAGAATAAAAGCTTTAGAGCCAACATCATTGCCTTTGTATATTCCTACATTTAATGCTAACTTTTGTGTGGAGTCAGCTTAACAGGCAACTCATTGAATGAGTTATTTTTAATATCAACTCTATACGTGAAAGTGCATCTAGGTTCCATAAATTGGTTTTGGTGATCAATGACGAATAATTAAGAGACTAATGTATGTGTCAGTGAATGGACAGGTTTTAGCCCTACAAGTGAAGTTCAACTGGCATTCACACTGAATATTGGAAAAGCCATACTATGAAGAGGGAGTGATGAAAGATTAGAAATTAGGTTAAGTACTTGAAATGCTCAATTAAATCTTTGCCTCAAATCAAGCTCCATAGAAAACCCTAGTCTTTGCTATGTCTATGATCCGGAGTATTCGGACTGTGGTACGGAGTCTCTGGGACCTTATTTAGGGTCTCTGCTAAGTACTGACCCAGAAACTCTAAGTGAGACTCCGGTATGGAGAGCTGTGCTGAAAGGCTCCTGGAGTATCCGGATTTGTTCACAGACACTCCAAAATTTTCTATGTAACTTTCGGAGGTGTCTGTCATTTTTGCCAGATACTCCGGACGATGACCTGTCTGGAATAATTGAGTGTTTCTCTAGATTCTATTCGTTGACACCCAAGGTGTCCAGATTTGTTCTCGGATACTACAGAAATATCTCTCTCTGGTCCACAGAGTATCTGTCATTTGTGCCAAATACTGAAAACAAAGACTTATCTGGAGTAACTATGTGTTTCTTTAGATTCCGTTCTTTGTGTTTGGAGTCTCCAGATTCAGTCCCGGATACTCCGTGTCATTTCTATCCGAACTATCTGACCTTTTGCTCTAGGTGAGGAACATAGCCATTAACTTTGAATCTCGGATACTCCGGACCTAGACCAAGATACTTCAGGTGTGTATTTTCTGCAGCCAACGGGTAGTTTTTCAGAGTGGGCTATTTATACTCTCACTCACTCATCTAAGCATAACTCTTTGCCACTTCAATTTTTGCACTCAAGAGAGCTTCTCCCGCCTTCTCAAGCCTAATCCTTTGATTCTTGTGAGAAAGATCAAGAGAAAGTGAGAGCTTGAGATTGATCGAGCACTAGAGCATCGAGTTCATCTCCAAGTTTTCATCACGCCTATTACTCTGAGAGATTGGTGTCTCCTAGACAACTAGGTGTCCTTGAGAGTTCCCAAGAAAGTTATGACGAGTCTCAAGAAGTTTGTGACGGCCGGGATCCACCTCCCTCAAGGAAAGGATCATCAAGAAGGGAAGAGTTTCTTGGTGCATCTTCTCAAGGAAAAGGCTTGAAAGAGAGTCTGTTTTGGCCCTTGTAACCAAGTCCCTCAACAGAGACTTAGGATTCTCTCAAGGATCCAAACTTCTGTAACATCTTGGTGTCCCTTTTGTTTCACGTTCCTCAATTTATTTTTGGCAAGTTTAACTTTGTTGTTGTTGCTTGTGTTACTAGAATGTAGGGGTGCTCATATAGTTCTTACATTACATAACCTTCTATTTCTCTTGATTGGAAGAATTGGTAAAATTATGTTAAAATATGTTCGTCACCTATTCACCCTCCAACATCTTGATCCTTTAATTGGTATCAAAGCTTGGTCTGTCATTTGGGGCTTCATCGCCTAAAGAAAACAAGATGTCGAGCGCTGAGCAAGAGGTTTGTAGTAGGGCAAGTGGAGGTGTCGACGCTGCAAGTAGTCCTAATGGCGACTCATTTGGTGTTGTACCACCACCTTCTAGTTATAATCATGGTCATTCTTATGTGAGTGGTTAATCTTATAGAGCACCATACTTTGATGGATCACACTAGGCATCTTGGTAGCACAACATGAAGATGCACTTGATTTCTATTCATTCCTCCATTTGGCGTATAGTGCAAATCGACTTCACCATGGTCAACAAAAAGAATCCAACACCAGAAGAAGATTGACTCATCCACACCAGTGCTCAAGCCGTTAACACATTATTCCTTCCATTGAGTGGAGAAGAGATCAACTGGGTTCACGCTTGAGAGTGCTAAGGTAATTTGGACCACACTAAGGGAAATCCATGAAGGCACTTTGACCGTTCGAGAATCAAGAATCAAGTTGTTGAAGGGCAAGCTTGATCGTTTTGTCGTGAGCGACAATGAGTCCCTAAGTGACATGTACACTCATCTCAACAATCTCGTCATTGAGATCAAGAGCCTTGGAAGTAAGGAGATGACTAACAACTATGTGGTCAAGAAGCTGCTACGTGTCATTGCTCCTAAGAACCACGTCTTGGTCACCCTCATCTGAGAGAAGGACAACTTCAACAATTTCACTCCTCATGATGTCCTCGGGAGGATCCTTGTATATGAATTGATGGAAGAAGAAGCTCAAGAAATTTGTACCCACAATAAGCCAAGCTCAAGCTCAAATAAGACAAACATTGCTTTAAAGTCCAAGCAAATTGTTGAGGAAGACTTAAGCGAAGAGGAGGAAGACACTCAAGCCAACCAAGTCCAACAAGGCTTAGAAGAAAGGGCCTTGACGGTGAAAATGGTTGGCAAGCTCCTCAAGAAGAGAGGTTTCAACAAGAATGATGGCAAGGGCAAGTTCCTTGGCAAGTCAAGACCAAGATTCTCCAAAAAGACTTGATATGAATGTGTCAAATCTAGCCACTTAATTGCCGAATGTCCGAACGAGATGACTGCCAAGAGAGAGGGCAAGGAGAAGGTGCACAAGAAGGAGTACCACAAGAAGGGTAAGTTTCACAAGAGGGACTACAAGGCTCAAGCTCACATTGGTGAATAATGGAACTCCGATGGCACTGACTCCGACTCCAAAATGATGAGGATGGAGTTGGCAGTCATCATGGCATTTTCACCACACCACAACACTCTTCGATCACTCAAGCGATGATGAGTCGCCTGTTTACCTCCCCTATGGCAAAAGGCTCAAAGGTATCATTTTAGATCAAGGACATTCCTCTCAAGCTTGACTTTGATAGTGATCTAGATGATGATAGTAAAGATGATTTGCTAGACGATGATCTCTTAGGTCAGATAAAAGATTTTGATATACTTAGGATTATTGATATTATGAGTACTATACAAAAACAAGAGGCCACTCTAGAGAAAAAAGAAGACTTGCTAATACTTGAAAAGTGTAAAGACCCTCTCGTAATCTCTACACTTTCATGAGATCAGCATGAACTCACGAGTTAATTAAAATAAAGTTTTTTATCTCATGCATACACGTAGGCTTCTTCACTCGTACCATAACCAAATCATAGAACCACCCGGGCAGCCTGAATTTATTCGGGTAGCGCGAGCCTACTCGGATGGTAATCCTGGACCTATTCGGATAGCGTGAACCTCGAATGGTATCCTTGTCCCTACTCGGGTAGCCGACTTGTTTGTACCTAGTCGAGAACAACTCGTGCAAGTTGGGAACGACTCGTACCTAGCCGGGATCAACTAGTACTGAGTTGGAAAATGACTTATACCAAGTTGGAAACAACTCATGCATAGTCGGGATTAACTCGTACCGAGTCAGGGAATAACTTGTACCGAGTTGGGAACAACTCGTGCATAGTCAGGAACAACTCGTACTTAGTCAAGAATTACTTATACCGAGTTGGGAGCAACTCGTGCATAGTCAGGGAATGACTTGTATTTAGTCAAAAACCACTCATGCACAGTCGGAACGGCTTGTTCGTGTATAGCCTGGAACGACTTGTACTTAGTTGGGAACAACTCGTATATAATAGGGAACGACTCGTAACTAGTCAGAAACAACTCTTGCAGAGTCGGGAACGTCTTGTACCGGGAATGACTTGTATCTAGTCAGAAGCCGTGCCCATTTAAAAATTTAGATTTGAAGACCGTTTGCCGTTTACTTCCTAGGGAAGGCGCCCCGCCAGACTGCGACTTCTTCCCTACCCTCTCTGCCTTGCGGGTCCCACCCACAGGGGTTCTCATCCACACGGCACCGCCAAGGATGCGCGTCATTCGCCAGGCGGGATGACATCGCCGGGCTGTGGCGTACCCGGTTTTTCGGCCGGATAAACCCTTGTGTTTATTGTACCGGTCCCATGATCAGTAGCCGGTACACACGTTAACCTGTACATCAAGGTCATACACGCACTTATTAGAATATGATATTTAATCGATCCTTAAGATCGAATAATTATACCTTTAGCCCAACGGCTCAAATCTTGCAGCGGAAAATCAAACGGTGTTGTGGCCTATCAATATGCCGTTCCCGACAGGCAATTGACTGGGGCGCCCTAGCTTTAGCGGATATCATCATTGCTTTCGAGCTGTCGATCCTTCTGTCTGGCCAAATCAATAAGCCAGGTGAGTACGTTGAACATACTCGCAAGCTCTCCGCCAGGGAGTTTAACACCGAGATATGCATGCACGGGTATAACAAGAATCGGGCTCTAACCTATGTCTCATGTTTTGTGAAAAGTAAGTTTGCACTTGAAATATTTAAATAGATTGTAAAAGCAGATTTTTGAAAATTGTCTCGGTTATAACGAGACGTGGCAGCCGATCACATCATTCTTTACTCCTCCTGCTACAACGGGGAACTGTACCTGCATTTTCCACTACAACAGAAATTCATAATCACCCACTATAATGGGGAGTCTCTGCTCACCAGCTACGACGGGGATATTGACGATTGCTCGCTACAACGGGAATCCCTTCTTCTCTCCTCCCACTTTACCGGGGAGGCTTTCATGTCACCCTGCGAACACGGCGGATCGCGTCCTTAAACCCATAACCCATTTTGGCTTTGAAAGTCCAATCTACTTTAGTGTGGCCCAACCAATTTCGTCCATGACCGTGGACACGGCTATTCGAATAGTTTTGACCCTCTGTAGAGGTGGTACGGCTTTACCCACATGATGTAGGTCACCCTGGGCATACTGTGCACCGCATACTACCAGAGCTAGTACAACGAGACTCTTTACCGGAGTAAACCTAGCCATGAACCCACCAGAAGGACATGTCCCAAACCTAGCTTGAGTCAGTATCATCGCTACAAGGAAGTTGGTGTTCCGACTTTGTGGCGAACAAGACATCGCTCCAACGAAAACTGTTCTCTACAGAGGCTACAACCTCATCTGCACATTTCTCCCTACCTACGGGTTCATGCTTGTCTCAGACCGGATACTAAATCAAGTCCTTCCCATAAAGGACGTGTGGACGTACAGTAAGACTTGGCCAAACGGCACTTAAGTTCGGTCCTTATGTGATCCGAGAGGGACTTCACACCACACCCGTAAACGGGCAGCGAGAACCACGCCGGGCATTACCTCGCTTTTAACAAGCTTCCTGCTTTCCCCCTTCATTTCCGACCCGGATCAAAAACTTCTCCATTTTGTTTTGGTTTCAACAAATCCTTTTTGCGGTAAAATACCCCAACCCATGGATATACTACCTTCATACACCTTCGGACACGACGGTCCATTTTCAAACTTTCACCACATGAAATATGGGGTATTTCTTCCCTTTTTGAAAACCTACTTTTCTATTGCAAGGCTAAGCCGAATAGGTATATATATATACTACCCTAGGTTTCCGGTAACTTTTCTAGAATACGTAGTCCTTAGGGTGACAAGGAGTTCAGGGTCGGACTAGGGTTTTCTAAGCATCGGCTATAACTTCACTACATAAAATAACAAGTCGTAAAACATGGCATGCATGTTTCGTAAACAAAATATTCTTTCGTAAACTTGGGATTCAACATGATCATGGGTAGAGAGCTTGCCTGGCAATATTGTCCGGGGCTCAATCTTGAACTTGATACGATAGTGATCCCAGATCCTTCGCGCGATAATTCCTAACGTCGGTATCTATACGTCGAAAGAACAACGAATAAATCAACGATGCAGGAAAGAATCAAATAAGAATGAACATACACTCATGCGATTTAATTACAAAGCTATGCACTGAACTTCAAAGAGTTTTCGGGTTTTCCAAAAGATGAGAGGGAAAAGAAAATCATGTTAGATAAAATGTTTTTTTTCATATTGGAATATTAGGGTTTGCTAGATTATATGCATACTAGCATTTAAAAGCTTTTAGCTCTCATATGAAGGTTGGGTCCACAGAGCCTTATACATGTTTAAAAGGTTTTAGAAAACTACATGGAAACTACTAGAGTAGGATTAAAATGACATGTATGCATTTACATATATACATGCATATAAGAGGTGAATTGTAATTAATAGATTTTCAGAACCCCTTCCCGTTTTGATTTAAAAAAAAAGTTTTGTAAATAAGGGTATACTGAAATTAACATGGCATGATTGGTCTTATGTAACAAGGAAATAACCAAGTTAACTACGCTTAAGGAATGTATAACCTGCTCAAATGATTTGATTTTAAATTTAAAAGTTTAAATAATTTCAAAAGTTATGAAATTGGTACTGTTGGATAGGATAGGATTTTAGATGAATATAGGAAAAAGAATGGGGTCAATTGGACCTAAGACGGAGGAGATATGAGCTTTCGAAGCTCTGCCGGGAGAGAAAAAAAGGGGGGGCTGTTCTGATACGAAGGAGGGGATGATGTCGGTGGCGTACGATCGGAATACGCCTTCAGCAAAGTAGAGGCGGAGCCGACGGGTTCTCGGAAGATTTTACGCTTTCAAAGGGGCAAAGCGTAAATCAGGGAGATCAATAGAGTTACACTTTCAACATAGGAAAGACGTAACTAGAAGGGAGATATGGAGGGAGATTTCTTCCCGTTGAGAACACGTACAGGAGGATTACGCCTTTACTTGTTGGCTGGTGGGTCTGGGCCGTTCACGTGCCTTCTCGGTCGTTTGTGTTGCTTAGCGCGTAAGTAATAGTAGCTTACGTGGTAAGCAGCTAGGATTAGGGGAAAACAAATGTGGGGAGCTGGGCACTGCTTAGATGGAGTAGAGGAGGAGGAAGGAATAGGGGAGTTTGGGAACAGAGGACCAGAGGGGAGCTCAGGGAGGTCACTCGGCGTAGGGACGGCTGAAGCGGCAGGGTGCTGGTGGTGCTGGGCATGGAGAAGACCGGAGGAGTGCGGCATCTGGCTCACCTGGGTAGCGCACGCCGGTGGCGGCATTTGGTGCGGCGGTGTTGTTCTCAGCTAGGACCAAGGGAGAGGAGAGCTGCGGTGGCTCGGGAGTGGTGGCAGAGTTGGGAAGCGGCGGCGCTCGGGAGGGGTCCTGCCGGCAAAGGAGAAGAGAAAGGGGACATTGTGGCGCAGGTGATCGGATTGGGGACCAGCTTTCAGCCAGCGGCGAGCGGTTGCTCCTCCGACGGTGGCGCATGCCCGAGAGGGACCGACGGCAGCGGCAGGGTGTGTTGCCGTGTCTGGCGGCGCCTGCGAAAAGAGGTTGGCCTACGGTAGCTGTGGCCGGCGGGATGGAGCGCTGGGCGGGTGGTTCAATTCTCATGGGGACAGAGAGGGGATTGGAAACTTGAGGTGAGGATGGTTAATATGGAAGTCCGCAGGGAGTGAAAGTGCTCAGGTTGGCGTCGGTGGGGAGCGGCGGTGGAGCAGCAGCCAGCCGGCAACGAGCCCGTGGCAGCCGAGCTTGGCAGGACGGCGGTAAGCCAAAGCAACAGGGGCGGCTGGTAGAAAGGAGGACTCAGGGAAGAAGCTTGGGCATAAAATCAGAGGAGGAAGCTCGGCTCTGGAGAAGAAATAGAGAAGCGGAATGGGGGGTTTCTCCGGGGATTGCACCGCGTAGAGAAGAAGGGAAGGAGCGGTAGCTCTGATAGAAACGCAGAGGAGGTGCTCGGTGTAGAAGTGAAGTGAAGGAGGGACAGTAGAGGAGTAAAAGCGAGCACTGGTTGGTGCTGGTGCTGCAGGCGTAATAAAAAGGGAACATGGCTCTTGTGCTTGAGGAGCAGAGAAGACAGATGGGTGCCTGCGGTAGCATAAGAGTGAGGAGGAAGGGGTGCTCAGGTTGGAAGTAGCTCAAGTACAGAGGGGAAAGTTGAAGAGGGAAGTAAATGAGGAGGAAGCGTGTAGAGCTGAAGAGCGCGGGTTGGACTGGATGAGGAAGCTCGGGTAGCAGTTGTAACGACTCAGAAAGAGGAATAAATGAGGTAGCTCGGGTAGAGAGAGAGCTAGGCTCTGCTCAGATGAAGAAAGTGGAACGAAGCAGTGGGAAAGCTCGGGAGAAAGAGGTAAAATTTGAGCTTTAGCATATACGGCGTGTACTTTCCATAGACGTGCAGGTATGAAGAAAGGGGAACAAGAATATGACCCATACAGTTCGGTAGGGTGAAAAGGGAGATCAGAAAAGTGTTTCGGAGGAAGGGGCGAGCCAAGATCAGTGTAGGCGAGAACGGGTGTTTACCCAGGGTTTCCGGAAGTATCTGGAGAAGGACAAGGGAGCTATGGTTTTTAGAATTACCTTGTACTCGAGAAAGCGTCTTGAGTGGTAGGGTGTATGTGGACGCACACGCCGGACATTTTTAGCGTACATGCGGACAGTTGAGATAAAAGGAATAAGGAAGAATATATCGAGGGAATATGACGTGAAAACTTGTTCCGTCAAAGATATACATGCTTCGATATCGTGAAGATATGTTGCCAATTAGTTTCGGATGTCGATCCAGGGCTTTGTCGACGGTAGGGAAATGGTGTCGAGAGGTTGGGTCCTCGACACCCTAGGGTTCCCAGATGAAACGGGAAGGTGAAGGTGATATGCATGGTCACATGCACGAGAGAGAGAAAAACCATGGTGGTTAGGATTTTACCGAGAAGAATTAAACTAGGGTTTAGAGTGTATGTGTCCACATACACTTGAATATTTTAGCATATATGGGGCTTGTATGTGGATGGAATGGACATGCGAAGTAGATGGTAGAAGCTCATGGCATTCGGGAGAGGTTCAGGATGTATATATGCTTTAATTTCACAAAAGTACCATGTGGGTACTTAGCTGCAGATGTTGGCCTAGGTTGCACCGGCTAAACAAAAGGGGAAAGGGATGCCGAGGGTGTACTCGTGACAGGAAAGCAGGGGTGAGTAGCCACGTATGGATACAAGGTATAAAGCAGGGTTTAAATACCTTGCTGGGCAGAGTTTCGGCAAAGCAGAGATTAAGGAAATAGGAACAGAGGGGGAAGGTTTTGGTTGTCTCACTTTAGGGTTTTGCAGAGGCATGATTTGAGTAAAAGTTTTACTCGGGTGCATTATAACTGACATTATTAGCAAAAAAGTTTTTGTTAGCCCTAATTTTCAGGTTTTGGAAAATTGGGGTGTGACAAATCTACCCCCCTTAAAAGGAATCTCATCCCCGAGATTCGGATAGATTAGGGGAAAGAGATCAAAGACAGGGTTGCATGGTCTTCTGCAGTGAACGGCCTTCATTGATCCAGCGCAGGTGCTTCGGTCTCCTTGCTCCATGCCCTTTAAAACCCTCTACCGGATGCTCCGTCTACCCTTTTTTCCTAATTACTACCTCTGCTCCTTCTTCCCTCGCCAAGGCCAGCAGTCATCGCAGTTCTCCGGTGATCATTTCCTGGCAAACCAACAACCCAGGTGGCACAGTTCCTCCCCTTCTTCCTCCCCAACCTCTCTTTTCTCTCTCTGATGCTCACCATTCTCCGTCATTGTGCTTCGATCACAGGAACCGAAGCAGCAGGCTCTCCTCTTCTCCAGCACCGGTGGTGTTCCTATAGCAACTCGGATCCTCTACCACTCGATCACTGCTAAGGAAGTCATCAAGCGTCAGAGCCCACGAGCCGAGCCTTCCTCCGGCCGACGTTGTTCTGACCCATGGACTTCTGAGGACCTCCATAGTCGCCATTGAGCTCACCCCGTCCCTGACTCCCTTGGGCTGCTCTCCTCCGAGTTGACTCCAACAGTCTTGGGGTGAGGCAGCACCCCTCCACCCCCCTTTCAGATCATTGCTCCCCACGGCCCAAATCATGGACAAACTGCAACATAAATTAAATGCTAAGGGATGAAGAACTTAACTACTGTTTCAGTTATTCTAATAATTGATTAACTAATCAGGTCACAAGTAGCTAATAAACTCATTGATAGATTTTTAGTTGAGACAAATCGAGCTCCAGACTAGCACATTAACTGACTACTTGATGAATGAATCATTATGTGGTTAGCCAACCCTTTTTATCATGGCATGGGTAATACTCAATAAAATACACTGAACTTGTCGACGATCGGTGAATCGGCAATCTTACGGTATTCGTGGAGTGAGGATTGCTGGGGGGTAGGGACCTCTAGGGCCCAAGCGCCAGGAGATCTGACAGCAGGGGACAGCCGTTTTTATACAGGTTCGGGCCTCCCTCAGGATAATAACCCTACATCCTGTTGCTATATATTGATGGAGAATACTCTTTACAACGGGGGGTGTATGTTAGTGGCTACCCTAGGCCTAATCGTAGACTAACTATTCTAAACCACCGGACTCGACTCCTTCGAGGCGGTGGGTCTTCTAGGGCTTCGTCTTCTGGAGCTGCGACTAGATGTCTTGACCTAATGGGCTCTGTCCTCCCCTATGGGATGGCTGATCCTTATATAGGGGTTCCCAGGGTCATACCGGACGTGGACTTACACCCGAGTAGGACTCTGGTCTCCTTAAACGTTGGGATCGTCTTCCTAGTTTAAGGGGAGTCTTCTCTTCCCGGGAGGGGTTACCTTATCTTCTAGGGATCTTTCCCGGGTACGCTTGTACCTTCCAAAAGCCACGGGAGTTTGTATGCGGATACCCCTAATACGCGGGATGCCGTACTATTAATCATCAAGCCCCCCATCAGTACGCGAAGTGAGGCCATGATGGTTCTGTTAGAAATCTGCCCTTGTCGGGAACAACTCCGAGTAGGCGATCCGAGTAGCTTTCATCGGCGACTTCGTCGAGTAGGTTCTACCCCTACCGAGTAGTTGTGAAAGCCTTATTGGAATTATCGTCGGGACAACCCCAGAATGCTTTCTGATTCGATCTGGTCCGTTGATCACGGACACGCGTCCGTTTGGCATGTTTTCAGGAAACAGATCCATCATGGCGGAAAATTCGCGTGGTGATGAAGAATCTTTTCTCTCTCTGCGCTATTGTTCCGCGCGCTCGTTCGGGTCGTGGGTTGTCAAACCCTCTTTTTCCCGCGACATGCCTTGTACACGGAAAAAGCAACTGCCCGCATTAAATGCGATGGAACTGATCGTGCCGAAAACCGCGCTCGTCTCCGGTGAAAGTTTAAATCTCTGGGAGTCCAAGGATTGGGGTTTTGCACGCACTGTCTCTTTGCCTCCCAGCCTTCTTGCTCTCTTCGTCTTCTCCCTTGCACCCTCGCCCATCCTCGCCTCCTCAATCCCTTGTTCGATCGGCGGAAATGGGCAAGAAAAGCCCAGCGAGGAAATCTCTCGAGCCCGCAAAGGAAACGGGGAAAGCTTCGGAGGGCCCGACCACCGCAATTGCTGAGTTTGAGGCCTCGGTGATGGATTCCGCCACCCTAGAGAAGCTCGCGGCGGAGGAGGTGATCCTCCCGGAGGTATTCGTGCCTGTCCGGGAGGCCGCGAAGCAGACGGTCCCCACCCCTGACACGGCGTGGACCGTCGTTTTTGCGTATTTCTTCAGGTGCGGATTCCAGTTCCCACCCTCGTCGTTCTTCCTTCTCGTGCTCCAGCATTACCAGATCGAGTTGATTCATCTCAATCCGAACTTGGTCCTAATGCTGGCGGTCTTCGCGCACCTATGCGAAGCCTACCTCGGCATTAGGCCGAGCCTGGAGCTATGGAAGTACTTCTACAACCTCCAAGGGATGAAGAGCAGCGGCGCAGGAGTAGTCGGTGGCACCGGATTCTGTCTCCGAGAAGGGAGGAAGGACGCCTACATCGGCTCCTCCTGGAAATCTTCGTGGTCGGGCTGGCACGCTCGGTGGTTCTACTGCTAGCCTCCCGCGAACTCTGAGGTCTCCTACCGCGGACTCACCCCCCTTCAGAATAAGAGCTGGGTGGAGGTCCCGAAGGAGACCAAGCACCTCACGGCGCTCGTCCGTGACGTAGCCGCCCTTGCTGCCAAAGGCCTGACGGCGTGGGATGTTGCAAAGGATTTCCTTCGACGCCGGATAAGCCCCCTGCGATCGAGGGTCGCGGCGGCCTGGGAGATCCCACAGAACCAAGACCCGACAAGGGACTTTGACACGGGTAAGGATCACGATCTCCTCCGTGCCAACTCAACTTATCAAGGATTCTTACACACCTTTGCCTTGTCGTGCCATGTAGAGCTATCCTCGGAGGAGCTTCAGAGTAGGTTGAACAACCTATTCGAGCAGGCCCCCCAAGGAGGGCGCACGGGCGTGCCCTTGCCCCTTCTGAAGCAAAGTCCGGAAGGCCGACAAGAAGTGTTTTCGGTAAGTCATCTAACTTATCCCCTTGTCAATCTTGGGGTTGCCCGGGTAGCCTTACTGAAGGCCTTCGGGCTTCTTCGTTCGCAGCGCACAGGCCGCGGAGGTCCCGACTCGGAGGCCGAAAGGGCTGGCGCCCCCGTCGAGGACGATGACATCGAGATGTTTGAGACTACCCCGCCACCCCCCGAGAAGAGGGAGGAAGGTTCTTCCACGGCCGAGGAGGGGGTGAAGACCTTCTCGACCAGTTCTCCTACCCGGGATCTTCTGCCGCAGGTTTGTGCTCTTGCCCGACTACTTCCTTTTTTCCTTACTCTTTCCTGGATGGGGATCATAAGGAAGGATGTGTTGGGCAGCCTGAAGCGAGCAGCCCCCTTGTCAAGGAACCAACTCCCCCTCCCCCGACTGCTCTTGGGGAGGAGACCGTGGCAGACAAGGGGAAGGTGCCGCTGGCTTCCGGTAAGCGGAGTTCGAGTGCTTTGGCGAGGAAGACTCCTCCGATTGGGAAGCGCTCGAGGTTAGTTTTCCTTCGCCGCCTCTTTCTTTTGACTTTGCCTTGCTGGAGCTTCGATCCGATTTTGTTCGGCGAGTAGGTTGTCGATTCATCCCGCCGGGAACCCGACTCCGGTGGCCACGGAGCAGCAACCTCCGGCGCCGACATCAGCGCCGGCCCCAGTCGAGCAGCGGACCCCCGCGCCTGAGTCGCCGCCGGCCTCCACCGAGAAGCCGCAGCCCCCGGCGCTGGAGTCAGAGACGGCCCTGGTCGAGCGGGTCGTGCCTCCGGGCACTTCGGTGCCGGAAGGTCTTCGCCTTTCCTCCTTGCTGCAGGTAACGTAAGGGAAATTAGTGATAAGGTAGCTTTATTTTTACTTGTACTAACCTGTTCTCTTCCAGCTTGCTATCTCCCAGGTCGCCCCACTCGAGAAGGCCCAAGAAGACCTGGACTTGGCGCGTGAAGAACTGAAGAAGCGCCTTGACGAGTCTGAGAGATGGCGGTCGGAGAATGAAGAGCTGCAGAAGCGTCTTGAGGACTCCGAGAAGCGGCGGGAGGCAGTCGAGGCTGATCTTTCGGCCTCAAAGACTGATCTTTTGGCCCTGAAGGCTGACCTTTCGTCTTCGAAGGCGCGCCTTTCGGACCTGGAGCCTTCCCTACAACAGAGTCGATCCTACACGAGGAAGCTGGAGGGAGATCTCGAGCGGGCCCTAGGCACGCTTGAGAAGGCACTGGGTGAAGTCGGCGTCGTAGTCCCTCCGGGCCTTGCTCCGGCCAGCCGCCTGGCAGAGCTGACGGCGTCCGTTTCCAGGCTGAAACCTACCGTCGAGAAGCTTATCGAAGATGAGCTCCGACAAGGTGTTCACGACGCCCTGGCCTTTGCCTTGGCTCTCCTGAAGCGCGGATACTCGGACTTGCCGCTGGAGGCGCTTGCTGCCGACTTGCCCGAGGACGAAGAGGAGAAGCTTCTCGGTGACGTGCAGGCAGCGGCGGATGCTTTTGCTGATCGAGTCCAGGCGCCTGGTCTAGAGTAGGATCCTATAACAATATACTCTTGCGCGAATACAGTGATTAGTAACTGTGCGATAACTTTGTGTGTTCATTGGGGTTTTTTGAAAAACCTTGTCTCAATCTGCTTATGTGAAACCTTGTCGGGTGCAAGGGTAGACTTTAGTCGGAACCGGTGCCCTTTGCCTTCCTTTGGTGTAGGTGTACGAGTAGTGCCATAGGTCGCTCTTGCTGTGATCGACTAGTCCTTAGGTTTAGTCGGATGGAGGGCTCAGTGGCTCCTCGTCATCAGTAAACGCGATAAGGGGTCTTTCGTACAGCTTGTCGTGGCCGTGGCGGCACTTCCGTATTCCTTCACTGGGGGAAGACTTCGGTACTTTGCTGGTAAATTCCATCCTTGCCCGATCAACAAAGCTCCACTCTACCCGAGATATCTTCTGTTCCGAGTAGTCGAAGGCGTGAATAAGTGTACGGGTTCCGTTGATCTAGTCGTATTCGTACTTCTTTCCCTTCTTTTACTCGGGATCGGGGGACTTTGCTACGGAACTGGGGAGCTTGGTCAACCAGGCCTTAGGTCTGGTCAGGTGGGGGGCTCAGTGGCTCCCCTGTCACCTGCAAACGTGTTAAGGGGTTTTCCTTGCGTCCCTGGCAGTTGCGGCGCAGAACCCTTTTTCCTTTGTGCGGGTCGAAGAAATCGGTACTCGTACTCGTATTTCGACTTTACCGTCTTCTTATCCAGCCCCCGACTGACTGTTTGAGAGATATTTCGGATGGGCAGTCTGAACTGATACTGAAAAACATTGAACTAAAGACTTGATACTATTTAAAGAAAACTGTGTCTTTTACAAGCTACTGTAAGAAAAATAACTCTAAAAAAATGACTCTAAGACAAAACTAGGCCGTTTCCTCCTCGTTTAGCTTGTCGCCGGTGGCCCCAGAGACTCGCGTCCTCTTGTCGTGACCCGCTGACGGAACTTTTGTTGAGTGCGCGTGCTGGGCGGCGGCGCCCGGAGCGTCTTATCATCGACTTGTTCGTAGCTTGACGATCTTTGAGGATGGAGCTGGTGCCACCTTGGACTCTACAGACGGGGATGCGGCGGCTGAACGATCTTACCGAGGGTAGTGGTATTGGACTCTCTAATGGACGCGACCTTCCTAACACTGACGCGAGCGACCCGGATCGGGCGACTTCTCCCGAGGAGCGGTTGTCGTGTTTAGGGGAAGGCCCTGTTTTCCCCCCCACTCTGGCCTAGTCGTGGGATTCTTTATCCGACTTGGAGGGGGTACTTCCCGACGCCGTCGCTCGTAGTCGTGGAGGTGGTCTTGGCGACGTGGAGGCTGGAGGCGTCGCGCTGGTGTCTTGGCTAGAGGGCAGGTGCTGCTCTGCGAGGTCGAGGCTTCGCTTGTCGCAGAGGAGTGCTTCTCTGGGGGAGCTCTTTATCGTGAGGATGCCCTTTGGGCCGGGCATCTTGATGCACTGGTAGGCATAGTGCGTAGCTGCCATGAATTTGGCCAGAGTAGGTCGTCCTAAGATAGCGTTGTAAGCTGTCTCAAAGTCGACTATGTCGAACAGGATTTTCTCTGTTCGGAAGTTCTCCGGTGTACCGAAGGTAACCGGGAGCGTGACTTGCCCGATCGGCGTGGCCGATGAGCCCGGGACAATACCATGGAAGGCGTGTGTCATCGTCTGAACCGATGACCGTGGCACTTGCATTGCGTCGAGGGCGTTGGCGAATAGGATATTGAGGGAGCTCCCCCCGTCTATTAACACGCGGCCCACCCGGCAATTGTTGATCGTCGGCTCGACCACAATGGGGTACCGTCCCGGTCGAGCATAATTTTCGGGGCAATCGGTCTGGTCGAAAGCTATCGTGACCTCGGACCACTTGATCGCTCGAGGGACCCGCGGGACATTCGCGAGAACTTCCCGGGCGATTGCCTTATACTGCCTCTTGGACTCATAAGAGGTTGAGCCCCCGAATATGCGCTCAATTGCTCTAACATGCCCCTGGAAAGGCTCAGGGGTGGAGTCATCGTCGTCGAAAGTAGTTTCCCGACTGTTATTCGCAACTTGAGGGTTCTCCTCTCGGAACCTCTCTCTTTCTTCCCGAAGGTATTTCTTGAAGATGCGACACTGTCGTAGATCATGCGAGTCGGTCTGATGAAAGTCGCACCAGGGCTTGGAGGACTTGTCGGAGGATGTGGTGGGTTTGTCCTTGGAGCGTGACCGCCAGTTGCGCTTCTCGGTAACTTCGGCCATCACCTCGTCGGATCTGATCCTTTTCTCCTTACTCCCTCCGGAGGGCTTCTTCTTGCGCTTAGACTTGCGCGAGTCGCTCCTTGACTGGAGGGGAGAACTGGTTGACTCACCCCGCTGTTGATTGATGTAGCGCAGGGTTTCCTCCGCACAAGCGGCCTTCTCGGCCAAGTCCATGAGCTGCCTGGTGGTTTTCGGCGGCCGCATGATCAGATCGTGTGTGCACATCTCGTTTCGGCTGCCTCGAGTGAAGGCGCGGATGACGTCCGAGTGGGTTATCTCTGGGATAGTGTTGCGGACAGCACTAAACCTTTTGGTGAACTCTCGGAAAGTCTCGTCTGGTCGTTGGACGACAAGGAATAGATTGTCGACCCGACCAGGCCTTGGGAAGGTACCTTGGAAGTTCCCGAGCAGCATGTCGCATAGCTGTCCCCACGAATGGATCGTTCCTGGGGGTAGATTCGTCAACCACATCCTGGCAGCTCCTCTGAGAGCAGTAGGAAGATAGTTGGCCATGACCTTTTTGTCCCCGCCGGCCGCTTCGATCGCGGTGGTGTAGATTTGGAGGAATTCCACGGGGTTCGTGGTTCCGTCATACGATTCTAACGAGCCGGGCTTGAAACGAGAAGGCCAGCGTACCTGTCGGAGTTCCCGGGATAGCGCCTGGCATCCGCTGAAGGAGCCCCGATAAGGTGCAGTCTCGCCGCTATTTGAGGTCGAAGATCGGCCCCGAGCATTGGCGTTTTGTGCATGGTCTCTCCGAGAAGGTTGCTGCTCTTGCTGGCGCCTTTGGCGGCGGCGTCTTTCGAGCTGCGCTCGGAGGTCGACAGGTAGCTCCTCCTGATGAGGCCTGTTCCTGGGGTGTTGTCCCTCCCGATCACGCTCTTCTGGCGGCGGAGGGGTGTCCACCCGAGAAGAGCTACGGGCCACCGATTGGGCTCGAGAAGATTCGGCCTGGTTTTGCGCCTCTTGGAGGTCAGCCCCCAGCCGTTGCAGCCATTGCACACCCGCGGGCGTCGATAAGTCCGCCACGGGAGGCTGTGAGAGCAAATTGCGCACTTCCGCAAGTCTTCGAGCTGTTCGGGACACGTACTCCCTTGTTCCCGGGGGAGATCTCTCCCCAGCGGCAGGCAAGTCTTCGTTCCGGCGAGGAGTTCTTTCCCCAGCGGCGGGTAGGCCCCCGTTCATGTGGGAGGCACCTACGTGCGAGCCCCCGGGCAGATCATGATCTTCGGGATCTTCCCGTCCATCGTTGATCGCGAGTACCATCCGAGGTCCTTGGCTAGACGATGTGTACTCGTATTCCATCACGTTGTCCTCGTCGGACACAACGCGGTTAGGATCTTGATCGTTCTCACGATCAGAGTTTGTAGGAGAGACTCCAACCATGGGGCTGGTCGTTCCTGCCGGGAAGTCGTCATTTAAGACCAGTTTCCCGCTGAAGGCCTTGGCGCACTCGGTTCTGAAGTGATCTGCTTCACCGTCCGAGTCTTCTTCAGGGGCGTATTCTCCGAAATCCACTCGGTCCGTAACCGGGTACGGATCCATAGGGCCAAAGTTGTCGTAGAAACCCTGGTCCGAGTACCCAGTGCGGGGCGAGGGTGCGATCGGTTTTCCTGCCGAGTTTGCTTCCTCCTCCTCGGTCGGAACCGGTGTGGGCTGCGCAAACGGCGCTGGGATCTGATCACGATTAGTTGCGCGTCCTGCCGACTCTGATCTTTCCTGGACGGCTTGGTCCGGAGAGGTCCCCACGGTCGGCGCCATCTGTCGACGATCGGTGAATCGGCGATCTTACGGTATTCGTGGAGTGAGGATTGCTGGGGGGTAGGGACCTCTAGGGCCCAAGCGCCAGGAGATCTGACAGCAGGGGACAGCCGTTTTTATACAGGTTCGGGCCTCCCTCAGGATAATAACCCTACGTCCTGTTGCTATATATTGATGGAGAATACTCTTTACAACGGGGGGTGTATGTTAGTGGCTAACCTAGGCCTAATCGTAGACTAACTATTCTAAACCACCGGACTCGACTCCTTCAAGGCGGTGGGTCTTCTAGGGCTTCGTCTTCTGGAGCTGCGACTAGATGTCTTGACCTAATGGGCTCTGTCCTCCCCTATGGGATGGCTGATCCTTATATAGGGGGTTCCCAGGGTCGTACCGGACATGGACTTACACCCGAGTAGGACTCTGGTCTCCTTAAACGTTGGGATTGTCTTCCTAGTTTAAGGGGAGTCTTCTCTTCCTGGGAGGGGTTACCTTATCTTCTAGGGATCTTTCCCGGGTACGCTTGTACCTTCCAAAAGCCACGGGAGTCTGTATGCGGATACCCCTAATACGCGGGATGCCGTACTATTCATCATCAGAACTACTCTTTTGACATGCAAAACCTACAAGAATATTAACTACTCGGGCGATTTTGGTGAGTAAAATTTCTCATGTATTAAGTAGAGTTTATTGGTGTACATATATATACCACTCTCTGTTCTGCTATAAACGAAAAGAATTTTGGAATTCACAAATCATTATCAAATTCAAATAAAAACAACTCAAACTCAGAAAGTTCATAACTAAATATTCCCAACTTTAAATGAGGCGAAACCAAATCCGTATTTTCAGCCTCTACATTGTAGGATGCATCTCATGTATGTCATTATCTCTGAAAATTCCAGCATTTGCATATTTGCTTTTGCCCCCTTTTTCGACGTTTCGGTGCTTTATTCGCTAGAGTCAGGCAACGAAGGTTTTCTCGAGGGTGATCACCAGCAGGAGTACATCCCAAAACAGCAAGGCAAGCATGCCCGCTTGTTGGAAATATTCTGGTTATCTTTTGCTATGCATTGGTTAATTAATGATGTGTAGTTCGAATATTTCAAAATGATGTATGTGGTGCATCTATCTATTAGCATGAGTAGGTTGCTTGTGTGTATGATCAGCATTGGTGTGCTATTTAAATTATCCCAATAACTACTTAAACCTTGGAAAGATGCGAGAGACGGGAGAGGATCTTCATTGATGACTTGACGGATAGCAGCCCACACGATCTTAACAATAGGACCTCTCCTTAAGCCGACGAGGGTATGGTCGATGAGGGTCAGGTAGGGTAATGGTCGGCCAACCATTTACCCTCGACCTTATCAAGATACTCCCGTTCGAAGTAAGGGTAGTCGCTCTTCCCTCGACTATAGTTGATTCGGGATGAGGTAGTTACACTCGTCTCGAAATCCCTCGAAGATTAGGGGGTCTTAGAGGGAATAATACGCTTGACTGTGATGTATTGTTGTGATTGGAGTCGCACATTTTGAAAGCTTGATGGAGTATTCGGGTGGCAGTTTCGCTCTAGTGTTAATGGTAATGCATTGTTACCTGTTGATATCACTTTTGAATGCTTTGGAATAGGGTGTTCCTGAAATCCCAGGTCTGAACCTAATCTTTAATTGGTAAGGAATTCGAGTTATAGCTTGAATTCATGACTTACTTCTTGCAAACTATAAACTAGATGGTAGGGATGTGTCATCTTGAACGTATACTGTTTAATTGAGTTATATGCCTTATTATCGTCATTCAATTGTCATGCCATGTTAAAGTTAATCTAGGATAAGCACTTAGCATCTTGCGAGTACGAAAGTACTCACTCGGGAATTTAAATCCTGCAGATGACCCTAGCATCGATGAATACTTTGATTCCGGGAACACCGTCTCTGATGTTTAATGCTGCAGTTTGCCTGTTTTAGTCGAACACTATGTGGTATAGCTTTTGGGAGGTGGCTTAGCTGGTCATCTCCGTCGTTATCAAACTCTTCCGCTGCCGTTTTCATAGTTTTGTGTGCTAAAAACCACTTCTATGTCGTGTAATGTCGAAGTTAAGACCTACCCATCGTATGGGTAATGTTTATTATCTCTAAATCCTTCTTTCGTAGAGTTTTGTGATGATATACAAGTTGTTTTGGTGGCTGCCCATATGCATTGTGTGTATGAAATGGACTGTATGGGTATGCCATGAAGAGTTAGGGCGGTTCCTCTTTTCACTAGGTGGAGCAGGTATCGGTTGAGTGACCCGCTGGCTGAGATGCTGTGCCGGCCAGGCAGGGTGTGGGCGGATCCTACCAGGCTTTCGAGCGACCCACCAGCTTTCGGGTTAGGTTAGGGTGAAAGGATCGTAGGTGCCGACTAGAGGGGGGTGAATAGGAGGCTAAACAAACTTTAAACAATTTCTTCTCTTTATCTAGATTAAGGCTTAACAGATCAATAGGTTGAGCTAGCTGTGTGACAGGTCAACTACACAGGCAGTATATGATATGTAAATTAACACGTAGTTGTCACACAGGTAGCTAACTCAGGCAAACAGGAAGCCCTAAACAGATATGCTAGATGAATGCCTGTGTAACAGGTAACTGACACAGATAACAGATAAGCAATACAGCAACTGTGACATAGCTAGACTAGCACAGACAAAGACAAAGGATTGCAGCTAGATTAAGAATAGCAGTAAGTCACTCTAGCATGCTAGTCAGATAAACAAGCAAGTGCTAAATGTAAAGTACTCAGGGAGACAAGGAGTTTTTTCACCGAAGTTCACACTCTTTTCAGAGATGGTACGTCTCCGTTGGAGAGGCTACTTCGAAAAGATCACCAGCACTAAATCGTGCTTGTTCTCCGAGTACCTGAGCTTTCAGGTCTCTTTCTCTTGCTTGTGGAAGTCCTTTCACCTTGCAGCAGGTAGACTTCAAATCACTCTCACAAACTACTGCACCAGCCCACACAAGCTTGGGTGGTCACAGCAACTCCCACACCTGTCTAGGAGTAGACACTCCAAGGAAGAATCAGCAACAGCAACTCTTGGAGGAACCAGTGCTCTCTGCTCGAAGCTCTAACTCTCTTGAACTAAGACTTAGGAATGTTTGCTTCTGTTCTTGAGAAAAGATGTTTGCAGCAATCTAAAAGGATTGAGACGGTTTGGCAAATGTTGAGCAAAATGTTCTGCAAAGGTTGAGGTCTGAGACCTCTCCTGATCCTCTATATATAGAGTCCATAGGCACCTGACCGTTACACTCATGCCACGTAGGATTAAGTGGCTCACCGGTGACAGGACCGGTGACACAGCTAATCACAACGCACAATGGTAACCAACTCAGGCAGACCGACACCTGTGTCACCGGCGGCTGACACAGATGAAACCCTAACTGATGTAGCCTCGCTACTCAGCCCGGTCCTGGCACATTACATGCCCTCAGCGCACTAACTCTTAAGCCTAATAAGGAGAGAACCTCCAACAATCTTCTGACTCGGTAGACAGACTATTGCAGTGCAGTTCACTTAGCATTGACAAGCTCTCCCCTGGCACAGAGATGTACCTGAGTCATAGAGCGGCTGTTCACCTGTAACACAGCTGCGCCACATAGGTAACTTTCGCTCTAGGGTTTAGGCCACTAGCACAACAGTGTGCTAGCACAACCCAGTTTCACACTTGTACAAAACTGTTGTTACAGAGCCACTGACCTCAAGGCATCAGTGCCACTATCCAACACTCTGAGCATTGAGCAAAAGACCCTCCAATAATCATTGCTACTTCATCTAACTTGATAGTGCGGGTGTTTTCTAAGGACTCAAGAAAACTAGCAAACCTAGGCTTCGCTTCCACCAACTGTAGTCACGGCCCTTGACGCATCAAGCCACCATCACCTTACTTGCAACTCCTTGCACAGCACTGTCTTCTTCACAGCTGTGGCACAGCTGCCTAGCGCAGCCATCTCCTTGGTCTAGAAACCACCTTTGTACTTTTGGGTGGTCATCCTTTCCTGGATGAATCTTCTTCCTGGAACCTACTTAACCTGCTTACACTCATTGCAAACATTAGATTCCAGTTTAGGTTGCCATTAACCATCAAAACCATCTTAGGGGCCTAGATGCTCTTTCAATCTCCCCCTTTTTGGTGGTTAGTGGCAACCCATTCACAGATATCAATTAAAGATATGAATGAGTAGTACTTGAGCAGATTGTCAGAATATACTCCCCCTGAAGCTGTGCATGAAAGATTTGCTTTTTGAATGCAAATGCACAGATCTAAATTAAAAACTTGAGTAGTATATTCTCACAACTTGCATTTCATCAGTTCAGAGCAATAAATGTATCAGAGCATGATAGACTAAACTGAATTTATAATGATGCAGCTTTAGTGTTTCTTTCAAAGCATGCTCTGAGAATTCAGTTAATATATATGTTATGATCAGAGCAAATCAATTTATATGTGTTATGATCAGAGCTAAAAAAAATTATATGAGTTATGATCAGAGCTAAAGAGATCAGAGCAAAAGAAAATATTCTCCACACATATCATATTAGCATATAAACAAGAAGTAAACTGCATCATTTCAGAAGAGATAATGTGTTCAAGACATAAGAATTCATATTAAGAACAAGTCTTGATACACAGCAAAACTCTCCACTCACCCTATATCTCTCCCTTAAAAAAAGATCTTCTTCTTCTGAACCTCTCCCCTTACAACTCTCCCCCTGAATATCTCTCCCCCTTTGCCACTAAGACACCAGAAAGGGGTAAGGAAACAGATGCTTCAGGTGGACTTGGATCTTAAAAGCTGAAGAATCTCAAAGAGTTGAGTCTGTATCTGATCATCTTTGGTGTCCAGACTGCTTACTTTTTCTCTAAGTTGGAGATTCTCTCTACGCAGAGCAGCAAACTGAGTTGGCATGACCTTGTTCTGGTATGCTCTGGCAGCTGCTTGAGTCATCAGAGAGGTAAAGAGAGAGCCATCATCGGCTACCTGTGTCACAGATACCAGCTCAGCTGGGTCAGCTGCAGGAGTATCAGCGTGGAGACTTGGCGGTGAGAGCTGGGGTCTTGAGGTGGCATCTGAGTTGCTGTTGGAGCAGCTGTGGCACTGGTGCTTGGGATAGTTGTATCTGAACTATCTCCAAAGAGAGCAGGAACATCAACTTCATCTGGGTTATCATCAGGTTGAGGTTTGAGCTAAGTCTTGGATGTCTTGACAGAGACATCAAAATCTGACTCAGGTAGACCTGTCCTCTGAAGAATCATGAACATAATGTATGAGCCATACCTCAACTTAGCTTTCTTGTCCTTCTGCACTACATCTATTTCATGGAAAATGAATCTGGCAATGTCAAAATGTTGATTCTTTGCTATGTGGACTAGCACTTGCCAGACTGGAGAATAGACTGCATCTGTGTTTCCTCCTTTGGGTTGAATGGTGACATTTAGGATCTTCACCAGATGCTTGGCAGTGACTGTGATCCCCTTGAAGTATACATAATCTGCTGGGGCATTTGCAGGAAAAGAGAAGTTCCTTGGATAGAATTTCCTTCTCATTTCATTTGGAACTGGCTCCAATCTAAAAAGATTTGGCATATGGGGCTCCACTGGTACTCTGAATAGATTGTTGAATTCAGGAGCAGTAATTGAAAGGAGCTGTCCTCTTGTCCTCCAGATCATGATATCTTGATTTTCCTGTTCTACCCACACTGTGGCATAGAACTCTCTGATCACTTCTGGATCATACCCTTGTTGTAGATTGGTCAGGAACTCAAGGCCTGCTGCTTGAATTAAAGAGGGAAGAGCATGCAGCCTAGAGTCTGAAAGGGCATCCCAATCTATAACTTTGCAATCAACAAAACCTTTAGTTGATATGATCGATAGACCCCCTTCTGTTTGTCATTGTGGAATCTGGGGTCCGAGCAAGCTGACTCAATATATTCCTTGTCAGCTGAGAAGTAAGGACAGGTTGATCTCATCTTGATGTAAGCACCTGAGCTTAGAGATGCAACCTTACTCTTTGACCTCTTAGGGTCACACTTGGGTAGCTTCTTCCAAGTAGTTCTGGGCAAAAAGTCCATCTGACCTTGTTCAGTTCTCAGAGCATAGGAGATTACATAGCTGTATTTTGATTCCAAATCCTCCTCATCATCTGAATTTTCTGGAGAACTGTCCTCTTGCTCTGCTACTACCTCTTGTTCCGACTCTGCTGCAGCCTCTTGTTCTGATTCTGAACTGGAAGAAGATTCTTCTGCAACATACTCTTTGTCAGAGTTTGATCGAGGCTCCCTTGCTTTTGGAGGGGTTACAGAAACACCCTTGTCATCATCTGATATGCTTTCAGAGCTTTCTTCTGCTATAGCTGGGTCACTTGCCTGTGCCACAGGTGGGGACTGAGATGGATGAGCAACAGGTGAAGTGACCCCCTGTGTCAACTGGCTGTGACACAGATGGCAAAGGCAGTTGCGGAGCTTGCACTGGAGCAACTGCTGCCGGAGACACAGCTGGTTGGGACAGCTGTGGAGATGAAGTCTGAACAGCTTCAGAAGGCTTGGCTGTCCCAGCCTTTGGTGAAGATGTTGGCACAAGGGTCTTTTCTGCAACTTGTTCCTCAGCCTCAGAAACCAGAAACTGTGAAGGGGATATTGGCCTATGCACATCCAATGATGAAAGAGTCTCAGTACTAATTGAGCTGGAACTCTTCTTTCTTTTTCTTTGATAGGTGTGCAGGCATGCTTTAGCTGTGTCAGCCACCTGTGTCACAGGTGGTGACATCTCCTTCTTCAATTCCTTCAGAGACTCCTGTTGTTGAACCAGCTATTTTTTCATTGATGGTTTAGAGCTCTGTGATATTTCAGAGATGATTACAACATCCGATTCAGACTGCTTCTGGGCTTGAGGTTCATCAGAGATTACAATAGTTGCAGATCTCCTTCTTGTGAAAAGGCCTCTGCATTTCTGAATGGCGTCATCAGATTCTTTTCTGAGCTGAGGAGTCAGCAATTGATGCTTGATTCTGATTTGTTCCTTCATAGCATTCTTAGCAGGTCCTAAGGGAACATTTTTCATTGTGGCCATCAGCTCACATATTTGTTGAAGAAGATGATGATCCCTGACATCTGAACTGGGAATCTCAACCGGTTTGATGCTAAAGTTGAAGCTGGTTGAGGTCTGTTTCTGTAGGAGAATAAGTTCTGCTTCTCAAGAATTAGCTGTTTCAGAACATTCTTGGCAGATGTTGAGGTGGCTACTTGCATCTGAAAGTGCAAATCTGCAATCTCACTCAGGAGAACCTTATCTTCATCTGTTGGCTCTGGGATAGCTCAAGAAGTTGCTTCTTCACTCTTTCATCTGTTTCTGCAAGGATCTGTTCTGAAAGGTTGTCCATTTCTTCTAGAATGACCTTGTCATTTTCAATGGTGGCTTCTTGAACAGCAGGATCAACTTTCTCAGCCTGAGGCTCTCGAATAGATAGTGTGCCCCTTAGCAACACTACATCTGCAATAGAGGTCTTTTTGACCTTCTTTACTACTATCATGGGCTTCTTGGCAGCTGACTTGCTCACTGTTAACTGACCAGCATCTGATAAGGATCTTGTCCTCTTAGATAGAACTGGCTGTGCTGAGCTGGACTGACCTGCTTTAGCTACTGCAGCTGCAGCTTTCTTCTCAGCAGCTTTTCTCTGCCTGTATGCTTTCTGCTGAGCTCTTCTTCTCTGAAGAGCTTCTTCTCTCTGCCTCAGCCTCTCTCTCTCTTGATCTGAGTCTGAGATATTCATCTCTCTGCTTGACTCTTCTGAATCTAACCATTTGAGACCACTGTTATCTCTTTCTGAACCTGAAGACATCTCTGATGTTCACGTCCAGATGACTATTAGTTTGCATGGGAGTATGAATGGGATTTGTATCCTTCATGCCAAACTTCGTGATGATGTCCTTGGTGAAATTTTCTTGTGAGATGAATGTTCCTTCCTTGAGTTGCTTGATTTGCAGTCCTAGGAAGTACTTGAGTTCTCCATCCAAAGACATCTCAAACCTCTTGGTCATCATCTTGCTAAACTCATCACTCATTGAACGGTTAGTACTACCAAATATTATGTCATCGACATAAATTTGGCACACAAATAAGTCCTTTCCATTTTTCTTAGTGAATAGAGTTGTGCCAACTAAGCCCATTTTAAAACCATTCTTGATCAAAAATTCTTTCAATGTGTCATACCATGCTCTAGGTGCTTGTTTTAGTCTATACAGTGCTTTGTGCAATTTGTAGACATGATGTGGTTTCTTAGCATCTTCAAAGCCAGGTGGCTGTTCAACATATACAAGTTCAGAAATTTTACCATTTAGGAAAGCTGACTTCACATCCATTTGGTAGAGCTTGATATTATGATGAGCAGTATAGGCAAGTAGAATCCTGATGGCTTCAAGTCTTGCTACTGGAGCAAATGTTTCACCAAAATCTAGACTTTCCACTTGAGTAAAGCCTTGAGCAACTAGTCGGGCTTTGTTCCTCACCACCAGTCCATTTGTGTCTTGTTTGTTCCTGAAGACCCACTTGGTTCCAATGACATTATGGTCATGGGGTCTTTCCACCAGGGACCAAACTTGATTTCTTTCGAACAGGTTCAGCTCCTCATGCATGGCATTTATCCAATCACCATCCTTGAGAGCTTCATTTATGGTCCTGGGTTCAACACTGGAGACAAAAGAGAAATGTTCACAAAAATTTGCAATACGAGAACGAGTAGTCACTCCCCTATTAATGGAACAAATGATTTGGTCAACAAGGTGATCCTTCTGCAGCCTGCTGTGTCACAGCTGTTGGTGTTGCTTGTGACACAGCCAGTTCTTCCTGCGACACAGCTGGCTGAGATAGGTCATCTGCATCCAGTTGATCATTAGCTGGGTTGTACTCGAGCTCGATGTCTTGCTCTCCAGTGTCTTCAACAGTGATGGAGCTGGTGATTCATGATCACTTGGTGAGACAGATTCCTCCTTGAGAGTAGGTCTAATCTCACCAGTGGACTTCTTGAGAATATCCCTGCTCCCTATATCATTAGCAACTTGCTCTCCTTGGGAGCCATAAGACTCATCAAAGTCCATATCTATAGATTCTTCAACAACATTTGTGAAGGTGTTAAAAACTCTATAGGCATGGGAGTTAATGGAATAACCAAGAAAAATACCAACATCAGATTTAGCTTTAAATTTAGAGAGGCGTTTGCCTTTTCTAAGTATGTAGCACTTACAACCAAATACCCTGAAGTATGAGACAGTTGGCTTGGAGTTGGTGAGCAGCTCATAAGGAGTCTTCTTGAGTAGTGGATGTAGATATATCCTGTTGATGGAGTGGCAGGCAGTGTTGACAGCTTCAGCCCAAAATCTTGGTGAGGTCTTGTACTCATCCAAAAGTGTTCTTGCCATCTCTATCAAGGTTCTGTTCTTCCTTTCCACTACACCATTCTGCTGTGGAGCATATGGACTTGAGAATTCATGCTTAATTTCATGTTTGTCCAGAAATGCTTCCACCATAGAATTCTTGAACTCACTCCCATTGTCACTCCTGACTTGACAAGGTTTACCTTCCACTCATTTTGCACTCTGACTATGAGGTGCTTGAATTTCTTGTAAACATGTGTCTTCTTCTTCAAAAAGAACACCCAAATATAGCAGAGAAAAATCATCTACAATAACAAATCCATACTGTTACCTCCTAAGCTCTCATATGTAGTAGGACCGAATAGGTCAATGTGTATGAGCTCAAAAGGAGTGGTGGTGGTCATGATGTTCTTGGGACGACGGGCAGTTCCAACTTGTTTGCCGGCTTGACATGAGCTGCAGGGCTTATCCTTCTCAAACTTCACCTTTTTCCAGTCCTATGGCATAGTCATGTTTGCTCAGCTTGTTGAGAAGCTTCATCCTTGCATGCCCTAGCCGCCTGTGCCACAGCCAGCCAACACTGGTCTTGGCCATGAGGCACCATGGAGCTGCTGCAGGCTGTTCATTAAAATTGACAATGTACAGTTTTCCAGACCTGCATCCTTTGAACACTTGTGAATCATCAGATAGTTTAGAGGCTATAACCTCATCAGGATAGAAAGTGACTTTCATACATGTGTCACACAGCTGTGACACAGACATTAGACTATAACCTATCTGATCTAAAAGCATGACATTTGATAAAGAGTGATGTTCAGATATGGCAAACTTACCAATGACATTTACCTTTCTCTTGGAGTTGTCTGCATAGACCACATATTCGCTTGGTAGATCTCATTGGTGATCTCTACAAAACTCCTCCCTGCCTCCAGTCATATGTTGTGTACATCCACTGTCCACAACCCAATCAGTTCCACTGGGGACAGTGTCCTGCAAGGTGAGTTGTGAGACTTAGGGACCCAATCTTGTTTGGTTCTCTTAATAGTTTTATCATAAGCAGAGACAGCAGTAATAGGGTTAGCAAGTTTGTTTTTAGAATTCACAGCCTTAGCAATGGATGATATAACATGAATCCTCTTTGGCTGACTATCACCTGCAACCTATGATACTTGTATTCCCATAACTGTGTGAGGTACCGGTGACACAGGCACAATAGCCTTAGGTACCCAGATAGCAGGTGATCATTTTCTTGGTGCTTGCAACCCACATACTTAGCCACTATCTTGCCTTTCCTGCCCTTTTGCAGAACATAGGATGGGTTAGATGGAATGTTCACCACATTCCTGTTGTTTTACTTGTGACCAACAAAATTGTTGTTATTTGTATCTGCCTATCTCACAAACTTAGCTGCAAGATTGGGGTTAGTGATGGCAGGCAGTTATTTTTGTTCACAGTAGGATTATAACCCAGACCCTTCCGGCCATCATTCTTCCTGAGCATCTCAGCTCTAATCATCTGATAGTTTTGCATGCCAATGTTGGCAGTGCAAAGACCTTTCCTCATTAGCCTTTTAATTTCTTCAAGCTCATCATTAAGCTTGTTGTGCTCAGCTACGTCCACAGAGTTAGTTGGAATAGAGGTTGAAGCCTCATTTGAGTTATCAGTTGCAACATCTGTGGATGTTAGAACACTTATGCGAGTAGCACAATTTAAGCAGTTTCAACAATTACAGGAGTAGGCATGGATATAATATCAGAAGCAACAGGAGAGTTAGTATCATCAATGCATTTGGCATGCTTTGCCTTCAGCTCCTCATGCTCCTTGAGAAGAAACTCATGAGCTTGCTTAAGCTTGTCATGAGCAATCTCCAGGTTCTCCTGATCTAGTCTGAGATTCTCCCTGTCATCCATAACCTCATCACAGGTCTCTCTGAGCTCTCTGAGTTTATGCCTTAGGGATATATTCTCCTTCCTCTCCTTGCCATAACCTTTATCTGTTCTTTCCAAGATACCCATTAGTTCAGCATAATCAGGAAGTCGTTCTCAGTAAGTACGACTCTTTGGCCATGAAGCAAAGAGGTGCAGAGGTGGATGACAACTGATCAGCCTTGGCATTGATGTTGGAGCTGTGTGACTTGGCTGTGTCACAGCTGGGTACATCAGTTATGCTGATAGCAATCCCAGCAACTTCTCCTTCTTCTTCAGATTCTTCTTCTGAGCCTGAGTCATCTGATATTCAAGCCTATCCAACATAAGCTCTTGCAGTGGCTTTATTCTTTGCATAGGTTGGATACTTGCTGTTGAAGGTCTTCTTCCTCCCATGGAAGTATTTCTTCTAAATTGACTGTTGTCCTTCTTAGCTGGACAATCAGCAGCAAAAATGTCCTTCTTTGCCACACTCGAAGCACTTGTTGTCCTTGACCAGCTTCTTCCCTTTGAATCTTTCACTTGGGCCAAACTGCTTCTTCTTCCTATAAAATCTTCTGAAGTTTCTTGTAAGCAGATTTAGCTTAGTTTCTTCTCCACTGGTCATCTCTCCATCTAAATCATCACTGCCTTCATTTTCAAGTAGAGAAGCCGAGGCAGTGGTCTTCAGTGCAATATTCTTCTTGATTGCAGAGGGTAGACTGTGCTTGCTTTCCTGCTTTAGTTCCATTTCATGTGTTGGAATCCTTCCTAACACCTCAATGGGCTTCATCTGATCGAAGCCATCTTTCTCTTTCAGCATCAGAACTAAAGTCCTGTAAGGCTTTGCAGCACTGATAAGAACTCTTAATCACATCTTCATCATCAGCTCTATTTGATCCCAGAGCTCTTAGTTGATTGTGATGATGGTGAGTCTTGAGAACAGGGAATTTATGTCTTCACCATGTTCATACTCAAATCTTTCCAGCTTTGACTCTAGCAGGCTTCTTTTAGACTTTTTCAGAATGTTGCTGCCCTCATATATCTGCTCCAAAGTGTCCCATATCTCCTTGGTAGAATCCATTGTGCTGACCCTGTTGAAGTCATGCTCTTGAAGACCCATGAATATGTGGTTGTGGCAGCTCTTGCATTATTCTGAATGTTCCTCTTATCATTTATGCTTGGTATGATGGTGTCTTCTAGTCTGTAACCTGCATTCACAACCTCCCAAACATCTGGGTCTATGGCGATAAGATGCATCTGCATCTTTCTTTTCTAGAATGCATAGTTAGATCCGTCAAACATAGGGATTTTACCCTCATAGCCCAACATCCTATCAACTCTGGCTGTTAGGCCCAATTCAAAGAGCAACCTGTTCTGATACCAATTGAAAAGGATCGTAGGTGCCGACTAGAGGGGGGGTGAATAGGAGGCTAAACAAACTTTAAACAATTCTTCTCTTTATCTAGATTAAGGCTTAACAGATCAATAGATTGAGCTAGCTGTGTGACAGGTCAACTACATAGGTAGTATATGATATGTAAATTAACACGTAGCTGTCACACAGGTGGCTAACACAGGCAAACAGAAAGCCCTAAAAATATATGCTAGATGAATGCCTGTGTAACAGGTAACTGACACAGATAACAGATAAGCAATACAGCAACTGTGACAAAGCTAGACTAGCACAGGCAAAGGCAAAGGATTGCAGCTAGATTGAGAATAGCAGTAAGTCACTCTAGCATGCTAGTCAGATAAACAAGCAAGTGTTGAATGTAAAGTACTCAGGGAGACAAGGAGTTTTTTCACCGAAGTTCACACTCTTTTCAGAGATGGTACGTCTCCGTTGGAGAGGCTACTCCGAAAAGATCGCCAGCACTAAATCGTGCTTGTTCTCTGAGTACCTGAGCTTTTAGGTCTCTTTCTCTTGCTTGTGGAAGTCCTTTTGCCTTGCAGCAGGTAGACTTCAAATCACCCTCACAAATTACTGCACCAGCCCACACAAGCTTGGGTGGTTACAGCAACTCCTACACCCGTCTAGGAGTAGACACTCCAAGGAAGAATCAGCAACAACAACTCTTGGACGAACCAGTGCTCTCTGCTCAAAGCTCTAAACTCTCTTGAACTAAGACTTAGGAATGTTTGCTTCTCTTCTTGAGAAAAGAGGTTGCAACAGTCTAAAAGGATTGAGGCGGTTTGGCAAAGGTTGAGCAAAATGTTTTGCAAAGGTTGAGGTCTGAGACCTCCCCTGGTCCTCTATATATAGAGTCCACAGGCACCTGACTGTTACACTCATGCCACGTAGGATTAAGTGGCTCACCGGTGACAGGCACCGGTGACACAGCTAATCACAATGCACAATGGTAACCAGCTGAGGCAGACCGATACCTGTGTCACCGGCGGCTGACACAGGTGAAACCCTAACTGACATAGCCTCACTACTCAGCCCGGTCCTGGCACATTACATGCTCTCAGTGCAATAACTCTTAGGCCTAATAAGGAGAGAACCTCCAACAATCTTCTGACTTGGCAGACAGGCTATTGCAGTGCAGTTCCCTTAGCATTTACAAGCTCTCCCTGGCACAGAGATGTACCTGAATCATAGAGCGGTTGTTCACACCTGTGACACAGCTATGCCACACAGGTAACTTTGGCTCTAGGGTTTTAGGCCACTAGCACAACAATGTGCTAGCACAACCCAGTTTCACACTTGTGCAAAACTGTTGTTACAGAGCCACTGACCTCAAGACATCAGTGCCAGTATCCAACATTCTGAGCATTTAGCAAAAGACCCTCCAATAATCATTGCTACTTCATCTAACTTGACAGTACGGGTGTTTCCTAAGGACTCAAGAAAACTAGCAAACCTAGGCTTTAGCTTCCACCAACTGTAGTCACGGCCCTTGACGCATCAAGCTACCATCACCTTGCTTGCAACTCCTTGCACAGCACTGGCTTCTTCACAACTATGTCACAGCTGCCTAGCGTAGCCATCTCCTTGTCCTGGAAACCACCTTTGTATTTTTGGGTGGTCATCCTTTCCTGGATGAATCTTCTTCCTGGAACCTACTTAACCTGCTTACACTCATTGTAAACATTAGATTCCAGTTTAGGTTGCCATTAACCATCAAAACTATCTTAGGGGCCTAGATGCTCTTTCATAGGGTGTGGGTAATGATCGCCGGGTGCCTCCGATCTTGCTATGCTTAGTGGAATTGAGAACGACTCCAAACCTTTCACAGCATCTGGGAATTATATGTGATTTTGGGAAGTCTATCGCTTTCGACCGGCTTGACCAACGGTGAAGGCATATGACATCGGTAAGCGTATGGTGCGTTGGTCAGGTGTCGGACCACTTGCCTCGGTGTGTACGGCGCAGGTTCGTACCATCAGTTCGACTGGTTTCTCGGTCCTTGGCGATCATTCGTTCCCCTACTCATATACAATTCTGGGGTCCTGACAAAAGGAGAAACATATAGAGAATGCCCACACTAAGGAGAGAGTGAGAAATGAGGCCTTGATCAAGTTGATCAAGAGCTACAAGGATTCTAATGCTAACTTGAGAAAGCTGATAGTACTCTTAAGGGAGATTACAACCAACTAAACAAATGGTTCCTTGATCATAAGGTGCTCTATGAGAATCTCAAGTCAACTTCCTCCTCTCATTAGTGAGTTTCCTAGTGCCTCTACAGTGGATGAAAACTTTTCATGCTCTAATTATGCTACTAGCTCTACTCTTGATGAAGCATTAATAAGTGAGAATGCCAAGTTGAAAGCTTAAATTGAAATTTAGTTACTCAAGTGCCACAAGGGTAGTAAGACCCTCATAAAGCTCTTGAGTCACCACTTGAGAACTTCAATCGTGAGGGACTTGGTTTCACCCACAAGTTCTATGAGAATGATAATGCTTGGTTACCTCATTAATATTCAAAAACCAAGTTCACTCATGCCAAGGGTAAGTATACGTAGACATCAACCTTCAATGGGCATGAGAAAAGGAAACGCCAACTGGATAAGACAATTGGTGGTGGTCACTTTGATGCATCTATGTTTTTAGGAAAGGTAAGGACGTGAGTGTCCATGCCAAATATGTTGGCCCTAAAAATGGTGGCTCAAGAAGAGCACAATTTGGGTGCCCAAGTTTCTTGTTACTAATATGAAAGGATACATGAAAATATGGGTACCTAAATCCCAAGCTTAAACTTGTTTTGTAGGACTACTCCTCTGATAGTAAGAGTTGGGTAATGATAGTAAATGCACTATCATATGACAAGAGAAAAGAGTATGTTCCAACAATTTACAAGTGAAAGGTCACCACATGAAAAATTTATTTGGTGACAATGCTAAATGCAAGTTAATGGGATTGGGTAAGGTTGCAATTTCAAATGATATATCCATCTCAAATGTTCTACTTGTCAAGTCTTTGTATTACAATTTGCTCTCCATCTCTCAATTTCATGCATTAGGATACAATTTTCCTTTTACCAATCTTGATGTGATGGTCTTTCGAAGGGATGATTCCTCCTTAATCATCAAAATTCATATGAAAGCCAAGCTTTATCTTGTGAATTTTTCATCAGATAAAGCAAGTCTTCATACTTATTTGATGGCTAAGTCTGGCATGGGATGGCTATGGCATCATAGACTAGCCCATGTTGGAATGACAAATTTGAACAAGCTTCTAAAGGGCGAGCATGTCATAGGACTAACGGTGTTACTTTTGATAACTATATAATTTGTAGTGCTTGCCAAGTCAAGAAGTAAGTTGGAGCACCTCATCCCACCAAGAACATAATGATGAGGACGAGACCTTTGGAGCTACTCCACATGGATCTCTTGGTCCCATCGCCTACACAAGAATTAGAGGTAACAAGTACGGCTTGGTAATAGTTGATGATTATTCACGTTGCACTTGGTCTAATTTTCAGTGAGAAAGGTGACACGCAAAAGAAGTTTGCCAAGTGTTCACAAATGGGTTCAAGCTCAAGATCAAGAATATCTGGAGCGATAATGGAACCAAGTTCAAGAATACGCAAATTGAATAGTACTTGGATGAAGAGGGGATCAAGCATGAATTCTCATCACCATATACCCCTAAAAAACGGCATGGTGGAGAGGAAGAATTGGACGCTCAAAGAGATACCGAGAACTATGCTTAATGAACAAGACCTCTGACCATTTTTAGATAGAAGCCATCAACACCGTGCTTGCCATGCAGCAAATCGGTTGTATCTTCACCGCTAGTGGAAGAAGACCCCTTATCAGCTACTCACCAATCACAAGGCTAACATCTCCTACTTCCGGGTCTTTGGTACTAAGTGTTTCATTTTGAGCAAGAAAAATAGGTTTTCCAAGTTGCTCCTAAATGTGCTAAAGATTTCTTGATTGGTTTATGGATCAAATTCGCACAGCTATCGATTATTCAACATGGCCAGATGTGTTCTTGAAGAATCATGTGATGTACAATTTGATGAGACTAATCGCTCCCAATTGGAGCAAGTTGATCCACATGATATAGGTGACGAGGATCCTTCTCAAGCAATCATGAACATGTTCCCAGGAGAGATCAAGCCAACGGAAAGTTTGGAGAGGCAACTTTCACGAACACCATCTATGCAAGTTGAGCCCTCCACCTCCATGAAAGACTCAAGTGTGAATATGGAACAACACAAGAAGAAGAATGACGAACTCAGCAACTTCCACTACATCCTGAGTGCACCAACGCATTCAACGTAACCATCCCATCGACAAGATACTTGGTAACATGAATAGGGGAGTAACCACTTGATCTCGAGTTGCCAATTTTTGTGAGCATTACTCATTTATTTCTTGTTTGGAACGTGTTAAGGTGAAAGAAGTACTTGATAATCTGGATTGGTTGAACGCTATGCATGAAGAGCTCAAACAGCTTCATCCGTAACAAAGTTGGTCATTGGTGGAAAGACCGGATCAAAATATCATAGGAACCAAGTGGATCTATCGAAACAAGCAAGATAAAGATGGTCAAGTTATCCATAACAAGGCACGGTTATTTGTGCAAGGTTTTACCCAAGTTGAAGGTTTGAACTTTGGTAAAACCTATATCCTTGTTGCTTGTCTTGAGGCCTTTCGCATATTTCTTGCATTTGCCACTCATCATGATTTCAAGCTATATCAAATAGATGTCAAGAGTGCTACTTGAATGGTCCATATCGCCGAACTAGTATATGTATCTCATCCTCCCAAGTTTGAGGATCCCAAATTTTCTAATCATGTCTATAAACTCCATAGGGCACTACATGGGCTCAAGCAAACCCACGAGCGTGATACGAGTGCCTTAGGGGATTTTCTATTCAGAAAGGGTCTGAAGTTGGGAAGGTCGATACAACTCTTGTCATGAAGAAGGTTGATAAGACTTATTTGTATGCCACTATATGTTGATGATATTCTCTTTGGGTCTACTAACAAGTCATTTAGTGAAGAGTTCAGAAGATGATGGCTACGAAGTTCGAGATGTCAATGATGGGGAGTTGTGATTATTTCTCAAATTTCAATTCAAGCAACTCAAGAAGGGGACGTTCATATGTCAAACCAAGTACGTGAAGAACATACTAAAGAAGTATAATGTTAAAAGTGCAATCAACATAGCCAACAACCCCGTCCAACACTCCCGAACCAAGCACATAGACATACATACCACTTATTGTTAAAGGAGATATAGAGGTAAGCCATGTAAAGGACCAAAAATCAATTAGCTGATATCTTCACCAAGCCACTAGATGAGCATATGTTTCACGAGTTACGGAATGAGCAATCTTAGATTCTCAAAACATGGCTTGATATCTTGCATACTTATTTGCCTTACTGTGTGTTTTCAGAACTTAAGCCGAGAGAACACATAAGGGGAGTGTTCTACTCTCAGTGTAACACACACATCTCAAAATCTAAACAAATCAAAAATTTGTGAATGCATTTCTCTTAAAGTGATAAATTTGCAAAAAGGGAGCCATTGCTTCTTGGGCTTTTATTCTCTAATGAATATTAGTTCTAGTGCATTCAAAGCTCATACATGGTGGTAGTACCAACATATATCTATCTTTAGTTTCTAGGAGTTCATCTTGCATCTCTTGACACTTAGGTATTTTTAGGCATTTTTGCCTCATTATCTAAATATTGAGTTGGGTTTTGTTTTAACCACATCCAATTGTTGTTTGAATGCTTGTATGTTTACCCAAATGAATGTGTGTAAAACCCCTAAGGACCTCCTAGATTTGACCTATCTAAACCTCATCTCAAAGTTTATCCTCTCTAATGCACAGGGTCTAAAATCTTCTTCCCAGATACTCCAGCCCGCTTTGCCAGAGTATCCGGCCATCAACAGTGAGTTTTTGCCTGAAGACCGGAGTCAGCCCCGGATACTCTGGGGTGACTTTCTGCTGTGTACATTACAGGTACTCCCAAAATTTATCCTGGAGTCTCCAGGTGTATATTAGTTGAGTGTGTCTGGACACTTCCCAGACCCCCGGCCATCTACTCCAATTGTCTTTCTAGACATTCCGGAATCTCGGAGTCTCCGGCCGATTATCAGGATCCACTTAAAGTCCAATCGTGGAGTTTTTTTCTCTCACCTCACACTTTCCTAAGGTCTCCTCTTGCCCTAGCCGCTGTTGCATGCTCTAGAGCCTCCAGCAACATCTCCTCCGTTGTAGTCCCTCAGATCTTCATCGAGGTGCCTTCCCACCGGCTTCCTCAACCTTCTCTGAAGCCTCATCATCATGGCTTCACCTCCTCCTACATTAGAAGAGATGGGGCAAATCACCCTTGCCCCGGGATCCAATCCGTTGGATACTCCAGGCAATCATGCTCTCCATCCTATCTATGTGCTCTTGAGAGTCAAATCCATGTGTTTCGCTGACGTATTTGTTGTCGGTAGATTTCTAGGGTAAGGGTTCAGGCTGTCTGCCCGGATACTCCAGATTCATTCTAGATACTCCGATTGGTAGTCGGATACTCCTGTCAGACCCAGACTATCTAGACAAATAGTGTTGATACCCTAATCTTTTGCAGTCTTTTGGCGTTTGATAGATGATTCCTTTGAGATCTCATGTGCACTTACCTTACTCTCTTATTTACTACTCCCTCTATCCATCTTTGTAAGGCGTGTTCCTCTTAGTGGCTAATAACAATGCATTCTGGACAATGACTGATCTACCCCCATTTAATCCCGCTTGATCCCTGTTAAGCACGCTCATCACGTGTCATGCGGTGTGTAATTGCTCGACCAATGTGGCCACACCCCGTCTAGCGATCGCTGGCTCCTTCTCTAATTTTTTTTGTATATTATCTGATGATGAACAGTACAATTGTCATCAAATGTGATTAATAGTTTAACTATAGCCGGATGAATAAATTTGTCTTTTGATAAACAATTCATTGACTGATTATTTTGCCACACAAAACTCACTATTTGCAAATAGGGTTGACACACATGATGAAGATATGGATGGGACTGGTTATGGCAGCATAACACACGTAACATTGCTTACTGCACAATAGTTTGATTGAACTAGTCATTATTGGTTACGACTGCGAGGAGAAATTCGGGGTGTGGTGGCCGACGGTGGAGAGAGGCAAATTCTGGCGTTAGTGGTGATGATTAGAGCTGGGGTTGTTAGGCCTTCGAGAGAGCTTGTGGTGAGGAATCAGGTCGTGCCCTTGGGGCTTTATATAGGCGGCCAAACAAGAGATAACAGGAGGAGAATCGGGGCGCATTCGGTGTGGTTTGAACCGTCAAATCTCTAATGATGCAATTTGAGCATATGGCCAGTGATGGTCTATATGCTAATAAACTGGATGAATTCCACCTCCTTTTAGCATAGAGATATGTTCGTATTAGCTTAGCTCAAAAACCCTAGATTTTGTGGTAGAAAAACAACTTCAAGTAAACCTGTGAAATCAACTTCACTAAAACCTAATCCAAATAATTTTCCTAATCTCTAAATACCCTAGGGGAACATTACAAAAAATTTCAAGACAAATCAAATTGATATGCATAACTACACAAATATTTTTCTTTCGCACAGAAAGGAAAAACACTAATTCCATGAACCTTCCCTCCCTCAAATTTTGTAAAACTTAATATTCAAGATTTATTTACATTTTCAAGCTCAAAGATGAAATTCTGGAACATATTTGAAAAAATATTTGGGCTACTTGTATTTCAAGTTCAATTTGGACAATATTACAAATATAGTAAAATGACAGTCAAAAGTAAGGCATTTAAATTCAAGAAAAATTGTGGATATCATATATAACGTAAGGAATCTCCACAAATTTGTGCAAAATATTAAAAGAGGTTTTGAACCTATTTTACCCAGCACTAATTCTACACCAAAAATAAATAAAAGAAAATTTAGGCTCCCCTCCTGACTGGGCCGAGGCGGCCTAGTTCCTTCCTCCTCCCTCATGCTGGGCCTCGGCCTAACATCCCCTTCCAACATGTTTGGAGGTCCTGGCTTCCAAAGGACTCTGACTTTCGGAGGTTCCAACTTTCTCAAAAATTTCAATTTTCTGGACACTCTGACATTTTCGGTAGATCCGGAGACAGTGGTAAAAACCCAACCATTGGCGCCCTGGCGCGTTGCCGCTCTTCGTGCCCCTTCCCTTGCTAACGTCCCAGTCCCACTGGCAGGCTATGTCTTCCACGCGTCTAGACTAGACGCGTGTCACCTCACCGGCGCCCTTCTCCCACTCCCACTCTTCCTTCTCTCTCATCCTGAGCTCCCCCATAAAAACCACCTCTCGGTAGCTCCGCATTCTCTGTTCCCCATGCTTCCTCCACCATCAACACAAAACCGAGCTCTGCTTGTCTTCCCCGGTGAACCGAAGCTCCACGGCAGTGTCGTCTCTTCCAATTCCGATGACGCATCCACATTCTCAACTCCACGCTCCCCCTACTTCTTCCCCGTCCTCGCTCTTCGCGTTACTACCTTAGGTTTCGGGGAAGAGCCCCTAGCGGAGCTCCTTCTTTAACTCTGGCAAATTACACCAGCGGCTGTCCTCCACTATGGCAAATCCCCTCCATCGTAACCGCGTCTCCCTCCTAAGATCTGGCCAAGGCTCCAAGAACCGAGCACCGCACCATCTACCTCTCGGATCTCCTCAGTCCTTCCCCGATTGCCGGCGGCTGCCACCAAGCTCAACATCGCTATCACCTTCACCGTCAAAGCTCCACCGCTGCCCCCACTTTTTGCCCAAACTGAGCTGCGAGCGATGTTGGGTGAGCTGCTACCCAGCTCGCCCCTTCCCACCTCCCTCTATGGTCGTTCTTCTGGCCACGGCCGGAGTGTTGTGCGTGCTCGCCGGAACACAGTGGCTACGGCCAGTCAGACCGGGCTCCTAGCCGGTCTGACCGAATGGGTGACCACTCCCGTTGGCGGTTAAGACAGTTAGGGTTAAAATTAATGACCGTAATTATTTTGTGCTAAAAACAACTTTAATGCCCATATGATTGTAACCCATCCGGACATGCATTAATTAAATATCCAGTTTATTACCACATGATTAAGCACTAATGAATTAATACATATTTTATTCATCAATTATCACTTTGAATTAATTCATTATTCTTCCAACATAGTTAATGCTTTAGTTAGTACACTGGTATCTGCAATGATTGTACCAAGACATCAGTGATAGGTGGACCATCTTCATGTGGATATTATTTTTAATGCAATTGAGACCTCTATGAATGAAGCTATGTCCCACATGTAATTGAGTGAAGAGGGAAATAAAAGAAAATAGGAAAATGCTAGAGTATGGTAGGTGGGCCCCTGACAGTCGACTAGTCAACATTGACTGGGACCCACTTGTCATCCTCAGAGGCTATACCTTACCTGAGTATAAACATAACTAATTTTTTTCTTTACTGAGAAAAAGACAGAAAGGGTTAAGAATTGATAAAACTTGTATAAATTGCATAAAATTCATATCAACTCCAAATGAGGTGTTCCATTTTTTGAAATTTTAACTTTAATATGTAGAATGTACTAGAATATGTCTAAAAAATGATACTATTATGAGAATGTTGAAAATTCAAATGTACCTCTAAACCGAATGTTCAAATATGAAATTTCAAGAAATTGTACTTACTTCAAATGGAACATATCATATATGAAACTTCATGGTTTAACATGCATATCATAATGTCATCACTTTCATACTTCCTACTGCTGTGAATAATTTTTAAAATCACAAATTGTCCTCAAATTTGACTTTCGAACCTTAAAATTGTTAACTTGAGATCTACAAGTCCAAATTGAATGAAACCAAATGCGTTAGCTCCATAATAAAATTTCCTACATTGTAAGCTACATTTCATACATTTTATAACCTTGGATCTTGTTGCTATTTATTGGATGCCACTTTTGTCATTTTTCTGGCGTTTCGATGTTTTCATCGATAGCACTGAGAAAGGAGGGATTTCACGAGGGTTATCCTCATCTTGAATAAGATCACTAAGATTCCTAATTGCTTGAGTTTTGGTTATGGATAAGTTATGTGTTAATTGTTTATGATTTTCTGTCGATGATTGCTAGCATGAGTAGGACTTGATAGCTTGGGTCATGTGATTGAGTTGAACTTGGGTGGTATGGTGTGTTCACAGATGAGTCAAAGGTCGAGGTCCATACGCACCCCAGTCATCCTCTAGTCGATTCCTACGGGTCGAAGGACGAGGTGGCATATGTACCCCAGTCGTCCTCTAGTCGATTCCGAGTGCATGGTCTTGGTTATGTTGTGATTCAAAGGTCGAGGTAGTGATTACCCCAGTCATCCTCCAGTCGAATCTGGCTAAGTCTCGGTTGACTAGCTAGATGATGGATTGGAGTCTTGTTTCACTTGTGGTGATAAATGTGGATGAAATCTTGATGAATTATATGTGCTTGCTGATGTGAGATGATATGGTTACCATGCCTATGAAATGCTATTGTTTTACTTGTTCATGTTGATGCTATGATTAATACGTTAATGATGTCATGCTTATGTGATATGTTGATCCTTGTTCATTTCCATGCTTAAGTTAATTAGGATGAGCCTACCAAGCATCTTGCAAGTACGGACGTACTTAAGTAATTCAATTCCTAAATGTTGCAGGTGAACTTAGCGTAGGAGATTACTTTGATGATGAAAATATCGTTGTTTGATGTCTAGCTTGTTTTGGTTTGTGCCTTAGGTCTATGTATGGGTTATGGGTACCCTTTTGGAGATGGACATGGTAGCCATCTCAGATGTTTTAATATGTTTTTGCTGCTATCCTTACTTTTATTTTGGTTGTGACCAACCTTCGAGTCAAGGTCAATGTAAATTAATTACTGCCCCAAGTATGGGATGTGATATGTATCACTTGTACTCCTTTCTATAGAAGTTTTATTATGGTATACAAATTTTTCCCTTGGCTTCTCATACACCATGCGTGTATGGTTTCAAGTGTATGGGTAGTCGTGAAGTGTTAGCGTTTGTTCTTTCGATTCGGTGTATAGGATGATACTCGATTGAGTGACCCGCTAGTTGTGATACACTATCTAGCTAGGCTGGGTATGAGTGATGGTACCGGCTCTCGAGTGACCCACTAGCCTCTGGGCTAGGTTAGGGTGAGGGTACCATCGCTAGGCTCCTCCGAGGTCATTGTGTTTGCTGAACATGAGAACGATGCTAAGCCTTTACATGACTTTTGAGATTTAGTTCGACTCTTGTGTGTTGTTCGCTTATACCTGGCTTGACCACTGGTGAATGCATACGGAGCTAGCAATCGTATGGTGCATTGGCCAGGTGTTGGATTACTTAATCTCAAGTGCATACGGCGCAGGTACCGTATCATCGGTTGACTAGTTGCTCGGGTATCGTAGCATTGGCATCAACCTCTAGTCAAGTGTGATCTCGGGGTCCTGACAGAATCCCTACCGTATTCCTCCATTTAACCCATGAATAATTGTGGCGTGCGGCTGAGGGGGTCTCTTTTCATCTTACGCACGAAGAAACAAAGTTAGATAGGGTGGGCTCGAGAAACGATCAAAACTGGAGGAGAGAGAGAGAGAGATAAGACACATGCAGCAATTGGACTCAAGGTAGAAGATGAATGTGACATGGTGGGCCCGGTTGACGGTGAAAGAAAGGAGAAGAAAAGTAAAAAAATAAAACAAGTGAACCAGTACATGTTGCCAGTCGTTGGTTCCAGTCGGACGGCCCAGATTGGGTCACTTAAGTGATCAAACCGGTACATCGCTGCTACCGTTGGATGAGGATCCGATGGTCTTGGGAGGTGCACGTGCGGCTGGCTGGATCTCAGCCCAGGCGCTGGCGTGAGCGGAGCAACCGAGCAAGCCTCGGCAGGTGCGTCCTAGGTGCTAGTGTGGTAAGCAGCGAGGCCAACTAGGCCTCGGCCTAGGAAGGGAGGCGGGAGGCGGACAGGCCGGCTCGAGGGAGGGAAGAGGCTAGCCGCCTAGAGGACAGCGGTCATAGCCTGTTAGGGAGGAGGGAAACGGGCTATGGCCCTGTTATTGGTTTCATTTTCATTTTTTTCCTCTTTTTTCCTTTCTGGTTAAAATAGAGAGCTCCAATAATTCAAAATAAAATACAATTGTGCTCCCGAAAAATTATAAGGAAATTTCAGAGACCAAATAAAATGTTAGGAATCCATTAAAAGTGGATTTGTTGCAAATTCCAAACAAATATATATTGGAAGAAATATACCTCTCTTTTATAAGGTTAGAATTACTTCAAACATATTTGAATTAATTCTAAGGAAATTTTTGAACTTATGTTATCTATTGCTTCATTGTTAATCACCTTGGATGCATCATACATGTGATCATATGCTCAATTGTACACCATGCACTCACACGGAGTCTTGGATAAAGAGGGAGCTCTCACACTTCCACCTCGTAAATTTGTGCATTTTGCATTCAGTGCAAAATTTCCAAATGCACACATTTAGGGCGATCTCGTCATGTATCTAGGAAACCAAAACCTAATTATTTCTATCAAAAATCAAAGCATTAATCGTGTTATCATCAATCACCAAATGGGGGAGATTGATGTGTATCTAGCCCCCGTAAATGGATTTTGGTGGTTAATGATGAACTATTAAGAAACTAATGTATGTGTCAAGTGAATGGACAGGTTTTAATCCCACAAGTGAAGTCGAATCAGCATTGACGACCCCTAAAAAGTTGAAAAAGGAAACAACAAGAAAATATGAAGAATAGACCTCATCTCCTAGTTTTAGTGATTTAAAAATCACATTGAGTATTAAAAAAGTTATACTATGAAGAGGGAGTGATAAAAGGTTAGAAATTAAGCTAAGTGCCCGAAATGCTCAACTAAATCTTCATCTCGAATCAATCTCCAAAAAACCCTAGTCTTTGCTTTGTGTATGACCTGGAGTATCAGGACTATGGTCTGGAGTCTCCAAAAACCTTGTTTAGGGTTTCTTGTAAGTGCTAACCTAGAGACTCTATATATGGAGAATTGTGCTGAAAGGCTCCAGGAGTATGTAGATTTTTCCTACATACTTCGGAATTTTCTCTATCTGGCTCCTGGAATGTTATCATTTTTGCTAAATACTCTGGATGATGATCTATCCGGAGTACTGAGTGTTTCTCTAAGTTTTGTTTCATGCACACTTGGAGTATCTGCCATTTGTGTCAGATACTTCGGACAAAGACTTGTATGAAGTAACCATGTGCTCCTCCAGAGTCCATTCTTTGTGTGTTCAAAGTATTCGGATTCGATCCCGGAGCGAATCCGAATACTCCAGGTCATTTCCATCTGGACTATCTAACCTTTGCTCAGGGTGAGGAATATTTTCATTAACTTTGAATCTCGGTACTCCGGCTGTGTGTTTTCTGCAGCCAACGACTAGTTTTTCAGAGTGAGCTACTTATACCCCCAATCACCCATCCAAGCATAATTCTACACTCAAGAGAGCTTCTCCTACTTTTCTCAAGCCTAATCATTTGATTCTTATAAGGAAGATCAAGAGAGAGTTAGAGAATGAGATTGATTAAGCACTAGATCATTCAGTTCATCCCCAAGTTTTCATCGTGCCTATTACTCTTGGAGATTAGGGTCTCCTAGATGGCTAGGAGTCCTTGAGAGCTCCTACATAAGTTGTGGTAAGCTTCAAGAAGTTTATGAAAATCAGGATCTGCCTCCTTCAAGGAAAGGATCACCAAGAAGGAAGGGAAGAGTCACTCGATGTACCTTCTCGAGAAAAAGGTTTGAAAGAGAACTGGCTTCGGTCTTTATGACCAAGTGCCCTTAACGGAGATGTATGATTCTATAAGGATCCGAACTTCGGGAACTACATCTTCTTGTCTCTTTGGTTTCACGTTCCTCAATTTACTTTCTACAAATTTATATTTGTTGTTGTTGCTTGTGCTACCAGGATCTAGGGGTGCTCATATAATTTTTACATTAGGTAACCTTTTATTCCACTTAATTGCATGAATTAGTAAAAATAGGTTAAAATTTATTAATCACTTGTTCACCATTTTCCTCTAAGTCGACATCTTGATCCTTTAAGAGGACATCAAGGGGATTAAAGAATCCACGGCTGACTTTATCTTTCTAGATGCTTTTAATCAATGCTCGCCCCTACAACGGTTCAGACGGGAATATGATCATAAGGTATGTGTTAATCATGATTTAATGGCATGCGTTATCGCAACTCCTCCCTTACATAGATGTTATGTACATTGATCACCATCCAACCTCGATTCTTTGCTAATGAAGAATTTATAATTGGCACACGTCTTTACTTTTCGACATTCAATTATTTTATTATTTAATAGTTTTTGCAATTCATTAATTTATTATTGATGCAGATCATTGTCACCATGTTTATTGCTAATTACTACAGTATAGAGATACTTGCAACTATTAGCAGTAAGCTAGACTATTACATTAAACTAATTTCTTGTCGTGAATAGATAATCATTCACTTGAGAACATCATACATAGATTGAACACTACACATATCTAGTACCTTCCTCATCTGTAATCACAGTGGAACGTAGCAATGTTGACCACTACTGCTATGATTGCAGATGTTATCCACACACCTCCTAAAAGTAATCTTCAGATAGCTGCAAACATCCCATGCATTAGATAATCCTATTTTCTTTTTTTGATTCGAGATAATCCTATTTTCAGATAGCTGCAACCAAAATGTATTTTGTCCTCCCAAAACTTAATCCTATCCCTTCACAAACCTTCCACTGATAACCCGCTTTTGCTGCCTTGCTTGCCCATAAGACACTTTCCAGAAAGGGAAATTTTTATAAATATTATTTTTTAAATCAGAAATTCCAAATCTGAACGTCTAGACTCAAAATTTACAAAACTATCACCCTGTCGGCCAACCGTTAGCCGACAACGCGCTTGTCAGCTAACCGTCGACTAACAACCGAGTTGTCGGCCAACGGTCGACTAACAACGCCGTTGTCGGCCGACGGTCGACCGACTTCGTGCCGAAAGCAGCACCCTGTCCCGCCCGCGTCGAGTCAGCCGCGTTGTCGGCCGACCGTTGGACGACATAGCTAACACCAGCCACTCTGGCGTGTGACTGCGAGGGCCAACGCCACCATCAATGGCCAGAAGAAGTGACGTTTGGACTGCATAGCCAGACGCTCGCTATTTCGGCAAAACAGAGCGTCGCTGGCCCAGCGAAGGTCGATAAACGCCATAGAACCAAACGCCAGGTTCTATGGCGTTTATCGACCTTCGCTGGGCCAGCGACGCTCTGTTTCTGGCGTTTGATATAGAGCGCAAACGCCAGGTTCTATGGCGTTTATCGACCTTCGCTGGGCCAGCGACGCTCTGTTTTGCCGAAATAGCGAGCGTCTGGCTATGCAGTCCAAACGCCACTTCTTCTGGCGTTTGATATGCAGTCCAAACGCCATTGACGGTGGCGTTGGCCCTCGCAGTCACACGCCAGAGTGGCTAGCGTTAGCCATGTCGTCCAACGGTCCGCCGACAGCGCGGCTGACTCGACGCGGGCGGGACAAGGTGCTGCTTTCGGCGCGAAGTCGGTCGACCGTCAGCCGACAACGGCGTTGTTAGTCGACCGTTGGCCGACAACTCGGTTGTTAGTCGACGGTTAGCTGACAAGCGCGTTGTCGGCTAACGGTTGGCCGACATGGTGATAGTTTTATAAATTTTAAGTCTAGACGTCCAGATTTGAAATTTCTGATTTTAAAAATAATATTTATAAAAAAAAACTCTTCCAGAAAGGGCAAGAGTGCTCTGCAGGAGGACAAGAAAGAGGCTAGGACCGGTGTCATACCTTGTACCACCTAGGATGCTAATAATTTGATATTTACTTGTTCAGTATCACGGATAAACTCTTTCTTGTCGATATATAAGAGGCCAAGTAGACAAAGTGGTAGGACTTAAAATGGCTTACATTGGGCCATCTTAGAATTAATCATGTCAATATAGCCCACTCGTAAACAAGTTCTGACTCAGATTAACCTACCTTCTTAAGGTAATCGCCGATCCCTCCAGCCTGCAATTGTAGAAAATCCAAATCCATATAACCCAGATATATAGTACCCTTATTCAATTTCCTTTTACAGTCATCTTCCCTGCAGCTTTGAACTGGGGATGCGTCAATCACTTTAAAGTTGCAGAGCTGGAGGAGGAGGTGCGGGGATAAGTGGGAGCCGAGAGTGAGAGCGACCGAGGTCTGCTCGTTCTCGGCAATAGCTAGCTATAGCTATCCCCAGATGGTGGCAAACAAGTGTACACGATTTGCCTGCTTTGCTTTGGCGGCTGGTGGTGCTAGTGGTGGTGGTGCGTTCATGCTAGGATTCGCAACGAAGAACGCGCGCGACGATCGCGCGATCGAGCTTATCCGGGTGACGGGGCCGGCGGTGGAGTGGTTGATCGATGATGCTTTGCTTGCTTCAGTAGTATCCATCCATGGGCAGCAGAATTTGCTGATTTGTTTGGTTAGTTGAGCAACCGGCCGGGTCTATCTATCTAATGCGAGGAGCACTTGCTTGCAGTGCAGTGCTCTGGCTGACTAATTTCCAGGGCATTCAATTCTCAGCTTTATTAAAGTTGAGATTGATTAAACAACCGTTTGATTGATGAAAAGTTCATGAGTGTAAATGACTGCGACAGAGAGTAGTAAGTTATAGCCACTCTCTCTTTGAAGATCTTTTTTTTTGGTCCATGGGGATTGATGCATTGTACCTGTTGATGAAGTTAGCATGCCGAGGAACTTGCATGGTTTCTACTGCAACCCCGCGCTGTACAGAGGAGAGAGATGGTTTGTCTTGCGTGCTTTGGCTTCGCTGAGAGATACTGAAAACATGACGGATGCTCATACGAGGCTGTGCGGGCAATGGATATTCTCCGACACTACTCCAAGGGGATCGCCGATTGCTCATATCTTGCCACCAGATCTGCTGCTCGCTTCCATAGACTGACCATGTTAGAGAGAGAGAGAGAGAGAGAGAGAGAGAGAGAGAGAGCACGTGCGTACGTAGAGGGTGATCAATCTTCGTGTGACCAGCTAGAACATGCATGCTCCAAGTCATCCAAAATGTGTTCTCGGAAATCCCACGGTACAGCGCTGATGCTAACTAATTACTCTCTCAAGTCACCTGGTGCTGTTCTGGAATGCAGGTTTTCAAGAAATAAGCCTTCTTAAAATCTCATCTATAGGTTATCTCTGCTAAAATGTATCACCCATATATTTTCTGTCGTGGCTAAACCTAACTCGCGAGCACTTAGAACGAATAGAACACAAGACGATTTTGGTGCCGCGTAAGGTTGCGACGTTTTCTGTTTTCTCTTCTCTTATTTATAGCCTATTACATGCTAACAAACTTGGAAACAAACCGAGCGTAATCAACCGTGCCATCCCACGATCTACTCGGACTCTTTCCAAAATTTTAACAAACTTAACTAACTAAGTTAGCTTGCCGGTCAAGTCATGAACTTACCTAACTAAGTCATGTTTCCTGACCGGACTCTACAACTCGGACCAACCCGAGCCGGACTCTAATAACCCGAGCAGCAGGGTTCTAATCTCAACACACCCCCTAAGCCTGTTGCTCGGAACTCACTTCAATGACGCCGAGTTTCTGCCTCATCTCGATGAACTTGACTCGACCCAGCGCCTTGGTGAGGATGTCGGCAAGCTGTCCGTCTGTACCGATGTGGTCGACTTCCACCTTGCCGTCTTCAATGCATTCACGGATGAAATGAAACCGAGTGTCGATGTGCTTACTTCGGTCGTGATGCACTGGATTCCGACTGAGTGCGATCGCCGACTTGTTGTCAACACGCAGTTTCACTGTCGTTGGTGCGCTGCCGACTAACTCCCCGAGTAGCCGACTGAGCCAGACACCTTGGCAAGCCGCTGAGGCCGCAGCAATGTACTCGGCCTCGCAGGACGAGAGTGCGACTACCTTTTGCTTCTGCGATGTCCACGTGATGATGCTAGAGTTGAGGAAGAATGCGACTCCAGTCGTGCTCTTGCGATCATCGATATCACCGGCGAGGTCGCTATCGCTGAAACCCTGCAATACGGGTTCCTTCAAGTCGCCTCTCTTGTAGCAGCAGCCATATGCAGTGGTGTCGCTGACGTAGCGCAAAATCTGCTTCACCGCCGCCCAGTGTGCCGTAGTCGGTGACTCCATGTACCGACTCGTGATCCCGACTGCATACGTGATGTCGGGTCTGGTGTTGCAGAGATAACGAAGACTCCCGACTACACTCCGATACCGAGTTGCGTCCACGGGTTCGCCGGAGGCCGACTTGCTTAGCTTCAGCCTATTCTCCATTGGAGTGTGAGTGGGATTGCAATTCTTCATCCCTGCCGCCTCGAGGATCTTCATGGCGTACGCACTCTGACAGAGCGTAATTGTGTCATCCTTCTGCGCCACCTCGATCCCCAGATAGTAGCTCAAGAGCCCGAGATCGCTCATGTCGAAGAGGCGATGCATCTGGTCCTTGAACTCGTTGATCTCGTCGTGGCTGGTGCCGGTGATGATCAGGTCGTCGACGTAGACGCCCACCACGAGGATTCCGTTGCCGTTGCTTCTGCGGTACACGGCGTGCTCGAGTGGACTGCGCGTGAAGCCGAGTGACACAAGAGATGTGTCCAGTTTGGCATACCACGCGCGAGGTGCCTGACGCAGCCCGTACAACGCCTTGCGTAGTCGGAGCACCTTGCCTTCGTTGTCGAGGTCGACGAAGCCGGGTGGCTGGTGCACATAGACTTCCTCCTCGAGGTCACCGTTGAGGAATGCCGACTTGACGTCCATGTGGTGCACCTGCCAGCCTTTATGTGCAGCGAGTGCGAGTAGCAGGCGCACTGTCTCCATGCGGGCCACTGGAGCAAAGACTTCGTCGAAGTCCACCCCCCTGTCGCTGAGCATACCCCTTAGCAACTAAGCGAGCTTTATGCTTCACAACGTTACCTGAGGGATCCTTCTTGACCTTGAACACCCACTTGAGCCCTATGGCACGGTGCCCAGTTGGGAGCGCCGCCAACTCCCATGTCTTGTTCCCGTGGATTGATGCGAGTTCGGCGTCCATCGCCGACTTCCAGCAAGCTTCATCCAGCGCGTCTTGCACACTTGCGGGCTCCTCAGCTGCGACGAGGCACAAGCCGACTTGTTCAGCACACAAGTCGACTTCCTCCTTCTCCTTGTCGAGTTGTGTGAGGATGTCCGACAAGGTACGGTAGCGACGTGGCGTGTGGTCGAGGTCGTGCCGAGCGAAGTCGGAACTCGGCGACTCGGTACTCGACGATGCTCGGCCAGCGGAGTCAGAAGTCGGGGCCGACTGCTCGGAACTCGGCGTGTCATGGCATTCGACCACCATCGGGGCCGACTTCTTGGTACTCGGCGATGCTCGGCCAGCGGAGTCAGAACTCGAGGCCGACTTATCCGAGTCGGAAGAAGTCGGGGCCGACTTATCCGAAGTCGGTGTGTCGTGGTACTCGACCACCAGCTTCTCGTTCAGAAATGGTGCGATGCCGTGTGCATCCGTCGACCAGTTCCACCTTCGTTGTTCTTCGAACGTGACGTCACGTGTCACGTGAAGTTTCTTCGTAGCCGGGTCATACACCCGGTAGGCCTTGGAGCCTTCCTCGTATCCGACGAAGATCATTGGCGTCGATCGATCTGCAAGTTTGTCGATGCCGGGGCCGAGTCGCTTGACGTGAGCGACACAGCCGAACGTGCGAAGATGGTGCACCGCAGGCTTGCGCTTGTGCCACGCCTCGTAAGGCGTTTTGCCGTTGACACTACGAGTCGGTGCACGGTTGAGCAGATACACCGCCGTCTTCACAGCTTCGCCCTAGAACTCGGACGGCACTGCCATGCCTTTCAGCAGACAACGTGCCATCTCGACCACCATTTGGTTGCGTCGTTCCACCACGCCGTTTTGCTGAGGCGTGTAAGGCGCGGTGGTCTGGTGCTTGATGCCTTCATCCTCACAGAAGCGTTGGAACTCACCCGAGTTGAACTCGCCACCGCGGTCTGATCGGAATGCCAGAAGTCGGCACTCAGACTCGGCCTCGGCGAGTGCCTTGATCTTCTTGAAGCGTCGGAACGCCTCATCCTTCGACTTGATCACCTCGAGCCACATGTATCTGCTGTAGTCGTCGACGATGAGGAGGAAATAGCGATTACCTCCCGCCGTCGCAGGTGTGATCGGTCCACACAAGTCGTTGTGGACCAACTCGAGGGTGCGTTCCGCTCGGTACGCCGATGCTTGCGGGAACGGTAGTCGGTGCTGCTTGCCGAGTGCACAGCCGTCGCAGAATTTGGCGACTCGGTCGATGAGTGGTACTCCTTCAGCCATGCCGAGTCGTCCGAGATTGTGCAGCGCACGAAAGTTCAGATGACCGTAGCGTGCATGCCACAGCCATGCTATGTCATCCGACTCGGCTAGCATGCACACCGGTTTCGCGGGCGTCAGGGGCAGCACGTAAAGTCGACCGTGATTCCTCCTGACCCGCGCGAGTAGTCGGCCGGCCGGGTCCCGAAGTCGGAGCCAACCGTGACGTATATGAGTTTCGCAACCCAACTCGTCCATCTGGCCGATGCTGATGATGTTGCTCCGTAGTCGAGGAATGAAGTATACCTCTGAGAGCCGCAGATGTTCGCCGTTGCTGCACTCGAAGAGGATGATCCCCTTGCCCTCGATCTGGACCTCCGTGGCGTCGCCGAGTTTGACAAAGCCCTTGACGCCGGTGTCCAACTCGGAGAAGATCTCGCGACGCCCGGTCATGTGGCTACTGGCACCCGTGTCCAAGTACCACGACGTGTCGCAGCGCTCACCGTCCTTGGCAACTCGAGCTTGCGAGCGTTCCTCGTTGAGCAGCACGTGTTGAGCTGGTTGCTCAATCAGGTCGACGTGCGTGCACGTCGTGGCGAGGAGGAGCGCGGGTTCGTTGTCGTCGCCCTTCGCCAGGTTAGCTCGCTCCTTCCGTTCACGACGCGGCGCCTTGCAGTTCCTGGAGAAGTGGCCGTATTTGTTACAATTGTAACACTTGACCTGCGACATGTCGCGTTCGCCACCGGATCTGCCTTCCCGGGTACCGCCGACTTGATCACCACCTTCCCGTACGCCGCGGCTGTCGTTGCCGCGTCTACGGTTTGGTGCCTTGCCGAGTTGACAACTCGGACTGCCGTTGGAGCCTTGCCCCTCGGCACGCTCCTTCCGTCGCGCGTTCCACTGCTCCTCCGTGAGCAGTAGTCGGCTGCCGTTGCCGACTTGGGTGTCGTCGGGGAAGTAGCGTTCTTCGGCTGAACGCAACCGTCCCATCAACTCGTCGACCGTCATGTCGTTCAGATCAAGCAAAGTCTCGATAGACAGTGCGATCTGATTGTACCGTCGAGGAAGAGCTCGGAGAATTTTCCTCACGATGTTCACGTCCTCAACGATATCACCGAGTGAGCGCAGGTTGTTGGCGATGTTCGTGATGCGCATCCCAAACGCATCCAGTGTCTCGCCGTCGCGGAACGTGAGGTGCTCGAACTCGGTGCGTAGTCGTTGCGCCGTAGCCTCACGCACACGGGTAACCCCCATGCGCATGACCTTCACCGTGTCCCACGCCTCCTGCGCCGACTTCTTCACTGCGAGCGTGCCGATCATCTCGGTTGGCACGGCCCGCAGGATTGCCGCGAGCGCCGACTTGTCGTCGCGTACGCTCGCCGGGTTGCCTTCCACCGCATCCCACAACCCCTGAGACTCCATGGTGATCTGCATCACCAGAGCCCACTCGATGTAGTTCGTTGCGGTGAGGGTCGGGTAGACGGCACTGCTAGTCGGGATGTAGCGCTCCTGCACCACGCGCTCGTGGACGACGATCTCGTTGCCGCCCCTTCGCGCCCGACTACGTCCGCGGCTTTCTGTTCGTGTCCGCGGAGGCGTCTTGGACGTCCCATCAGCGCCGTCCATGATCCCGAGGATCTCAACACGCTCTGATACCAAGTGTCGTGGCTAAACCTAACTCGCGAGCACTTAGAACGAATAGAACACAAGACGATTTTGGTGCCGCGTAAGGTTGCGACGTTTTCTGTTTTCTCTTCTCTTATTTATAGCCTATTACATGCTAACAAACTTGGAAACAAACCGAGCGTAATCAACCGTGCCATCCCACGATCTACTCGGACTCTTTCCAAAATTTTAACAAACTTAACTAACTAAGTTAGCTTGCCGGTCAAGTCATGAACTTACCTAACTAAGTCATGTTTCCTGACCGGACTCTACAACTCGGACCAACCCGAGCCGGACTCTAATAACCCGAGCAGCAGGGTTCTAATCTCAACATTTTCAATGGTTTGAGTTTTTAGGTGAATAGTTAGAATATGAAATTCAATATTATACTAGAGCCAAGAGGTCTTAACACTAGTACAGAATCGTCTATCCATGGCGCCCTATCTAAGGCGGTCGTGAAAGCTCCACCACCTCGGATAAGGGCTTCAAGTGCAACCGCCTCAGATTATGAAGTCATCCGAGGCGGTGATTCCTTGGTAAATGCCTCAGACATACATCAGAAGCGGTTTGCCGATATGAACCGCCTCGGATAAGGCTCATATCTGAAGCGGTTATATATCAACCACCGCCTCCAACTTGGAGGACAATTTCAAAGGCAATTCCAAATATATGACCACCTTTGATATAACTCATATCCGAGGAGGGTAAGTGTGATGTAACCGCCACCAATATTGTATTAAATGAGCTGCACGAGCAGACAGAGCAGCAATACCAAAAGCGACTAAAATGTGGCGAATTGATGGTGATTTTTTGAGCGATTTGATAGCGACTGCAAAGAGAGAAGCTGGATTTAGAAGAGTGGTTGGAGAAATTAATCTTTTGTTGATTAGCAAAGGTTAGTGGTTTGTTTTAGAAGCATTTTATTCAATAACTTTGTTATTTTGGTTTGTTATGATGTAAGAATTAGAACATTGATTTATATGGTCATAATTAGATGTATGGAGATGATTGATCCATTATATGTTTGAATGCTTTGTATGTATAGAGATTATGTCTTAAGGTTTGTACAGATCTTAAGCAATTTTAATTGTGGCTAGAATGTAACAAATTTAAAATTATGGCTTCATATTTGTGGCTTCAATGAAAGAAATGGTACTTTTGTTATTTAGGTTAGTAATTGAAGAAAGCACTACTACCATGTCACATAGTTGATGCACTTTACATTAGTAACTTTAATTAAAATTTGTTATATGCATGGTATAGATGGATCGAACGTGGATGTATGGAGCTCACAACACTAAGGCGTATAGAAATGGTGTGACAGCCTTTCTAGCAGCTGCCGAGACGGACATGTTAAGAGAGGGGAGAGCAGACACATATTGTCCATGCTTGGACTGTGGTAACATAAGGATTTTAGAGCTCCGACATATCGAGTTCCACATGTTTAAGAGAGGTTTCAGGAAGGGCATTGACGTTGGACTAAGCACCATGAAGATCAAGATATAGTCTCTGATGATGATATTATAGCCGATGAAGAAACAACCGATATGCCGTTTGATATCGATCGTGATTCAGATGATCAAATGTCCGATGATGGCGACTCAAGGCCAGATCTAGAACAAATGTTTCTAGATTACAAAGGGCAGGGAACTAACAGAGAGTACCAACAATTTCTAGACTTGATGAGGGACTCAGAGAAACCACTGTTCCCCCGATGCAAGGCAAAGTTCACGTAGTTATATGGCGTCCTTAAACTATCGAAGCTGAAGGCGAGCAACGGCTGGTCCGACAAGAGCTTCAATGAGTTGTTAGGCCTCCTAGGGGACATGCTTCCAAAGAGGAACGAGTTATCCATAAACACATATAGAGACAAGGTGTTTTGTCCGTTGGGACTAGAAGTTGAAAAGATACATACATGTCGAAACAACTGTATCTTGTACCAGAATGATTTCGCAAACTTACATTCATGCCTAGCGCATTGTAGCCTGCTAGGTATCTGTCTGTAAACCCGCGACTAAAGCGTTCATTTGCGAACCAAAAGGAGGCAAAACTATTTCATTGGCATGCTAAGGAGCGGAAGACATCTCATGGAAAGCTAAGAGACCCAATTGATGCTATTAAGTGGAGAAACATTGATAGGAAGCATTCTCTGTCCGTTGCCAAAACTAGGAATGTAAGGTTTGTGCTGAGTATGGATGGAATGAATCCATTTGGCAACATGAGCAGCCGACACAGCACCTGACCCGTGCTTCTCAGTATGTACAACCTACTCCTTGGCTTTGTATGAAATGCAAGTACATTATGATGTTGATACTTATCGAACGGCGTATGCAACCAACTAACGACATCGACATGTATTTCTAACTATTGATGGATGATCAACAAACACTGTCAAACACAGGAGTGCAAGTATAAGATTCGGACAAAAGAGAATACTTCACTCTTCGGGTCATGTTGTTCTGCACAATCCAGGACTTTCCCGCTCTTGGCAACACCTTTGGTTAGACGGTAAAAGGACACAAAGGCTGTGTTATATGCATGAAGAATACCGTGAGTTTGAGTCTTTAGAATTATGACAAAGTCGTATATATGGGTCACTGGAGGTTCCTGCCTATTGGGCACCGTTACCACAGGTGGAAGACACAGTTCAATGGGAGAACGGAGGATGGTGTGAAACCAAGGCCTTTCAGTGGTATAAAGATCTTTGAAAAGGCTAATGATGTCAGAAAAAAAAGGCCACAGATTAGTCTGCGTAATATAAGACGAGATTGCTATTTTGGGACTTACCATATTGGAAGGACCTAGATGTCTAGTACTGCTTCGACATCATGCACATAGAGAAGAATGTGTGTGAAAGCATGCTGGGTCTATTGATGAACATCAAGGACAAGACGAAGGATGGTGTTAAGGCGCAGCTTGACATGGTTGATATGGGAGTCAGACCCGAGTTGGCATCTGTAGTTCGGCCTAACGGGTAGATATACATCTCCCCTGCCTATTGCACTTTATCCAAGGTAGAGAGAACTGAGTTTTGCATGAACATATACTTCTTCTTTAACAAGATTTCACAGAAGGTGATGGATGTGTTTGAACTAGATGATCTCGAGTTAACAGCGGCGGAGACTGTATGTCAACTAAAGATGTATTTCCACCATCTTTTTTGATATAATGATCCATCTCATTGTCCACATTGTGCACGAGATCAAGATGTGTGGGCCAATCTACCTTAGGAGTATGTACCTATTCGAGAGATTCATGAGAATTCTGAAACATTATGTGAGAGAAGGGACAGAGCTAGTAAGGAAGAACAAGCACCCACACATTCTCGGAACCTCAGACTATGTTGGTGCTTGAAAGAAATGGGCAAAGGAAGACGAGGAAGCGGAGAAGTACGATCAGCAACTTGTCTTCTCTGATTTCAACGACAGCCGCATCTGAGACTAGTGCAGGGCGAGGACAAAGGTTAATCCTCATGGTAAGCGCATCTATCAAAACCCAGAAGATGAGGAGCTCTACTAGAAAAGTCTAAATGAGCAAGTCACTCAAGGCACGTTTGTGCCAAATCGGGAAAAATATATACTCTCCGAAGCCATTGGCACCAAGGAGCTGTATGGACACACCAGGGTTTTTAGAAATCACGCACCCTAGGGCAAACCTTTCACCGATAGGCAGGAGGCTTGAAGGAAGAGGAAGAAAACCAACGCTGATCATTGGAGAGCGGAGATCAAATTCTCGCTCGACGTGAAATTCAAGGAAACATTGAGAGCCATGGGGGAGTGGTTGTGTGCACACTACCTTCAAGAAAGGGTGGTAATCGCAAGCTCAGGCGCCCATCGAAGTAGTAGCGCGTCGAGCGCTAACAATCTTCTCCCATCAACCAAATCGGGGAAAGAAAAAGTCCGATTGGAAGTTGGCGGCAGATGTTGAAATCCGATGGCAGAGCTGGCTCGTCAATATGTGCGGGGACAACTTGTGGTGGATAATAGCGTGAATCTTGGTGTAGCCTGTCGGAAGCTTCATGATTGTTACCTCAATGTATCCAACAGGTCATTCCCACATAGACTAGTCAGCACTGTAGTGTACTTCACGGAGGAACACTTCAAGCACATTCAAGCTAGTATGTTCACGGCAGAATTCACTGACTTTTTCAACATGTTCTACTCCCGTGAGCTAGACGTCAGCCTCATGAGATGCTTTACACTGTAAGTTCCTATAATACAACACAAATTTGTTTTAATACCGCTAAGTGCATATATGTATAACCCATTGTTGTCATATACTCAGATACATGATTGATCTAAGCGAGAAAAGAAAGCTCCAGAACTCTATGGCGTTCAACAACCCACATCTGGTCTGGTGCAAAGCATCGGGACAAACAGGTACCTCGTGTGATATTATATTGTGTATATACTCCATGAGTACTCCGCACGAGATTACATCCAGGTTGCCTACAACATCAGGTAAGCCATATGCATTGCAAATCTTTGTTTTCGACGGATAACTTTCTGTCGTATAAATAGGGGGCATTGGATCCTCATTGTCATTGTGGCAAAAGTGAATTAAATATATTACCTTGATTTTGTGAGGCATAGCCATGATCAGCATAAGGCCACATACTTGGACATCATGGGTCTACTCAACAAGTTAGTACCAAAACTTTCCTTTCATCGCTGGCTACTTTTTCTTTCTTTCGAAATGACATGCTAAGGCTTCTTGTTTTGAATCACGTACGGTGTTTGATACGTACGTCAAACAAGGAGAGAGGCACAAGGAAGGAGTGTCCGCCGAATTACATCATGATCCTCAGTTTAAGCTATTCCCTAATGTTCTTAACTCCTCATACTAATGTCATCATATATTTGCCTTCTTTAGCTAATCGATATTCTTTTTGTAGTGTAGGCAACAACCCCAAGGATCCACCCTCTGTGGGTACTACGTGTGCTTCCACATGCTAGGTCTTTGCAACAACCCAAAGTACAATAACCTAATGGTACGAAACTATCCCCACTAATGCATAGCGTTTCATTCATGCTATTCGCTTTGAGTATAACTTCATATCTTCAAGAAGGGGCGAAACTCATGCACATCACATGGTTGGAAGACATGGACGTCGCCCAAGTCCAGTCTCACATGGCTACATTCCCAAACAAGGAGGTCATCAATCCCGCAGGATAGTTCAGTCGCCCGCCGATGCTCTAAAGCTAGCAACCAAGGATTGCAATTAGTTAGGTTTTTAGTTCGATTGCAATCAAGATTTGTGCTATCAATAGATTCTAAAACTTGTCGGTAACAAAAAAATTATGTCTTTCAAACTTGTGGTTTCAAATGATGATTGCACTTGTTGTTTCAAATTTTTATGTTTACTTCTTCTCTTGATGCTAACAAATATGAGTATGGAATTCTAACTTCTTCATATGAATTTCACTTTTTAACAAACGACACTTCTTGTTCATGAACAGATCAATCATATATGGAGACTGTGGCTTATAAGAACTACTCGAAAATGTGAAAAGTGGTTGTATGTCATGTGAATAACTTTGTTGTTTTTTTTAATTGGTGAATACCTTGGTTGTCAACCAAGTATATGTGACAAGTGAACAACTTGTGCTATTTTCTTTTTATATGTGCATGCATGTGAATGTGAGAAGTAGTCATTGTGTTGTGATTGATGTGAGAATGATTGAACAATTTGGCATATATATATGTGTTGTGAAGTATAATATTTTGTTATATATGAACTATAATCTTCTATTTTAGAGTGGCTAGTAATTCAGAAAAAGTGTATGTAGGGAAATACATCCGAGACAGTTGTAACTAAACAAACACTTCAAACTTTGGACAAACCGCCTAAGATAATGCACTAATGGAGGCGGTTGAACACTCTCAACCGCCTCGTATAATTGGTTATCCAAGGCGATTGAACTTTTGCAATTGCCTCCGATAACTGGTTATCTGAGGCAGTTGCCTTTTGCAACCGCCTCGGACAATTAACCGTCTCTGATATGTATCCCATATCCACAATCACTGTTTAGAGGCGAAGGGGATGACCATCTCAGATGTTACATTTCAATCGTCTCCGATGATCATTTATGTACTAGCATGAGCTCAAGACCTGGGCGAACTTAATCTCAAGTAATTAACTTTTAGTAAGTTCTCATACTAATACTTTCAATTCAAAAGGAACAACAGCAAAAAACAGAATCTTGAAAGGAGTATAGTTTTCCATGTTGCACCTACAAGAGACTGCATAATCTCCCAGAGAAAAAAGAGACTTTGCATATCCACATCAATACACACACACAACTTTAGATAAAATAAATGCTGCTAAACTCTCAAGGCAAGGGGAAAAAAGAGAAAATGTACGATGACCTCGACGCCTATATGTCCTGTCCTGCTCAGCTTCTCCATGATTTCTGCATGATCATTTCCAAAAAAAGAAAAAAAAACATTACATAAATATAGACATTGCCACAGCAGGCGATCCCAGCACGACACACCCTTTCCTTTCGCAGCCTACTCGACGCGCGCAGACGAGACGACCCGAGTTAATCGATCTGCATGCCCTCGAGAGCGGCCGCCAGCCGGCAGCACCTCCTTTTTAATCCCGTTATGCTCCGATACGCACACACTTTAGGGTGCATCTCTCTCTCTCTCTCTCACTCTCTCTCTCACACACACACACACGTCAGAAAATTTTCATGTTGCTAACCAATTGTATCACCATAATCTACTAAGTGGCCACCTGCATGTATGCATGCTTTTTGCTACTTATGGCCTGGCCTGCAGAAACATTTCTGAACAAGCAGAAAAATGCAGCACTCGTTTTGTACATGACCATTGATCGATGCTCTTTCTTTCTTGAGCGAAAATGACCGTTGGTGCTTTGGTCGAAAGAAGAGAGAGGGGAGAGTTTTTAAAGCACCATATCATTTCGTCCCATCAGCATAAAGTTGAGATTATTGATGTCGTCAATCCACAATATTGGGTCACTTTGGTGATGATTTGATGTATTGCTTTACTTTCTTGCCATGTCGAATTATGGAACCAACTAGAGCGATGTGGCGATACGGGCATGTTGATCAGCAACTAATACTTAATTAGGATATGATTAGAGGGCCTTAAATTGCCAAGCTGAGATGGTGTGCTACATCGTGTAACTGGATATGTTGGTGTCGACGTTTCTGTCAAGTGAACCATGACATGTCCGTCATAATAACGCCCGTTGAATACCGACATTATCCTCCATGGGTTATTGTGCTGTGTTTACATCTGGTCAAATCGGATTTTGGGAACTGCGTAGCACTGATCCGACATACATCCTCGCATGACGAGACATAATTGCGAGCTCCATATCTTGGCTGACAGATGAATGCTCCGGTTCAAATATGCTGAATGATCGAAGTCAGAAAAAAGAACTGAATGCTCGGTTATTTGGTTACCACAAAAACATGCAACGGTGCAAGACAGAAAGCAATTTAGAACATGAAATAATTAGAAATATGAGAGAGATGACATTCAAATTCTGGATTGGAATCATCTTATCACAACAACAGGAACATATTGCAGAATTGAACCAGGAAAATGATTTTCTTTCCGAGATTCAGTTTAGTTGACCCTTTTTCCTGAAAGAAAAAAGAATCACGATTCGCAAATGAAAGAAAAAGGAAAATCTCCTGTAGCATAGTGTTGATCTGAACAGTACACTCTGAGTTCAACAATATCCTCATCTTTACACACTTTGTGCAGTGTCCAAATTAGTGGCCTTGTTGCAGATAAGTCTAGCGTAACCATCCTTCTAAAACGCCTGCAATAATGCATTCAACTCCATCTTATTAAGGCCGTCTTCTTTTCGGTTTAGACTTGTACATAAGTGAACTTAGGTTTAACTGCTACAGAATCTCTGGTGGGAGAAAACTCTAATAAGCTCTAATTTCCTTTCTTTCAACTTCTCATATGTGAGCTAATTTCCTATGCTGAACGGTGTAATATCTATAGTACCCTTGAAATTGTTTATGCTCTATTTAGTGATTAATATTATTCTTTTCAACCGTTTTAATATGTAATTGATAATTATCATTCTTTTGGACTATCTTTTACCGCAATTGAGCAAGGAAATAAATTAGTATTACAGAAGTTTCAACTTTAGAGCACTTCGCCCAAATTCAACTTTAGATATCATCAATCATACATATTCACTTACAGGGGTGACATACACCAATATCAAATTTTAGCATACACGAGGAAACCCAATTCATACACATCTAATCATACTTACAAACACAAATAAAAAAATTAATTCATCATCTTATCAATAGCTCATCACTGTATACACATATATACATCAATATCAAAATTTTGCCTTAGCTTGTGGTTAACAAATAACAAGTAAACAGCAACATGATCCATTATTATTAGCACCTCTCATGTGAAAAACTAACCCTATATCTACAAGATACTTGCACAAGCAACTACTGTTGCTGCAGAGACATTCTTCATCCATGGCCGTGGCCTTACCAACATTTTAACCTCACTGAATAAAGTAACACAAATGTCACCTTCAACAACAAATATTCGAATTGGCATAAATGGTAAATCACAAGACGCATTAAAATCAATGTATTAGTAGTTTATACATTCTACATTATTCCCATATGTCTTCTATGATTTATTTACTCTTTCCAGTTTTGTCAATCATGTGTTCCAAGTAGATCTTTCCAATTTCCACTCATGTGAAAATGTGTATTTTGAGCATGTGCCAAAATAATCATTTGAAGATTTCTCTTCATGATCTACCTATAGTTGTTCATAAAATGTCACTTACTGCCCCTCAAAGCAATCCATCCTAATTCCTACTTATAATGGAACAACAAGGATAAAAAAGTAAGCATGTTTATAAATCAAGCTCTATCCTAAGACATACAATTTTGGATAGTTAAAATGATGTGTAATCTTTTCATGCTACTTTGTCAAAAATACATGGAAAATCTATACATATACAAGCACCAAAAAAACTTTATACCTCCCACTACCGAGCTGCCGGTTGAGGAAGGGCTGCCGGTAGAGGACGGGCTCTGGATCGCGCGCTCAGGAACGGGGGAGGTCAGGCTTGTCGGATCCAGGCCGAGCTCGAGACGGGGGAGGTCGGGCTCACTAGATCCGGGCCGAGCTCAGGACAGGGGAGGTCAGGGTCGCCAACGGGGGGCCACGAGGGCATGGGAGCAGGGTCGGCGCTTTATCGGGGTTGGGTGACGGCTCGATCTGGGCTGGACGTCGGCTGGATCTGGGCTGCGTGTCCAGGGGCAAGGGGGCTGTTGACGACCAAGTTTGGCAGTACCCCAAATGGACCGAGTGCGTCGGGCAAGGTTTACAATGTTACCGAATCGCGGCCCATGCCGAGTGGTGCGGCGTCCCCGAGTCCCGAGTACCCGTTCCCGAGTACCCGTGGTCCCGAGTACTGGCGCCCCCGAGCACTCGTGTCCCCGAGCACTCGTGTCTCCGAGTACTCATGTCCCCGATTACTCGCGTTCCCGAGCAGAAGATCCTGAACAATGCTCCCGAGTACCAAGCATTGACGAGATCCGAGTGCCGGACCCCGAGCACCCTATGTCCCCGAGTACTCATCCCCGAGCGTTCATATTCCCGAGTACTTGCGCTTCCGGGCACTCGTGTTCCCAAGTACTCGTGTTCCCGAGTATTCATGTCCCCGAGCATTCGCGGTCCTGAGTAGATCCAAGATGGGTTCTACATAGCAACGCCAAGTCGGTGGACGATTTGTGACGTTCCCGAAGTATCCTACGGATAGGCCAAGGCACCGGGTTTCAAGGTGAAGTCTTTCGGGTTCGAAGCCTTAACTTGGGATGCAAGGAGCAGCGGCGGATCATGGCGTTTAAAGGAAAGTCCGAGATTTGTAAAGACTCCCGGATAATATGGAAGGACATCTCGTATACGAGGCGGAGTCCAGATCACGGCGGTTAATTCGATCAGATTAGGAAGTTATCTCAAGATTGTATAGAAATATATCTTTGTACGAGATAGAGTCCTATTGTAGCTCAAAGACCGGGCATACCCTATAAATATGAAGGGTACATGGCCGATTGAGGTGGAACTCTCCCAATCGACGCAATCAATATATTATCTTTTCATCTACTCACCCTTGTTTTTTCTGCTTCTCGTCCTTCGTTGTTCTTCGTGTTACACGGCAACGAAACTCGAGGCCCTAGGGGCGATCAGGTCGACCTAGGGCAGCCCATAGCCACCGCGCTCCCTGACGGGGTCCCTCCCGGGGGTGCGGGGTTTCGGGTCCAAAAAGCACTCGCCGGCGTGTCTTGCGTATCGCGCTCCCGGCGAGTCTCCCCCGGCTCCGTGTCCCGCGCATCGCGCTCGGCTCCGGGGGTACACGGTGACGTGTTCGTGTGCGAACACACTTTTTGGCGACTCCGCTGGGGAAGAGATCATCATGTCTAACCACCAGACTCCACAACTCGGCGAGATCAGCACCGATAACATCATCAAACCAGGATACGAGGAATTATCGGAGGAACATCGCCAAGCTTTTGAAGCATACAAGAAGAAGCGGGAGGAGGAGGATCTGCAGACGTTCCTCGCAAACTTCAAAAAGGATCGTCAGGGAAACATCACTCCGGTTGAAGAAATCAAATTCCTTCCTCTACACGGCAAGAAGATTCGCACCCCGGTAAGCAGCACGTTTTCCCCAGAACAGATAGCCGAAATACAGAGTTATATTTCGGAAGGTAATACTCTTGTTTACAACTCGTTCATGGAAAACACAAGTGCTAAGGGGAGCACGTGTCCAACATCTAGTGGTAACACCGGTACGGCTGTAGGAGTGGTAAACCCTGATCCGACCTCAGTAGTAGATTCATCGGCGCTTCCCGTGCCATTGAATTTACGCCCTAGCCAAACCAACCAACTCGTAGCCGTACCTAGTCCGATCATGAGCATACCCGGTTCGGCGGTAGCGCCGAACCAGAGCCTGATTACACCTCCCATAAGCACAAGCATGGTTAGGCCGATGCCGAGTCACGGCTTGGCGTATGGGTCACAAGTCGCACCCATGGCCAGTCATCCTACGGCGATTTCGTCCGCTCCGGACGAAATTTTAGCCAAGCTCAAGGAAGACATAAAAAAGATGTTTTCAGAGTCCTTCGGGCTTGAGCCGAAGGTGAGAAGTCGGATGTACCAGAAACCATATCCCGACTACTATGATGCTATCCTATACCCTCCGGGTTACAAGGTTCCCAACTTCGCTAAGTTTAGCGGTGAAGGAACAAAGACTACATGGGAGCATGTTAGTCAGTACCTACCACAGTTAGGTGAAGCGAACTCTATAAACGAGTTGAAGGTACGTTTATTTCCTTTGTCTCTGACTGGCACCGCTTTTTTATGGTTCTCTGCTTTGCCACCTGGCACTATACTCTTGTGGTCACAATTGGAGCAGAAATTCCATGATCATTTTTATAGCGGCGACAATGAGCTCAAGTTGTCACATCTTACATCGGTCAAACAGAAACACGACGAGTCGGTCACCGACTACGTCAAAAGGTTTAGGGACATAAAAAACCGATGCTATAGCTTGGTAATAACCGAAAGAGACTTGGCCGACTTGGTACTTGCCGGGTTGAAAACCCATATTAGGGAACGGATAGAAAATTACGAGCTCTTAAGTGTCAATCAAGTCTTGCAAAAAGCTTTGGCTCAAGAAAGCCGAAGCATAGAAGTCAAAGAAATCCATAGGTCTAAAACTGATCGACCTAGGATGCACATGGTCGAGTACGACAGCTCGGGCGATGAGGGTAATATGTATACTGCCGAGTTCGTTTGGTCCTCCAAGACTAAACCATATACTTGTGACGCTCTCAAGCCGACTCGCAGGAATCGTGAAGAAGAGATGAAATTCACCTTTGATGTAGCCAAGTGTGATAAAATATTTGATTCTTTGCTGCAAGACAGGGTCATTAGGATATCTCACTCTTTACCGCCGTTTGAAGAACTAAAACGGCGAGCTTACTGCAAGTATCACAATTCTTTCTCTCATGCGACTAATGACTGCAATGTTTTTCGGCGGCAGATAAAATCGGCTATTAATGATGGACGATTGAATTTCGCCGAGATGCAAGTCGACAAACAGCCTTTCCTGATGAATGCTATGGATTTGGAAGGGAAGAGAGTGTTAATTCGGCCCGACATAGCCGAATCAGCTAACAAAGATAATGTTGTTATTGGTGAATCCAGGAAGGAAAGAGAGAATGACAAAGTCTTGGGAAGGAAGGTCTTACTCGAGAAGCAGCCCGACGGCAAGGAGACTTTGAAGATTGCCATCAAAGGTCTTGCACCCGGGGGGCAACCGCAAGCACCAGAAGGTGCCCGGACCAAGTTCATCAAGCCCAAGAGTCCGGAAGTCGGCAAGTGGAAAGCTAATGAAGCTAAAGTATACCACAAACGAGTAAAGCCGACTTTCGACATGTTACTTTCCAAATACGCCAACCAAGCAGCCGGTATTATCCCTAACCGGCCACCACGCTTAAAGCGCCCAAGATCACCTCCCAGACCAGGGTTTCAACACCAAGCCGGATCACATGGGCCATGGATGCCGACTCCCTGGATGGCACTACCTCCGTGCATACCTTACATGGACGATTTCAGCGGGAGGTGGGGACAACACCCAATGGTTCCCTACGCCTTCCATCCAGGATGGACGGCATTGAGAAGGCCTATCCGTGAGAGGCTCACTCATCCTACTCGGGGCCGACTAGGTAATGATACTAGTCGGCCGACACAAAGGTTCAACCGTCCTACTCGGGACCGACTAAGCAGCGATTACAGCCGGTCATCACCGACTTCTCCGGGCCAGCCAGCCAGGAAAGTGTGGCGTGCTAAATCGCCGAGTACTGTCGCCCCGAGAGACATCGGGCAGAGATTGGAGATCAAAGAACTCGGCAAAGGGCCGATTACGATCGGTAATCTGGTCAATTCTAATGATAATGTGATCACTATTCAGCAGGGGTCCTTGGCCAATGATCATGAAGCTGGCACGAGCAAGGGCAGGCCTAGAGACCCCAAATACACTCAGCCTACATGGTGTCCTCCCGGGTTGACTAAGACCAAGAAGAGGAGGTTGCAGCGTATGAGGAATCAAGAGAAGGCTGAGCGAGAAGCCGAGAGGCTGAGAGACGAATCTTTTAATGAAATCCGGCCCATGGTACCCGTGAAGCAGGTCTGGAAGCCTAAGCGAGTAGAGGACGCAGCAACTCCTGAAGACACATCTCCTCTACTCGGGAGATCCCCGAAGTCGGTAGCCATCGCGGAAAGTGGCGAAGAAGAAATGGTGGACTACGAGTCTACGCCGATTCATGGAGGTATGGACATAAATATGGTATATTACTTACCTGCCGAGTTCCGTGCTGTAGATGAGAATGGAGAGATAGCCCAGTTTGACTTCGGTCCCAAGAATGCCATCTTTGAGAAGCCAACAGAGCCGGTGAAGCACTTGAAGCCGTTATACGTCAAGGGTCATATCAATGGATCACCGGTGGCTAGAATGCTCGTGGATGGTGGTGCCGTAGTGAATCTTATGCCATACTCGGTCTTCAAGAAATTAGGATTGCATGATGATGAATTGATGAAGACCAATATGGTGCTCAACGGATTCGAGGGAAAAGAGAGCACGAAAGCCAAAGGCGTGATGTATGTAGAGCTCACCATCGGAAGCAAGACTCTGGCCACTGCGTTCTTCGTCACCGAGGTGCAGGGAAATTACAACGTCATACTGGGTCGTGATTGGGTTTCACGCCAACCAGTGTGTGCCATCCACGATGCACCAATGCTTGATACAATGGATTGTTGAAGAAGTCGAAGTCATTTACGCAGACAACTCGGCTTGTGTCGCCCTAGCCGATGCGTTGGTAGACTGGCAACACCCCAACGCGACGTGCCTGTCTGGGCGTGACCTCTCCGGGTTCGACTTCCTTAGCGCCATGAAAAGCGGGTTCGTACCCGTATCTTTGAAGCCAGTCGGCAGCGACCGACTTCAGGGTACCTCGGCTTTCATCACTGTGGTTGATGCACTGGTGAGTCGGCAACAACTCGGTGACTTCTCGGGAGCCGACTTCCCTAGTACCAAAGGAAACAGCCGAGTGCCCGCACCTTCAAAGCCGGTTGATGGCAATCGGCTCCAAAAGATGAAATAATTAGATGAACCCCAACTCGGATTGGTTACAAAAGCGACTCATAGAATACCGGTCTAATAGGAACGGTATGCACGAGTCCATAGAAGAGTTAGATGATATGGATAAATTGGGACAAGGTTTCACGTCGGCCGATCCATTAGAGGAAGTAGACATAGTGGACGGTTCGAGTCCTAGGCCGACATTTGTAAACAAGAATTTAAAAGCCGACTGCAAACTTAAGCTAGTCGGCTTGCTAAAAGAATATGTTTGCTGCTTTGCATGGGAATATCATGAGATGCCCGGTTTGAGCCGAGAGCTAGTAGAGCATCGGTTGCCTATCAAGGCCGGTTTCAGACCTTTTAAACAACCGGCCAGGAGGTTCAATCCCGAGATGTATGACCGGATCAAGGAAGAGATCGGTCGACTGCTTAAAGCTAACTTTATTAGACCTTGCAGGTATGCCGACTGGATCTCTAACATCGTGCCCGTGGAAAAGAAAGGGTCCGGCAAGTTGAGGGTGTGCATCGACTTCAGAGACTTGAACAGAGCCTCACCCAAAGACGAGTACCCTATGCCTATAGCCGATATGCTTATTGACAATGCCTCTGGACACGAGGTCATCAGCTTCCTCGACGGTAACGCGGGGTACAATCAGATCTTCATGGCCGAAGAAGACATGTCCAAAACGGCCTTCCGTTGCCCCGGGTTCCTTGGCTTATTCGAGTGGACCGTGATGACCTTTGGGTTGAAGAACGCCGGGGCCACGTATCAAAGAGCTATGAATCTAATCTTCCATGATCTACTCGGCGTCATACTAGAAGTCTATATTGATGACATTGTTGTCAAGTCGGACGCCTTTGAATCCCATCTAGCCGACTTGCGCTTAGCTTTTGAGAGGATGAAGAGGTATGGCCTGAAGATGAATCCTTTGAAGTGTGCTTTTGGCGTATCGGCTGGGAAGTTCGTAGGCTTCATCATACATCAACATGGCATAGAGATTGACCCCAAAAAGATAGAAGCAATTCAAAAGTTACAAGCTCCGACATGCAAAAGGGACGTGCAACGGCTCCTTGGCAAAATCAATTATCTAAGGAGATTCATAGCCAACTTGTCGGGAAAGGTCAACGCATTCACTCCTATCCTTCGGTTGAAGAATGACGTCGATTTCGCTTGGGGGGCAAAGCAGCAAGAGGCGTTCGAGTTGATCAAGGGCTATTTATCTACCCCTCCAGTATTGAAGGCCCCTAAACATAGGGAACCCTTCCGACTCTACATTGCAGCAGAGGAGAGCGTCATCGGAGCCGTGTTAACCCAGGAGACTGGAGGAAAAGAGCATGCTATCACTTACCTGAGTCGGCGACTACTCGATGCCGAGACAAGGTACACTTTCGTTGAGAAATTATGCTTATGCCTATATTATGCGTGCACAAAGTTGAGACATTATTTGCTATCTAGTGCTTGCGTAGTAGCTTGCCAAACCGATGTCATTAAGTACATGCTGCATAGACCGATTCTTAGCGGAAGAATCGGCAAGTGGGCTTATGCTCTAATCGAGTATGATTTGGCTTACGAGTCTTTAAAATCTATGAGAGGCCAAATCGTTGCTAACTTTATTGTCGAACATCGGGTTGACACCAAGAAAAGTATCAATATTGATCTTGTGGCTATAGTACCATGGAGGTTATATTTCGATGGGTCAGTTTGTAGCAGTGGCCAAGGTGTCGGTGTTGTATACATGTCTCCATATGGTGCTATTCACGAAGCCTCATGCCGCTTAGAGTATTTCTGCACAAGTAATCAAGCCGAGTACGAAGCACTGCTGTTCGGCTTAGAGCTTTTAATTGCCATAGGTACCACACATATTGAGGCCTTCGGTGATTCGTTATTAGTAGTCCAGCAAGTATCTAAGGTTTATCAATGTCTTGACGAATCACTCAATTTTTACCTTGATAAGTGTTTAGATATAATCTCTGCCTTGGATTATTTTAGCATTACTCATATACCCAGACAGGAAAATTGGGTTGCAAATGAGTTGGCGCAACAAGCATCCGGCTACCATGTTAGCCGTGGTATCTTTCACATTTCTCAAGAGCCGATGCTTCGGCCCGACTCACTAGGGAAGGCCGAGTTGGAACTCGCCGACTCGGTCGTCGGTGAAAAACCGAGTATAGATAACAAAGAAGACTGGAGGAAGTCCATCATCGACTATTTGCGAGATCCGAGTAGGAGGGCGGACCGGATTGTTCGGCGGATGGCTTTCAAATACACTCTGATCGATGATGATCTATATCGCCGAACGGTTGACGGAGTTCTTTTGAAGTGCTTGAATGAGGATCAAGCCCAGGTTGCAATGGGAGAGGTACACGAAGGCATTTGCGGAACTCATCAGTCGGCACACAAGATGAAATGGTTATTACGACGTGCTGGGTTTTATTGGCCGACTATGATCAATGACTGCTTCAGGTATTACAAGGGGTGTGAAGCCTGCCAGAAGTTTGGTGACATTCAACTCGCTCCTGCTGCCATGTTGCATCCTATTGTCAAGCCGTGGCCGTTTAGAGGTTGGGGACTAGATTTCATTGGACAGATCTATCCTTCCTCCTCAAAGGGGCATCGGTTTGTATTGGTGGCAACTGATTATTTCACCAAGTGGTCTGAAGCGGTACCTCTCAGGAATATGACACATGTGGAGGTGATTCGATTCATAACCGAGCACATCATACATAGGTTCGGCATCCCTCAAACTCTGACTACGGATCAAGGCACCTCGTTTATGGCAGGACAAGTAAAAGAGTTTGCCGAGTCTTATAAAATAAAGTTGTTCAATTCCTCTCCGTATTGTGCCCAAGCCAATGGACAAGCCGAGTCCAGCAATAAGGTGTTGATCAAGCTTATCAAGAAGAAGATCGAGGACAACCCAAGGAGATGGCATGAAGTGTTGTCAGAGGCATTGTGGGCGCACAGAATTTCAAGACACAGTGCTACAAAGGTGACTCCCTACGAGCTCGTGTATGGACAAGAGGCCGTTTTACCCGTAGAGGTAAATCTGAACGCCTTAAGGTTGGCCAAACAGAATGACTTATCGGCGGTTGACTTTTATAATCTGATGATGGATGGTCTTGATGAAGTCGCCGATAGGCGTTTGGTTGCTTTAAGGGCCATAGAAAGGGACAAATTAAGAGTAGCCAGGGCGTACAACAAAAAAGTTAAGTCAAAGAGCTTTCAAGTCGGCGATCTGGTGTGGAAGGTAATCTTACCAGTCGGCTCAAAGGATAACAAGTTTGGAAAATGGTCGCCGAGTTGGGAAGGACCTTTTCGAGTTGCGAGGGTAGTTCCTGGAAATTCATACTTAGTGGAATCCATACAGGGCACTTTGCTGCCACGAGCTCTCAATGGCAAGTACCTGAAGAAATTCCACCCGAGCGTGTGGCAAGAAGCCTAACGAGTGCAGTGGCCGATATATCATATCGCCCTAAGAAAAGAAATGGCCGATGAAGACGATTCGCATCGCCCTAAAGGCAGGACTTATTATTTTCGGTAAAATACATCTTTATACCGATAACAGGGGGGCATGTGTTGACGACCAAGTTTGGCAGTACCCCAAATGGACCGAGTGCGTCGGGCAAGGTTTACAATGTTACCGAATCGCGGCTCATGCCGAGTGGTGCGGCGTCCCCGAGTCCCGAGTACCCGTTCCCGAGTACCCGTGGTCCCGAGTACTGGCGCCCCCGAGCACTCGTGTCCCCGAGCACTCGTGTCTCCGAGTACTCATGTCCCCGATTACTCGCGTTCCCGAGCAGAAGATCCTGAACAACGCTCCCGAGTACCAAGCATTGACGAGATCCGAGTGCCGGACCCCGAGCACCCTATGTCCCCGAGTACTCATCCCCGAGCGTTCATATTCCCGAGTACTTGCGCTTCCGGGCACTTGTGTTCCCAAGTACTCGTGTTCCCGAATATTCATGTCCCCAAGCATTCGCGGTCCCGAGTAGATCCAAGACGGGTTCTACATAGCAACGCCAAGTCAGTGGACGATTTGTGACGTTCCCGAAGTATCCTACGGATAGGCCAAGGCACCGGGTTTCAAGGTGAAGTCTTTCGGGTTCGAAGCCTTAACTTGGGATGCAAGGAGCAGCGGCGGATCATGGCGTTTAAAGGAAAGTCCGAGATTTGTAAAGACTCCCGGATAATATGGAAGGACATCTCGTATACGAGGCGGAGTCCAGATCACGGCGGTTAATTCGATCAGATTAGGAAGTTATCTCAAGATTGTATGGAAATATATCTTTGTACGAGATAGAGTCCTATTGTAGCTCAAAGACCGGGCATACCCTATAAATATGAAGGGTACATGGCCGATTGAGGTGGAACTCTCCCAATCGACGCAATCAATATATTATCTTTTCATCTACTCACCCTTGTTTTTCTGCTTCTCGTCCTTCGTTGTTCTTCATGTTACACGGCAACGAAACTCGAGGCCCTAGGGGCGATCAGGTCGACCTAGGGCAGCCCATAGCCGCCGCGCTCCCTGACGGGGTCCCTCCCGGGGGTGCGGGGTTTCGGGTCCAAAAAGCACTCGCCGGCGTGTCTTGCGTATCGCGATCCCGGCGAGTCTCCCCCGGCTCCGTGTCCCGCGCATCGCGCTCGGCTCCGGGGGTACACGGTGACGTGTTCGTGTGCGAACAGGGGCTCAGCGGCGACGGGGAGGGAGCTGGTGGTGGGTCGGGGAGAGAGAGAGAAGAAGGGTCGGGAGCGGCGGCTGGGAGCGCTGGCAGCAGGGTCGACTGGCGTGCCTCGAGAGAGAGAGTGAGGAGGGTAGGGAGTGGCGGCGGGGGCACTAGTGACGACAGCACTAGCGACGGCAACGCTAGCGGCGGGGTAGGGAGGGAGCTAGCGGCGGGGTCAGGAGGAGGAGGGCAGAGAGCGGGGTGAGGGATTCGGAGGTGGAGGGCACACCATGGAAGGCAGCGTAATTTTTTCACGAAGTCTAAGGTAGTTTCAAAAACTCGAGAGTCATGAGCTCGGCAAGCTGCTCAGGTGTAGCTTTTCTTCAACCAATAGAATGTCACAGCAACCCCTTTTTTTAGCTTCGGGTTTTCTGAGACCATAAGCTAGGCAAGAAGTTAAAAAAAAGAGCTAAGAAAGCAATTTCTTCTTTCAGTTGTGTCATGCATGAGAAAAGATTGCAACCAGATTCCGAATAAATAGATTCACTTTTGCATCAGCACGGAGTAGCTTGTGGATGCAAAATAGTTACTCAATTGACTGGGCACAAGATTTAGTATTTGTTTGGTTGGGCTTTTCAACAGCTTTTCACTGAAAAAAGCTGCAGCCCAACCAAACGGCCAGTTTTTCAGCAGCTTTTGCCAACGGTAGCTGTGGACTTTGCAGTGCAAATTCAGCTATTTGGAAAAGCTGCCTTCTACCAGCTTTTTGCAATATGCTGAAGCTTCAGTGCTCATTTTCTAAAATGTTGTAGATTGTTTGGATCAACCAAAAGCTATATGTTCACTTTCCCACAGCCACAGCAGCTTTTCCAGACAGTCAGCCAACAGCAGCTTTGTCAACAGCCACAGCTCAACTAAACAGGGCCTTAGTGCTTTAGATGAAATTTCTCTTCCAAGTGAGCTAAAAGGTTCAAAAAGAACATATCCAAAGGTGGGTGAAATAACCCCTCCTATCAGGGATGTGAAGTATTGAAGTGCCATTTTTATGCATAATGATGTAAATGCGAGATCTAATCAACTAATCATCATTACCAAACCTAAGTTCAGATACTAGTATGATCAAGGTTCACTGCATCATATTTTGCACCCCCCCCCCTCCACCCCACCCCAAAAAAAATTGGTACACTCCATCGTAGTCGTTTGAAGATCTATGCAATACAATTAATAAAGGAACAAAGAATTATCCTATATATGCGCTCATCCTGCAGCTAATAAGCTCAGCAACTACAGCCATCACATAAGTAATCCAAAATACCCCCCTAGTCAATAGGTATCTCTAACAAGCGACTATAGCAGCCCCAAGCACAAATATTATTTTTCAAGCCTCAAAAGTTGCTGTTGCAAAATACAGCATGCAGATAGGCTACGACTTGTATTTTGCGCTATGGTATAATCAATAGACACCACAGCCAACTGTGCAAATTGCAGAAAACTCTAGCGGTGCAACCCAACACACAAGCAGGCTCAGCTGTATAAGATGCAGCAACATTTGAGGTGTCACAAAAACTTATATGCTCAATTTTGTAAGACAGCAACAGATTACAACACCAACACAGAATCAGTACCTATTCTTCCCTAGTAATTTACAGCAACAGATTACAACACCAACACGTAATCAGTACCTATTCTTCCCTAGTAATTTCATCTGTCTAGCTCTTTCTTCCTCCTCTATCTTCTTTCTGCGTAAAGCTTCTTCTCTTTGCTTTTGGATCCTTTCCAGCTCCAAATATCGCTCCAACTCTTTCTGCTGCTGCTCCAGAGCTTCTTTTCTTTGAGATTCCTCTACTTTCTGTCGGTTGTCCTCGAGCATCCTATCCAACTCCTCCCTCTCTCTTTTTTCTTGTTCCTGCGAATTGAGTGATTCAATTTGGGAAGGTTCTTCGAAGAAGAATGAATCCAAAATTATATGCATCTGTTTTATCTCAATAGTAGTCTAAACCACTTAAGGAATGTTGCCAGGTTTCAGTTCATTGCAAGCGGAATATAGATCTACAACCACCAAGACAGCAATACCAGCAAAAAAATCTAAGGAAGCAGAATCAGTTACAGCCCAACTAGTAAAGCGTCATGTTGCTTTAAGCAAAAGGTTATATGGGTATATGGGTTAGGAGCTAGGATAAATATTGGAAGTCAGGATTTCATCTTCTGAACTTTCAAACAGTTCACTAACATCATTAATCCACAAATCTCAAGATGTTCTCATAAATAACGATCAAGCACAATAAGGACGACATGACACGCATAATACTTACTACTTTCTGCCTGGCTTCGTTCAGAACTGCTTCCTTTTCTTTCAGCAGCTGAGCATCAACCTCAACAAATAAATTTTTTATACCTTCCTCGACTCGGCGTTTTATTTCATGTTTTATCTCCTCAGAGTTCAGACGTTCCTCAACATTTTCCTTATAGCTTCCTCAACTCTCCTAGCAAGCTCCTCTTCCAATAACTTAAGTTCAGCTTCCTTTTGGCACCTGCAGTGAACAATGCAAAGTTATACAGGGTCAATTGCCCTCAGGCATCGATGTGCAGCATTATGTTTGTAGATTTGAAGGATTTGACTTAATAGAACTGTGCAACAAAATTCCTGATAGAAAAGAACTTTAGTTAAAACTGACATGTACTCTGTAAATCTATTATACTTGTGCTACTATAAATATTTGAGTTGGCGACGGTGGTGGTGGTTCATTCACCCCTCATTTCCTCACTTCAGCCAGGGCTGTTCAAAGCCAGGTTACCCCAACCTGTTCAAACTGGCTACATGCCTAATGGCAGGTACGGACACCTCTATTGACCAGCAACTAACACTGACATTTAAAATCCCGGTCTTTGGTAAAACCTTTTTTGGAACTCTGCTACCCTCAATGTCCCTAAAATCAGTGAAGAGAACAAAAACAGAAGAAACCACCTCCCATCAAACAAATACTTCCATACATTTTATAATGCGGGTTACGATGAAGCTCAGCCACGTAACTACCCAGCGCAGCGAGGGAACCAAGGATTTTCGATAGGCCGAGCACCACGGTGCAGCAAAAGGGCATGGAGCAAGACAAGCACAACGATGGCAGCTTGACGGCATACGTGTGTTTTAATCCACAGTAAAGTACAGTCATTCAACAAGTGAACTAATAAGTTGAACTACAACATAAGCTTTGTCCAGAAAAGCGTATGTCACCTTGCAATGTGGCAAACACACATAAACAATGCCATTTTCTTGTGGATGGTCAAATCACTTCCTAGTACAAATAAAACACTGCCATTTTCTTGTGGATGATTAACTCCTAAACACCTACTTTGGAAGGAAATTGGGAGAGATGGGGGTACTGTGATTAAGGAAAGAGTAGGTCTATCACACGCCAATGCGCTAGCAGGGAACGTGCCGAACACTCCAACTCCTTCTAGCCCAACCTCCGCCTTCGCCTCCGCAGCCGGCCACTTCTCCACCTACTCTGCCCCCACCCCCGCCTCCATCATCCACGGCTGATGGCGCGCCACGCCACCGTCACTGCCCCTACCCTGCTGCACCAACGCACCAAACCTAAATACTGGGGGAGAAAGTCTCCATGGTAGCGCACCGCCCCATCCGCCACACCTACCTGTACCATCTCTTAGCCTCTGTCTACAAACTCAGGGGGCGTTGAACACTTCATCAGCTGCAGCTGATGAGGGAGGAGGGCTGACAGCCGCGTGCACATGTTCTGACAGGAAGCAGAAAAGAGTGTGAGCTGCGACAGGCATTCGTGGAGTAGAATTTCCATTAAGGAAAGCATGCAAGCTAATTTTCTTTAAGTAAAAAGTTATTGGGAAAAAAAGCAATATGGCCCTGCAGTTTTCATGAAGCATCAAGTAAATAATGGCCTATTTACATGAATTCTGTCAACAATAAACACAAGTTACTTGAATTAGAAAGAGATGATGCCTCTCAGGCATACATTCATGGATGTAAACTGATAAGTTGGTCTGTTCAAAATTGTCAAAAATGTGAATCTAGGAATAGTTTATAGCAACAAGGATGGTAGTTCACAATAGATCTTGCCACTATTTGCTAACTCAAGTTTCCAAAATGGGAGGGGCAGGCATATTGTGATTAAGGAACATATGTGTGCTGATATTTTTTAGTAAACAGTTCATGGAAAGAATAAACAAAAGCAATATGCTCTGCAGTTTTCAGTTTTCACATAAAGCATCAAGTAAAAGTTGACATATTTAAATGAATCTGTCATCAATAATGTTACTTGAATTGCAAAGAGACAATGCCTCTCTGGCATACATTTAACCTAGCATTGAGACAACATATTATAGATATCCATGCCATGGATGTAAACTGATAAGTTTGTGTTCAAGATTGCCCAAAATGTTGATCTAGGAAAAGCTTATTGCAACAAGCATTGTAGCAACACAATAGCCCTTGCTATTTGCTAATTCAAGTTGTCCTGAACATAAAGTGAGAGTAATATTTTTTATACATTCATATGTACTATCAAATAAGAGTAGTCATAAATAGGAGAATAAGAACTATCTTAGCATATAAATGTTATGGCTCGTAAATATCAACTACTCCAGCCTCCCATACTGTCCAAAGATCTCCGATGACTAGCAACATGGGCAATCCACTTTGATGTACACAATTCAAAACTGATTTACACACAGGAATTAGAGTTCTAAGTCTCATATTTCAAGAGTAGTTCCTTCCAGATACTCCTCCAACAATATACTTAAGGTATGAATGTGCAACTTTTCTGTATCAACCAATATTGTATACCTTGTCTCTTTGACCCCATCACTTGAATTAAAGTCGGTTGTGCTCATTGCCTTGTTTTTAGGGGGTGTTTGGTTGGGCTTTTCAGCAGCTTTTCACTGGAAAAAGCTGCAGCCCAACCAAACGGCCAGCTTTTCAACAGTTTTTGCCAACGGTAGCTGTGGGCTTTGCAGTGTAAATTTAGCTGTTTGAAAAATCTACCTTCTGCCAGCTTTTTGCAATGTGTTGAAGCTTCAGTGCTCATTTTTCAAAATGTTGTAGATGATTTGGATCAACCAAAAGCCATATGTTAACTTTCTCACAGCCACAGCAGTTTTTCCAGACAGCCAGCCAACAGCAGTTTTGTCAACAGCCACAGCCCAACCAAACAGGCCCTTAGAGTAACACTAGCAAAATTCAATCACTGAACAATGAAAAACAACAGAAGCTGTATCGAGATGAGTCTACCTCCCATCAATGCCTCCTATTAACAGTCATCAGCCTCGTAGTGAGCTTTGACAGTTACATACTTCAACAGATTTTATAGGAATTTACCCTTCCCGCTTAGCCTCACAAGGTATGGCATTGATGAAGCCGCTAGAGCATCACACTCGCTTCGAGGTCGCAATCTTCCAAGGCAAGCTAATATGCCTAGTGGAGAGACCATGAACTACCAAAGGTGTGGAAGCAATACAACAATGGTGGTTGAAGAAGTTGAGGAAGAAGATCCACATAATGATTTGGGCAATGAAGAAGATGAGGAAGAAGATCCACATGATGACGTGGATGTGAGCGATTGTGATGAAACTCCCAATGCTACCAAAGATGGTGGAGAAAACAATAATGCTACTACAGAGAGAGAGAGAGAGGAGTTCGATGATGGATATTGAGCAATGAGAGAGTTGGAGTACTATTATGCTAGTTTTGTGTTGTGGACTACTTTTATGCTATTAGGATTATGCTACTTATGTTCTTTGCTATAAGACTTATGTTATTTGCTATCATTCTAGCCTAATGTGTTAATAAGGCGTCACCTTGCCTTATGCCTTAACGCTTAAAAGGTGTGAAGGGGGTGGGTCGCTTCGCCTCGTCTAACCGCCTTAAAAAACTTTGCCCTTGTGTTACACTGACTTCAGAATGTCATTTCTTTCTTTGATCTTCAGGACTAACTAAGTGAAATACATGTGCTGCAGATCAAGTAGATGTTTCAATGTTTTGTTAAACTATATGATGGATATGTCTTGGCACAGCATACCACCCCTAACCACTCAAGGTAATTGAAGCAAACATAAAAGTTTTGGTGTTACTTCTGTCACCTTCCTTTTCCTGTTTTCATACTCATATATTCTTGCTTGTCAACAATAGAAAAACAATTCATTCATATTTATACCACTCAACTCCTCATACATTTTATGAATATTGCAACATCTATACAAATATTCCATTAAAGAAACCAGAAGCACCCAACCAGGACAGTCTTTTCCACTTTTTGATCACAAGCTAAAGATAGAATCAGTTGAATCAAAAACATGCTCTGAGCTATGATATGGTAGCGGACAGTTCAATGAACTTCCATCCACAAGATGGATCTCAATAATCAAATACCAACATGGTCCATCCCCCACCCAACCATCACCTCAAAAAAGTCATTTGGAGAATAGCTTTGGTTACAGGGAGAGGGATAAACTGGTGTATAAGAAAATATAAAAATTTATCTTGAGAGCTGAGATGATGGCTTAAATAGAAGGGATGGCACAGACATAAGCGGGGATGTTTTGCGGTGCCATTTTTATGATAAATTGGAATAGCATGCCATTTTCTCTAAATACATTTTAGAACATGTAAGGAAGTCTAATGTTGGTTTACATCTACATTCTGCATGCTGTTGCTCAAGTGATGCTATACTAGTTCGCCACATCCAATTTCTACCTTGATGGGTTGGACATATTTGCAATTTGGTGATCTTTTGGTTGGTGAAACAAAATCTAATCAAATCAAGTGGTAAGTAGAACCAAGATATCGAGAAGACTGGAGGCAGGCTATTCTTGACAAGAAAACTATCATTTCAAGAATTAAAGATTCAGCTATAAAAATTAAGAGGGGACAAGAGCAAACTGGCGATGTTTACACATAGAAGCCAAGAAAAGAACAGGAGTTTACCTTATCTTCTCTTCTTCTTCCTTCTTTTGTTTTGCAATTGAATTGTTTTGTTCTGATTCATGATTTGGGCTGCAAGAGTTATTTATAAGTGAACTTGTGCTGCTCCGACTTCTCCGTCTTCTATGTCACCTTGGTGATGGAGAGCTTATACGCTTCCTAGGAGCTGGGGAGTGGCTCCAATTCCATCTTGGAGAAGGAGACCGAGTTTTCCTCCTAACAAAGGGATATCCGAATTTAAGGACAGCAAAATATAACACCACAAAAGGATAAGATTTTGGAATATTGATAACCATAGGTAGAAGAATGGACATGTCAGCATGCATGTCAACAATGGGTAAAAAACATTCAGATGACATATCAGCATGTTAACGTGCATGCCAAAAATGCAAAAGCACTCAAATACATACATGCTGATTAAACAAAGCTGACATTTGTGCAGCATGCTCATGTATAAACAAGTTGGGGGACAACTACAATTCACAACAGAATAGAAATCAAGATCAGTAAGTTTCACGAACAATGTAGTTCATTATTTACCTACAGAATCAGGATCAGCTTGTGTGAAATATTTTGCAAAGGAAGCTATCTTACAGCTAACAATAATGTTCAGAGTACAAAGCTAACCATCTATACCAGAATAAAGCGATCTTATCACTAATCTTTCATCCCCCTGTAACAACGAAGGCTTTTGTGTTACCAGTTGAAGATGCATTGACAATCACCAACTCTCTCCTAGCATCATAGCTTACCATTTTGTGAATGATATGGGCATCTAGTCAATACGGTTTACTAACAAGAATGATACAAGCAAAGCCTCAATACTGGCACAAGCATTTACGTTATTAAGGTTTAAAAAACTAGGGATTATTGTCCCCTGCAGTGTCTCCATACTCGTTATATGCATGTTGATACTTGCTGCAGTACAATCAAATCCATGTTATGCCAAATCTTGAATTTCCTTCCAAGTGCTCAAAGTTATAAATCCAAATAAGTTAAATTCAAACCATAGTGTTTGACTGTTTGTTGCCAATTGATCAAGGGGGTACATATCAGGCCATCAGGGCCCTTGGGCCTTGGGGTAGCATCCAGAGATGTTCTCAAAAGGTGAAAAAGAAGTGAGGCTTAGTAACATGTCTCAGGGGGTACAATAAAAACACAATGCCAGCCTGGAAATTAGGCAGTTAGAGATGCTATTCAAGTAGGAAAACACAGCAGCTGTTAGGCTAATAGTGGTGTAACAATTGTCAGGATATATCTAGGATAGCTCAAGATAAAGTGTAAAGACCATGATCACTCAGCAGTCTCAGCTACATTACAACATAAATGAATTCTTACCTCCTCAAAACAAGTGTGCTGCTTCACCCAAAAAAATGCATGCGCTCTTAATTCAATAATCGATTTGGGTTAACATGTTGCATTTCAATTAGATTTTCTTTGGCTAACTTGCACAGTTACACTAGATTGACACTTGTCCTATATAAGGAGTAAATATTTGTATGGATTTGACACGAAAGATAATTATTGCAGAGATTAGATGAGACATACTTCTACAAAATGTCCATCTAACTCCTTCCAAAACAGGTGCGTCAGTAAATCTTGTATATTAGGAATTGCATGTCAGAACCAGGCAAAAAAAAATACCCTTCTAATCTTCTACATTTATATAACCTCCTTCCCCTGGATGAGATGGATTGCCAAGACCAGAAACCAAATAAATAATACCCGCAACTCATGCAAATATATGATAGATCACGGAAAGAGCATTCTCCTACATGTCTCACATTTTGTAACGTTGTACAAGAGCAGGCGTCCATGAATATCTGAGATGATACGCCATCGTAATCGGGCCTAGTATTGTATTGTCTTCAAACGCATCCTTTATTTCAGGATTGCCTTTCTAAAATCACGTCTTATGCCAATTCTTCGATTAGTTTATTTACGCCATCGACAACATCCCCAAAAATTCCCCGTCTCTCAACAATCTCGTAGGCACCTTAACGATGCATTCCAGTACAAGCCAATCTGTATCCTGAGATAAATGAATGCAAACTGTAGCTGTTCTCGGACCAAAGACCACAACAAATCACGCAAGGATAGTCACGAATACATTATTTCAACATCTTCAAGCAGTATAACTCCACGGTAGCGTGTTAACTGTCAAACATCTCCAAGAACTGGCAAGAAGGGTTCCATGGAGCAGCACAAGCAACAACTAGCTACTTTGGTAATAATACAGACTAAAGTATCGAAGCAGTAGGCCAACAAAGCAATCAGTCTTGAGCTATAATCTACAAAAGAAGAAAAAAAACTTAACCAACTTTGCGAGAGGAGATAGAGGGTGGTTAGAGTGGCGCGTACCGGGAGGTGGAGCAGGGGGAGCGGCTGCGATCTCGTCGGATCCGCCGGCTGCCGTACCGCGGGGAGGGCGAGCGGCGCCGGCGGTGTGACGGCGGCGAGCGAGACACCGCGCACGGCATCACTAGGCTTCCGAGCGAGGACGCGCACGCACCGATGACAGCCCCGGACTGGTTTGGTTACCGAGGATGGGAGGCGTGGATCGGTGTTGGGCGGGCTAGGGTTCGGGGCGTTTCAAGATGCAGATAGGCCGGAGCGGGGCGGCCCACGGGCTGAACCGCGTGAGCCTTTTGAGATCATGAGGGACTGCGCCGGCCAGCTTGAAATGATGAGGGACTAGGACCAGCCCGTTTGGTTCATAAGGTTGGTCCGTTTGGTTAACACTGTCACCACTGCCGTACAAGGAACTCTGGGCTAATGGCTCAACCGCTTAAGATGGCCTGCTAGCTAGTTACATCAATTATAACACAATGAAGAAATTTCATACCAAAATTATCTCATAAAATTCACACAAGCTCGTTTAAAATTGTCTCACAAATTCACAGAAATTCATCCACAAAATTCACAACATACAAAGGTGTTGAGATGATACACCACCGATCAATCATTCAGGCCCTGTTTGGGGAGCCTTGGAAATATTTACCCCTGTAAATATATTACAAGGGTATTTTACAAGTCCCACAAAATACCCTTGAATACAAAGGTATCTATTTCCGGTTGTAAATTCCTGTTTGGGTACAAAGGGTATATATTTTCAGTTGTAAATTCTCAGCACTCTTCGTCAGATAACATCCAGTGCAAGCATCACCTATGTTTAATTCTTATAGTCCAAACCAACATAATACGCATATAACAACAAGACATGCTAGCTTCACAGGTTTCACCTAAACGCATATTGCATCAAGCCCTATCAATGCATACAGTGAAATTGAACAACTAAATAGCATCTATACTACAAGTATCACTGAATTCTATAGTCAGAGAACTCAATGGAAGTCTAGCTGCAGGTGCCTCTAGTGTTCTGCAAACTACTGATCCGAGACTGTCCTCATGCAACTGCCTTTGATCAGCCTCTGATTGTGAAGTTGCAGCATCAATCTTCACTTGATGTTTCCGCTTCTTGTCCTCTCCTTCAACATTGCCTTGACACAGAAGTAGATATGAATTCATTAGTGTCAACTTACCAAGTTGGTGCAAAAGAGATGTCCATTATTTAAATAACAGGAACAGAAAGGAGAAAATGTTATTTTTTTTCTCTTTATCTGATTAACAGACTGGTCAAGTCCTTGGGCAAGAGAACACAAATACTACAAGTACAGTCATATATATAACTCCAGATCCTTCAGAATCAAACTCCATTGTGTTAAAAGAGAAAGGTAGATCAAAGAGACAAAAAATAATGAGTTCGGTTCTCAACCTAACGTCACTAGAAATCCAATTCGAACAAAGGGAAACTAAAATATGCTAATTGGACAAATTTGTTTCGGTTCACAAGAATTATTTGATGATCAGGGTGCACTTCAGGAAACTAGGACTGAAATAAAATAGCCGAAGCTAATTCAAAACATGCACTTCAAATCCCTTTTCCACTGTTTGTTTCCATCCTAGCAAAGCCGTAGATTAAAATGCAATATCCCCATGTGAGTCCAAAAACATGAGTACTACTACCTAACCACAAACTAAAATTGCTTGCTCAATTTGGCTAATCATTCTTGCTTACTTCACAAGATGCAAAATAATCAGCCATCTCAAAACACGCAAAGTAGTTCAAGAATTCCCTGATCTAGAACTACTCGGTAACCACATGGGTACTGAACTTTGTAACCTCAAGACTAATAGTGCATGCGGCGATCTAAGTCGCTTAACACTTCCGCGCAAAGTAAATTTTCTAAACGCCTAGTAACAGAATCCAGCCGAACTTGCTTATCAGTGGTTTTACTACACTTTGAGCAGAGCTATTTGATGCTGAGAGATTTGGCCAACATGCTGCTGAGTTCAAAGCCAGAATGGAGAAGAAACTGGGAGAATATGAGCTCCAGCTGCCAGAGTGTCACGGACCCGGAATTGCATATGATTAGGGGAACGACTGGTCGCCAAGGGCCGAAGGACCAGTCGACCTGGTGGCACGGTACCTGCGCCGTACACACCGAGACGGAGTGATCCGACACCTGCACAACGCGAGCCGGTCGGAAGCGACTAGACTTCCCCGAACCACATATGATTCCTTGATCCGGTGAAGGTTTAGAGCCGTTCCCGGGTCCTACCACGCAAAGCAAGGTCGGAGGAGCCCGGCGTTTCTACCCACACCCTAACCTAGCTCGGAAGCTAGTGGGTCACCCGAAGGCCCGGTAGAACACGCCCACACCCTGCCTGGCCGGCACAGCATCTCAGCCAGCGGGTCACTCAACCGATTCCTGCTCGACATAGTAAAAAGGGGAACAACAGTAACCCTTCACGGCGTACCCATACGCTTCATATCATACACGCATTGCATACGGGCAGCCTGAATAACAAGTTGGATATCACAGCAAAGCACTACATTACGATAATAAACTAGTTGTCCGCATCGGACTATAAGATTACATCATTCGGCATAGCCGGAAACATATCCGAGTACGGGAGAATTAATACAACAGCGGAAGCAAATAAAAGTGTCCCACAGCGGCGCTTTGACCGCTGATCAAAAGTTACCACCTATCCCATAAGCCGAATAGCTAACCAAGGAAACCATAAATTTAAGCGTCATCGAAATAGTCTTCAACCACCGGCTCACCTGCAAGCTCTAGGAATAACCTAGGTGAGTACAAAGTACTCGCAAGACTTATCCGTGCTTGATTAAATGTCCTACCCATACTAGTACAACAACAATTTAAACATGAATGCTTCTCAGAGTAACAATATACAAGTTAAGAACATAGCCTAAACAAGGGAAGTAAAGACAATATAATTAACAATCTAACTCAGAGTACAACATATTGTAAACAAGTCACCACGAGATCAATTCAACCATTCCAAGTTCATTGGGGCAGCCCATGAGTCCAATCCAGAAGAATCCATTAAACATCATCCAATTCAATTAGGGCAGCCCCTAGGTCAAATCCAAATCAATCCAGCATCCACACATTTTCATTTAATCTCTCGAACAGTTACCGGTAAGTCAACCACTGCAGACATAGTGAGTGCATAACCGTTTGGAGGTAGCGAGCCTCCAAAGGGCATGGAGTCTTATCCCACTATTCTCAGCGTTGGTTCCCGCTAACATTCCCGTGTGAAAAGGGATGGTGACACGCTGAAGATAGGGTTGGTGTGACGACAAAACTCTACTTACTCCTGGGTCTCCGTCACACTGCAATTAACACCAACCGCACCCATTGTGCACGCCCTCGGCTCTCCCAACTCACTTAACAATTTAGTTGAAGAGCCATCAGATGTTCTCATCCTAAGACACATCCTACACATACTAGTGTGCTCAACTTCACATGTGACATTCAAGCAATCATTCACACATAAGCACACATAAACAGGGCATACACAAGAGTACGGAAAGTAAGGATGCAACAAGCTCTGCTTGCCTTGTTCGGGTTGTTCCTGGTCTTGCGTGGAGTCGTAAGCCGGGTGGTCGCCTTCTTCGGGTTCTGTTGTAATTAATACGGCACCGGAAAAGAAACGACAAAAGATAATAAGTCCAGCATGTATGCATGATGTACAATGCTAGATGTGCATTATGATAGTGGCTTAAGGATGGTTGAATCCTAGAGTAGTCCAATTACCTAGAGTGAATTAATAGAAGTTGTGCGAAAACCCTAATTCTACATGCATGTCGTCTTATGCAGGGTTAGGGTTTGAATGTTACTATTCACCAAGGATGGTCACGACCTACAATATCCATCATATGAAGGTGCACTGGAATACGAGACTAAGGTAGTTGGAATCGTGCAATTTGGGGCTACAGTCATCGAGTTAGGGTTTATCGATGATGTCGATGATAAAAAGGGGGCTACGACTCACACCCTACAAGGATCCATCGTGCATGTATCGTTACTGGAAACCTAATGGTGCCAAGTCCTAGGAAATCCCATAAGGTTCTCAACACTATAAGGTTTGTCGAAATCGGAGCTAAGGTCGCGAATCTAGGGTTTATCAACCCTCGACAATAGCTAAACAACCACCCTAGATATCATCTGGTGCATGTGCTCAAAATTAAGTTTTGATTCAGCCATTTTGTAGAGAATTTCATAAGCTTTTCAAATATATAAAATTTATCAAATTTGGACGTGTGGTTTGAAAGTTATGACTATTTGAAATTTTATCCAAAATCTAACCCTAAACAGTCTAAACCCTAAATGCTAGGTACACCTGAAGTCTACCCCGACCAGATCCCAAATCCAACGTGCACCCGAGAAGTCACCCAAGGTTTCCCACCCTTAACCCACGTCAGCAGGTACGCGGGTCCCTACTGTCAGTGGCTCGGGTGGTCGGAGAGCCAACTCGAGCACGCCACGCGTCCGGGGCTTTCTCTCCCTCTCTCTCTTCCTTCTCTCTCTCTCGGAACCGGCCGGAGGTGAGGCCCAGACGGGGAGGCTCGTCGGAGAGCTCACCGGAGTTAGCTCCGGTGCTCTGCTTGCTCGGGGAAAGTGGCAGGAGGACCGGGAGCTCACCCCGAGTAGGTTGCGGTGCCCGGGGAAGAAGATGGAGGTCGGAGGCGTGCCGGCAACGAGGACGGTGGCGGCGAGGAGCTCGGGTCGTCGGTGTCGGGGTGTTCCAGGCACTGACCTGCGGGGAAAAGAGGTGAGGGAGGTAGAGGAGAAGGAGGCGGTGCTCTGGGGCTAGAAGATGGAACCCGAGGACCTCTGGAGCCGAGGCGGGAGCTCACCGGAGCAGATGACCGGAGGCGAGGAAGATGGCGGTGGAGTCGGGGTTCCTGGTGCGGATCTATGGAATAAAATGGAGGGGGAGGTAAGGGAGAGCAAGAGGAGACTCGGTGGTGGAACGAGGAAGGCTGGAGCTCACCGGAGCAGCCTCGATTCCTCGCCGGAGTAGCTACCGGAATTGGGGAAGAAGCTCGAGAAATGGGGAATGGGGCGCTAGGGTTTTCGGGGAGTGGAGGAGGGAGAGGGAGCTGTCAGAACGGTGGTTTAAATAGGGCGGCGACGGCTCGGACAGCCGGGGTCGGGAGCGGGGCACCGCCCACCCCGGCCAGCGGACGGCGGCGACGTGGAGGGGGAGATGCTGACAGGCGGGCCCGGGGCGCGGCAGCAGAGAGGAGGGGATGACAGGAGGGGCCCGGCTGGCAGCGAGGGAGGAGAGGGGCGCGCGCGCGCGGGCAGGCCGACTGGGCCGGCCGAGCAGGCCCTCGGCCCAGGTCAGTTAGGGTTTGGTTTCCTTTTTCTTTTTATTTATTTCTGATTCCTTCCCCACGTCATTTTATGTGTAAATTTTTCTCCATATATTTTGAAATTTTTACAGGGGCTCTAATTTATTATTTGGGAGCTACTGGGAGAATTTGAATCAATTTGGACAAGGTTTGACCTATGTCCTTATTCAAATTCAATTAGGGCTCAAATTAGGGTTTACACTGCGACTAGGCCCTAGGTATATTCAACAATTCTGAAATTGCACATAGGATTAGGGTTTTCACTTTTTGAAACTATTTGCGAAGCTTGAGAACCTTTCATCTACTAGAATTTGCTATATTCTCTCCACCCTACTTCTAGCTCTCGTTAGGGTTTGAAGTTAGGATCGGGGACTCTTTGAAGAATTCGATGACTCCCCCCCACCTTTGCTGATGACATTGTCAATTCAACTACTTTGAATAAGTTGATTGGTGTTTGTATAAATATCCACCGAGGATGAGATATGAACATATTCTATAAAGTACAACTATATCATATTCGGGTTTAAACGAGATGGTGCGGGGATGATGACATGTATGCATGTATGCAAATCAAATACCTATTTCGTTACAATTGGGTATTACACAGAGGCACAAAAGACTGCTGATCTTCTTGAACTTGAGAGTAAGAAAGCCTTTTTTTTCCATGTGATGTTTTGCTGATAAATATTTTCGTTTGCGTATGATAAATACAAGCTCATACAATTTGCAGTACAATTAAATACAAGCTTATCCAAGCCCTTGAATTAGGTTGACTTAGGCCACAGTACTTAGGCCACAGTACTAGCACGCAATCATCATGCGAAATTCACCAGAATAGGAGCCTAATCTCGTAGAATTCAGACCAATTCGCCGAAATGGAAGCAGAGAAATCAGATGTTGGAGGTGGGGCGGGGGGGAGCGGCTCCTTACCTTGCTGGGTCGTCGGATCGGGCCAGGGGAGAGGAGGGGGCCGCTAGCGAGATACCAGGTGAGGGCGGCGCAAGGGTTAGGCCGCCAACACGAGCACCGGGAGATGACGGCGCCGGGAGCCTAGGTTCGCCGCCGAGGAGGCCGTCGGAGAAGCTTGGACCCGTCACTGCGCCGGCCTCTTCTTCTCTCGATCTGGCCGAGGAGTCGAGCGCCGGCCTCTTCTTCGCTCGATCTGCCCGAGGAACAAGCTGGAAGTCGCCGCCGGTAGGGCTTCTCGTCGTCGCTGCTCTCCCGTCGCCGCCCGAGTCGCTCTCCCGTTGCCCCCGACTTCTGTTGTTTTGATTCTCGGCGTCGCCTTCCTCGCGCGCGGTGGCCGGCGTCGCCTTCCTCCCGGCGGCGGCCCGGCGCCGCCTTCTCGCCCGCCGCGCTCAGATCTGGCTGAGGCGAGCTTGGGGAGGAGGCGAGCGTGGGGAGGACGACTTCTGTCTTTTTTTTTCGTGGCCTCCGGAGACCCGTAATATTTTTCGGGTGTAAGTGGCCCAATACCGGCCCAATACCAGGGAGTCCGAAAATGAAAACGGCCACCCAAACACAGTATTGGGCTTTGCTCGGAAAACAAATGGGCTCCGTAAATTACACCGGTTTTGGGCCAAAAAAGGGCCATCCAAACAGGGCCTCAGTTGATAAAAAATACGGCAATTTCATTGGCCACTGTGGAGCAACATGCTGCAATTTTTCAGTAACATGACGTTGGAAAAGAGCGTCATATGCTAAGCTCCTTGTGACGTCAAAGAAAATGTGCTACAACTTCTTCTGGTGTTCTTGCAAGAACACCATAGCCCAAGTTAACTATATGGCCTTTCGGACCGGATAGTTTCACGACCCTACATAATAGAAAATAAGGGGAAACAATCGTTAACGGTTCCTTGTGCCGATGAACAAGGAAGGCATTTATAGGAAGGAAGATCAAATGCAGCAAAACACATGCTTCAGAAATGAAATCAGTTGCACAAGCTAACACAGATGCTTCCAGAAGGCATTTATAAGAGTTGGAAGACATAGAATGAACGTTGTAGCAGATAATTTCTTTGGAATGCAACCGAACACATGCTTTTAGAAATGACTAGCTATTCTGCACGTGCAATGTACATTTTCACGACATATAACGCATCAATTGAATTAGACATTGACGAGACGATTGAAAAAAGATAACAGGTTGGCAAAAAATAGCTTATCCAAAATCATCCTTGCTGATGATTATTAAATTTCTCAAATTGACACTAAAGTGTGCCATTGAGGAGATAGAGAAAGGGAAGGGCATAATGCGATGATGGTCTGCAACTGCACAAGATCGACCGTAGCTTTTTCAATAAGAAAGAATCGAACACATAGGGAAGCGGTGATAATGTCACTTAGACCTATATATGAAATCACAATAAAAATAATAAAAAGTGAAGGTTGAAATACACAATTATCTTCCTCAATCAATTGTAGACCTCGAGGACATGAAAACTATAATAAAAATACAAGTACTTGAACTAGAAAAATAAAATATATATTTTCAAAATAATTAAAGAACAAATAACAAATATATACTAAAAGTACTAGAAGAGGTGTTCTAATAGCTAAAATTGAGGCTTGGAGGTATACAGGTTCACTAATAACCATTCTCAAACAAATAATAGAGATTATTTAATATTAAAAGTGTAATCTACGAACTTAGAAAAAACAAATGAGAGACCAGTATTATTAGTAACATCTCTATTTTGCACTTTTGAATGAACATATCCTTATTTTCCATTGAAAAATCGTTTTGGTCCCGTATATGCCATGGTGTTTAACTCTGTTTGTTATCCGTTAAACATTTGTAAAATGCCCTTTATCCTCTCACTCAAAGCTTCAACATAAGTTAAGCTTGGGAGAATTTCGTTTTGTGTAAAAGGACGGAGAGAAGATTCAGAGAATAAAAGTAGAAGGGTTAAAGTTTCTTTTCACTGCACGGTAACGGCTTGACTGTTCAACAGTGGCAAATAAGTGTGTGATTTTGTTCTGGTATATCAGGGTAATTTGAGTTGCCGGTTTTAGATCCAAGCGTCTAAACGAATGCAGCTGTTCATAGCGCATCGGAGCCGTTTGCAGCTTAACAATCCGCAGTTTAAACAAATTATGACATTTGGAGCTCACGGCATGTGGTCCCGTTGCCCCTTCTAGGACCACAATAAGGCGCGTCTACCAGGATCCTAGTCCAATGTATATGTGACAAGGGATAAACACCTATTTTGCATTAAACTGAAAAATGTTGGGACCCACTACCAGACATAGTCGTTCTCGGTGCTCTTATTTTCACTCGGATGAGGTTGGGGAGCTCCATTCTCCCTTGTTTTAAGTTAAATTGTCTCCATCTTACTGCGTATTTTCCCTTTTGAGATAATTCCCTGTATGCTACTCATAAGTACCTTAATTCTATCTATACTATTGGTAAGAGACTTATTCCTACGTGCTACTAGATAAGATGTTTAGTTTCTTATATGCCAGTGTCTAACTTTCTGTTAAAGGAGTTCCGTTATCTCACATGTGAGTTATCAACTTTTTCAAAAGTACCTAAAGTAGGCCTATGGAGAAACCTCGACTCGAGGAAAAACTATGACATTTTTTACAAATATGCTGTCAAATATCTATTTTTGGTACTAAATACTTAGTGGTATATAGTGTATACTTAGGCTTTTATAGAAAGAATCACATTAAACAGGAGTAAAATGGTCTTTTTACACATTTAACGGAACTCTTCTAATGAAAAACTAACAGAATGACGTAAAGAGAACTAAACATCTTATCTAATGGCATATAAGAAATAAGCCATTTACCAATGGTATAGAGGGAATATGACTCCTTAAGAACATCTCTAGCCCTTCTCCTATCCTTTAATCCTCTAAATTTTTCCCTATCCTTTAATCCCCAATATATAAGGCACTAAACTTTTGGCGCACCTAGCTCTTCCCCTAAAACTTAATCCCCTAAAATTTTTTTTTGCTGTTTTTTCCAAACGTTTGCATACAAACTCCATTTAAACATATATTTTCACAACATATTAATTCGAAACTTGAGATTTCAAATACACATAATTCCATGATCAATTTGAGACCGTAAACAAACGCGAGCCGAAGGAAGCGGCGGCGAGCTCGGTGACGGCAGCGGTGAACTCGGCCGATTCCGGCGCCGGTGGCCGGCGTGGGCTTGCGCGCGGGTAGCCTATGACATCATGGTGCTCCGGCGGTTCCGTTCCAGCGAAATCGAGGCTCGGCGGCGAGGTTCTCGAGCTAGGCGGCGACGACGACGAAAGTCGCGTTTTTCGGCGGATTTCGGCGCCGGCGAGGGAGGAGACGGTGGGGGGAGGGAGGCGGGGCTGCGGGGGGCCGGGACGGACTGATGGGAGCGCTGGGGGTCACCGGCGGCGACGGGAGCGGCGGCGGCGCGAGTCGGGTCGGGGCCGAGAGACACGAGTGAGGGAGAGTCAAATTTGGGGAGAGTTGCTCTTTTCAGAGTAAATTTAGTCTAGAGAGGTAAGTTTTGAGGGATGAAAAGCTATATTTTTTAGGGATTAAAGGTATAGGGAAAGGGCTAGGTGGGTGTTAATTCCCTAAATGAAATCTTTTAGGGGATTAAAAGTTTTTAGGGAAGGACTAGAGATGCTCCAAGAATGACATGTAAGGAGTTATATCTTTTTCTTTTTGCAAAATCACGGTCTGCGTAAACAAATATTTTTAATGTTATAGTACATTCGAATTTATTTGTACTTCCGCTATCCGCCGACTTTCCTCAGGTACTTCACCAAAGACAAGACCCCATTGAGCAAGGCAAATCCATATATTTTCTTGTTTGGAGCATGACAAAACTTCCATTATATCAACTTTTTCACTGACTCATGCATGATTGATGCTGCCAGATATCACAATTTGAACATAGTGCAACCCTAGGAATATGTGATCAGTTTCTACGAATTTTTGGGGGAATCATCAGTTGCCAGAATTACGGCGAAAAAGGAGGAGGAAAACTGCAAGACATGAAGAACACCCGGCGGCATACTGAAATTGAGCACTGCAACAGCACATATATGTGTAGTCAGATCAATTTCACGGTACAACTGGGAATTGAACACCCAGCAGAGCGTCACGTTATTCACAACACTAGCAAACTTAGCCGAAGCACTGCTCCGATGGCAACGGACCCGGGAGCGAGCCCTGCTGGAAGAACTGGAGCCCGAACACGACGGCGGTGGCGGCGACGGCGAGGTACGCCACGCCCTCGGCGGCGCCGAGGAGGCCGTAGGTCCCCGCCGGGAGGCCCGACCCGGTGCGCGCCTTGGTGGTGAGTGACCACCCGACCAGCGCCGCCACAACGAGGTAGCTGACGCCCTCCGCCGCGCCGAGCGCGCCGCCGGGGCCCGGGGGCAGGCCGCAGCCCGTCGACTTAAGCGTGTAGAGGGACCACGCCACGGTAGCGCTCGACGCCAGCCCGGCCGCCCCGGCCGCCAGCTCGACGGCGCTGTTGCCGCCGCTCGGCTCGGCCTTGCACGTGACCGGGCGCCGGAGCGTGGCCGAGCCGCTGCGGCGGGCGCGGCTGGGAGGTGTGGTCGTGGAAGCGGCCGGGGCGGCTGTTGGCATGATGGGGCGGAGGGTTAACGACGCCATGGCTGCCTAGAGTGCTGGCTGGAACACGAGAGGTGGTAGCTCGATGGATGATGGGGTTATCCTCTCCTGCTGCGTTGGCGACAGGACTGGTTGGTGGTGGGAAAGCTTGCTCAGCAGTTGTAGGGTCAAAGATACTGACGGGTGTGTGTTTTGTGATGTTTTCTTAGAGCATCTTTAATCTATTTCTCAAATTTTATTTCCTATATTTATATTTGAGAATTAATTCTCAAAAATTCTATTCTTAAAAGCTCTTCGTGCTCCAAAGCATTTCTTAAAACTCATTCCCTATATTTCACTCTTATATATTATTTATAACCGCAACACATATATGTCAATAAAACTGTTGCAGCTTATTGCATGATCAAGAACAAGGTTCGTGGCTAAATCTGACGGAGCCATTTCTCGTCACATCTTTCGGATAAATAAACAGGTGATACAGAATTCAAGGCCAAATCTTGACTTGAATATACAGCAAGTTCTCAGTTCTTCATAGTGGTGGCATGTCTAAGAAGCATCTGGATCACCTCGGAGGAGATATTCGCAGCCTGCTGCTTGAGTTACTCAATGTTTGTATTAGTTTATTGCTCAAGGCGCTTGACATTTGCATGTGAGCTCTATAGATTATATATTAATGAAGACTAGAAGTAACATGTTTGTGGCGGTCATTAGTGAATTGTAAATTTAGAAGCAAAAGCTACAATGTAGCTTCTGAAAACTATTATTTCGTAGGCCCAAAGAAATGATGTTTGGTATGAAACAGCATGGTATACCAATATATTAAGGACCACGCTCAATGTGCAATAGTAGATCATCATTCAGGCAAAGAAAAGGCACAAGATTTTGTAAAAAGAGCTTAAGTATATCAAAATCAATACCATATAACTAACTTCGATTTTTCAACAAACGACCACCGAAACTAACAGTTCATACCAAAGAAAAGTTTGCTGGAGGACCTGCTGCTCTGGTCCTCACTGTTGTCTGAGTCAGAGCCGACCGCACGATCGAGATGCCGGTGGAGGCGACGAGCACGCCGAGATTCGGGTCCAAGAGCAGGACTCGACGGAATACGGTCGCCTCGTGCTTCCCCAGAATACGGTGCACCAACGGAAACCGTGGCCTCTCCTTCATCCACGATTGGCATCGAGCAACCCCTCCTCTTCGTCCACGACCAGTACCGAGCGCCTAGATCTGACCAGCGTGGAGGCGAGAAGCTCCATGAAGACGGAATGCTTCTCCTTCCAGGTGGCGGATGGGTCGTCGACGACACCTATGGCGCACCGCACCTCCGCAACGAATGGCTAGGTTGGAGCCACCGACGGCGCTTGTTGAGGAGGCGACCCCTGCGGGTGACGGCGGATACGGCGGATGAGTTCCCGGGCGGCGGATGAGGCCACGATGACGAGGCGCGGGATGGCATAGCTTCGACACGAGCACTCCGGATCTAAGCTGCTTCTTCTCCACGAAGACCTCCGGTGGCGCTCCTGGGGTCGGCGATTGGAGGTTGCGCGGCACGGATCCAACCCCCTCTGAGCAAAACCGAACGGTGGACGGATGGAATACTCCGAGCGGCTTTGGGAGGAATGGCTTCGAGCACCTGCGCATGGTGGGAGGGATTGCTCCGAGTCGACAGTTGGGCGATGGGGATCGGCGATGGAGTCCTCAGAAATGGGGAAGGAGGTCGGGCGGATAGGGATTCATTTGGGGTGGGGATGCGGATGGGTATTCATTTGGGGTGGGGATGTGGATGGGGATTCGGTTGGAGGCGTACTTTTGACTGTTTTACCCAAATTTTAGGATTAGGAAGGAGATAGAGCATCGGTTGGAGATGCTCTTACTTATGTTTATTATTCAAAAGGTTTATCAAAGTTAACAGTTTTATATTTTTGTAACTTTTAAGTCAAAATTTTACTGAAAAATCGTAACTCTAGGAACCACAAAAGTATCACTAGTATTAACGTGGATGTTGAAAAGTTAATATAATTCCCCCAAGATTTCCCAAGGACATTCCCCATGCTAAACGGAAAATGCTACATAAATACTCCTATAGTCCAGCATTTGGTTTGGCCGAACGACTTATCTGTAAACTCGGATCATTGTGAGAATATCACAAGACAAAAGAGGGCAAACACGTGACAAGTGTGTTTAGCTATTTCAAAATAACAAAAAAAGAAAAACATAATATTTAGCAAACTAGCTACGCGCCAGTGTTTTAGGACTCTTAGAGCGTCCCAACGTTTATTCAATTTTTTTGGTGTCCATCCTAGTTTTAGCCGAAACTCTAGCATGCAGTCTTCTTTCATCAGACCCAAGCAAACTAAAAAGTTGTGTTTTCTCTCTCCTTAACCTCCCCAAATCATTCACGCCAGGCACACGGTAGAATCTGACCAACGGCCATATACAACTGCCACCTTATAGAAATAATTTCTTATTTGAGGTAGTCGTGTTTAGCAGGGGAAAAAGGCAAAACTGGCCCCTGACCGAGTGGCAACACCGCATATAGCCCCTGGCTGGGGGCAACGTTAAAAATGTCTCCGCGACGCAGCGCACAGACGACACGTGGCAAAGTCGCGCGCGGGGACCGCGACGGCGCGAGATCGCTCCTCCCGACCGCGACGTAATCGCATCACGGGCCCGGCCTGATACCGAGCCCCCAACTCGCGAGCTGGGCCAGGCCGCGGCTGTAATACCCACTTTACGATAAATAGGTATTTGCTTTGCATGCATGCATACATGTCCTCATTCCCGTACCACCCCGTTTAAACCCGAATATGATATAGTTGTACTTTATAGAATATGTTAATATCTCATCCTCGGTGGAGATTGATACAAACACCAATCAACTTATTCAAAGTAGTCGAATTGATAATGTCATCAATAAAAGAAGGGGGAAGTCATCGAACTCTTCGATGAGTTCCCGTTCCTAACTTCAAACCCTAAAAAGAGCTAGAATTAGGGTTAAGAGGATATAACAATTTCCAGTAGATGAAAAGTTCTCAAACTTCACAAATAGCTCCAAAAGTGAAAACCTTAGCCCTATACCAAATTCCAGAGTTTTTGGAGAACTCTAGGAACTGGTTCCAATTCAAAAGCCGAATTAGGTCAAAATTAGGGTTTGAGCTAGCAAACAGATTAAATCCCCTCCAAATTAACTCAAATTTCTACAGTAGGTCCCAAATAATGTTAGGAGGTCCCTGTAAAAATTTCAAAATATTTGGAGCAAGATTTACACATAAAATGACGACAGGAGTGATACTGATCACAGAAATTAAAAAGGAAAAAAGAAAAACCCTAACTCTACTTGGGCCGCAACCCCGCTCGGCCGGCCCGCCAGCGCGGCCCACTCCTCCCTGCACGCGTCCTCCCCCTTCTCTCTCTGACCGCCCGGTCCCGCTTGTCGGTTCCCCCTCTCTCCTCACCTGTCGCACGGCCCCGCCTGTCAGGGCGCGTCGGCCACGTCCCCGACGCCGATACGCCGGCGTGGGCGGTGCCCCGCTCCCAACGGGTCCTGTCCGAGGCCCCTGCCGCCCTTTAAAGCCTCCTCCCGACAGCTCCGGATCTCCCCCACCCTCGGCCTGCAAACCCTAGCGCCCCCTTCCGCTTTTCCTCGTCCTCCCCATCTCTTCCCGAGCTCCGGCGTCCTTCTCTGGTGAGCAATCCACGACGCCTCGGTGAGCCCCGGTTACCCTTCTTCCTCCCCAAGCTTCTCCATCCTCCTCCTCACTCATTTCCGTCCCTTATTGCTCAGATCCGTGCCCAGGAAGCCTTGTCGTCGCCACTCCAGTCGCCGCCGTCTTCCCTAACTCAGGCGTCTTCTCCGGCGAGGCATTACGCGCCATCCAGCTTTCCCCGAGCTCCCATTGCTTCTTCCCGAGCTCCCTCTCCCCTCTGGCTAACTCCCCTCCTCCCCCATTTCGCAGATCCTCGACTGGAGCAGCTTCTTCGCCGGCGACTGAGCCACCCCGACGACCCTCGCCGTCGCTAGCCCTCCTCCGACCACCCTAGCCTCTCCAAGCAACCGCATCGGCCCCAGGGTGAGCCTCTTGGCATTTTTGCCACCTCCCCTAGTGTAGCCGGGCACTGGAGCTAACTCCGGTGAGCCCTCCGGCCAGGCCCCGCCGTCTGGACCACCGCCGACCTCGACGCAGAGAGAGAGAGGGTGGGCGGGAGAGAGGAATAGGAGAGGGCACGTGTCGCCCTCGGATTGGTTCCCGAGCCCGAGTCACTGACCATGTCCACCGGTCAGTTGGGTGTGTTATGAGGGTAGCTTGTGGGGTGTGTTCTCAGGTGGGTGTAGCACGCATACTTGGAGTGCAGAGAGAGAGAGAGGAGATGTTTCGGGTAGATCTAGCATTTAGGGTTAGGTCTGTTTAGGGTTAATTTTGTATAAATTTTCAAACAGCCATAACTTTTGAACCACACGTCCAAATTTGATAAATTTTATATATTTGGAAAGCTTATGAAAACCTCTACAATATGACTGAATCAAAAATTAATTTTGAACACATGCACAGAGGGATACCTAGGGTGGTTAGTTTACCGCTGTCGAGAGTCTATAAACCCTAGTTTCGCGACGGTAGCCCCGAATCAAGTGATTCCAATCGTGTTAGTCTTATGGTCCTGAACACTTTCAAGCTATAAACATTAGGATCCATGACTCTTCAACTTAAGCAACAACCTCCAAACCCTAACTCGTAATCGGATAACATTCAACGTACACGTAGATAGGAACAACCATGCAACCTCCCAAGTCCAATTGAGAAACCTTCGTCAACTCAGACACACCACATCAGCACATAGTCTAAACATCCATTACTTGCATCACCCCTCATGCATACATGCTGGGCTCATTGTTTGCGTTATCGTTTCTTTCCGGTAGTCGCCTTCCGTGCACTAGAGCTCGAAGAAGGAGACCCTCAAGCTCACGACTCCACGCAGGATCAGGAACAGTTCGAAGAAGGCAAGCAGAGCTTGTTGCATCTTTTAATTATTCAGTACCTGTTTATACCTATCAATATGTGAATGTTTGTCTCATCACTTGTACATTGTGATTGGGTTCGGTTCAACTAGCATGGTTAGGGTATGTTGCACGTTATGTCTAGCTATGGTCGAATTTAACCCGGTGTGCTAAGTATTTGAACCCACTAAGGTGAGATGTGAGAGCCGAAGGGAAAGTGTCCGATGGATAAAGTTGGTATCATTTGGACACGGATTGTTGCGACCGGGGGAAGAAGTTGTCGCGATACCAACCCTGAGGAGACTCCATCGGGATAACTCCCCTTGTCACGCGTGGACATTAGCGGCATCGAGGCTGGGGTGTAGTGAGGTAAGTCTAAGATCCTTGGAGCCTTGCAACCTCCAAGGGTTAAGGCACTCTCTACACTCAGTGTGATTGATGCCGGTAATGGTCCGAGAGAATAAAATGAATGTGTGGTCGTGATGGTAAAATGTCAATTTGAGATATGTTCTACCCCAGTAGTTGGGAGATGGATGGCAAGTGAGAGCCACCTTAATTATATTTGGATTTACACATGTGATTTGTGAGTACCATCACGTACCTCCATTAAGCTGTATGAGATCTAGTTGGTAGTGGTCTGTGTTGATGATTGTTCCCCTGTTAGTAAATTATTGCTATGGTATGCCTTGTTAATTCGAATTGCACTATGTTTACTTCCGGTTATACTAGTATGTGTAGGACATCTAATCAAGCACGAATAAGTCTTGCGAGTACCCCGTACTCACCTAGGATATTCCTAGATCATTGCAGGTGAGCCAGCGGTCGAGGAATTCTTTGACGATGCCTAGTGTAATGGTTTTCCTTGGTTAGCTAATCGACTCAGGGGATAGGTTGTGGCTTTGGTCAGCGGCTAATGTGCTGCTGTGGGACTCATTCACTTTCTTCCGCTGTTGTTTAAATACTCCGTACCCGGATATGTTTCCGGTTGTGACCGACTGATGTAATCTTATAGTCCGATGTGGACATCTGCTAGTGATATCGTATTGTAGAGCTTCGTTGTGGTATACAAGTTGTTATTCAGGCTGCTCATACACAGTGCGTGAATGGTATGAAGTGTATGGGTATGTCGTGAAGAGTCTAAGCCGTTCCTCTTTTTACTAAGTCGAGCAGGAATTGGTTGAGTGACCCGTTGGCTGAGATGCTGTGCCAGCCAGGCAGGGTGTGGGCGTGTTCTACCGGGCTTTCGAGCGACCCACTGGCTTCCGAGCTAGGTTAGGGTGTGGGTAGAATCGCCGGGCTCCTCCAATCTTGTTTGTCGTGGTAGGAATTGGGAACGACTATGAATCTTCACCGGGTCATGGAATCGTATGTGACTCTGGGCAGTGTAGTCGCTTCCGGCCGGCTTGTGTTGATCAGGTGTCGGCTCACTCCACCTCGGTGTGTACGGCGCAGGTACCGTGCCACCAGGTCAACTGGTCCTTCGGCCCTTGGCGACCACTCGTTCCCTTAGTCATATGCAATTCCGGGTCCGTGACAGCGGCTCCCCCCCCCCGCGACGCAGGCCGGATCGCGCCCGCGGCCGGCGAGGAGGAGATCGCGTGCGTGGGCCGCGACGTCCGGTTCTCCGCGCCCAAGGCCCGCGAGGAGCGGCCTGCGCGCTCGCGGCCCCGGCCCACGACCAACCCGTAGCAGCTCTCCTCGGAATGCACGCCACCAGACTGAACGGGACAGCAGTCTCTTCTCAGTTTTTAACACTGCTAAACATCTATATGAAAATAAATTATTAGACGAAGATTATAAGCATTTGGAGAAGAAATCTGCTAAAAATCTTTCTATACAGGTCCACAATTTCTCGCACTCTGAACTGTATTAAATAAAACTCAGTCTTTCATAGAGTAGTGCATACAGCAAAGTATAATAGTACAACTAATTGAAGGAACTAAAAAGGTTACGATCACTGGCCTCTTCCCCTCTTATGCCTCGGTGGAATGTGATCTGAGGGGAAAGTGAAATGCTCGCTTGGTCTTGGGTTTGTTCAGAGACTGTACTGAGGAGTCTCATAAGTTTCCTGATCCTCTTGAGTGTCTTGAGTAGGGTATGGTTGACTAGGAATTTGGCTGTTAACGATCTCCTGACGTCCAAACAAATTTTCGACTCACTTATGACCCTGTTGGTGAGACGAACCAGGCTCGAAATTTCCTCCTCCAACTAGGGACTGGTATTGAAGTGAAAATCTCATAAATGGATTTTGGTAAATAAAAGCACCACCGTGGGGAGGCGAGTCAACTTCATCTAATGTCTGAAAAATTATCGGAATAAAGGGTACGTCAATTAAGAAAGAAGTTTATTATTTTGAGAACAATAAATTTAATTTGACATACCTGACTAAATGTTCCTCTCGGAGAACCTTGCAACGGCTCATGTGGTGAATCGATCACGTACTATGTGAAAAATGTACCATTTCTCAGATAAAATTTAAGTCCGTCGTATTGGGTGCAACGAGGATATGCGATAAGTTAAAAAAAACCTGAAGGTGTCCACCGTGTCGTGTTGAGGAGTCTCGCTGTAGCAACGTGTCCTCCCGGAGCTATGAAAGTAAGTGCGAAGATTAAGTACACAAGATACGCACAATCTGTGCACACATAATTTAAAAAATACCATACATCGGTAGCTACACCGGAATGAGAGGTCTGGCCTTCGTCCTGCGTCGAGTCGTACTGCATAAATAAAGTGACCATTGCAAAAGACTAAGTACACTTTCTGAACATTGCAATGCGTTCTTGTGAAAAGTAAAGCACACCTTATGTCCTGTACCAGCTCGTCTTGACGACATCCGCATGAGTGATGTGTCCCCACGTACGTCGGACTACAAATAGCATCATGGCAATTACACTCTCAGTGTACATTTGTGCACCATGTATGTGTGACTAATTATGCGCACCTGATGTCCTCGACCAGCTCGTCTAGAAGAGATCATTTGTAGGGACGTATCTGCCCGTCCATCTATGTGTGCAACCTTGTACTCGCATTGGGACAAGTCGAGCCCGCAGGGCCCATCGCGTATTATATTCGGCCTGTAGAACACTAAGAGTTCATTCATTGTACCTACGTACCAAACCAAAATTTGAATATCATGTAAACATTATTTTTTTCTCAATTTAACTATAGCCAAAATAGTGTATATTTAATATTAGTTTCTCATATCTTCTCATTTTACCAGCATAAACTAATTTAAATAACAGTAAACTCCTCAGCCGTGCCTAACAAATTTTTTTGTACGTACTCATTTTTCTCCCAATTAATCTGTACAGTACTTACATTATGCTAGTTTCTGTCAAATAAGTTCAACGTCAACATCTTTCATACATATGTACCCAAACCATAACATAGAATAACAATGTCATTTGCCGCACTTAAATGGCTAAACGTGATGTCACTTAACTAACATTAAGCTAATCAATCAACTAATCACATAATTTCATGCAACATGGATTTACCTTTTCTGAATTTAACTTCTACACGAGCTAATTTTACTCCCTAAACCTTGAAATTCCACTGTAAATCTCCATGGAACCATGTTTCAGTGCTACATTAAATAAAATAAGAAAATAAATTTACAAATTCTTGAGACAACTGCCGCGTCTGCATGCATGGTATAACAATAAACTAGACCAAGATAACTAAAGTCTTAACATTGTCATTTATCTAATTGCAGCATAAATAAAAAATATAATAACGTCTCGCATGTAAAAGAAATTTACCTTCATGTCTAGGTCTCGACTTGATGTTCAGTTTCTTCAACTACTCGGATGGCTAATTTTGCTCTTTGTACCTTCAAAATCCATTGCAAAAGTCCATCTTGTACTACGTCTAAGTTCAGGGAGACGAGTTTCAGTGTACATTAAATATGAAGCTAAATTTACAAATTCTCGAGAGAACTGCATTTTATGCATGCATGAAATAATAGTCAACTTCATAACTAAAGTCATAACATTATCATTTATCTAATTTCAGCCTAACTAAAAAATATGATAACATATTGCATGTAGAAGAAATTTACCTTTCTAGCTAGGTCTCAAGTTGATCTTCAATTTTTCCTACTACTCGGATAGCTGATTTTGATCTTTTTTGCTTTAAAATCAGCGGTTCATACTCTTATGCTCATTTAGATTAGAGCGCAGAGGTAGAGACTGAGAGTAGAGCTAGATAGAGGGCAAAGGGAGAGGAGGGCCGCGAGAGAAAAAAGAGAGGACCACAGCAATAGCTGAATATAAAGAGAGAATGGAATCTCTCTCGCGTGAGGAAAGGAGAAAGCAACAAATTTAATTGACAATTGAATGACAGATGAATGACAGCGCTCGGAATCTTCCCGTGCAGAGCCGACAACAGAAAAAGAAAAGGAAAACGCGTTCCCGAGCCGAGAATTCCGCGCAGCCGACAGGGAAAAAAGGGGAAAAACACGTCGCCTGTCGGACGCGCGACCTGGGCCGCGTCGTGGGCCACGGCCACGAGCTCCAGGCCGAGTCGCGGGCCATGCATGCGATCCCCGCCGTCGCGGGCCAGGCAAGCGAGGCGCCTCCTTCACGGGCCCCGGGCGCGATCCGCGTCGCCTCGCGGGCCGATGGCGCGGCCTGCAGGGAGCTCGCGGGTGGGGGCCGCGACGACGAGCCGTTGCGGGTGTGGCGCGTGATTTTCCCTTGTCGCGGTTCCAGCGCGCGACTTGTCCACGTGTCGATTGCCCAGAGCGTCGCGGGGATAGATTTGTCGTTGCACTTGGCCGGGGGCCAAATCCGGCATTGCAACTCCGCAAATACGGCTTTTTTCCTGTTTAGCAGAGGGACCGGTTCTCATCTCTTTCTTCTGGACACTCATCTTTGTATTGTACCGACAGGAAGATTTTCTTAGACATCCTTCTATTTCATACGCCGCACATGCTCTTATGTATCAGAAATTGGATTTTGATAAGTATCATCTGAATATTTTGTTGCTTAAAATCATCCAAATTTTTGGAGTGTTAGTTTTTCTTGGACATAGGTTTGCAACGAGGAGACATAGGATGGTAAACAAAAAGCTTGATGGGAAAAACTGGATTAAATTTCTCAAGAACAAATAGCAAGGCAGATCAGCTCATGCAGTTCCTCGACCTATGGTCTTGTCTCTAAAAGAACTCTCTTGATCCCTTGCAATGCTATCGAACTCAACAGATCAACGACGAGTCAAATTTTTAATCAATGATGGATTTAGGATCCGTCGTTGATCGTTGGTCATCAACAACGGATTTTTTACCCATTATTAATAAGTTTCATTATCTGTCATTGATGGATGTTGGTGATCAATGACGGGTTGCTCTCTCTATTCATCGTTGATGACTTCGTTTGGACTGACGGGCATGGAAGAAAATATGTCGTTGATAGCTTCATCTGGACTAACGGGCTCATAAGGGGCCTCGTCATTAATGACTTCACTTGGACTGATGAACTCATCAGGAGTCTCGTCGTTGATGGTGATACCTTCACTGAAGATCCGTTTCTATGGTCTGTTGTTGATGAATGTTTTCTCACTAACGGGCCTCTTAAACTACTCGTCGTTGATGACTGTTTCACCTTAGTAGGTTTTTTCCTGTTTTTGGCTAGCATCGAGAACTGCTAGCCATGCCTTCTGAAAAACATTTCACAATTCACAAATAGACACAAGCATTATTCCATCATAGATCATATATATTCACACAAGCATTCCATCACAGATCATAAATTAACAAACACACCATCAAGGCCCCAGAATTACAACCTGCTCATATGCACGTTTGGTTTGAATACCCGAGAAACTATTCAACATAACCGTTGAATAGTCCGACACCATGCCAACATATCATACGAACACCACATGTCCACCACGTTGTATGCAACCACCATTGGCCAAACCGGGCAAAGACACAACATCGCAACATGAGCTTAATGGAATTTCAAAACCCTGTAAAGAACTTGTTTTTACTAGGTTAAAAGTTTCTCCCGAGTCAACGTAATTGATGGAAATCTCTTCATGAGGAACTTCCTCGTTATGCTCATCCTAAGTCACATTATTTCCTATTATAGGTGTATGATCCTTTAGTTTAACGGTGTCGATTTGTGTGCACACATCCTTGCTGGTGTCTTCCTCCATAGGGAGGTTCATATCTGAAATTCCATTCGATTTTGGCTCCACACTTGTGACAGATCTCAATAGGCTCCACTTCTTCTTCTTTCTTTAGGGTACTTCATTGATTTGAGTAGGCAAGTTCCCTTGCCCCCTTTTCCCCGAACATCTCCTAGTAGTAGGGGTTTGGGAAGGCGGAATCCTTGGCTCTTATTAGAATAAGAAAGCCTTTGGATGGGGATGGTAGGAGGTATGACCTCTCCCTGGTGCATATCTTGCGGTGTATGCAACTTTGCAATGCCTATATGGTCAATAAAGTAATCGGGCAGTTAATTCACTAATGCTTGCAAATAAATTATTCTTTGAACCTCAGTGTTTGCCAAAATGTGGATCCCAGTGGCTTCCCACTGCATTTTTTTGACATTTTCCATCAAGGTTCAATTTTCTCTCCCTATTGTCAGGAATAGATCATCATCGAAGAAAAATCAGGAAACGTTGATGTATACAAGTCCCTTGTTAAGGGGACTAAGTACTAAATAATGGATGACGATTCAAATCTGACATGTATCCCAGACTTCTTGTGTGGGCTCATAGCGGTTCACTAAGATGGTGAGATGGGTATATACACATTGCACCCAATTCTTCGAATATGTGTAACTTGGGGTTGCATTTCCCACACTAGTTCATGGGGTGATGTGGTATTATATGCAGATGTCCTAAGGTTAATAAGAGCTGCTACATGCAAGGCTGCGTGTCCCCAACAAGATGTTGGTAATTTGCAATTCTACAAGAGGGAACTGGCAATAAATTTGATTCTCTTAATCAATGCCTCTGCGTGGTACAAAATGCTCTACCTTAATCCCCATCACCATGCGATAATCATTGAATGCTTTTGAAGTAAACTTTCTAGCATTATCCATTTTGATGGATTTGATGTGGTGATAAGGGAATTTGGCCTTCAATTGAATGATCTGGGTAACCAACTTTGCAAAAGTGTGATTCCTCATTCAGAGCAAACATACATGTGACCATTTGGTGAATGCATCTATTAATACCATGAAGTAATAAATGGGCCAGAAATGGGCTGAATAGGCCCGTAGATATCACCTTGGATTCATTCTAGGAATGCCGGATTTTCATCCCTTACTTTCAGTGAAGATGGTCTGGTGATTAATTTCCCTTGTGCGCACACGGCGCGCATGAAATCTTCCTGATTTGGGAAGTTCTTAATGCTAAGAGTGTTACTGGTGGCATTATTTATAATTATTCTCATCATTCCTAGACCTAGATGGCACAGTCTATCATGCTAGAGACGGAACAATTTTGAGCTTCTGAAGGTTATTTTTAGAGCTATGTACACTTCGTGTGGTTTTATTCGAGTGTAGTATTATAACCCGAATGTGAAGAAAAGGAATTTTTTTACCTCTTGCTTTTCGTACCCCTCATGCTTCATGATGAGGAGGTATTCTTTGCGGGAGTCATCCTCAGTTTCAATGTGAAATCCATTTGCTCGGGTGTCTTTGAAAATAAGGAGAGTCCTTGTAGATTCGGGGTATAACGTATCATCTTCAAGGACTAATGTAATACCCATTGGTAGAGCGATAATGGCTCTTTGTAAACCTACTGTCGGCGGAGAGACGCCTCTAGCGGTGGTCCGGTTGGACCCCCTTTGGGATTCGGCCGGGGGTGCAGTAGGAGTTCTTTTGTGAGCCGGTGATGATTTTTGGAGAGGAGGATCTGATGCAGGAGACGCAGAGATTTACCTAGGTTCAGGCCACCTCAAAGGTGTAAAACCCTACGTCCTGCTTTGTGTGTGTGTGTATTGATATGCGAAAGATTACAAAGGTTGGAAGAACCCTAGCTAGCTCGAGAAGAACTTCGTGTAAGGAAGGTCTAATCTTACAATTGCCCAACCAAAGGTTCAACCTAGAATTGTCTAACCAAAGATCCAACCCTCTGCATGGCCTCGGTTCTCCCCTTATATACCCGGGGGTTTACCACAGTGGCCGGAGGGTATTGTTGGCGACGTGGGCACTACAGGGCTACCCACGCCTTCATTTAATGCGCGGTGTAGACTTCCGCGCCGGATGTCCCCTCGCCGCGCCTCGGAACGGGGACTCTGACATCTTTATGCTCGGCGGGTCCCGCGGACGGAGACTTACCGGGCTTCTTCTGACAGGGTTGGTGAGACACCCGCTCCTGGGCCCTGGGCGTCAGCAACCAAACCTGCGCACCGGAGCACGTGGTGACGTGACACAAGGGGCGAAAAGGTTGACAGCGACAGGGGCGTGTGGTGCGGCGCGCCCGGTCGGTCAACAAACCTGTCAGCCGGGCCCACCTCTCGGAATGGGCGATAGCCAACGGGGCTTTCGCCTGAGCGGGTGGGGCCCGGCCTGACCGTCATCATGCCCTCACAGGGCTTAGGTTTTCTTGTCGAAATGACGGGTATTAAATGCCTCTGCCAGGGCTGAAGCTTGTTGGAGAAGCTAACCGCTCGATGACATGCCCGGAGGAGGGCCCCACGGGGGGACACGACAACCCCCGAGCACTTCGGCCCCGAGCAGTTCCTTGACTAGGAGGGGCGCCAGCTGTCCCAGGCTGCCCCCAGGCGGCCTCGAGCGCTCGGGGAGCACTCGTTGGAGGGCCACTCGGGGTCCCTTACGGGGGGGAGCTCCAGGAGGAGTGCTCGGGGAGCATCCCGAGCACCCCCCTGGGCCCCACACCTCTCGGGACGCCGGGCGCTCGGGAGAGGGGCCCCGAGCGCTCCCTTGATTCCTGAGCCTTGGACTCTCGGGAGCCCAAGGCCTTTTCTGGTTACTTGCGTGGATGCGATGCCCGAGGAAGGCCCCCGAGCACTTAGGCTTGACCGCCGGATCCACTTGACAGCCGGGGCGGGGCCTACACCGACTCGGCCGCCACGTGTCTCGCTCCGCGACATCTGATTGGCCTCCGCCGGCGGTTCGGGGGACCCTGGGCCCCATTCCGCCGACAGCAGCCCCCGGCCTTGTCTCCCAGCGACGGCCCGAGGGGCCGCGACTGGGGATAAGGCCTTTCTTTCTTGGGCCAAGCAAAGATGCCGGCCCATCTTCATGCATCCTGCGGAGGGGCGCTTTAACACGTGCGCACGCGCGGAATGGAAGGGAGGCCCAATCCGCGGGCTCCGTCCGGCGGCGACACTTCGATTTTCACCCCGCGCGGAAAAGGCGCGCTGCTTTTTGCACTACCTGCAGAAGGTTGCGTGCTCCGGGTTTCGTGCAGCCGCATCTTTACTGCCAACGGCAGTAAATTGGCAGCCCATGATTGCGCGAAAATTGCCGGGTGCGGGGCGGTTGATCTTCTGCGGTTTTCTTCTTTAAAAGAGAATGACCCCACACCTTTTCAAACTTCCGAATCCTGCGCAAACGCTCTGTCTCCAAAGCTCTTGCGCTCGCTTCATCTTCTTCCTCTCGCCGCCTCCTTCTTCGCCTCTCGAAAACTTCCTTCGCCACCACTCTGCCGCCGCCATGACCCGCCGCAAGAGCCGCCGGACCTCCCCGACCCCGGACCCACCCGCCGTGATCCCCAGGTCCCGCTTCCTCAACGAGGAGGCGGTGGACAAGATCCGGCTGCTGACGGTGCCGGAGCCGTGGGCAGATGAAACGGTGATCTTCACCAGTTTCATCACGGCCGGGCTCCTTCCGCCTTTCTCGCCGTTCTTCATGGCGGTTTTGGCGGAATACGGGATCCATCTTCTGCATCTCACCCCGAACTCCGTCGTGGTGCTGGCGATCTTCGCCCACCTCTGCGAGATGTTTGTGGGTGTCATGCCGTCGGTGGCCCTGTTCCGCCATTATTTCGTCCTTCGCTCGGTCGGGAAGAGCCGGGGCTCCGCCCGAGTGGAGGTCAGCGGCAGCGCCAACTTCCAACTCCGAGGGAAGACCGCTTCGCCCTACATTCCGCAAGATCTGCGGAACAAGTGGGATGACTGGCGCCAGCACTGGTGTTACATCAACACCGATCCGGCGGAGTCTCTCCTCATCCCCGAAGCGCCGGCGGAGCACCAGCGATCGTGGGAGTATCTCGCCGGCGAATACAGCGACCTTTGGATGATGGTGGAGCGCATTTCCCAACTCCGGGAGTTGGGTCTGACCGCCACCATGGTCGTCGGTGATTTCTTGCGCCGCCGGCTAGCGCCGCTGCGGCAACGCAGGCGGCCGGCGTGGATGTACACCGGGGACCAAGACTACGGCCGGACGGCGACCGGCGTCGACAGCAATCTGGACCCCGAGGCGATGGCGATGACCCTGAGGATGCTGCTCGGGGTCCAGGACGCCTCGCTCGACGAGATGCCGCGGCCGGACTTGCCGCTCTGCATCCACGCGGACCGCTAGGCCATCCTGGACATGATGACGACGTGCGATGCCCATGGCATCGAACGTCCGCCGAAGGATGGCGAGCGCAGGCCGGCCGGGTCCATCCGGATCGCCGCGGATGAGGAAGAGGCGGAGGCGGCGCAGGCGGCTAGGGCACCGAGCGCCTGTCACGGACCCGAAATTGCATATGACTAAGGGGACGAAAGGTCGCCAAGGGCCGAAGGACCAGTTGACCTAGTGGCACGGTACCTGCGCCGTACACACCGAGGCGGAGTGATCCGACACCTGACCAACGCAAGCCGGCCGGAAGCGACCAAAGCTGCCCAGAGACACATACGATTCCCTGACCCGGTGAAGACTCAGAGTCGTCCCCGAATCCTACCACGACAAGCAAGGTCGGAGGAGCCCGGCGATTCTACCCACACCCTAACCTAGCTCGGAAGCTAGTGGGTCGCTCGAAAGCCCGGTAGAACGCGCCCACACCCTGCCTGGCCGGCACAGCATCTCAGCCAGCGGGTCACTCAACCAACACCTGCTCGACTTAGTAGAAAAAGGTACGGCTTCGACTCTTCACGGCATACCCATACACTTCATATCATTCACGCACTGTGCAGGGGCAGCCTGGATTAACAACTCGGATATCATCACAAAGCTCTACAATACGATATTACTAATAACTGTCCATGACGGGACAACATATTATATTAGTCGGTCAGAACCGGAAACATATCCGAGTACGGAGAAGTTAAACAACAGCGGAAGAACAGTAAATGAGTCCCACAGCGGCACGGTGACCGCTGCCCAAAACCACAAACTATCCCATGAGTCGAACACTACCGAGGAAACAGCAATTTCAGGCATCATCGAAATAGTCTGCACCCACCGGCTCACCTGCAAGCTCTAGGAATAACCTAGGTGAGTACAAACGTACTCGCAAGACTTATTCGTGCTTGATTAAATGTCCTACGCATACTAGTATAGCAACAATTAAACATGAATGCTTCTCAGAGTAACAATATACAAGTTAAGAACATAACATTAACAAGATGAAGTAAAGACAAGCTAAGTAACAATCTAACTCAGGATACAAACATACCACAACCAATTCACCACGAAATCAAATCCGCAAATCCAAATCCATTGGGGCAGCCCATGAGTCCAATCCAAATCAATCCATTAAACATCATCCATTAAACATTATCCAATTCGATTAGGGCAGCCCCTAAGTCAAATCCAAATTGATCCAGCATCCACACATGTTCATTTTAATCTCTCAAACCGCTACCGAAAACTCAACCACTGCAGGCATACTGAGTGCATAACAGTTTGGAGGTCATGAGCCTCCAAAGTGCATGGAGGCTTACCCCAGCTATCCTCAGCGTTGCTTCTCGCTAACGTTCCCGTGTGATAAGGGATGGTGACACGCTGAAGATAGGGTTGGTGTGACGACAAAACTCTACTTACTCCTGGGTCGCCATCACCCCGCAATTAACACCAACCGTACCCATTGTGCACGCCCTCGGCTCTCCCAACTCACTTAACAATTTAGTTGAAGAGCCATTAGATGTTCTCGACGTAAGACACATCCAACACATGCTAGTGTACGCAACTTGCGACGATTCACCGATAAACATTCATACACATAGCACATATAAAAAGGGCATACACAAGAGTACGGGAAGTAAAGATGCAACAAGCTCTGCTTGCCTTGATCTGGTTGTTCCTGGTCTTGCGTGAGGTCGTAAGCCGGGTGGTCTCCTTTTTCGGGCTATGGTGTTAGGTTAACTTGTCGAAGTTACGGGGGAGCATGCGGGAGAACTCCAGAATTCTCGAAACACCGGTAAGAAGCAAGCGACCTCTAAAAAGGGAAAAAGCAACCCTAAGAAACTAATTCGAAAAGGGCGAAGATGCATGAATGCCAGTGATATGGATGCAACTACGGTAAATTAAAATGAAGTGTACAATTACACAGGCAGGTTAGTTTTCATTTCGGATTTTGGTTTAGTTTTAGATGTGTTATAACTTTAATCATGGATGAACTTAGAATATGAATGCATGCAGGAAATATGATATGCAACTAAGGACAAGGGTTTTTAATCTGTAATTAGGACTAGGGCTCCTTCAATTGATATTGTTGGGTAGAATGTTTATTTCTAATCTTTAGCAAATTGAAGGTGATTAACAAATATGGGTACAACTAACAGGTACTAGAGTCATCATTGAACTGGGATGCCCAAATCTTACTAACGACTAATAGTTTAGTTGTGAGGTACCAAAAGCTCTAAGCATGTATATCAGATGTATCCTAATCGACCATCTTCCTTAACCGAGGCCATAAGCAGCTAAGATACTAGTTAAATCATATACGCACCCTTCCGTAATTTCTTTAATTAGACAGTTAGGAGAGTTAGCTACCGGTGAAAAGGGTTGGGAGGGTAGTTATATCCTAAACCTCATTCCAGTTAATGATCACAATGAGTTCTTATGTACGAACTGCCATACACGGTAAACAGCTTATCTTGCATGTAATCAGCTTGCCAAATTATTTCAATGATAAGCACTCAGTTAAGTCTTATTCGGACAACACAATCATCAGTGGTATTAATGCATATTCATGGTGGCATGTGCCATATTCTCCTTCATTATTTCTTTACAGTCGCCTACTACTAAAGTATATTTAGCTATCCTTAATATCTCAATAAGGTGACTACTAGCTCATTAGGGGAATGTAGTTAAACCAAGGTTCAAGATAATGCGCAAACATTTCGAAAACAACTGAGCTCAGCTTATACACTATACTTCGGGTGTCCTCATGTTATTAGCAGTATTGTTAAGATGCCCAAAATGGTTAACCTATTATTAGTGTGCTCGGATACTCGTATGGCTAATGAACGTTAATCGGTACTGATCACTTATCAGTTTAATAACATTAAAGTAATTCGGATACAAGGGCATCTTCTCCAGCAACCTAAACCCGGCACAGCCTCTGCCATTTCAGCTTAACCAACAGACATATATATATATATATATATATATATATATAGCCAGAATCAAGTGTAGCTCTGTTCTTTCCCAGGTTTTCTTTTTTAAGCGTTGGTTGTCACAGCAAAGACCCAAACCTAACGCAGCATTTGTTCTTAACAATTTTAAACTCTCAATCATGCGTGCATCAACTCAGATACTTAGCATCATTGTAGACTAGCTACTGCTAATCCCGAAGGTCATCAGCATGCATCTATACCTTACGTCGACGGCGAACCAAGGGGAGCTTCAACGGCAGCTGGCAAGCAGGAGCTTCACTCGGGTGGTGCCTGGCTCGGATGCGACAGGTGGATGGATGGGGATCAGACGGCGACAGCGCAGACGACGGCGGAGACGACCATCTCCTCAGCGGGCTTGGGCACGGTGGAGCACAGGCGATGAGGAGCGGAGCCCGGGGTTCAATGGCGGCCGGCGGCGAGAGGAGGTGGAGATGCCGCGCTGGGGAGCTGACGGACGAGCTCGCCGGCGAGGGCGCGCGGCAGGGCGCGGCAGAGGGGGCAACGACGCAGGGGAGCCCGGGCTTGGCGTGTTGGCGGCAGAGCAAGGGAGAGAGGCGCGACAGACTTGGGCGGCGGGGGCGCATCACAGCGGTGCTCGACTGGGGAAGAACGCGGGGCAAGGCCCACGGGGCTGCTGGCGAGAGGAGCAGCGGTGGCTCGGACAGGGGATGAGGGCGGCGACCGGAGATGGGGGCAGAGCCCAGGGGAGAGGAGCGGCGCACCAACCGGCGACGCAGGGCAAGGGAAGAGCTCCGGCCAGGGGTTGAAGAAGATGGGGGCAAAATATTCAAATGCTCATGCATGTAAGAAATTCTTGGATGGATTGAAAGATTAGGAGGCAGGGAATTCGGTGGTATAACATGCAGGGCTTCATTCCCATATTTTGGATGGGATTTGTAAGAGAGAAGGGGGCTGGTTTTGTTGGTGTTTTGAGAAGAAGAAAGGGGAATGCCTGTGCTGTGCGTGGAGAAGAAGAGAGAGAGCGGTGGGGGAGGGAAATAAGAAAAGAGATAGGGAGAGGGAAGAAGGAGCTGCTGGGTGGGCCCCACGGCAGGAGAGAGGGAAGAACTTTCTCTTTTATTTTGATATTTGCTGCTCAAAGGCTAAATTAACTAGGGTTCCAAAAAAATAAAATTTGAATTCTAGGGCAGGAACCATTTCTCCAAATATTTTTCAAAACATTAGGACTTGAAGTCAATAAGATGGTTAACTTTTAAAGGCAACATTTCATTTACACCGGAGGAGAGGAAGTTAACTTAGTTAGCTTCTTCCAACATTTTGTCCGAGAAGGAAACTGCGGGAGATAACCTGATCTTGATATACAAGTGAGCTCCAATTAACTGGTAAAAGTTTTTGATAGCTGGGATGTTAGGAACATGCATGAATTTTTGAGTCGTGAGTTTTAGTGACATTAGTTTCGCTATTCGATTTTTGTGTTAATCTTAAGGGTACATGTTAGGGATTTTAATCGAAATCATTGTTTGAACTACCTATATGCATGCATGTAAGGGAAGAACTCCAATTTATTCACGATGATCTTTACTATTCTCGTGTCGTAAAATTTGGGTCATTACAAAACCTACCCCTCTTAAAAGAATCTCGTCCCGAGATTCCTACGGTAAAGAAGGGAAGATGAGGTATTGAACTTGCAGCAAGTCTTTGATGAGGTATCAAGCTGTCGACAGTGGGGAAGCAGAATCACTTCTTGACTTTTACACTAGTTCTGGAAAGAGAAAAGTAGACATGATTATCATTCTTAGAAATGGCTTCTCCTTCGGGGAGAGGAGAGGGAAGCTAATGTGGTGATCCATCGAAGGGGGATCGCGGATTTTATCTCCTGCTAGAGTTATTGTCATTATCTGATTTTTCAAATAAGTTGATTGGTGTTTGCTAAACTATCCACCGAGGATGAGATATGTACATATTCTATAAAGTTTCATCGTACTTTATCTTAGTTTAAATAAGGTGTGTGGGTGTGTGTGGGTGTTTATGCAGGATTCCAGCTTTAATAGGCTCTACACTTGGTTAGGAGAAGCAGCGAAGGTAGAAAGAGCAAAACCATCTAGGGGACGTTGCGAGGATCCGCAGTCCTGCAAACTCAGAATTCAAGATTGTTGGTTTGAGTGAGAGGAACTGGTGTGAGCAAATGATCTTAGCTCAAGTGTGGAATTGAGGAGAGGGTGGAAATGTGATTCCGAGGTAAAAGAAATGATTACTTCAGATTGGAAAGAAAGAATAGCGAATGTGAGAGCTGGCCGCAGACCCTGGTACTTACTTTCATTATTTTAGGATGAGTTTGAGATCCCCTTTGCCTGAGGACAGATTAGGTGCTATTTTTGGATAATTATGCTTCCATTAGGATAAGAAGAAACAAGGTGATATGGGTCAAAGAGTTTGAGGGTACGGTCCAGGGAGGGACAATTTCAGGAATTGTCGGGACCGAAGAATAGTCTCGTACTACACATAGTGCCATCAACGAGGAGTTGGCCAGACTCCCTATTGGTGTTCTACGTGAGCACGAAAGCATTCCGGGGTACCGAGTACACCCCCATATATATACCGAAGTATTCTCAGAACAGGTATGTATGACATGTATGGGGGGGGGCAATTCCGATCCATCCAACATTTTGGAAATTAAAATGGTTAAGGTAGAACGGATCATCTTTAAGATTGGTCTGAGGTCTCGTTCAATTCTGCTAGTAAGGTTTATTAGATGAAAATGGTCGCGCTGTACAGGTGATAGTTCAAAATTGTCGGGACCAAGGAATAATCCCGTACCACATGTAGCACCACCAACGAGGAGGTGATCAAGCTCCCTATTGATGTTCTGCCATGGGAACGGCAGCATTCCAGGATACCGAATGCTTGCGCATGAATTCTGAATAATCCACCATGTACAGATTCACGTCCTCGAGGTAAAACAAGACATTATAAGATGGGTCTTAAACTTCCTTCAATCCTGGTGAGAAGGAGGGAGGGAAAAACTGAACCAGCGCTTAGATCCACTTGAATTTAGTTGAAGACGTCGGCTTAGGGCAGGAACTAAGAGATGGAGAACACAAAAGGTTGACAAGGAATTTTGCGTTGCCATCAAATGGGCATAAGGAAAAGAAGGTGGAGACATGGAGGTTACTAGAATTAGAAGACTTGATACAAAGAAATATCTCCTGGGCTTGAGGGAGCAACTTCGAATGGGGCATCACTTTCAGTTGAGGCGTATGGCAATAGGTATTCTTCTGGTTCATGTCATGACATTCTTCGATTATATCAAGGGGATGGAGGATGGGAATAAGACCAGTAGTTAAGCCAGCGGGATTTTAGGTTATTAGGTTAAGCTTAAAACGGTCAATCTCTTATCGTGAACATGAGAGACGAACACTTGGGAGTTTCTTCAGATGAGTTTCTGGGCAACTAAGAAAAATCCTCAAGAAGGTGTCCTTGGGGGAAGGAAGGTGAATAACCACCCCTGAGAGCGAAAATGGGTTCCATCCACTTACTCTGAAATGGACAAAAGAACGGTCGTTTATTCAAGATGCTACCTAAGTATGGGGGGGAGGGAATGGTTGGTTATCACTCACTTGACTCGGGTATGAAAGTTAAGCTAGCAAAAGACCTCACAGTGCAAGGTTGGACTAAAAGAGATATGCTCATGGTCGCAGGGGGAAATGTCATGGTGCACAAATCAATTTCTTTAAATAGGTGGAATGTTCTGAGTTAAGGAGGAATACTTAGAGGAATTGAATTAACGGAAAATATACCGACAGGACTCTTGGGTTTTCCGAGATCTCTAAACCAAGACGGAACTAGATGGATCAGGATTAACACATTGGGAATTATTGGTTAAGTTTGGGGTTTCTGATTGCACTTATGCGAAATTTGAGATGGGAATCATTTCTTGACATATAGTCATGAAGGGCATGAATTGTGATAAGGTGAGATAGAAGTGACTTGCGCAACCAAATCCAAACGTGCATATGGAACTAGAATACACGTTCACAATTTGCGCAAGAACTAGGAATTAACATCTCCCATATGAATAGCACACAATGTCCTTGCATATGGCTGAAATTGCCAACAGCTTTGAGTGAGATATTTCAACATAATATGCAAGAAAAGTGGGCAGCCATGATTTTCATATGAAAAGGTTGAATCCCTTGGCCAACTTTTAGAGGGAGGAACTTAGCTCAGAAGGTAAAGAAGCATTTAGGGGTTTTGCTGAAATTTCTGGACAACACACACTTTACCGGTGTGAGAGCCCACCACGATGGCATAATATGAGAGGAATCCTTCACCTTGAGGTACAGACCTCGAGGATTGGAATAGTGGGAATGTTCCACCACATCATGGAGGAGTTGGTCCATAAACTTGCTCAAGAGGTAGAGCGGAGAAACAAAAAGGAGGGCAAGGATATCAATGTCCCCCAAGAGTAAGGAATATTGGTTAGTCAGAAAATTAGTTAGCAAGGTAGGGTTCTCTAAGTCATCATTATGACGGAGATAAGTCTTTATGGTAAGATAGGGGAAAAGCAAGAGGATGGTGACTCCGGAACTTGGAGTGGAATACGAACTAATGGCACACTGTACATAGCACACTACTACAAAAAGGTCATCCACTATATCTTATCACTGACTAGCAGGAAAAAGCCCGTCAGACTTATCACTTATCACCGACGGGCAGCCGGATACACGTCAGTGGTGACTATATCAGATGTTCCGTTTCAGGGGAGAAAAGTCATCACTGACGGGCACAAATGTCTGCCCGTCAGTGATGACTTCGGCAGGAAACACGGGATTTCACGAAAAGTCATCACTGACGGGCACGAAGTTAGACCCGTCAGTGATGTCGAAGTCATCACTGACGGGCACAAATGTCTGCCCGTCAGTGGTGACTTCAGCAGAAACATGGGATTTCATGAAAAGTCATCACTGACGGGCACAAATGTCTGCCCGTCAGTGATGACTTCAGCAGAAACATGGGATTTCACGAAAAGTCATCACTGACGGGCACAAATGTCTGCCCGTCAGTGATGACTTCAGCAGAAACATGGAATTCACGAAAAGTCATCACTGACGGGCATGAAGTTATACCCGTCAGAGATGTCGAAGTCATCACTGACGGGCACAAATGTCTGCCCGTCAGTGATGTGAATCCCGCCAACTCAGAAATTTCAAAACCTGAAATTTTTCACTTATCACTGACGGGTTAAAAAGTCTGCCCGTCAGTGATGTGAATCCCGCCCAACTCCGAAATTTCAAAACCCGAAATTGTAGAATCCCGCCGGGTATATAATTCACCTCAGTGCAGCGCACTCCACTCAAATCCAGATCCATATTTCTCTCCATCTCCCTTCCACCTCCTCCTCTCCTCCTCTCCTCCTCTCCTTCCTAGAAGCACCCTCCTCAAGCATCCCACTGTGAGATCCTCATGCCCACTACCGGCCCCTTCTCCTCTCCAACTTCATGGAGTCACGGTGAGCACCCTCCTCTCCTCCCTTCCACCCTTCCACCCTTCCACCCTTCTCATCATTCTACTAGTGCCTAAATTTTTTATTTTTAAAATTTTTTCTCGTATTTTTTTAGCAGCTCTATTCCCTCACGGTTCGGAATCCACAAAAATTACTGCATTTGGAGCTCGGGAAGAAGTTCAACGGAGGGAACGGAGGGTTCGGTAGCGAAAATTATTCGTTCGGAGGATTCGGTAGGCCGAATTTGGAGTGAAATTTTTTTATTTTTAAAAAATTTTCTCGTATTTTTTTCTAGCAGCTCTATACTCCCTCACGGTTCAGAATACGCAAAGATTACTGCATTTGGAGCTCGGGAAGAAGTTCAACGGAGGGTCGAAAGAGGCGATATTTCGTTCGGAGGGGCAAAAGTCAGTCTTAGAGGGCGAATTTGGAGGTGAAAAAATGTACAAGTCTAAAGACATGTAAGTTTATCAGATGCGCCTCGTCGATACGGTCATTTTGAGTGGTCGTGGACCCAAAACGGACACCGTATGCAAAAGTTACGGCCGTTTTAGTGAAACCCTACCCGGCACTGCCCGGGTAGGGTTTTTTTTTACGCCTCTAAAAGGTCATCACTGACGGGCATAATACCTCGCCCGTCAGTGATGTGAGTCATCACTGACGGGCATAATACTTCGCCCGTCAGTGATGACTTTTTTCGCGCATCTAAAAATGTCATCACTGACGGGTGGATTGTTACCACCCGTCAGAGATAAGCTGATACCACTGACGGGTTTTGCCACCCGTCAGTGGTAACTTGTGTTACCACTGACCATTAATTACTGACGGGATCAGTACCCGTCACTGATAATGTTTTCCGCCCGTCAGTGTTGACGTTTTATGTAGTAGTGGCAATTCTGGCTTACAAAGATAGTTGTGCACACGATAATCATATAGAACAAGGATAATATTTAGCTGCAGAAGTAGATGTCGCGAATGGTCATAGAGCTTAACATGTTGAAGAATAGACGGTGACAAGGGTTAGGGTACTTGGGCAACATTGAAGAGATATAATTGCAAGGGAATGAATTCAGCTATACCACTTACTAAGAAGGCACAAGAGCAAGGGTTAAAGCATCGAAGAGACATGTTGCATAGGAAAGCAAGATGAGATGAGGGTTTACAATCATTTTGCAACCAAATGAATTAGAGAAGAAGGAAATTCAGATCTAAGCTTGAAGAGGATAAGAAGTAAAAATGAACCGTACTTAGTCTTGTTGAAACTCATTTTTAGTTTTATAAATACTTTTGACAACATCAGATCCTTAACTAACGACGACCTGCAATTGGCTTCCTACGGTCAGCTCGGCTCTGATACCAAGCTGTCACGGACCCGAATTGCATATGACTAAGGGGACGAAAGGTCGCCAAGGGCCGAAGGATCAGTCGACCTAGTGGTACGGTACCTGCGCCGTACACACCGAGGCGGAGTGATCCGACACCTGACCAACGCAAGCCGGCCGGAAGCGACCAAGCTGCCCAGAGACACATACGATTCCCTGACCCGGTGAAGACTCAGAGTCGTCCCCGAATCCTACCACGACAAGCAAGGTCGGAGGAGCCCGGCGATTCTACCCACACCCTAACCTAGCTCGGAAGCTAGTGGGTCGCTCGAAAGCCCGGTAGAACGCGCCCACACCCTGCCTGGCCGGCACAGCATCTCAGCCAGCGGGTCACTCAACAACACCTGCTCGACTTAGTAGAAAAAGGTACGGCTTCGACTCTTCACGGCATACCCATACACTTCATATCATTCACGCACTGTGCAGGGGCAGCCTGGATTAACAACTCGGATATCATCACAAAGCTCTACAATACGATATTACTAATAACTGTCCATGACGGGACAACATATTATATTAGTCGGTCAGAACCGGAAACATATCCGAGTACAGAGAAGTTAAACAACAGCGGAAGAACAGTAAATGAGTCCCACAGCGGCACGGTGACCGCTGCCCAAAACCACAAACTATCCCATGAGTCGAACACTACCGAGGAAACAGCAATTTCAGGCATCATCGAAATAGTCTTCACCCACCGGCTCACCTGCAAGCTCTAGGAATAACCTAGGTGAGTACAAACGTACTCGCAAGACTTATTCGTGCTTGATTAAATGTCCTACGCATATTAGTATAGCAACAATTAAACATGAATGCTTCTCAGAGTAACAATATACAAGTTAATTAAGAACATAACATTAACAAGATGAAGTAAAGACAAGCTAAGTAACAATCTAACTCAGGATACAAACATACCACAACCAATTCACCACGAAATCAAATCCGCAAATCCAAATCCATTGGGGCAGCCCATGAGTCCAATCCAAATCAATCCATTAAACATCATCCATTAAACATTATCCAATTCGATTAGGGCAGCCCCTAAGTCAAATCCAAATTGATCCAGCATCCACACATGTTCATTTTAATCTCTCGAACCGCTACCGACAACTCAACCACTGCAGGCATACTGAGTGCATAACAGTTTGGAGGTCATGAGCCTCCAAAGTGCATGGAGGCTTACCCCAGCTATCCTCAGCGTTGGTTCTCGCTAACGTTCCCGTGTGATAAGGGATGGTGACACGTTGAAGATAGGGTTGGTGTGACGATAAAACTCTACTTACTCATGGGTCGCCATCACCCCGCAATTAACACCAACCGTACCCATTGTGCACGCCCTCGGCTCTCCCAACTCACTTAACAATTTAGTTGAAGAGCCATTAGATGTTCTCGACGTAAGACACATCCTACACATGCTAGTGTACGCAACTTGCGACGATTCACCGATAAACATTCATACACATAGCACATATAAAAAGGGCATACACAAGAGTATGGGAAGTAAAGATGCAACAAGCTCTGCTTGCCTTGATCTGGTTGTTCCTGGTCTTGCGTGAGGTCGTAAGCCGGGTGGTCTCCTTTTTCGGGCTATGGTGTTAGGTTAAACTTGTCGAAGTTACGGGGGAGCATGCGGGAGAACTCCAGAATTCTCGAAACACCGGTAAGAAGCAAGCGACCTCTAAAAAGGAAAAAAGCAACCCTAAGAAACTAATTCGAAAAGGGCGAAGATGCATGAATGCCAGTGATATGGATGCAACTACGGTAAATTAAAATGAAGTGTACAATTATACAGGCAGGTTAGTTTTCATTTCGGATTTTGGTTTAGTTTTAGATGTGTTATAACTTTAATCATGGATGAACTTAGAATATGAATGCATGCAGGAAATATGATATGCAACTAAGGACAAGGGTTTTTAATCTGTAATTAGGACTAGGGCTCCTTCAATGATTCGTAGTTGTGGCAGATGAGAACACGGGGTCGTGATTATATTCTGGCCGTTAGGCGAGTTGTGGCACTAAGCATTTTAAGTTTGACTGTTAAGCTAGATTCTCTAGTATTCATATATTTAGAGGTTGCATGCATTTTCTACGAGTTCTACAAATTTAATCCAAGTGAGCATTTCATGTCTTCTTCTCGGTAGAGGGCAACAGGTTGGGTATCGACATTAACCATTACTTAACTCAGATGGTCATGATTAATATATTGTTGGGTAGAATGTTTATTTCTAATCTTTAGCAAATTGAAGGTGATTAACAAATATGGGTACAACTAACAGGTACTAGAGTCATCATTGAACTGGGATGCCCAAATCTTACTAACGACTAATAGTTTAGTTGTGAGGTACCAAAAGCTCTAAGCATGTATATCAGATGTATCCTAATCGACCATCTTCCTTAACCGAGGCCATAAGCAGCTAAGATACTAGTTAAATCATATACGCACCCTTCCATAATTTCTTTAATTAGACGGTTAGGAGAGTTAGCTACCGGTGAAAAGGGTTGGGAGGGTAGTTATATCCTAAACCTCATTCCAGTTAATGATCACAATGAGTTCTTATGTACGAACTGCCATACACGGTAAACAGCTTATCTTGCATGTAATCAGCTTGCCAAATTATTTCAATGATAAGCACTCAGTTAAGTCTTATTCGGACAACACAATCATCAGTGGTATTAATGCATATTCATGGTGGCATGTGCCATATTCTCCTTCATTATTTCTTTACAGTCGCCTACTACTAAAGTATATTTAGCTATCCTTAATATCTCAATAAGGTGACTACTAGCTCATTAGGGGAATGTGGTTAAACCAAGGTTCAAGATAATGCGCAAACATTTCGAAAACAACTGAGCTCAGCTTATACACTATACTTCGGGTGTCCTCATGTTATTAGCAGTATTGTTAAGATGCCCAAAATGGTTAACCTATTATTAGTGTGCTCGGATACTCGTATGGCTAATGAACGTTAATCGGTACTGATCACTTATCAGTTTAATAACATTAAAGTAATTCGGATACAAGGGCATCTTCTCCAGCAACCTAAACCCGGCACAGCCTCTGCCATTTCAGCTTAACCAACAGACATATATATATATATATATATATATATATAGCCAGAATCAAGTGTAGCTCTGTTCTTTCCCAGGTTTTCTTTTTTAAGCGTTGGTTGTCACAGCAAAGACCCAAACCTAACGCAGCATTTGTTCTTAACAATTTAAACTCTCAATCATGCGTGCATCAACTCAGATACTTAGCATCATTGTAGACTAGCTACTGCTAATCCCGAAGGTCATCAGCACGCATCTATACCTTACGTCGACGGCGAACCAAGGGGAGCTTCAACGGCAGCTGGCAAGCAGGAGCTTCACTCGGGTGGTGCCTGGCTCGGATGCGACAGGTGGATGGATGGGGATCAGACGGCGACGGCGCAGACGACGGCGGAGACGACCATCTCCTCAGTGGGCTTGGGCACGGTGGAGCACAGGCGATGAGGAGCGGAGCCCGGGGTTCAATGGCGGCCGGCGGCGAGAGGAGGTGGAGATGCTGCGCTGGGGAGCTGACGGACGTGCTCGCCGGCGAGGGCGCGCGGCAGGGCGCGGCAGAGGGGGCAATGACGCAGGGGAGCCCGGGCTTGGTGTGCTGGCGGCAGAGCAAGGGAGAGAGGCGCGACAGACCTGGGCGGCGGGGGCGCATCACAGCGGTGCTCGACTGGGGAAGAACGCGGGGCAAGGCCCACGGGGCTGCTGGCGAGAGGAGCAGCGGTGGCTCGGACAGGGGATGCGGGCGGCGACCGGAGATGGGGGTGGAGCCCAGGGGAGAGGAGCGGCGCACCAACCGGCGACGCAGGGCAAGGGAAGAGCTCCGGCCAGGGGTTGAAGAAGATGGGGGCAAAATATTCAAATGCTCATGCATGTAAGAAATTCTTGGATGGATTGAAAGATTAGGAGGCAGGGAATTCGGTGGTATAACATGCAGGGCTTCATTCCCAGATTTTGGATGGGATTTGTAAGAGAGAAGGGGGCTGGTTTTGTTGGTGTTTTGAGAAGAAGAAAGGGGAATGCCTGTGCTGTGCATGGAGAAGAAGAGAGAGAGAGCGGTGGGGGAGGGAAATAAGAAAAGAGATGGGGAGAGGGAAGAAGGAGCTGCTGGGTGGGCCCCACGGCAGGAGAGAGGGAAGAACTTTCTCTTTTATTTTGATATTTGCTGCTCAAAGGCTAAATTAACTAGGGTTCCAAAAAATAAAATTTGAATTCTAGGGCTGGAACCATTTCTCCAAATATTTTTCAAAACATTAGGACTTGAAGTCAATAAGATGGTTAACTTTTAAAGGCAACATTTCATTTACACCGGAGGAGAGGAAGTTAACTTAGTTAGCTTCTTCCAACATTTGTCTGAGAAGGAAACTGCGGGAGATAACCTGATCTTGATATACAAGTGAGCTCCAATTAACTGGTAAAAGTTTTTGATAGCTGGGATGTTAGGAACATGCATGAATTTTTGAGTCGTGAGTTTTAGTGACATTAGTTTCGCTATTCGATTTTTGTGTTAATCTTAAGGGTACATGTTAGGGATTTTAATCGAAATCATTGTTGAACTACCTATATGCATGCATGTAAGGGAAGAACTCCAATTTATTCACGATGATCTTTACTATTCTCGTGTCGTAAAATTTGGGTCATTACAGCGCCCCGCTCGCTGTCCACGATCCCGACGACCCGAAGGGCAAGGGGCGAGCCCCCACTCCCTCGCCCCCGCCACTACGGCCACGAGCGCTGAAGCCGAAGCCGCGGGCACCGTCGACCACGGGGCAGCAAGCGGCGGGGATTGGAGGCGGCAGCGCAGCTCCGGACCGCAGCCTCCGCCGCCTCCTCCGCCCGCGCGCCCTAAGGCGCCGAGGATTGGAGGCGGCGGTTCTGGGCGAGGGTCCTCCGGGCAAGGGTCCTCCGGGCAGCACAGCTCCGGACCGCCGCCTCCGCCACCTCCTCCTCCCGCGCGCCCTGCGGCGCCGGGGATTGGAGGCGGCGGTTCCGGGCGAGGGCCTTCTGGAACTGCGCCGGCCGGAGGCTCGTCGGCGGTGGGCGCGGGCGCCGCCACCGGGCAGAAGAGGAAGGTCCCGCTGATGCCCCCTGGTTCGGGACCCGAGGTCCCGAAGGGCAAGTGACGGTAAGTGAAAGCTCTCCCCCCCTTTTTTGTCTAAGTGTTTTGCTCGGGAGCTGATCTGAGCTCGGTTGTGTCAAACTTTTCAGGGAGACCAAGAGGTCTCGGCCGTCCCCGAGCTCGCCTCCCGCCCCGAGGGCTCCGTCAACCCTGAGCGCGGGCGCGGGCCCGAGAGCTCCTGCGGCTCCGAGCGCGGCTGCGGCTCCGAGCGGTCCTCCGGCCCCGAGCGAGCCGGTGGACCCAACCCCGAGCGCGCCTTCCGCCCCGAGCGCGAACCCGACCCCGAGCGTGGTGCCAGCCCCGAGAGCTGAAGCTGCCTCGCGGGAAGAGGCTGCCCCGAGCGCGGAGATGGCCGTGCCGGAGACGACGAAGGCGCCGGTGGTGACGGAGGGCGCCGTCCCGGCGGAGGAGGAGCCGCGTGCCGCTGTGCCCGAGGAGCAGGCGGCGGCATTTGGGCAAGAAGTGGCCCCGATGGAGGGGACCGAGGGCACTCGGCCCGAGGGAGGGGCCGATGCTTCGACCATCGCCGAGCGCCCCGAGCCCCAAGAGGAGGAGCTCGGGTGCCTCGACAATATTGTTCTGCCCGAGGGGCAGCCCACCGCGCGCCGTGGCGAGACATCTTGGGGAATCCCCTCGACATGTTTGACGCCGCACGCGCTGCAATCAACAAGGTCCAGGAGGACCTCACCTCTAAGGAGAAATCCTTAGAGGATCGGGATAGGTCCTTGGAGAACCGGGAGGCCGCGCTCACGGAGGCGGCGAAGAACTTCTTGGCTCGCTCTCGCATCGCCAAGCAGGAATACGAGAGGGACACCGCTGAGATCCTTCGGGAGCGGGAGACCCTGGACAAGATGGCGAGGGAGCTCATTGAGAAGGAGAAAAACCTCAATGAGCGGGCCTCGCTGCTTGCCCCACGCGAGCGGGACTTGGAGGCGTGGGAGCAGCACGTTGACGAGGAGAAGACGTGGCTGGACCAGCGCGCTGCCGACGTCGCCCGCCGTGAAAAGTAACTCCTTCTCCGCGAAGGGGAAGCCGAGACGTAGGCGCTGGAACTCAGCGAACGCGAGAAAGCCCTCGAAGAGGGATCAAACTCGCTGGAAGCTGAAGTCCAGATGCGCATCAAAGCTGCTTGCGGGGAGCTCGCCAAGGAGATGGAGGAGCTTCACGCGGAAGTCCAGCGCCTCGGGGAGCGGCTCGAGGACTCGCGCGTGTCCAAGCGCAACGTCCAAGCCAAACTCCAAGAAGTGGAGGAGGCGAGGCAGCGCGAGTCTTCGGAAGCGGCCGCAGCGCTGAAGGAGCTGGAGAGGAAGAACCTCGACCTTGTCCACGAGCGGCGCGAGACGACGAAGATGATGCGGGACATCTTCGCCCGTGCAAAAAGCGCCGTTCGGGATGCTGGACTTGGGCTAGCTTCCTTGCCGGGGGCGATCGACGAGACCCCCGGGAACGTCGTGCTGGGCTTCCAAGACATCACCGAGCGCCTCGTCGGACTTGACGAAGCCGTGACCCGCCGGCTCGAGGAAGAAGGCCGGGAGCTGGCGGCCGTGGTGGTGGAGCACACTTTGACGTGCTACCGCAGCCGCGACCCGGATTTCCCCCTGGAACCAGCCACGCAGGGGATCGACGAGGCCGGCGAGGAGGAAGCTCGGAGGGCGGTTCGCGGGGTGGCCGAAGAGATCGCCCAGCGCTTTGCCCGCGAGGAAGACGCCGGCGATGGCGACGGCGACGGCGAGGAGTAGCTCCTCCTTTATCTCTTTTCTTTCTTTTTTGCTGTTCTTAGTCCAGGGCGTGGAAGCCCTTTTGTAAGAACTTGTGTTTAATTTTTGCTATGCAAAGAATTCTGGCCCGAGGGCCTTTTGTCCCTTGCTTTTTTCTTCTTGTGCTTGTGCTGGTTTCATTTCCTTGTTGCTTCGGGCGAAGCGTCTGGCTCTTGCTCGGAGAGGAACGGTAACCGGTCCTCGGGTCGCCCCGAAGGCCCAGCCCCCCGAGAGCTGGACGCGCCGCGGCTGAAGCTAAGTAAGCCCTGCCCTCGGGACACAGGGTGTCCCCGAGCCAAGCTCCTCCTAACTCCTTTGTTTTCCTACAAAAATTATCCAAGTCTTTGCGAGGACGATTGTTGGAACAAGTAGTTGTTAATATATGTCGTATTAACCATTGCATTTATGTAATGTTTCTTATTCTTGGCAGCTTTCATTTTTACACGGCAATGTTTCCTTATGTCTCTGGAACGCTACTGGGAAAACCGCCGGGCGCGTGCGAAAGCGCTAGGGTACTCGGGCGGCTTATTTGCCAGGCTGGTGTCCGGGGTTAAGGAACCAGGCAGGACACCAAGGTTTTGAGCGGACAACCCGAAGCACTCCCCATGACTCTCGCCGCTACCTTCAGGCAAACCCGCCGCGAACACAGAAGATACTTGGAAAAATTGGCGAGTAAAAACTATTTGCCCGTATAATGCTCGGGGACTTTAAAAACATGTAGGCATGATTAGAAGCTTAGCTTGGAAATCAGGCCCCACAACATATTGGCGTCCTGAGACTTAGCGTTGATCCACCGGGCGGTACCCGGGGACTTCGTCATGGTGAACCTGTTCACTTCATGAGCGATTATACAGCTTACTTAGCAAAAGGGATATTTTCCGCAAGGCCTTCCAGGGCTTGCCTGTTGTCGTGGCTCACGGGTTTTCGGATCTGCCGATCTGTCCCGAGCACGAGGAGTGAGGCTACCCGAATGTCATGAAGCCGGGTAGCGCTCGGGGTTGCTGACCATCGGAGCACGAGTGATCAGGGGCTTATTTGCCCTGACTCGGATGTGCTCGGGGTACAGCTAACCACCCGAGCGTCTTACGGCCCGCGAACAAACATCAGATTAGCTCGACTGCTCGTACTCGGACAGGTGGGACCTACTCGAAAATGACTCTTTTGCTAGCTAGCAAGGGGATACTGGTATTGAATAGAGAATTCGACATTGCATAGGGGATTCTTAAAAGGGAAAATGCATCTTTATATTGATAATAATGCTATTCAAATAGCTTGGGATACAAGGGAGCCCCCGAGTGCGGGCGCGAGCGCGTGGGATACTCGGGTGACCTTTGGCCGGACCAGTGCTCGGGGTTAAGGAACCAGGCCGAGCAGCCAGGGCTTGGGTGACGAACCCGGAACTTCCCGTGACTCACTTTTGGCACTCGGGGAGCTGACCCTAAAAGCAAAAACTTACCCGGGACATTCACGGGAAAAACTTGTGCAAGAGCTCGATGTTCCAGGCGTTGGGCAGTGGCATCCCGTCCTCAGCAGCTAGCCTCACTGAGCCCGGCCGGGTAACTTTGGTCACTCGGTAGGGGCCCTCCCACATGGGGGAGAGCTTGTTCTTCCCTTCCCGCGTCTGGACGTGCGAAGCACCAAGTCCCCGACTTCGAGCGACCGCGGCTTGACACGGCGCTGATGATAACGCCGTAGGCTTTGCTGGTATCTGGCGGCGCGGAGGGCAGCTCGGCATCTATGCTCTTCAAGGAAGTTGACGTCTTCGAGTCTGCGCTGACCTTGATCTTCCTCCGAGTACGCCGCGACCCGAGGGGATCGGAAGGCGAGCTCGGAAGGAAGGACTGCTTCTGCCCCATAAACGAGGAAGAAAGGAGTTTCACCGGTCGCCCGACTGGGGGACGTCCGGATCGACCAAAGGACGGCAGGGAGCTCTTCTATCCAGCCAGCGCCGCACTTCTTGAGCCTGTCGAAAGATCTCGTCTTGAGCCCCCGGAGGACCTGAGCGTTAGCACGCTCGACCTGTCCATTGGCCCGGGGGTGCGCGACAGAGGCGAAGCAAATTTCTGTCCCGAGGGCTTGGCAGTACTCGAGGAAGGCATCGCTCGTGAACTGAGTGCCGTTGTCGGTGATGATGCGGTTAGGCACCCCGAACCGGCTCATGATTCCTCGGATGAACTTGATCACTGACTGCTTATTGATCTTGATGACCGGCTCAGCTTCCGTCCACTTGGTGAACTTGTCGACGGCGACGTAGAGGTACTCGTAGCCCCCGACTGCTCGGGGGAACGGGCCCAAGATATCCAGCCCCCAGACAGCGAAGGGCCACGAGAGGGGGATGGTGTGGAGTGCCTGAGCGGGCTGGTGGATCTGCTTGGCGTGGAATTGACATGCCTCGCAGCGTCGAACCAGCTCAAAGGCGTCCTCGAGGGCTGTCGGCCAGTAAAATCCTTGCCGAAAGGCTTTACCGACCAACGTGCGAGACGATGCATGGCTACCGCACTCACCCTCATGGATGTCCGCGAGCATGTCGCGGCCTTCTTCCCGGGAGATGCATTTCATGAGAATGCCATTGGTACCACGCCGGTAGAGGTCCCCATCTACGAGCGCGTACCTTTTTGCTTGCCGCGCAATTCTTTCCGCAACGGCTTCGTCTTCGGAAAGGAAGTTTTCTTTCAGGTATCCTCGGATCTCGGAGATCCAGGAGGTGTCTTGAGAACAGGCGGCGAGCACGAGGTGCTCACCCGGCGGCAGCCTGACGGGAGGATCTCCCACTGAAGGCGCCGCCTGGGTAGACTCGCCTTGGCGCGAGGTTCCCCCTTCGTCTTGGTGAGCGGCCTCGACGGACGGCCGAGAGAGCCTTTCTTCAAAGGTCCCAGCCGGGACCGGCTCCAGAGAGGAGGCCAATCGCGATAGAGTGTCGGCAGCGTCATTGTAGCGGCGAGGGATGTGTTGGAGCTCCAGCCCGTCAAAGCGCCGCTCCAACCTCCTGACTTCGCTCAGGTACGCCGACATCTGAGGGTCCGAGCATTGGTACTCCTTCGACACCTGATTGACGACTAACTGGGAGTCGCCTTTGACGAGTAGACGGCGGATCCCGAGGGATGCGGCCACGCGCAACCCTGCAAGGAAGCCTTCATACTCTGCCATGTTGTTGGCGGCACGGAAGAGCAACTGCACGACGTACTGGAGTGTTTCACCCGTCGGGGAGGTGAGGACCACTCCAGCCCCGCGCCCTTAAGCATGAGGGAACCGTCGAAATGCAGAGTCCAGTGCTCGGTTCCTCCTGGTCCCGGGTTGGCGGAGAGCTACTCGCTTTCGTCTTCGGGTACCGGCGTCCACTCGGCGACAAAGTCAGCCAGAGCTCTGCTTTTGACCACATAGTTGCTGACAAAGCGCAGGTTGAACTCCCCGAGCTCAATGGCCCACTCGACAACTCGTCCAGTGGCCTCCCGGTTACGGAGGATGCGCTCGAGGGGGTAGGCTGTAACCACCGAGACCTCGTGTGCTTGGAAATAGTGCCGAAGCTTTCTTGATGCGATGAGCACCGCGTAGAGGAGCTTCTGTGCTTGAAGGCGGTTTGCTCGGGTTTGCTCGGAGGATGGGGCTCAAGGTCTTCTTCGGGAACATTGCCGCTCGGGGACTCGGACCCGAGAGCTATGCCCGCTTCCCCGAGACCTTCGCTCGGGAGCTCGTTCTCGGGGGCTCCTGCTGGCTGCTCGGGGTCGCCGCTCGGCAGCAGGGGCCCGAGAGCCTTCGCCTGGTCGGGGGGTGCCGGGAGCTCGGACCCGACTTCCCGCTCGACGACGAGGACGGCGCTCACCACCCGGGGTGTCACCGAGAGGTAGAGGAGCAAGGGCTCCTCGGGTCTAGGTGCCACCAAGACCGGAGGCGAGGTGAGGTACTTCTTAAGGCCCTCGAGGGCCTGCTCAGCTTCCGGGGTCCACTTGAAGTGGCCTGATTTCTTGAGAAGCTTGAACAAGGGGAGACCCCCGCTCCCCGAGCTTGGAGATGAACCACCCCAAAGCGGCCATGTAGCCCGTTAGGCGCTGTACGTCCTTGAGATGAGCCGGCGGGCGCATCTGGTCGATGGCCCGGATCTTCTCGGGGTTGGCTTCTATGCCTCGGCTTGAGACCAAGAAACCAAGAAGCTTGCCGGATGGAACCCCGAAGATGCACTTCTCGGAGTTTAGCTTCATGCGAGTACCGCGGAGACTGTTGAAGGTCTCGGCGAGATCCTCGATGAGCGTCTCCTCGCGTCTTGACTTGACGACGAGGTCGTCGATGTAGGCCTCGACGTTGCGACCTAGCTGCGACTGCAAAGTAATACGCATGGCTCGCTGATAGGTCGGGCCAGTGTTTTTCAACCCAAAAGGCATGCGGACATAACAAAACGTCCCCGCAGGGGTTGTAAATGAAGTTTTTTTCCTCATCCTTTACAGCCATACTAATCTGGTGATAACCAGAGTAGGCATCTAAAAAACAGAGAAGATCACACCCTGCGGTGGAATCTACTATCTGATCGATGCGAGGTAAAGGAAAAGGGTCTTTCGGACAAGCCTTGTTGAGGTCCGTGTAGTCCACGCACATCCTTAGCTTGCCGTTGGCTTTGGGCACGACCACTGGGTTGGCGAGCCACTCGGGGTGGAGGACCTCCCGGATGAAGCCGGCTACGAGGAGCCTGTCGACTTCATCCCGGACGAACTCCTGCCGTTCTGGTGCTTGACGGCGCACCTTCTGCCGGATCGGTCGAGCGTCGGGACGCACGGTGAGGCGATGCTCAGTCACTTCCCTAGGGACCCCGGGCATGTCGGATGGTTGCCATGCAAACATGTCGGCGTTTGCCCGGAGGAAAGCGACGAGCGCGCCTTCCTATTTGGCGGCCAGGCGGCCACCGATCTTGACAATCTTGGACGCGTCTTCTCCAAGGACCACCTCCTTCACAGGGACGGAGTCATTGGCAGCGACTCTGGCCTTGGTCGGGGGCGGACCCGAGGACTCGGGGAGCTCGGAGACATCGTCAACGGCAGCGGCAACCTTGGAGAAGAGTTGCTCGGCGCAGGCGATGGAGCCCTGGATGTCAGCCGGCACGGTGATGGTGCCGTTGGGGCCCGGCATCTTGATCGTCAGGTAAGCATAATGGCAAACCATCATGAACTTGGCGAGCGCCGGACGCCCCAGGATGCCGTTGTAGGGGAGCTCGAACTCGGAAACATCAAAGATGATGTTTTCGGTCCGGTGGTTGCCCTTGGTACCGAAGGTGACCATCAAGGACACCTGGCCCAAAGGCATGGTGAGGCCGGGGGAGACGCCGTAGAACGGCAGCGTGGGCTTCAGATCCCCCGGGGGTACCTGCATCTTACCAAACACCTCGAGGGACAGGAGGTTAAGCCCTGCGCCCCCGTCGATCAGCATGCGGGTTACCTTTATGTTGCAGATGGTAGGGGAGACCACGAGCGGGAAGCGGCCCACACCTGAGATGTTCTCGGGGTGGTCCGAGCGGTCGAAAGTGATCGGGGACCCCAACCACTTGAGCGCTCGGGATGCATCGGCGCTCGGGGTTGCCGAGCACACCTCGCGTGCCAAAAGCTTGAACTGACGACGTGAGGTGGGCGCGAAGGCGCCCCCGCTTATGCATGCCACCGTCTGCGGCTCCTGGAAGCCGAGGTCTTCCTCTTGCCCGCAGGGATTATCGCCGCTCTCGGCGCGGCGCTCCTCCCGCTGCTTTTTGTTCCTCTCAGCGAGGAACTTGACCGTCTGGCACTCGGAGAGGTCGTGCCGGTGGGTCTCGTGGATAGGGCACCATAGGCCCGAGCTCTGCTGGGGAGCTCGGGGTGGCTTCTTGCCGCCGTTTGCCCCGCCGCGCGGGGGCTTATGAGGCTTGGCCTCCGCCACCGCGATGGGCTCGGACTTATGCTTTTTGCCCTTCTTGTCCCGCTTCCCAGCGGGGCGAGAAGGGCCGGCACCGTCGACCGCTGATTGGTCGGTGCGCGGGTCGTGCCAAGCACGGGCTTCAGCCGCCTTAGCACACTTGTCCACGACGGCGAACAAGTCCACGATGGACTGGATGTCCCGAGTGCCCAGCTTCTCAAGCATCTTCTCATCGCGGACTCCCTGTCGGAAGGCGACGATGACGGCCTGAGCGGAGATCTTGGGGATGGTGTTGTGCACCTGGCTGAATCACTGGATGAAGTGCCGCAACGTCTCCACTTTTCACTGCCGGAGAGCGTGGAGATCTCTCTCCGTGCCAGAGCGCTCGAAGGTGCCCTGGAAGTTCGCCACGAACTGGTGGCAGAGGTCCTCCCAGGACGTGACAGAACCTGGGGGAAGGTTCATGAGCCAGGACCGGGCCGAGCCCTTCAGGGCCATCGGGAACCAGTTGGCCATGACCTTCTCGTCGCTTCCAGCGGCCTCCACCGCGGTGGGGTAGATCTGGAGGAACTCCTCGGGATGGAAAGATCCATCATACTTCTGTGGCAGCTCTGGCCGGAACTTGCCCGGCCAAGTGACATGACGAAGTTCGGTAGTGAAGGCCTGGCAACCCGTCCCGTAAAGGGGGGTACCGGTCTCCCTACCTTGCTGGACGCGGTGGTGCGCCCGAGAGCGCGCGTGGTCGGAGATAGGGCCGGAGGAGGATTGGCCCTCGTCCATCCTATCGCGCTCGCACTGACGCTCGATGATGGTGCGCGCGTTCTCATCTTCCCTCCGCCTGCCGAGGCGGTGGCGAAGATCCTGGCCGTCCCCCCGGGCGGGGGAAGCAACCGAGGGGGGAGATCTACCGCGCCGGCCACCGGCTGATCCGCGTTGTGGATGCGACGGCACTAGCGGCGAGACCACGGAGGGGCCGGCGCGGGCGCCCCCACGCCTCAACGAGGTGTGGGAGCTCCTGGCCGCCGCTTGACGGCGGGCGGTGTCGACCAAGTTGGCGACGTCCCGGAGCCATGGGCCCACGGGAGACCCACCATCCACCGGGACGGGAGGATGCCGAAGGAGGAGCTGCGCCGTCTGCAGCGCGCTCACTTCCCCGGGATCGGTGAAGTCTAGCCGGCGACGAGGCGACGGCGACGGAGAAGACTCGGCGGCGGACCTAGGGGTCCGCGGCCGTGGCTGCTGCTCAGCGGCAGCGGCCGCCGACGTACCACCGGTCTCGTTGCGGCGCCCTCCCCACCTGGGAGGATCCGAATGAGACGTGGACAAGGAAAAATTCACCCTCTCCTCGCCTGGAGGCAGGCTAGCTTCCGCCATAGAGGTAGGCTTGAAAAACCCTAAGCGCCCCCTACCTGGCGCGCCAGCTGTCGGCGTAGAGACGCCTCTAGCGGTGGTCCGGTTGGACCCCCTTTGGGATTCGATCGGGGGCGCAGTAGGAGTTCTTTTGTGAGCCGGTGATGATTTTTGGAGAGGAGGATCTGATGCAGGAGACGCAGAGATTTACCCAGGTTCAGGCCACCTCGAAGGTGTAAAACCCTACGTCCTGCTTTTGTGTGTGTGTATTGATTTGCGGAAGATTACAAAGGTTTGAAGAACCCTAGCTAGCTCGAGAAGAACTTCGTGTAAGGAAGGTCTAATCTTACAATTGCCCAACCAAAGGTTCAACCTAGAATTGTCTAACCAAAGATCCAACCCTCTGCATGGCCTCGGTTCTCCCCTTATATACCCGGGGGTTTACCACAGTGGCCGGAGGGTACTGTTGGCGACATGGGCACTATAGGGCTACCCACGCCTTCATTTAATGCGCGGTGTAGACTTCCGCGCCGGACATCCCCTCGCCGCTCCTCGGAACGGGGACTCTGACATCTTTATGCTCGGCGGGTCCCGCGGACGGAGACTTACCGGGCTTCTTCTGACAGGGTTGGTGAGACACCCGCTCCTGGGCCCCGGGCGTCAGCGACCAAACCCGCGCACCGGAGCGCACGGTGACGCGACACAAGGGACGTAAAGGTTGACAGCGACAGGGGCGTGCGGTGCGGCGCGCCCGGTCGGTCAACAAACTTGTCAGCCGGGCCCACCTCTCAGCATGGGCGATAGCCAACGGGGCTTTCGCCTGAGCGGGTGGGGCCCGGCCTGACCGTCATCATGCCCTCACAGGGCTTAAGTTTTCTTGTCAAAATGACGGGTATTAAATGCCTCTGCCAGGGTTGAAGCTTGTTGGAGAAGCTAACTGCTCGATGACGTGCCCGGAGGAGGGCCCCACGGGGGGGACACGACAACCCCCGAGCACTTTGGCCCCGAGCAGTTCCTTCACTGGGAGGGGCGCCAGCTGTCCCAGGCTGCCCCCGGGCGGCCTCAAGAGCTCGGGGAGCACTCATTGGAGGGCCGCTCGGGGTCCCTTATGGGGGGAGCTCCAGGAGGAGTGCTCGGGGAGCATCCCGAGCACCCCCCGGGCCCCACACCTCTCGGGACGCCGGGCGCTCGGGAGAGGGGCCCCGAGCGCTCCCTTGATTCCTGAGCCTTGGACTCTCGGGAGCCCAAGGCCTTTTCTGGTTACTTGCATGGATGCGATGCCCGAGGAAGGTCCCCGAGCACTTAGGCTTGACCGCCGGATCCACTTGACAGCCGGGGCGGGGCCTACACCGACTCGGCCACCACGTGTCTCGCTCCACGGCATCTGATTGGCCTCCGCCGGCGGTTCGGGGGACCCTGGGCCCCATTCCGCCGACACCTACAATATGTGAGTTACTACCCACTATAGTTAGGATACTTCTAGTTTTCTTCGTGATAGACTGAAAATATTTTGACTCTCTTAACATGGTGTTGGTTGTGGCACTTTCTACGAGACACAGTTCTCCCTCCATCATTTGGGATGCTACATAAGTTCTATACACAAAGTATCAAATTTAATAAACATGCGGCAAAGAAAGAAGCAACATTAGAAATACTTCAATATTAGAACTTGACTTATAATATGTTGAAAAGTGTATATTTGCATGCACACATAATACTTAAGAAAACTTGCTCATATCAGAGCTTACAACTAGTACAAAGATCCTTTTTAAAGCAAAAATGTCCGACGAGTGCTCAAAGTACCTATAAGGCACTAAACTGACTTTGCAAGTTATGAATCTCTTCTTCTATGAGTTTTGCACCATCAATTGTTGTTGTCACTTCAGTATCCAAGAGAGCAACTTCATTGACAGTCATGAGAACTCTATCAATGAGGATAGGATCATCATCAAAGAGCAAAGGGGCTTCTGGAGCTGCGTGCTCTATTTCCTTTGGTTGGTACACAACAAGTTGAGTCTCCTTTTTCTTTCACCATCCATTCTTGGCGCAGAAAGCATCAACAATGTACCTAGGAGTTTGGCACCTTTTGGACCAATTCCCCAAAGGCCACACAATAGCAAATTGGGTCCTACAAACGATATAGCATCTTAGCTTCTCTGGTCTTTCCACTCTACTTCTGAACTTGGGGAATGAATTATGCCTTGGTTTTCCTTCTTTTCCCTTCTTCTTGAAGTACGACTTCCTCACTTTGTAGTCTATTGGGTGGCTTCATGCCTATCCTTGCTACCATTGTGATGCAAAGCATGTTGAGCATGGTTGAAAAACTTCTCATTTGATGAAAACACCCTGCATATTCATTTAGGAGATCCATAAGTTTCACTTTATGGAAAGCTGGCTAAGATTCCTAATTACTTGATCCTATGTATGTGAATGAGTGATATGCTATTTACATGTGATTTCATGTTGATATTTGTGATGGTGATGAACTAGCATGCTTAGGGCTTGGATATAGATCATGACATTAATTTTGACTAATGAACTATGAAAACTAATATGTAAGATGTGAGAGCCGCGGTATCAGTAGGCGAGGTGATCGTAAATCACCCTAGTCGTCCAAGCGATACTGGTGTCGTGGGGTTTTACCTATCACCCACAGTGGAACTGTCATGTGAGAATGTCGGGAAGTCATAATCGACCAACTGCGAACTTACGATATTTTGGAACACTTCCTGATTGGTCAAGTCTCGGTTGACTTGCTCGGAACACTTGGTTAAGTCTTGTTTGACTTAGTCAGAAAAATTAAATTGAGTCTTGGTTGACTTTGATGAATATGAATAAAATTTTGGTTAAATTTATATGCTTGTTGATCTGAACGTTAATGGTCAGGATGACTGCATGTGGATATTGCTTATCTTTCATGCTCATGCCATGTTGTATTATGTTGATGGTGAAATACTTGTCTTGTATTTTTAATGCTTACCATTGCCATGTTTAAGTTAATTGGGATGAGCTTACAAAGCAACTTGCAAGTATGAAAGTACTTAAGGAATTTCATTCCTAAATTTTTGCAGGTGGACCTAATGTAGGTGACTACTTTGATGATGAAATGTCGATGTTAATGTCTAGTTGCATCTTTTGCTCTTATCGGCTAGCTGTGGGTTATATATAGCTTTTGGATATGGTAGTAGGCTGCCATCTTGATGTTATGAACATGTTTCCGCTGTTGACTATGCTCTTACTTTTGTTGTGAACGACCTTCGAGTCGTTTTGGATGTAAACTATCTACTGCCTCGTGTATGGGATGTGATATATGTATCTGTAAACCTTTCTGTGTAGAATTTTGTTGTGATATTCAAGTTGTTGGATATGGCACCACATACACCATGCGCGTATGTCTTTGACGTGTATGGGGCAGCCATGAAGAATTGGAGTCACTCTCTCTATTCGACTAGTAAGATGAGCGGGTTGTAATTCCAGGCCCTGTCATTACTATTATGAATTTTTTTAATTACTGATAAGTCCTTAAACCCTAAAATTTTCATATAAACCTTAAAATTTTCAAAATTTTAATTCTAGAACTCCAAATTGAATGCAACCAATTGCATTAGTTTCATTATTTTATTTATTACATCTTAGGATGCATTTTGTTTATCATATAGCATCGAAATTCCCTAACATTGGTTTATTCCCCCATTTTGTTTTTTCCAGACGTCTCGGTATTTCTCTCGGTAGAACTCGGCAACAAGGTTTGCTACGAAGTCGATCCTCATCTTGATCCGAAACCGTATCAGCAAGGCAAGCATGCAAGCTCGCTAAGATTCCTCATTCAATTTATGTTATGGTTTATCGCTGAGATGTTATGCTTGATTGTATGCATTGAATATGTTTATTGCAATGGATGAAATTACTAGTAAGTTAGGGTTCGATGGTGGATCATAACCGATATTAATTTTGACTAATGAAATATAAAACATAATAAGTGAGATGTGAGAGCCGGGTATTGCTTCAACTGATGGATCGATGGGTGAGTTGAGCGTATGCACCCCAGTCATCTAGTCAATGCTAGTGTCACTGGGCTATACCCTTCACCCACGGTGAAAGTGTTATGCGGGAGTGTTGGGTAGTCATATTGGCCAGCTATGAGCTAACAACACTTTGGAACACTTTCTGATTTGCAAAATAAATGGATTAAGTCTTAGTTGACTTAATGAATTGATGAACTGAGTCTTGGTTGACTTAATATGATGAAATGATTGAAATGTTTTTTGATTTCAAATGTGGTTACTGATCTGAGGTATATGTTTTAAATATGAGAATTGATGGTTATGATATATACATGTTGGTATTTATTTATCTCTCATGTTCATGCCATGATATGTTACTCTGTTGATGGATTGTTTACTTAGTAGTTTAATTCTTGTTCTATATCATGCTTAAGTTATTTGATATGAGCTTTAAAAGCATCTTATCAGTACGAAAGTACTCATGAGAATTCCATTCCTAAAATGTTACAGGTGATTCTAGTGTAGGTGATTACTACGGCACCGAAAATGTTGAGAATGACATCTAATGTATAGTTTGCTTTATCGGTCAAATGTGAGTTGTATGTGTATCTTGTGAGATGGTGTGGCTGCCATCTCGGGTATTTTGGAATCTTTCCGCTGCTACCGGTGTTACTTTTAAATGCTAAATAACCTTCGAGTCATGTTGTTTGTATCTTAATTAAATGCCTTGCTTATGAGATGTGAAATATGTATTATGTAACTGTTGATGCGAAAATCGTACACACGTGACCTGGGAGATTTGCTTAACTCCAGTGCAGGATCAATATGGCGTGGTGAAAACAACCAAGGCGTGCCAGTCGATTTTCCTTGCAAATCGACAAAGATAATAAACTTAGATCGCTTAGGACATCGGCCCTGAAAGGCCGATGTGTAGCCGATTACCCCTGCACGAAGCAATCGGCTGATACGGGTATAATAGATGACTATCGGCTCGCACCAGAAGGCTCAGACCAGCCTGGCAGAGTCCGATGACAACTCAATGCAAATTAAGATAAACTATCGGCTAAACGCCCCGATAGAACTGTACGCCGATTAAACCAACCAAATTGCTATCGCCTTAGGTAATTCAATAAGAGATCGGACTCAACCGATGCAGCCTCACCGAGGATAATCAAGACGATGCCAGATCTAGCCGATTTAACGGACTTACAATGACTCGAGTAAGCAGATCTAAATCAAACGACCGTATGGATCTAAGCTACGATAGATCGGACTTAACCGAGACAGTATGTATCCAAGATCCGATACGATAGCTGTAAATAGATCTAGATTACCGGATAACTAGCAATCGTGCTGACGCAATCAGTATATCGGACCTAACCGAGGAAGTACCAATCAAGCCGATACGCTTACCAAGGTGACAAATCCTAATCCCTCGCCGAGATCGGAGCCGATGCAGCCCGCTCGAGACGAGAATTCGTCGGAAAATAGGTGGCGATGCGCCGAAAGTTGTATTGGATTGTGTTCGATTTTCTACAAGCGCCTGGGGTTTATATTTATACCCGCAGGGTCGTGGCCTAAGGCCGACTCAATTACAAACTGGGACTTAGAGTCCGACACGATTACAACTAACACTCTGAGTCCGATACGAACTCCAATAGATTTAAACTATCCTTATCTATACTAACTACTCCGATTCTCCAGGGCCGATACGCCCTTGGTGGATCCAATCATCCCATATTTTCCGCCACCGGCCGATCTTATCTTTCTAGCTTCCCGCACTTTCCTCCATATCGTTTACTGCGACAAATTCCTCCTTTGATCGGCCGATTTTACCCTCAGTCACTGATTCCTGGGCCCAGCCAATTTCTGGCGTTAACACATGCCCCCCAAATCCGGCGTGCGTGTGACAATCGTGGGCCGAATTTCTCTCGTTGGTTCTCGTGCGCCTTTATCACCTGTTACCTCAAGGAAAAGTTACCAGTACTTCACCTTTTCACGCTCACCGCCTCTTCCTTCTTTCGCTCCTGCTTCCTGGCGCTTTCGATTCCGGCGACCTCACCGTCGATAAGCATTCCGCCGTCCGCCGGGCCCTCTTTCACCGTCGATTAACGCCGCCGCCGATTCTCCTCCGATCACAATGGCGACCTCGAAAGCTGTCCCAGAGGTAACGTCCTTTGTTGCAACTCCATTTTTCTTCTTTTTTACCGCCATGGTTACTGTTCTTCTTTTTTGGAATTCTCGATCTTTACTCGCTCTTTTTTCCCTTTTTAGTACCTTAGGAACCAAATCATCATTCCATCCTCCGAGTTCCCTAGACACTGCTATCTTGGGCCGATGGGCGATGAAGACCCCACAGATTTTATCAATGCTGAAACCAATCGGCTGCCCTTCAAACGCACCACGGTCAGAGCAGGTGATTGGCAAGGCACCTTCCGATCTTGGCCAACTCAACTCTCTGGATGGAGGGACTGGTACCGACGTGTATCAGCAGCTAAAAGCCAAGAATGGGAAGAACTGGGCATCGGCCATTGCATCAATCTGTCCTTGGCCGTCATCGATAAGAACGAGCCGATGCTAGCTGCCGCATCGTACCTCTGGTCCGATACATTGAACGCCTTCCTGTTCAATCAGGGTCCAATGTCACCCACTTTAATGGACGTGATGATGTTGACTGACCTGGACATCACCTCAACCGGCGACCCCTGGACCCTCGACACCGAGACCAAGCATCGGCTTCAAACCAAAAGTGTTAAGGGATGGGGCGGATATATGTCAGAACATCGCCGGACAGGGCCTGTCTCTGACCGTGAGTATACAGCCTTCCTCAACATGTGGCTCGAGCGCTTCATATTTTGCGGGCGCACCATCGGCCCGACGACCAATTTCCAAGCCATACCCGAGCGCCTGGTCATCGGCGTGCGCATTCCCTTGGGCCGATTTCTTCTGGGAGCCGTATACCACATGCTTCACGATGCATCGATGAAGCTAATGGCCAACAAGTCCGTCGGCTCAACTGGAGGCCCCTGGTGGTTCCTACAACTTTGGCTGGTGACCTATCACCACAAGGCAATGGGACTCAATTCAATGGACGCCCTAATCTTCCCCACGGACCATGCGGAGAACGAAGAACCGGATTTCCGCTGATGCATGTCTAAGGGAGAAGCGGCATCGGCTGTGGGGGGAGCCAAGCTATCGGATAGTCTGCTTGCCCACTGGTTTGCAACCTTCTATACCGGACTGAACCGTGACTGCATCGTCCGATTCCCCTACTCGGCCGAGGATATGTCTGAGTATGAAGTCCCTTGGTTCTTCCGCCCCGATGCGCCGTTAGCCGATCAAATCTCTTTTGGCATTTTAGAGGCATGCATCAGGCCCAGCCTTCTACCTGTCGGAATCGGTTCTGGTAGAACTCATAAACCATCGTATGAGTTTTACTATCCTTCCCTCAGCGCTCGCTAGATGGGGTTCGGGCAGCTGCCGATTGGCCTTTTCTTCAGCAACAAACTCAGGGCCAGGCAGCCGATCGCCAATGGACTTGAGTTAAATCGGGCGCAACATATCGAGACCACTCTCTCACTTGGTGAATGCAGCCCCGACCTCAACCTGAACCCCTCCTCTTCCGCAATGTTCAACCGATGGTGGAAGGAGTGGAGGCGACACTTGTTCTGGGCCAACCCCTCGCGTTATGTGACGGAGCCGATCGAAGATGAGGTACGATACTTGCCTTCTTTTCCTTTTGTCAATTCCATCCAAGTATATCTCATCCTTACTTTGTTTATGCAGTCCGATGACCAACCTGCTCCGACGGAAAGCGACAGCGGCAAGCCGATACGTGACACGCCCTCCCTAGGGTCTGATGCTCCACTGATATCGGCCATAATGAAGGGCGAACAGGGAGGGATCAAGCGTGCCGTGACCAAGACCTCTAAGAAGGTCGCGTCGAAGAAGCGTCGGCTTACTTACGATGATGTTCCTTCACAGCCATCGGCTTCTGCTACCGCCGCCACTGTCACAAGGTCCTCAGAACCCTTATCTCCGATCTCCCAGGCCATCATTGCCCCCCTGGCCGATACTGAGCAGGTAAGTTTTTTTTTACTTGGTATCTTATCTTTTGTTTTCCCTTATGCTCACTTTGGCCTAACGCAGCCGCCATCATCGGCCCCAAGTCCTCCTGTTACTACTTCTGCTGGGCCGACGACCAACCCCGTATCGGCTGCCGTGGACACTTCTGCTCCGTCCTCAACACTGCCTCTGTCGACGAGCGAGCCGATAGCCGGCGTCACGGCAGCCCCTGAGACTGAGGAGATTGCTACATCAACGCCGGCGCCGCCAGCCTCTGGTCAAGCTGATCCTTCGCCTGGCATGGTTTGCTGTTGCTGCAGCCACTGACGTTACCGTGCTGATGCCGCCACCATCGACCTCTGAGCCGGCCGGTACCGTGCCCGCTACCGTTGAAGCTGTTGTAGCCACAGAAGTCGCCGGGCCGATGCCAACGCCTCCTCGATCCTCTCCTGCATCGGCCGCGCCGACGCCCCAAGCTGCTGTCGCCGCTGAAGCGACCGTGCCGATACCAACGCTGCTCCGATCGATTCCTGCGTCGGTTGCGCCGTCGCCACAGGCTGCCCCTTTATCGGCTGATTCCGTGCCTCAGACTGTCGAGCCCAGGACTTGGATTTCAGGGGATGTTCGGAGCACTTTAACTGACATCCGGCAGCGCCTAGAGATCCCCGTGGATAGGCTGGTGGCTAGTGCCGGCTCTGTGCGGGACCGCTTTCACGAAATTGAGCGGTCCCTGCCCGACGAAGTCCTTGAAGCTTTGGTCCCAGTAGCTTTTATTGAGTACCATCGGATCAAGGTAATGAAGGCTCAGCGGCGCTTATCGGATCGGGCAGCCCAAGCGGCACAAGTTCAATCGGCGGAACGGGCGGCTGAGGAGGAGAAGACGAAGTATGAGGCTCTCCAGGCCAGATTGGCTGAGGCCCAAGGCCGCTTAGATCGGCTGAAGCAGGAGCGAGCCGATCTCCAAGCGGCGCTGGCGGCCAAGGATGCCGAGATCGCAACGGAAGAGAGCACCCTGGCGGCGCTTCCTGCGGCGCTTGAAGCCCAACAAGCGGCATTTTCGTCGGCCATCGCTGAAGCGACGCAGCGCCGCGATGCTCTTCCTAGCGACGGTGCCGATGGAGCTTACCTAGCTGAGGTCAATCAGATTCGCCTCAATGCCATCGCCGCCATCCAGAGCTATCTAGCATGACTGCCGCCGATGTAACCTTGAATTTTTTCCTTCTGTAAGGCCTGTCGGTGTATTTTTGAACGCTGATGCTTGTAACTAAGGGCGATATTTAATAATATCGGCCATCTGTAGGCGATATATTTTTTCTATATATCGGCTTTTTAATCACTTGACTCTTGAGTGCTTTGTTTCGTTCTTTCTTCTGCTTGAGGCCGATACTCCTGATGTCGGCCGATTGACTGATGCCTTCGTGTATCGGATCCCTGGACGTTTTTACTTCATGCATCGACCCATACGCTAGGATAGTATCGCTTCAAGTATTTGCCGTTTAGGGCCTTGCCGAACTCTTCTCCATCTAATTCCTTTAGCAAATACGCATTACCCGGTACGCATCGGCTTACCATGTAGGGCCCTTCCCAATTCGGAGACCATTTGCCGAACCAATTATCTTTGGATCCGATTGGCAATATTAGCTTCCAGACCAAGTCCCCTTCCTCGAATTTCTTGGGGGCCACCTTCTTATTATAGTGTCGTGCGACTCGCGCCTTATTTTCTTCCAGTTTTTCCAATGCTCTGAGCCGATGCTACGTTATATCCTCTAGCTCATCGATCATGAGGTTTTGATATTCGTCGGCTGTCAACTGATCCTGCGACGTAATCCTTCTGGAGCCGATATTAGTTTCCCACGGTGATACTGCGTCGTGCCCGTATACCAATTGATAAGGAGTTACTTGTATCGAACCATGACAGGCCATCCGATAAGCCCATAATGATTCGGCGAGCGTCGTATGCCATCGCCTCGGCTGCTCGTCGATCTTCCGCTTAATCAACTTAATCAGGCTTTTATTCGAAGCTTCTGCTTGTCCGTTTGCTTGAGCGTAATAAGGCGACGAGTTTAAAAGTTTAATCCCCATGCCTGCGGCGAAGTTCTGGACCTCTTCTGACATGAATACGGTACCTTGGTCGGTTGTAATCGTCTGAGGAATACCGAATCGATAGACGATGTGTTCTTTGATAAAGCCGATCACGTCTTTGGAAGTTACGTTTTTGAATGATACTGCTTCGACCCACTTAGTAAAATAATCCGTTGCTGCCAGAATGTATTTATGCCCTTTGCTCGATGCCGGGTAAATCTGGCCGATCATGTCAATCCCCCATCCTCTGAACGGCCAAGGTTTGATAATCGGATTCATAGCCGATGCTGGACTTCTTTGGATAGAGCCAAATTTTTGACAATCCTGGCACCCTTTGTAGTATCTGAAACAATCTTCGAGCATCGCTGGCCAAAAGTAACCGGCTCTTCTCAGCAGCCATTTCATTTTATAAGCCGATTGATGGGTGCCACAAATTCCTTCGTGTACTTCGCACATGACTACTTTGGCTTCTTCTTGATCTAAACACTTCAATAGAATTCCATCCAACGTCCGATAGTATAGCGCATCGTCCAGCATAATATATTTGAGAGCTTTGTACCTGGTTTTTTGTGGGTTGGCTGTGAAGGGTTCTGCAGGTAATCTATTATTTCCTTTCTCCAATCGTCTTCCTCGATATCGGCTTCCTCAACGATGACCCCTTTGTCGCACAGCCGATATCCTGATGCACTTTGCGCCAGATTATTTGCTTCCATATTCTGCTCCCTAGGTATATGTTTGAACCATACGCCTCTGAATTCTTCAATGAGCAGCCGACAGTACTCATAATAACTCCTTAAGATGTCATCTCTACACTCGTAGCTGCCAGCCAGCTGTCCGATTACAAGTAATGAGTCTCCAATTATCTCGACAGAATCGGCTCCGGCCTCCCGTAAGATTTGCAGTCCTTTCAAGACCGCCTGATACTCGACCTGATTATTAGTTCCCGGATCAACAGAGAAGGCGAACTCAAATCGTGCCCCCCGGGGCGAGATACACAGTAATCCGATGCCACACCCATGTTTGCATACTGATCCATCGAAGAACAAAACCCATGGCATCGGCTCGACGTACCCCCCTGTTGTTTTGCTGTGATCGACCATTAAATCGGCCAAAACTTGTCCTTTAACTGCTTTAGCCGATTCATACCTCAAGTCATATTCCGCCAACGCGAGCATCCACTTCCCAATTCTCCCCTTTAAAACAGGAGCTGATAGCATATACTTTATCACGTCGGTCTTACATACCACGGCACATTCATTTGCCAAAAGATAATGCCTTAACTTGGTGCAGGAAAAATACAGACATAAGCACAATCTCTCGATTTCCGAATACCTAGTCTCCGCATCTACCAGCCGTCGGCTTAAATAGAATACCACTCTTTCCTTACCGTCCTGTTCCTGAATGAGCGTAGAGCCGATAGACTTTATATCGGCTGCAATGTACAATTTGAAGGGAACGCCTTCCTTTGGTGGTACTAGCACTGGGGGAGAACTCAAATATTCCTTGATTCCATCCAATACCTTCTGGTGTTGCTCCTCCCACCTGAATTCTTGATCGGCTTTCAATTTTAGTAAGGGTGAGAACGGCTCCATCTTCCCTGACAGATTAGATATGAATCTCCTGATGAAATTGACCTTGCCGATCAAGGATTGAAGCTCCTTTTTATTAGCCGGCGGCTTGATTTCTTTGATCGCCTTAACACTCCTCTGACTGACTTCAATCCCTCTTTCGTGTACAATGAAGCCCAGAAACTGCCCAGCCGACACTCCAAAGGCACACTTGGTCGGATTCATCTTCAAACCGTACTTCCTGGTTCGCTCCAGTACCTCTTTTAAATCGGCTATGTGTCCATCGGCGCTTTTGGACTTGACTACGACGTCATCAATGTAAATCTCCACCAATTGGCCAATCAGATCGTGAAATATGTAATTCATAGCCCATTGATATGTGGCGCCAGCATTTTTGAGACCAAAGGTCATTACCACCCACTCGTAGAGGCCGATTGCTCTTGGACATCTGAAAGCAGTCTTCGAAATATCTTCTTCTGCCATGAATATTTGATTATATCCTGCGTTGCCATCCATGAAACTAATAATTTGATGTCCGGCCGCTGCGTCGATCAGAAGATCCGCTATTGGCATTGGATAATCATCCTTGGGCGTAGCTTTATTCAGCGGCCTGAAGTCGATGCAAATCCGGAGCTTCCCATTCTTCTTGACTACTGGAACTATATTCGAAACCCATTCGGGGTATCGGCATGGCCTGATGAATTTGGCATCGTAGAGCCTCGTAATTTCCTCCTTGATGGTTTCGTATATCTTAGGGTCTGTTCTCCTTTGAGGTTGCTTAAATGGCCGATACCCTGGTTTAATCGGTAGCCGATGTTCAACAACGGATCGGCTGAGCCCTGGCATCTCATGATAATCCCATGCAAAACAATCTCTATATTCTTTTAATAACTCTATCACTTTTACCTTGGACTCCTTTGATAGTCCTTTACTGATATATGTCGGCCTTTGTTTATCGCCATTTCCGATATCAACCTCCTCCAACTCATCGGCCGACATAAACCCTTGCCCCAGCTTCCCTTCATTTTCAACATCACCTGGGGTGCCCATCAGAGAAAAAGTTTAGAATTTATTTCGTCGATAATCTCCAACCCCTGGTTGGTTACTTTGATGTAATCACCTTCCCAACTTTTCCCCGACAAGCACTCCATGTCATCGATTTGCCATGGGGATGGATCGGCCGACGCGACGTCAACTGTTTTGTCGGCTGGCACGATCTCCACCTTATTATCTGTCCACTGCATCAATACCTGGTGCATCGTAGAGGGAATGCAGCAATTGGCGTGGATCCAATCTCTTCCAAGTAATAAACTGTAGGCCCCTTTTCCATCGATGACGAAGAAAGTTACAGGCAGTGTCTTGCTTCCGATGGTCAATTCCACATTGACGACTCCCTTTGCTTCCGATGTGCCTCCGCCATAATCCCTCAAGATCATGTTGGTTTTGATCAAGTCATCGGCAGTTTTGCCTAGCTTTCGAAAGGTAGTCATTGGCATGATGTTGACTGCTGCACCCCCATCGACTAACATCTTAGCCATCGGCTTCCCATTGATGAATCCGCTCATGTACAACGCCTTCAAGTGCCGATGCTTCGAGTCTTCGGGTTTCTCAAATACTGCCTGTTGTGGGTCTAGAACCAGCTGTGCAGTGATTTCTTCATTGTCATCTGCCGCATGCTCGGAGGATCTGAATTCCTGTGGCAAAATAAAAACCATGTTGACGGATGTCTCCGTCGGCTCTCCTTTTGGGCGCCATTCTTTCTTAATACGGGGCCGATAACCACGTGGATCGGCCCTTAACTCCCGATGGCGGAGCCTCTGCACCCTTCTTTTCTGGCTCTTGGTAAATATATTACTGGGGCACCATTGCTCGTTTGGCCCCTGGTTACCTCTACCGCCTCCTTCAACACCGTTAACAGGACCGAGCCGATCATGTGCGGAGACTCTGACCTGATCGGTAGCCATCGGCCGGCGCCTTGGGGATCGTTCATCCTGACTGGATCGGCTTGGAGACGCGAACTTCCCCCGCGAGGCTTGATGATAGTCCGATTGCCTTTCCCGGAACTCTGCAACTTGACCGTTACATCCGGGGCAGTTATCGGCTGATGGTAATTTCATGCCCTGGTCCCAACAAAATCTGAAGAAAGGGCATTCCCAGTGAGGGTCAAACTGTGGCCCTTGATGTGTCTTATCCTCCCTCTCATGCCTCTTCTGATACCTGTTAATGATAGCCGATGACCCCCCTATACCAGCCATGTTGACATTTGCTGGAAAGGGATGTCCATCAATCTTCATCGGCCTCTTCTGTTCATCGAACTTGATGCGTCCTTGCTCGATAGCCGATTGAATCTGCAGCCTAAACACTTTGCATTCATTGGTGTGGTGTGACGGCGAGTTGTGCCACTTGCACCATTTTCTTTTCTTCAGCTCATCTGCCGATGGCAATACATGGTTCATCGGCAACTGGATGTGCTTCTCCTGGAGTAACAAATCAAATATTTTATCTGCCTTATTAACATCAAAGTCATATCGCTCTCCAGGTGAATCCTTCACCCATGGGCATGCCACAGCCTTCTTATTCCTTGTCCATTCGGCCAGGGCTACTTCCTCTTCAGAATCGGAATCAGAGGCATAATCGGCTACTTGGATGGCTGTATATTTGTTCTTCATACCTCTGGATTGATTTTCTTGCACCGATACCCTTTGAACCAACTGGGCTAAACTTTCAAACTCTGGAGACGGGAATTTTTCACGAAGTGGTCCTATCAATCCATTGAATGCCATATCAGCTAACTGCTGATCGGTCAACTGTAAATTGAAGCATCGGCTACGTACATCCCTGAACCTCTGAACATACTCAGTAACCGGTTCGCCAGCTCGCTGCCTTACCGCCATCAAGTCCGTTATCCTCATCTCCCTAACTTCCGCAAAGAAGTATTTGTGGAACTTCTGCTCTAAATCGGCCCAACTTCGAACCGAGTTCGGAGGAAGTGATGCGAACCAAGAAAAGGCCGATCCAGAAAGAGATAATGGAAAGAATCGGACCTTCAATGCATCAGTAGCCGATGCTTCCCCGCATTGTGCTAAGAATCGGCTAATATGCTCTAGAGTAGTCGTATCATCTTGTCCCGTGAACTTGGCGAAATCTGGCATCTTGTACCGATGCGGCAGAGGCACTGCATCAAAGATTCTGGATATGGAGGCCGATACACGAACGACTGCTGCTTCGGCTTTAAACCGAACTGTTCCCTCATGACTTCAGCAATCATACCAGCCCAGTCATCGGCTCCAGTGGCAGTGATGTATGGCGACGTTGCTGCCGGTGCCGATGGTTGCATATGTACATTAGGCTGCCCTCCGTAATTGGCCACCATGTGATACCCTTGACGTCCAGCCGACGGGGCAGCCGCCGATCGTGGGAATAGACTTAGATCCACGTCATGCGTCGTAGTATAGGTCACATGGGGAACATCCGGTTGTACTGGAGCTTGAGGCGCGTTGTAAGCCGATGTAGAGTAGCGTGGCTGGGGCATTGCTTGCGCTGAAGCTCTGTATGACAGGGTCTGAAGAGGCGATGAATTGTACATAGGGCCATGCGCCGATGCGGGCCTACCAGCTTGGGCTGGTGGCACTGTACCAGTTGGTGGCACAAAGTATGCTGGTCCTTGGACTTGCTCCTTGTAAATAGATCCATCAACTGTCTTCAGAATCAGGTTCTTCAAAGTGTTGACCAGCGTTTGGGATTGATTGATTAGGGCATGATGGACCGCTTGATCTATCACGTCCTGGAACTTTTGCTGGGGCTCCAATCCTGATTGGGCTCCATCCATCCCGCCCGATGATGCTTCTCCAGGCAGTACTGCAAGAGGCAAAGGACTCTTCTGATGAATCAACCCCTGCCTGGATTTTGAAAATGAACCGAGGCATAGTTTGTGGAAGTCTGCCATCCGCTGCTCTAACTGCTGCTTTTGCTCATCGGTCAGCTGATCAACCGATATTGGGATCTCGTTCTCCGGTGACACTTCTGATAGGTTCTTGATGTCATCGGGTTTTGTCATTGTCGATTGCTTCTGGTCCCACTGGGCGTGCCAAAAAGTGTGTTGATGCGAAAATCGTACACACGTGACCTGGGAGATTTGCTTAACTCCAGTGCAGGATCAATATGGCGTGGTGAAAACAACCAAGGCGTGCCAGTCGATTTTCCCTGCAAATCGACAAAGATAATAAACTTAGATCGCTTAGGACATCGGCCCTGAAAGGCCAATGTGTAGCCGATTACCCCTGCACGAAGCAATCGGCTGATACGGGTATAATAGATGACTATCGGCTCGCACCAGAAGGCTCAGACCAGCCTGGCAGAGTCCGATGACAACTCAATGCAAATTAAGATAAACTATCGGCTAAACGCCCCGATAGAACTGTACGCCGATTAAACCAACCAAATTGCTATCGCCTTAGGTAATTCAATAAGAGATCGGACTCAACCGATGCAGCCTCACCGAGGATAATCAAGACGATGCCAGATCTAGCCGATTTAACGGACTTACAATGACTCGAGTAAGCAGATCTAAATCAAACGACCGTATGGATCTAAGCTACGATAGATCGGACTTAACCGAGACAGTATGTATCCAAGATCCGATACGATAGCTGTAAATAGATCTAGATTACCGGATAACTAGCAATCGTGCCGACGCAATCAGTATATCGGACCTAACCGAGGAAGTACCAATCAAGCCGATACGCTTACCAAGGTGACAAATCCTAATCCCTCGCCGAGATCGGAGCCGATGCAGCCCGCTCGAGACGAGAATTCGTCGGAAAATAGGTGGCGATGCGCCGAAAGTTGTATTGGATTGTGTTCGATTTTCTATAAGCGCCTGGGGTTTATATTTATACCCGCAGGGTCGTGGCCTAAGGCCGACTCAATTACAAACTGGGACTTAGAGTCCGACACGATTACAACTAACACTCTGAGTCCGATACGAACTCCAATAGATTTAAACTATCCTTATCTATACTAACTACTCCGATTCTCCAGGGCCGATACGCCCTTGGTGGATCCAATCATCCCATATTTTCCGCCACCGGCCGATCTTATCTTTCTAGCTTCCCGCACTTTCCTCCATATCGTTTACTGCGACAAATTCCTCCTTTGATCGGCCGATTTTACCCTCAGTCACTGATTCCTGGACCCAGCCAATTTCTGGCGTTAACAGTAACTCTTTCTTTAGAGTTTGTGTTGTGATATGCAAGTTGTATATGTGACACCTCATACATTATGTGTATATGATATTGAAGTCTATGGGGCAGTCGCAAAGAGTTGGCCTTGTTCTCATGTTTTGTCGAGTACGATGGTTAAGGTTGAGTGCCCTGCTAGCTAGGATGCGTTGGCCTGCTAGATAGTATGTGGGTATTTATACGGACTCTTGAGAGACCCACAACCATGTGGCTTTGGCTAGGCTAGGTTAGGGTGTGGGTACATTTACCGAGCTCCTACGAAATCATTTCACTTAATGCACTTGAGAATATAGCACTAAGTCTTTACAAGATTTTTGGAACTTCATACGGCTCTTGTTTTGATCTATGTCTTTGCCTAGCTTGGAAAATGGTGATGTATATGCCTAAAGTGCATATGAGATGTTGGCACGGTGTCGGACTATCCAACAGTGATGGATGCATACGATTTTATACGTATGATATGTTGGGTAGTTAGTTGGGTATTCAAATGACACATTATTCATAAGTCGGGTGTAATTCCAAGGTCATGACATGGCCCGCGTGGCTGGCAAGCGCGGCTAAGCCATAAGGCTTGTGTGCGGCTTGGTCCACCCGCCGGCATGGCCTGTGTGGCCAGCAAGCATGGCTAGGCCTTGAGGCTTGGGCACAACCTGCCTACTCACCCGTTCGGCCCTTCTTGGCCTGGCAAGCGCAACTAGGCTAAAGCAGTGTGTACCCGAGCCCATGCGCCTTCCTGACCTACACGGTCAACAAGCACGGCCAAGTCCGTGCGTGCACATGTGCTACGGCTTGCTAGCCCGCCAGACCTGCATCGTCGACAAGTGCGGCTAGGGCAGTGCGTGCGCTGCAGTCCCTCGCCCACCAGACCTGGGCAGTCGGCAAGCAAGGCTTGGATAGCAGGGCATGTGTGTCACAGCTCGCCTGCCCACCAGGCCTACGCGTTCGGCAGGCGTGGCTTGGGCAGAACGTTTGCATGTGGCATGTTGGTGTCGTCTTGGTGTTGTACCAGCTGCATGTGGTTCCCGCCTGCACGCAAGGCTAGTGATCATTCTAACTCCACTAGTCAACGCTTCGTGATTGACAGGTGGTGTCCATTAGGTCAGACTAGATTGATCTCCAGTTTATCAAGAACATAGAAAATAATAGACTGCAATTCCACGTAGAAAGAAAGAGGGGAACAAAGCAATCTAAACATCATTTTAATCCACTAAAAATTTATGATCACAAATATCGAGAACAATGTAAAGGTAGTTTGATTCACAGGCTTGACGAAGCGGTTGTGCTAATATCAAACACAATCACAATGTAAAAAGTAAAAGAGACACAAGGATATAGGAGTGTCGATTTTATCTTTATTAGGTATGATATTACAAGTACAAAATTTTAGCTATATAAATAAATTATAATTATCTCCTTTATTTATAGATCATCTGTGTAATAGTTAAGATTTAAGTAATTGATCATAAGTCCTATAGTAGGCCCGTCCGGGTGCTCCGGCCACAATAGGTGGACCGGTTTCTCAACAGGTTCAATTCAGAGAAGAGAGTCCGGAGGAGGAGCCGAAGGCCCGCCCATAGCGAGGAGTCTTGGTATTCCGCTTGCCGTGATAATTCAAGAGGAAAACCGAATCAAGGAAAGTTATCATTGCATGAGTCAGCTACCTATTTTACGGTGAAGATCCCGTATGGTTCACTTCCAAATAAGTAGGATTACCGAGTGATTACTAGGTGCGTTGTACTTAAAGTCTAGCTACTCCTTTTGTTAAGTCCACTGTCAGATCGGTTAGTTTAGTTGTGTGCGTGTATTTCGAGCCATATAAAAGATCGTGGCCGCCGGTCATCGTATCATATCAATTTTTATTTGAGTAATGAAAAGATTCAGAAAACGTTTAAATTAGAGGTGATCATATCGTATATACTTTCAACAAAATTTTATCAAAGTTAACTAAAAACAGTAAAGTTAATCTTCACATCTACACCTATGAGCTGATCAAAAGAGATCTCTTATCTCTATAGTGTATCAATTATGTACGGATAGAGAACGTTATTAGAGACTTGTGAAAAAATTAATATAAAAAATTATCGTGAAAATTCAGATCACCGTTTTACCTTATCATGTCAAGTAGATACGGAGCATGTTTTCCTTTTTTAAACCTCCTATGTCTCCAAGACGGGACCACGACAAGCTACCCCCTTGTGCACACGAAAACGCGGAACGCGGGTACGAAGTGCCTACGAGATTTGTTGCTCTCGTGTGATCTCGATTACCACTAAACGGGCCCACGTAGCCTTTTCCTGCCTTTACTTGATTGTCCAGCTCGTGCTTGAGGTTAGGATGTGTCCTCCCAGGGCATTCAAGCACATAGCAACAAATTCTCGGCCTCGCAATATATTTTTCCCTTTAATTTACAAGAATTTCATAAAGATTTTGCAGAAATTTCATAGTAAACAATTTAATTTCTACGGGAGATATAAAAAACCCCTATAAATCAAAGAGGACTTTATCCTTTTTCACTATTCCTCCAATCCCTATCCTCTTCGGTAGAACGGTGAGTAAAATTACGGACGACTAAGAGAAGGTGTGAAGATAAGCTTGTTGGGCACGCGAGGTGGAAGAGGTGATTCGTTCTCCACCGGTGGCAGTGGGCGAGCGCTCGTAGGATCCAGTCGGTAGTTGCCTTGAATTAGATCTCAACTGCGTGGGAGCTGCGTGCGAGCTACATGCCGATTGTGTTGAGTTGTATGAACTTGATCCTCTTCTACGCTACACCAACACCCATCTATTAGTCTTAATGTAGCTCAGAAGCTCAGTAACTCAAAGAAATTCAAGCCTCTAACGGGATAGCCTTCTTCCTGCATCACTACTGAGCCATTCAATGTACTGCTGTGTATAACTTGCAAAGAAATCAGAATGACCGAAAGTAAATCTATTAGTCTTTCTGTTTGATTAACATTTCAGAAGCTACGATGTATTGAATCCTTCGACTAAAATAAGATTGGCCATGCATTGTACTTAAATCCAAAGCAATCGTTCAACTACATTGATGAAAGGAAGATTGTGTAATCTTTTTTTTCAGAAATTCATGTACGCTTCATTCATAGGAGAGCCAGGAATAATAAACCATTAGTAGATGAGAACATCGAAGACACGCTGCATTAGTCCGTGACCATAGGTCCAAACAGGAATAACCGCCCAAAACGTTCCCTAACTGTGGGGCCCACCAAAATCCACACGCATTCCCCGTTCTATGCGCAGAGGATCCAGAAATCCTCCACCTCAGAGCTCGCGTCCACCATGAAGCACAGCCCACAGGTCACTGACGTAGCGTCCCGGAGAACCCAACCCCACATTACAGCGACCTGAACTGTTCACGCGTGTGTACAGAAAAGTAGAGTTTCGAGATCCCGCAGCCTCCTGCTAGCCTGGAAACGCTGCGCGGTTCCCACCACCGTCCCACGCAAAGAGAGCATATACAAGCTCAGGATTACTCTTCGGCACTCCACACGGCAAAATTCCATCCTTTTTCTTTTTTGCGCTCTTCTTCCTTCTGCTCCGAACAGATCCCCACGAGGCCACGACACGAGCGAGCGAGCGAGCGAGCAAACCCTTGCTCGCGATGGCCGCCATCGACGACGACTGGATCGACGTCGCCGAGGAGTTCTGCACCAAGGAGGATTGGGTCCTGCTCGTCGGCGACGAGGGCGCCATGGCCGCCGTCTTCTTCGACCGCGCTGCCACCGGCATAGGGGACGGCGTGGCCCCGCCCATCCCCATCGCGGGGCCTGCCGACGCCGCCGCGGGGTGCCGCGGCCGCGTGCTCTTCTGCGGTGCGTGGTCGCGGTACCACGTCTTCGACCCCTGCGCCGGCGTGCGCCACGCCCTGCCCCTCCCGAGGCGCCCGCGCCCCCACGACGCCGCGATCTCCTGCGACGCCGACGACGACGGGTACTCGGTGGTGTGCGCGTTCGAGGACTGCTTCGAGATCTACGCGTCCGCTAGCGGGCAGTGGCGCCAGGTCCCCGCCCCGCGGCTGCCAGCGTCGTTGCGGGCTCCGCTGCCGCCTTCGCCGGCTGCGTCTTCTGAAAGACGCCTGCGTCCACCGGCGTTCTCGCGCTAGACGTGGCCTCGGGCACTACCCGCCAGATCGCGCCACCCCACGCTCCTCCGACCCTGACGCGCTCTGGCAGCTTGGCGTCGCCGCCGGCCACCTCTGCGCTTCCGTCTGCATATTGAACGGCGTCGAGCTGTACGGACTCGTTGCAGATGACGAGTGGAAGCTGCTTCACGCCATCTACGGCCTCCCCATGGGCGAGGACATGCGCCGACGGCCGCTGCGATTCGAGAGTGATCGCCTCGAGGTCTTGCTGCGCATTGGCGGGAGCATCGTGGCCCTTGAGATCGTGCACTGGACTGTCCGGGAGGTGCGTCTGGAGGGCACCGTCCTGCCTGAGAGGGACGAGGCCATCGTGCCATGGTACCGTGCCATGTCCACCGTGCAGGTCTAGCCAGGGAGGGATCTACCCAGTTCATCTGGTTAGTCTATGTGAATGCTCTGCTGTGGTGCATGTAGATTGACATGCCTTTCGAAATCCGGTTCATAGTAGTTGTTTGACACGATGATAGGTATCATCGGATGGTGGATAGCAAGTACATTGGGAAGAACTGCTTAGTTGTTCATATTGTAGTGCTGATGTCCTGTTCGCAGGAGAAACTAATTGATTCTCTGTTAAGAATGCAGTGCTTCAAGATGAACAGGAGAATCATGGATTCTTATTGTTCTTGTTACCCAAGTCCAATCACAATCATATTTCACATTTAACTCTGTTCTTGCCAATCTAGCATTTATGTCATTATTTTGTCTTCAGTCCAATTTCCTTTTCCATTAAATAACATTGGTTTGTTCTGCTTAGATTTTGGTTTTGGGATGCTGTTATGGATGTCTTGATGTTGACATGCTGTATATCCAAGTCACTATGTCATGATAGGAATAGCTATTGTTTCTTTGGGTGGTTATGTCAGCAACCAAATGTAATGCCAGAACCATCGGCTTTGGAAGGAAGCATGACTGTTTAATGTGTATATGATCAAGCCAATTGTTGCTTAGTAGAGGGGCTCTGATGAGATGCATCCATGACTAGGGAAACCTGAGCCTAAATTTTTAAAGATGTGAGATAAAAGGGAAGATAAAATGATAGATTTACAGAAATTTATATGGGGTCCCAAATTGACAACACCTGTCGCTGTATGTAATACGAGTTGAGCTGAATAATTTATATGAGGTTAACTTATATAGTTATATGTGACAAATTAGTTATTAAACCCTGTGTAAATGGAGTGCTGTATGCTCGAGTCAGCAGATGTTACTTCCTTAACTTTGTTGCGGGCACTCTGCTGTTGACATTCAGGCTTGTGTGTTCTAACTTTTGACTAGGCTGACAAATTTAGTATCTTAATTTCTGTGTAAATGGAGCGCCGTGTGCTCGAGTCAGCAGATATTACATCCGTAAACCTTGTTGTGGGGTACTCTGCTGTCGTACATTCAGGTTCTTGTGTTTAACTTCTGACCAGGTGCCCCGTGATCCACGGCATTGCAAGTTGTCATGCTTGTCATATTTGGCATAAAATGTTTCCCTCGTGGTCCATGACACTGATTGCAGGTTTCATGTTTTTTTTTAGCATCAATGCCACAGGATTGCATTACATACTGGGCGAAGTCAAATCGCTCGCCACAACATCCAGTACAAGGGGAATAACATTGTCTGTTTGCAGATCTTCATACAAGTTTAGAGAAATCCCATAATTAGCTAGGGAGTGAGCTACTCTGTTACAATTTCTATTGGCGAAAACAAAGGTATACTGATCAAAATTTTGCTCAAGAAAAACCTTCAATTCCGCCATAGCAAAACAGACATTTGAAAAGTCCAGCCCATGATTCTGCATCCCCTGTTTCAGCAGTAGTGAATCAGTCTCGAAACATATAGATCTGAACCCTCTTGAGACTGCTAAATGAGCACCCCGGATAGCAGCTGAAATTTCAGCATGTAGAGGGTTTAGAATGTTCTCTAGCTTACCAGCTCCACAAGCTTTGACATTTCCATCATGATCACGTATTATTGCTCCCCAACCACCAGATTTTGTTTCAGGGAAGAAGGCACCATCGATATTAATCTTCAATTCATTCCTATTAGGAGGATGCCAACGTGATAGCCCTGATTGTTTCATTCCTTTTTCCTTCAAAAAGGCTTGATAATAATCATTAGATTGTTTCATAATAGTGTTATATAAGACATTAGTATTTCGGGATTTACCTTCCTCCCTGATGCTATTCCTTTCCATCCACCATTGCCAGAGCAGGACAATCACCAGTGTTTTCTTTTCATCCTCCAACTTCAATATTTCATTGACAAACTCAGAGGCTGATTGTTTCTTATTTAGCTCTCCTCTTACTTCCTCCATGTTCAGCATCTGCCATATGGAAACAACTCTCTTGCATTTGAGAAAGAGGTGACCACCATCCTCAGGCATCCTCCTACAGATTGGGCAAACTTCCTCCACTTCTATACCTCTTTTCCTGAGGTTTGTACAGATAGCTAGAGAGTTGTGAGCCAGTCTCCAAAGAAAATGCTTCAGATAATTCGGACATCCCAGTCTCCATATCTTCCTCCAATTAACCTCATGTTCCGCTTGTTCTGTAGATGAGCTAGCTATTCCCCTTTGACTTCTTCTCCTTTCATCGTCAACAAATACATGATAAGCAGATCTGACCGAAAATAGACCCTTCGGATCAGCATGCCAAGCCAGCCTATCTTCATAATCTATATTTACTGGGATGTTTAAGATTAAGCTTACATCTTCTTCCCAAAATGTGTGCTCCACCACTTGCCTGCTCCAATTTCCAGTACTTGAATCTATCAGATCTGCTACAGTACTCAAATTGCTATTCCCTCTTGGAGTACAGGGTCTTCTCGTATGGTCTCTTGGTATCCAGGGATCTAACCAGATGTTTACCTTTTCACCATTCCCTATTCTCCAAATTAGTCCTTTCTTCAATAAATCTATACCTTTTAGGATGCTTCTCCAGGTGTAGGACATTCCCTGCACAGCCCTTGCTTCTAACACTGAACTATTTGGGAAGTATCTTGCTTTCAGCACTTGACCACACAGAGATTCAGGGTTGTTTAGGAGTCTCCAGCCTTGTCGAGCTAACATGGCTATATTGAAGGCGTAGAAATCCCTAAATCCTAGACCTCCTTCCCCTTTTGATCTCGTTAGCTTTCCCCAACTTATCCAATGAATTCCGTTTTCCTTTTCTTGGTTGCTCCACCAAAACCTGCCTATTAGGGAGGAGATTTGTTCACACACCGTTCTTGTAATTTCAAAGCAGCTCATAGTGTAGGTTGGGATCGCTTGGGCTATAGCTTTGATGAGGATTTCTTTGCCTGCTCGAGACAACAATTTCTCTTTCCATCCTTGAGTGCTCTTCCAGATTCTTTCCTTTAGGAAGTTAAAAACTTTAGCTCTTGATCTGCCCACATGAACTGGTAACCCCAAGTATTGTTCATTTGTTGTCTCTCCACTAGTACCCAAGATCTCCAAGACTTCCTTTCTACACTGGGTTGAAGTGTTCTCACTGAAAAGGACTGAGGTCTTATCTCTGTTGATAGTTTGTCCTGACAGGGATTCATACCGTATCAGGATATCTTTCAGCTTCAATACGTCGCCTTTCCTTGCTCTGCATAGGATCAGGGAATCATCAGCAAAGAAAAGGTGTGAAATACTGGGAGCATTTTGACATATTCGTACTCCTTTCAAGTTGCCATCATCTTCAGCTTTGCATATAAGTGTTGAGAAAGCTTCAGCACACATGATAAATAGATAAGGAGATAGAGGGTCTCCTTGTCTTAGCCCTCTCTGCGGCACAATTTCTTCTGATAGCTGGCCATTCACCCTAAAACGGTATCTGACTGATTCCACACACTTCATAATCAACTCCACAAAATTGTTACAGAAACCCAATTTGATCATCATTGCTCTTAGAAAGTCCCATTCCACTCTGTCATATGCTTTGCTCATGTCCAATTTGATAGCTGCATACCCTTCCTTCCCCTTTCTTTTGTTCTTCAAGTAATGAATTGCTTCATAGGCTAGCAACACATTATCAGTAATGAGTCTTCCAGGGACAAAAGCACTTTGCGAAGGGGAGATTATATCTGATAGGATGACTTTTAATCTTTTGGCCAGGATTTTGGAAATGATTTTATACACAACATTACATAGGCTTATTGGTCTCAGATCTTTCACTTTATCAGGGTGCTTGACTTTGGGGATAAGGACTACTGTAGTCATGTTCCATTCCTGAGGTATATCATTTCCATTCAGGACGTTCAGGACCTCCTGGGTAACCTTTTCCCCAATTAGGTGCCAGAATCTCTTATAAAAAATCGCAGGAATCCCATCCGGTCCAGGCGCTTTTAGATCACCTATTGAGTCAATTCCTTCTTTCACTTCATCTTCCGTGAATGGCTTCATCAGATTTTCATTCATTTCTGGTGTGATTTTCTGATGTACATCTTCTAGATGATCCAAAGGAATAGAAGGATGGCTGGATTTAAAGAGTTCAGTGTAGAACCTTACTATTACCTTCTGTTTTCCTTCTTCAGTCTCAGCCCAACCACCCTCATCATTCTTGAGCTTCTTAATGTAATTCATTCTTCTTCTTTCTTTGACAGCTGAGTGGAAGTAGGCTGTGTTTCTGTCTCCAGCTTGGAGCCAATTCTTATGAGCCCTTTGCCTCCAGTGCATCTCTTGTTGGTCTTCTAGTCTCTCCAATTTGTCCTTCAAAATCCCTTCCCTGGCAACTGACTGGGTTGTGATTTGACCCCTCCTGCAGGCTTCCAGCTCACATTTTAATCTCTTTATTCTCCTTCTCATATCTCCCAATACGTTTTGGTCCCATTCCTTCAATTTTATTGCAACCTTTCCAAGATCTTCCATAATTCCTCTTTGGCCTATACATTCTGCATCCTTTAGAGCTTCCGCCACTATCTTCTCGCATTCCGGCTCTAGCAGCCATTTGGCTTCAAATTTAAAATTATCCCCCCCAAGACATTTCTTTGGGATTTGTATGGGCTTCTCCGTACAAATTATTACCGGTCAGTGATCAGAGTGGTGGGGATCACCATTAATTACTTTGTATTCCGTGAAGTAGTTCCTCCAACTTGAGGTAGCCACAGCTCTATCCAGTCTTTCCCGAATATACCCATCCCTTGTGTGGCTATTGTTCCTCCAAGTAAACCTATCTCCTTCAAAACCCAAGTCTGCAAGACCACACTCCTCCAACGCTTGTCTGAATTTGTCCATGAGACCTTGGTCTCTCCTCCTACCTCCCTCCTTTTCATATTCAAAAAGAATTTCATTGAAGTCTCCTGCCACCAGCCATGGGAGGCTCAACTGATTATGTAGTAATTTCAAGAGTTTCCATGTCAGGTGTTTCTTCTCAGCTCTAGCCTCCCCATATATTCCGGTGAATCTCCACTTTCCAACATCCTTTCCTTTAATCTCCACGTCAATGTGGTACTTTGAGAAGTTGTGAAGCGCTATATTAACTTCAGACTTCCAAAACATTGCTAATCCCCCGCTTCCTCTGCCATCACAACTTCTTGCCCACATATTAGTTAAACCAAGTCTCCACCTAAATCTTTGCATTTTTTCCTTGCACATCTTCGTTTCTGCTAGAAATAAAATATCTGGGTCTTCTGACTTCTGAAGGTCCAGAAGACCCCTAACTGCCGGGGAGTTACCTAATCCCCGGCAGTTCCACACTATTAGCTTCATTTGGTCTCGCGGAGCTGTCCCGGCAGCCCCGCGTTTCCTTCGGTTGCGATCTTCGCAGTTGATGCCTCCTTATCCACTGTCTCCTCCCCCCTTTGTTTCTTCAGAATAAAATCCTGCAGGGTCTCAATTTCCATAGGATCAGGTCCTCTTTTTCCCCAATCCGCGGTCCCACACTTCCTTCTACACCCTTAACAGATTTATTCTGTTTCCTGTATTTCCTAACCACTTTTTCCTTCATTTTAGCCTTTATCTTCCCCTGGTTTCCCCCATTCCTTTTCCCAGTATTTCCTGCTTGTCCAATGTGGATGCTGATTTAACCTGCGCCACCTTTCCCTCCTTCTCTACCTTCTTTCCTTCTCTTTCTTTGGTGTCAGATCTACTATCTTCCAAAGCCTCTTCCTCTACTGGGTTTAATTCCAGGGTTTTCTTACTCCTAGGAGCTAGAGTTTCTTCCATCCCTTGTCCTTTAATAGGGCTTGTTACTTCTCTCTCTTCTTTCCTTGGATTTCTGTCTTCCTTTTTCCTCCAATTCGGGCCATCACTACCTGATTTGCTTAGGCTATCTCTGCTTCCAGTGCTACTTGATTTCCAAAAGGAACCACTCCTATTTCCCAGGTATTTGCCTTTTTCCTCTTCCTGTCTTCTAGTCCCCGGCCTCAACATATTAGCCCTTAGGCTCTTCCCAAATTGTTGCTTTTCTCCTTTCCTTAATTTAACTGAGCAATCTCTATCACAATGGCCGATGATTCCACAAGTGTAGCAGAAGTCCGGTAAGTACTCATACTGAAATCTCACCCATCTCCTTTTCTTGTTCTCCTCCTCTTCCTTATCTTGCATAACCCTCTCCTCCCTCCTGTCACTTATTAACTCCAGTTCTTTCTCATCATCTTCATCTTCCTCCTCGTCCAGATTCAAGAACATGCCTCTCATTAGTGGTTTATGGATATCGATTCTGACCTTGATTCGTATGTACGCCCCAATAGCCCAATCATCCTCATCTGTTTCCACCTTGAGCAGCTCACCTATAGACTCCCCTATCACCTCACCCGTCTCCCTGTTCATGGTATCAAAGGTTAATCCCAATACTCTCACCCAGATTGGGATATAATTGAACTGCATTTCCTCAAGAGATTTCTTCTCATCAAACTCCTCCACAACCAGTAATTCCTTATCAAAATTCCATGGTCCATCCTCTAGTGCCTTCCTTTTCGCCGCTGCCTCACTAAAGGTGAACAAAAATCTATTTCCCCCAAGCTCCTTACATTCAACCCCATACAATGGGCTCCAAATCTCCCCCAAAGTGTGTTCCAAAACAGAAGCCCTAACCGGTTTTTCCAAAAAGAGTTTTGCAATTACCTGCAGGGCATTTGGTTTTCCTCTTCCACTTCCTTTCTTGGAGATTCTGACTCGTTTTTGCTCTGCTTCCGAGAGGTGAAGCTCCTTCAGCATACCTTCTACTCGATCCATTGGCTTGCAAAGGGGAAGCACGCACCCCTCCATCTTGCCCTAGCACCACGCGACCTGTTAACAGGAGGGCTAGATCTAGAACTTGGGACCTCTCTGATCTAGAAAACTCGCTAGATCTGGAGAATGGCGGAGAAACAGTGGCGGAATGGGAATGACAGGGAGGAAAAACCAGGTGGTTGGGGGTGGGATGGAGATGTACAGTGTTGAAAATATGCCCTAGAGGCAATAATAAAGTTGTTATTATTCTATTTTCATGTTCATGATTAAGTTTATGTTCTATGCTAGAATTGCATTGGTTCTTGAATATGAGATTCAGAGGAAAACCTAATTGCATGTGTGGAATAATAAACACCATTCAGATCCCTAGTCAGGCCTCTGGACTAGCTCATGTATTGTTGATGATCTTGTTTTCCTGATCATGGGCATTGTTAATGTAACAAGGATACCGGCAATAATGAGAACACATTGTTAGGGTAAAAATGGTGTTGGATAGACCCCCTTATGAGATACTGCGAGATCACTTCGTCAATATGTTGTCAGTATCTTCTCATGATGTGTTAACGTTTACTTGCGTCCTTAGACCATGAGAATATCATAGACCCAGATACCGGATGGTTGCTTTGGGGTCATCAAACGTTACTCCGTAACTGGGTAATTATAAAGGTGAGTTCCAGGTACACCAGAAAGTATATCGTGGTTCTACATATGTCAAGACTGGGATTTGCCCATCCGGCGATGGAGAGATACACTCTGGGCCCACTCGGTATTACGGTGTCCAGCATCGCCTGGCCAGGTATTGTGACTAAAAGGTTAGTCACGGGGATACCGGAATACGGAAACGAGAAAAGAGTACAAACCGGTAACGAGGATAACTAGGTATGGTGATCAAGGAGTTGATCACAGGGATACCGTCAAATTCTCGCCTCGGGTTGTGTAACGTATCGTGAGGCAAAAGGAATTGTATGCGACAATACAAGGTTCGCTCGATAAAGATCTTCGATGATATGTGGGAGTCGTTATGGGTGTCCATATCCCGCTGACGATTATTGACCGGAAGGTGTCCCGGACATGTCCACATATACTCGAACCTATAGGGTCACACGCTTAACGTTTTAGCGACATTTAGGAATGCTACGGTTTATGGAGAACGAGAGAGAAGGGTTCCGAAAGTGTTTCGGATGATCTCGAAAGTGTCCCGGGAGGTCCCGGATGGTTCCGGTGATGTCCGGAAGTGTTCCGGAAAGTATTGGAAGGTTCTAGAAGGTTCTAGAAATTCTAGAAGGTTCTAGAAGGTTCTAGTGGAGTTGGACTCCAACTCCAACAGGGTATCCCTGCTGGAGTAGGACTCCACCTGCCTAGGGAGAGCTGCCCCAACCCCTATAAATAGAGGGGCAGGGCACCTCAAAGAGCATCCAGGCAGCCCCAAAAGCAGCCCTAAACCCTAGGTCGGCCATCTTTAGATTGGCCATAGCCTTCTTTTTCTCTCTCTTCTAGATTGGATCTAGTACAGCTGTCGGCGCGCTGCTGCTTCTCCTTCTCGTAGATCCCCGCTGTTCTTGTGTGCTGGTCCACACATTACTGCGGTGTCGTTGATCCGGTACGCGTGGATACCTCGGAGACGTCGTATACTTCGGCGTTCGATCAGGCAAACTGTTCGTGAGGAGATCGCTCTTGCGGCTGGGAGGTATAACCTAGCTGCGGGAGTCTGCGGACTTCATCGACATCGGTCAACTTCTCCGCTGCATTGACGTGATCGTCGAAGGTATGATCTCGTTGGCTGCACCTCGATAGTGATCTTGGGGTGGATTGTGCGCGGTAAATTTTTGTTTTGCGTAGCACGTTCCCCAACAGTGGTATCAGAGCGGTACTATGCGTAGTTGTAGGTACGATTAGAGCATATGTGATATGCGGCATTGCACATATGATGTGCGGGGTGTTAGATGAGATCTACCACCGGATTTTCTTGTTGTTTCCCTCTCATTGCAAAATTTTGATCTCGGCGGCATCGTGGAATTTTCAGAGGTCCGGCGAACCTTACGATCTTCGGATCGAGACATGCTAAGGATGACTTTGGTTTCACTTTAGTTGAGAAAGATAAATTTGCAATGAGCGGGCTTGTAGATGTGATCTACACGGGGGTCATGCGTATGACGAAGTTTAGTATGGGGTTCGAGATTTCCGAGTCTCCAATTCTAGACACCCCGACAGTTAAATAACTGCAAGAGCAATCATGCTTATGGTAACGTAGGTAGCAAACGGTTTGCAACGTAGCCATAAAGCCACGTATTGTAGCATAAACGTTAGAGGCGTCTAACTTGTTTTTGCAGGGTATGCATGTGATGTGGTATAGCCTATGTGATGCAATGTGATTGTATGAGATGCAAAGTGTTTGTAATTTTAAATTTTGTCATGACCTGCGTGTCATGAGTACGGCAATCGGCAGGAGTCAATACGATTGTCATTATTTATTGTATTGACCTACGCGTCAACTAGAAAGCCATGTAATGCATTTATTTTATTAGCTATGTGATAGCGAATAGTTGTAATTGCAAGGACATGGTGGTGACAATCTTACATCGATGGACCTCGACGCTACATCGTACACGAAGAAGGAGTTCTCCGCCAAAAGATGTTGAAGAAGTCTTCTTCAACAAAAGGGGCTATACCATATCACAATAATTTAATTGCATGTGATGTTAATCCCTTTTATGCACCTTGTTTGATGCGTGGTAGACGTTGTTAAATAGGGTGATCCCTCACACAAATATCAAAGTAGTTAGTGTTCTTCCAAGTGTAGCACCGTCTGGAGTATTTGCCATTCTGAGGTGCGCCATGTCACATGGGTACGATAGGTTTGACATATATGAGGCGGGCGCGAACCGTTCGCGCAGCAGAGCACTCGGTTGTCTTGACGAGCTTTGCAAGATCGTCTTGGGCTCGGAACACACCCATCGAAAGATGAACAAGAGTCATATGGGATATGATTGGCATGTTGACCTACCGGTCTCGTTATTCCGTCATCAGTGATGTCACATCAATGGTGGAGTAAGTGAGTCGTGGATCTTGAATCACTAATAATCAATTATGAGGGATATTGGTTTTAGTGGGAGCTTACTCTAATTAAGTGTTAATTTGAGTTGCTTTAATCATGAACAATGTCTAAAGTGTATTTGTTTTTAAGTTGTAGATCTATGGCACCCGTAACCATCTTTCCACTATGCGCGTTGCTTGAGAAAGAAAAACTGAATTCATCTGGGAACAACTTTACGGACTGGTACCGTAATGTGAGGATTGTCCTCAAGAGTGCCAAGAAGGACTATGTCCTATCGCAAACTCTCGGTGAACTCCCCGCTAACGCTACGGATGATGAGACTCGTATCTATCAATCTAAGAGCGATGATTCCATTGCAGTACAGTGTATCATGCTTGCCTCCATGGAACCTGATCTTCAAAAGCGTTTTGAGAATTGGGCTGCTTATGAGTTAATCCAGGAGCTGAAAGCTTTGTTTCAGAAGCAAGCAAGGACTGAAAGATATGAGATATCCAAAGCCTTGTTTGAATGCAAGATGGCTGAGGGCAGCTCAGTGAGTCAGCACGTACTCAGATTGTCTGGGTACGCGCAAAGGTTGGATGCGCTAGGTTTTCCAATCTCCCAAGAGTTGGGCACTGATCTTGTTCTTGCTTCCCTCCCTCCAAGCTATAGTAGCTTCATCATGAACTACAACATGAATGGGATGGAAAAGAGTATGGGTGAATTATTCACTATGCTTAAAACTGCTGAGAGTGGAATCCAGAAGGACGCCAATCATGTGATGATGGTGAATAAAACAACCAACTTCAAGAAGAAGGGCAAGTCTAAGAAAAAGGGCAAATCCAAGGGTGCTAGTATGACTGACACGCCTAAGAAGTCCAAGACTGGCGCCACTTCTGATGTTGAGTGCTTCTTCTGTAAAGAGAAGGGACACTGGAAGAGGAACTGCAAGAAATATCTGGCAGAAAAGAAGAAGTCTGGAAAGTCCAGCTCAGGTATGAGTGTCATACATGTTATTGATGTATTCCTTGCTGGTCCGCAATGTAATTCTTGGGTATTGGATACCGGATCGGTTGCTCATATTTGCAACTCGATGCAGGAACTACAGAGGCCTAAGCGACTGGCAAAGGATGAGGTGACGATGCGCGTCGGGAACGGAGTAAAAGTTGCTGTGCTCGCCGTCGGTGTCCTACCTCTACATTTATCTTCAGGATTTATATTAGAGCTTAGTAATTGTTACTATGTTCCGGCCTTGAGCAAAAACATTATTTCTAGATCATGTTTGTTGCAAGACGGTTATTCGTTTAAGTCTGAGAACAATGGTTGTTCGATTTATATGGATAATATGTTTTATGGCCATGCTCCCGTTGTGAATGGGTTATTTATTATGAATCTTGATGGTAATACACACATCCATAACACTGACGCTAAACGTCGCAAGATAAACGATTCGAATTCCACTTATTTGTGGCACTGCCGTTTGGGTCATATTGGAAAGAAGCGCATGAAGAAACTCCATTGTGATGGACTTTTGGAGTCATTTGATTATGAATCATTTGACACTTGCGAGCCTTGTCTAATGGGTAAAATGACTAAAACGCCGTTCACAGGCCACGTAGAACGGGCGACTGACTTATTGGAGATCATACATACGGATGTATGTGGTCCAATGAGTATAGCTGCACGCGGTGGATTCCTCTACTTCATTACCTTCACGGATGATTTGAGTAGATATGGGTATATCTATTTGATGAGACATAAGTCTGAAACCTTTGAAAAGTTCAAAGAATTTCAGCATGAAGTAGAAAATCATCGTAACAAGAAAATCAAGTTTCTGCGATCAGATCGCGGAGGGGAGTATTTGAGTTACGAGTTTAGCGAACATCTGAAGAGCTGCGGAATTGTTCCACAGCTTACGCCTCCCGGAACGCCACAGAGGAATGGAGTGTCCGAGAGACGTAATCGAACCTTGTTGGACATGGTAAGATCGATGATGTCATTAACTGAACTGCCATTGTCTTTTTGGGGTTATGCTTTAGAGACTGCCGCTTTTACACTAAATAGAGCACCATCTAAATCCGTTGAAACGACACCATATGAGATATGGCATGGGAAGAAACCCAACTTGTCTTTTCTTAAAATTTGGGGATGCGATGCATATGTAAAGCGTTTACAACCAAATAAGCTCGATCCCAAATCGGATAAATGCTTCTTTGTTGGTTATCCCAAAGGAACTGTTGGGTATTCCTTCTATCACCGCACCGAAGGCAAAGTGTTTGTCGCAAAGAACGGTGTGTTTCTCGAGAAAGAGTTTCTTGCGAAAGGGGTGAGTGGGAGGATAGTGCAACTCGACGAGATTGGTGAATCTTCGTCATTAGGTCAAAGTGATGCAACGCCGGAAGTGGTTCCGGAGTTTCCCACAATGACTGATACGGAAGCCCCTACATGTGATGTAGAGACTTCAGTCGAGCCAGCAGCTGAACCACGAAGGTCTGGTAGGATTCGCACGAAACCACAGTGGTTTTCGGACGAGGTATTGTTGTTAGACAACGATGAGCCTGCGACCTATACGGAAGCAATGATGGGCCCTGACTCCGTTAAATGGCTAGACGCCATGAAATCCGAGATAGAATCCATGTACGAGAACCAAGTTTGGAGCTTGGTGTACCCTCCTGAAGGCGTGAGGCCTATCGAATGTAAATGGATCTATAAAAAGAAAACAGACGCGGATGGGAATGTATACATCTATAAAGCTCGACTTGTCGCAAAGGGTTTCCGACAAGTTCAAGGAGTTGACTACGACGAGACATTCTCTCCCGTAGCGATGCTTAAGTCTGTTCGGATTCTTCTAGCGATTGCTGCATATTTCGATTACGAGATATGGCAAATGGATGTCAAAACAGCGTTCCTGAATGGGAAGCTAACCGAGGACGTGTATATGATACAGCCCGAGGGTTTTGTCAATCCAAAGGATGCTGGAAAGGTATGCAAACTTCAGAGATCCATCTATGGACTGAAGCAAGCATCACGGAGTTGGAATCTTCGCTTTGATGAAGTGGTCAAAGGGTTTGGCTTCATCAGGAACTGCGAAGAGGCTTGTGTTTACAAGAAAGTAAGTGGGAGCGCAATAGCATTTCTAATACTCTATGTGGATGACATATTGTTGATTGGGAATGATGTATCTTTTCTTGACAATATTAAGACTTCGTTGAAAAATAGTTTTTCAATGAAAGACTTAGGCGAGGCAGCATACATATTAGGTATAAAGATCTATAGAGATAGATCAAAGCGCCTAATAGGGCTAAGCCAGAGTACATATATAGATAAAGTACTGAAGAGGTTCAGTATGGAAAACGCCAAGAAGGGGTTCTTGCCGATGTCGCATGGGAAAAGTTTGAGCAAGAATCAGTGTCCTTCGACAACTGATGAGCGAGAACGCATGAGTAAGATTCCATACGCATCCGCGATTGGGTCAATCATGTACGCCATGATATGTACACGACCAGATGTGTCCTATGCTCTAAGTGTTACGAGCAGATACCAGAGTGATCCAGGTCATGATCATTGGACAGCAGTGAAGAATATCCTAAAGTACCTGAAGAGGACTAAGGATATGTTTCTCGTATACGGTGGTGACGAAGAGCTCGTTGTAAAGGGTTACACCGACGCCAGCTTTGTCACAGATCCGGACGATTTTCGATCTCAATCAGGCTTAGTGTATACACTGAACGGTGGCGCAGTGAGCTGGAAGAGTTCCAAGCAGGACACTGTGGCGGATTCTACAACGGAGGCTGAGTATATCGCCGCTTCAGAAGCGGCAAAGGAGGGCGTTTGGATTAAGAAGTTCGTCACCGAGCTTGGTGTGGTTCCGAGCGCGCTGGATCCTATGGAGCTCTATTGTGACAATAGTGGCGCCATAGCTCAGGCCAAGGAGCCAAGGTCCCACCAGAAGTCCAAACATATACAACGCCGATTCCACATCATTCGTGAATTGGTGGAGCGTGGAGACGTAAAGATATGCAAAATACACACGGATCTGAATGTGTCAGATCCGCTGACGAAGCCTCTACCACAAGCAAAGCATGAGCAACACCGGAATGCCATAGGTGTTAGGAGCTTAAGCATTGGCTAGATTATTGACTCTAGTACAAGTGGGAGACTGTTGGAAATATGCCCTAGAGGCAATAATAAAGTTGTTATTATTCTATTTTCATGTTCATGATTAAGTTTATGTTCTATGCTAGAATTGCATTGGTTCTTGAATATGAGATTCAGAGGAAAACCTAATTGCATGTGTGGAATAATAAACACCATTCAGATCCCTAGTCAGGCCTCTGGACTAGCTCATGTATTGTTGATGATCTTGTTTTCCTGATCATGGGCATTGTTAATGTAACAAGGATGCCGGCAATAATGGGAACACATTGTTAGGGTAAAAATGGTGTTGGATAGACCCCCTTATGAGATACTGCGAGATCACTTCGTCAATATGTTGTCAGTATCTTCTCATGATGTGTTAACGTTTACTTGCGTCCTTAGACCATGAGAATATCATAGACCCGGATACCGGATGGTTGCTTTGGGGTCATCAAACGTTACTCCGTAACTAGGTAATTATAAAGGTGACTTCCAGGTACACCAGAAAGTATATCGTGGTTCTAGATATGTCAAGACTGGGATTTGCCCGTCCGGCGATGGAGAGATACACTCTGGGCCCACTCGGTATTACGGTGTCCAGCATCGCCTGGCCAGGTATTGTGACTAAAAGGTTAGTCACGGGGATACCGGAATACGGAAACGAGAAAAGAGTACAAACCGGTAACGAGGATAACTAGGTATGGTGATCAAGGAGTTGATCACAGGGATACCGTCAAAGTCCCGCCTCGGGTTGTGTAACGTATCGTGAGGCAAAAGGAATTGTATGCGACAATACAAGGTTCGCTCGATAAAGATCTTCGATGATATGTGGGAGTCGTTATGGGTGTCCAGATCCCGCTGACGATTATTGACCGGAAGGTGTCCCGGACATGTCCACATATACTCAAACCTATAAGGTCACACGCTTAACGTTTTAGCGACATTTAGGAATGCTACGATTTATGGAGAACAAGAGAGAAGGGTTCCGAAAGTGTTTCGGATGATCTCGAAAGTGTTCCGGGAGGTCCCGGATGGTTCCGGTGATGTCCGGAAGTGTTCCGGAAAGTATTGGAAGGTTCTAGAAGGTTCTGGAAGGTTCTAAAAATTCTAGAAGGTTCTAGAAGGTTCTAGTGGAGTTGGACTCCAACTCCAATAGGGTGTCCCTGCTGGAGTAGGACTCCACCTGCCTAGGGAGAGCTGCCCCAACCCCTATAAATAGAGGGGCAGGGCACCTCAAAGAGCATCCAGGCAGCCCCAGAAGCAGCCCTAAACCCTAGGCCGGCCATCTTTAGATTGGCCACAGCCTTCTTTTTCTCTCTCTTCTAGATTGGATCTAGTACAGCTGCCGGCGCGCTGCTGCTTCTCCTTCTCGTAGATCCCCGCTGTTCTTGTGTGCTGGTCCACACATTACTGCGGTGTCGCTGATCCGGTACGCGTGGATACCTCAGAGACGTCGTATACTTCGGTGTTCGATCGGGCGAACTGTTCGCGAGGAGATCGCTCTCGCGGCTGGGAGGTATAACCTAGCTGCGGGAGTCTGCGGACTTCATCGACATCGGTCAACTTCTCCGCTGCATTGACGTGATCGTCGAAGGTATGATCTCGTTGCCTGCACCTCGATAGTGATCTTGGGGTGGATTGTGCGCGGTAAATTTTTATTTTGTGTAGTACATTCCCCAACATACAGGACAGGGGTGGTGGAGAGGCTACCGTGGGGGCACCAGATCCGCCCAACGGAGAGAGGTTCGTGCTGGAGAGATTGGAAATCCGACGAAGAACCAAAGATCGCGTCCAGAAGACTCGAGGGAACAGGGTCGCCTACCTATCGCCACAGCGGGAACTTACCGTCACGCCCGGGACGGACGTGGATAGGGTCGGGTCGATTGCAGGTTTCATGTTGGGAACGCTGGGAAAGGATATGGAACCTGCCTCGACAGGGAGGGAGGGTTCTCTTCCTTTATCTAATTTTTTTTAAAGGTTCTCTTAATTTATTTTCAGTAAGAAAGAATGTGGTCTATTTAGTACCTTTCAGAAAATGAATGATGCATCATCATCTGCAAATCGTTGGAACTTGTCATCCTGTTACCCACGTGTAGGCCTAAACTTAATGGGAGAACTATCACTATCTAAAGCGTTGTCTAGATTACAATATTCTCTTGATCTAGGATTGATGTGATTGTCTTTGTTGCTTCATTATGGATGTGATAATCTAGTCACTGTCATTATTGTTTCCCGGAACGGAGATTCTGCAACTAAAATAATCGTTTTTTAAGTATATTCTCATCTAGGCTTGTGCTTCACTTTTTGTGACACTAAATTCATTTTATTTTATACAAGTGGGTTTGCTGTACATGTTTCTTGCCTTAAGGTTTACATTTCTTGGTAGTTCTTATAGTGCCTTGTTCTTACTTCATGCCTGTTTATTTGAGGAAACGTCTTTAGCAATCTTTGTTATGATTAGCAAAAGCATGATTTGCTTTGTTGGTGCTAAATTGCATCTATCTTAGCTAGTAGTATTACAGAACATATCATCGAGGCCCACGAAGTTCTGCATTGGTTCTGTTTTGCTGTATGAACTGATATTGTTTCTGCTTCAAATTGGATGCTGACTGTATTAGAACCCATTGGCCAACATATTAGTGACATAGAATATGATTGACGATGACTAGCAGACAACTACTGTATGCAATGACCATATTCATATACAAATACACTATAATTATGGAGTGTTCTATCTACCCGGGAAGGAGTGTATCCTGCAGCGGGACTATGTCAATAAAGAAACCAGCCATAGGTATCCGGGACTTCTACGATATGGTGTACCCTCTATAAAAAGACACCGAAGGCCTCCGAAGAAGACAAGCTTGATAAAATAGACAACCTGCTTTGGATTAGCAAACCTTAGAAGATCAATCGCCTTCCGAGCAAGTTGAAGAGAAGATCGTCCTCGACAACCACCTTCGACTAGTTCTAGATCCCATCTAGGGCTAGACACCCCCTCTTGTACATTGTCTCGAGATCAATATATACCAACAGAACGTAGGGCTATTATCCTAAGGCAGGTCTGAACCTGTATAAATCATCTTGCTAGTGGCCTGATTTGTGGGTTATCTTACTCAGAATGATCTCCCAATCTCTTTTCTCTCTCCTCCACGAACTCTGTAAGATCGGCGGTTTACCGATTATTGACATATGGCGCCGATCGTGGGGATCGCGTCTGATGATTCCAACAAATCACCATCAGCAGTTTTGCCACAAGTAGTGCCACAAGCTGGCTTCTTGGAAGAGGGATTCTACGACAACTTCACCCCTTCAACTGATCAGGAGCCAAGTCTGGACCAAGTCGACTTTGGCGATTTATCGCTCGATGACGAGTCCGACAACGGCGTAAACCCCTTCATGGAAGAATACACCAAGGCTTACGGGATTGATCTCCAATCCCAAGACTACCAGAGCGATCACGTGAACGGTACGAGTTCGATGTTTGGACTATCACTTGCACGCTTCGACCACACAGATGGTCGACAAAACACGCTGAAAGCCTTTTCCTATGGCAGATCCATGACGGATCTAGAGTACACCTCCAATGGACAATACCCCCGAGAGGTACTCGCAATGGGAAACAGGTCACACGGGAATAGCAAAGATGGTCCGCCTCCGGCCAGGAAGACTCCGCCAAGGCGTTGAATAGCAAAGATGGTCCGCCTCCGGCCAGGAAGACTCCGCCAAACCCAACGCCTTCTCAGGTAGGTAACACGGGTCCTTGGGAAAAGACCCCAATTCCAAAAAATGCTGATCTATTTAGAACGAGGGCTACTAAGTGTCTGTCCGACATCCGAGAACGTCTCATGAAACCCTTGTCGATCGATCTCATGACTCCTGAAGGCAAGATGTGGATGGACGACATAGAGCATCGCATACTCCAGGACAAGAGCAGGCAGAATCGTCGCACAGAGCAGCCAACGCACGTAGTACCACGAGAAGCATTACTCGCTCTAGCCGTAACGAGGTTGGTTACGAAAAGACGATCACCCCAGGGTGCTGATCAACCACGCCATCCTATGTGCTCGCTAGTCCCGATGACGGATCTAGACAAGTACGCAGATAGACGACGGGATTCGAGAGCCCCACCACGATGCTCCCCAGATTGTAATGCTTCTCGGTACCACAAACAAGATCGAGGGTGATCACCATTACCGAACGATAGATCTACACCGAGGGCAATCTACGGCTGCCAAGCCTTTTCCACAGATCTACGACGGGTCCGATGGCCAGTCCGATGGCCATCTCGATTCAAACCAGGAGCGATCGAGAAGTATGATGGCACGACGGATCCCGCTGAGTTCCTACAGATCTACACAATCACTATCGTGGCCGCAGACGGAAACGAGAAGGTTATGGCCAACTATCTCTCAACTGCCCTTAAGGAACCGACGAGAATTGAGCTTACTAATCTTCCCCCCGGCTCGATCTACTCCTGGGAACAACTGTGCGGTCAATTCCAAGGTAATTTCCAGGGGACGTACGTGCGTCCCAGAAAGCCTGACGACCTCTTTTGACTTTTCCAAGAGAAGGGAGTATCCTTGCGAGAGTACACCAAAAGATTCAGCAACGCCCGCAATACTATACCCAAAATAACAGATCACGAGTGATCCAAACCTTCATACGAAGTTACAGAAATCAGCGGTGTATCGAGGAGCTCACGATGAAAACCCCAAGAGCTGTCAAAGAACTCATGGAGTTCGCCGACAAGGCAGCCAACACTGAAGAAACTCTCCAGTTCATTAGAGAGAGGGACGAAGGCATTGAGCGGCCCTAACCGGGTTACCACGACAACTCCAAGAAAAGCAAACGCAAGAAGAAATTCTCCAAGGAAGTTCGCGACAAGAGGCGGAAAACCAGAGAGGTTATGGCGAACCTCCCCAACAAGTGGTTCGACCCTCCTAGGAACAAGGATAAGCCACAAACAAGGGTAGGGTCCTCAGGCAAGAATCACCAGACCGACAAGCAAAACCTGCACCAGTGCCGGATCTTCAAAAAGTATGTCCAGACAGAGACCGAGAAGTTCAAAGGGAAGGGACCCCAGGTCGCAAACCAAAGTCGAGAAACAAGTTCCGACAATGGATCCAGCGACCAGGCTTCTTTCCAAAGCGAACAAAGAAGAATAGACCACATGTTCTGGGGCTTGGTGTTTTACGAGTCTAAGCGACAATTGAAGACAGTGGCTCGATAAGTTCTTGCCACTATACCACCAACTCGTAAGATGGTCAGATGGTCGGAAATCAAGATCGCCTTCGACCAAACCTACTGTGACGAGAACTTTGTCCGACCAAGATGATTCCCCATCGTGGTCGAACCAACATTCAACAACTGGAATGTCGCAAGTACTGCTGGATGGAGGAAGCTCTCTCAACGTGCTCTTTATCAACGCGCTCGACTCAATGCAGATTCCTGGTTTATCTCTCTAACCGGTCACTCAGGCCTTCCACGGCATTGTGTCCGGATCAACCGCTACGCCGATCGGGCAGATCACTCTCCCGGTCACCTTCGGTAAACCCAACAACTTTCGAACAAAGAAGGTATTATTCGACGTAGTCGACTTTGAGACGGCCTACATCGCTATCCTCGGTTGACCAACCCTCGCGAAGTTCATGGCAGCCGCACACTATGCATACCACTGTGTGAAGATTCCAGGCCCCAAGGGTGTAATTACAGTCTGTGGCTATCCAGAAATAGGCCTCCATTGCGATAAGCTTAGTATGGACCTAACTAAAGGGCATCACCCTGACAAGGACTACAAACAAATGGCCTAGAACCTCTGACCCAACTCACGGTCACGACAAGACTCCTTGCGAGGGGGCTAACCCTAAATAAATAGGTTAGCCGTCGAGGATGGTTGGCCCTTCAAATCCTGGAACGTTGACCTCCAGCAATTGTATCTATAAGTACTCTACCTAGTATGTAGATGACATCCGGATTATCCCCGACAACCGCGAGCATCTTCCCAAGACAAAGCCTCCCTTCCTCTAGAAAGCACCTGTCAGTCGGATTCGCCAAGATGAGCCTCACCAAGTACCTCTACGTAGCATGAGCACTTGGGCAAAGCTAACACGGAGTCAGCAAGGAGTCAAGGCACCTCGGGAAGATCAACAGACTACGGGAAGATCAGATGATAGCTTAAGTTTATTTTCTTTCAAGCTGTACACGAATGCTCAGTTAAATAAAGTTTTTCTATTCTTAACTGTCTATCAAAAATCAATTTTCTTTTTAGATAAAAGTTGGGGGCTGGATAGGTACAACGGGACTGAGAAGTTTCCGAGAACTTGTTTTATGGAACGAGCTCTAGCCTCGCGGGAAGGAGGAAGATCCCTTAACGTATCGATGAGTGACAGGAGGTCCCAGAACCTTCCACTCGACTTCGAACTAAGGCTTGATCGACCAAGATCGTTGACTCGCAGTAAAGTCTTCTGACTTCGATCGGAGAGGAGCCGGAGAGCGCAAAGTACAACGGGTTTGAAGAAGCCAATTAGTACTTAGTAAAACCAATAAGGCACCTTGTCTGCTCATCATGATTCGGGTCAACGTGACACTTAGGCCGGTTATCGATCACAAAGGACACATGATCCTATGCCCCACCACTCGCAAAGAGAAGGAAGATCAAAACCACGGTCTCAAAATAGGCAGAGGAAGGTCCCTTACCGTGTCTACAAGTGGCAGGAGGTCCCAGAACCTTCCACTTGACCTAGACCTAAGGCCCAACTAACCGAAGTCTCTGACTAGTGGGGAAGTCTCCAACTTGGACTTGTGCGAAGGGGCCAAAGGACGTTAATGTCCAGAATTCTCGATAAGCCCTCAAGTGCCAGGTTCCCGATAAGATTTCTAACTCTAAATTAAAGGAAAAAAATACACACAAGGCATAACACAAGTACTAAAAGTTTGCCAAGTCTTTTTTCAAAGGTTTTTATATATTAAGCCTTTCGGTAAAGACATTCGTGGCCTCATGCATAGCCTCCGCCAGCTTCTCAGCCTCTCTAGCCTTGGCTCCACGCAAGTCGTAATAGAGAGCGGCGACATCCAACTCGAGATGCCGGGCCTTCAACAGAGCCAAGGCCATGGACAGAGAATCCCGAACTCCTTGGCGGAGTTGGGTGCTGATGTGGGCCTGCACGATGGGCTTCACATGGGAGATCACCGCCATCAACTCGGCCGCGCGCCAAGCATGGTGTACTCCGACATCCGTCAACACTACCTCGATTAGTCCCATGGTGTACTCGAGTTATTCCTTAAAAGTACCCACCTTGTACTCGCTCTGAGACAATGTCGACCGGACTTCGTCAAGCTCCTTCGCTAACCGGACCTTGTCTTGGTCCAGCTGGACCTTCTCGGCCTCCAGCTTGGCCGCCCGGGACTTCTCCACCTTTAGCGCAGCTTCAGGTTTGTCTAGACACTTCTTCAGCTCTGAAGATCCGACTGCGGAGGAGCTATCCGGGACAGAGCCAGCTGAATATGACAAGGTTAGTCTCTGACAAAAGCAAGTCAATATGATAACTTCTCTTGTTTTCTTGTTACCTTGAATAGGGGACAAGGCATGTAGACAAGTCGAGGCCACCCTCGACAAATTTCACCAGCTCCGCCGGTAGCAGTGACTCAGCAGATTCTTCAACTGACAAGACCGAAGAAGCCGCCGCCTTTGGAGAAGGTGGAACAGGTACTTGGACCCGAGGAGGGTCGAACTCCGAAGACGGGGGCTTCCCAACCACATCCAGCGTTGTGTCAGTCAGAGGAGGCCTCACTGTCAAAGGACGGGCTTGCTTCTCCGGACTAGCGACTCGGGAAAAAGTACTTACTCCGGTCGCTTTAGCTGCAGAGGGACCTTGTGTCGGGAGGACTAGTCCTCTCTTGAGGGAAGTCGTCTGTGGAGGGAAGACCTCTTCTCAGGGCTTCTCCACAACAGGCTTCTTCATGATAAGGGGAACCGGCTCCTTTGGAGGGATCCTTTCTTCTCGTTGCGCCAACGACAATGTCAAAAAGGAGAGTCCACCGCTTCAAGACAAGAGGAATGAAATCCACGACAAGATCAATGGGTTACCTGGGAAGAAGAAAGAGAAGAAGGAAGAAGCGAAGGAGGAATCAGAGCCTAGGGAACGGTCGAAAGAGTCTTCTCTGATAGCTCCTTCTCAGATGCTTCCCCAACGCTAGACTTGGGGGCTGAGACCGGCGTGTTCAGGACTTCGACTGGGTCATCATCCTCTACCCGGGATTCGGCCTACTCGGCCTCCAAGTCAGGTCCGTCTCGACCAAGCCCCTGCACAGAAAGCATACTCGCATTAACCTAAATTTCACCTAGCACTACTCAAAAAAGTTAGCCCGACAAGAAGCACGACTTACACTTACCGAGAGTATCTTGTTCCTCTCCTCGAGGCTGAGCTTCATGAGCGGAAGAGGCACTGCAGTCCTTCCTCCCAGAGGACAGAGTCGAAAAGGTAGCAGACCCTCGACTAGAGCTCATCGGGAGTAAGCTTTGCAAGAAAGGAAATTCTCGAGTAGGAGTTAGTAAGCACAAGAGGTTAACCGTGTTGAAGTCCCTTGTGGGGTCCTTGCCATCCGGGCATTCCTAGGCCGCTTAGATCCTCGATTGAAAGGACTCAGCCGCCACAGAAGGAAGTTCTCCGCTACATACCACACTGACAAGCCTCTCTGACCAAGATCGGTGATCTCACCAGCAAGAGACTTGATCTGCTCGGTCTGCAACGGCATGTCCGTCCAGCCATTTGTCTGGTAGGGCGCCAAACGCGGTACCCGATCCCGGACAACGGTGGAGGCTGGTAGTAGAACCACTTCAACCGCCAGCCCTACCATGAGGACTTGCTGGGGCGAAGGGGATGTAGTGCTCCTTCTTCCCTTCCCTTCCCTCAACCTGAACCCAGCAGCACCGACAAACCCCCTCATCCGGCGGAGGTTGTAGAAGTAGCGCTACAAGTCGAGCTCAGGCGAATGCCAAGATTCGCCTCGCACAAGTGTGCGAAGACGCTTAGCAGCAGCACCGAATTGGGATTGAGGTGAATCAACTCAATCCTGTAGAAGTTGAGGACAAGGAGGAAGAAGGAGGAAGGCAGAAACTGGAATCTGCACTTGAAGAAGTCCGAGCCCAGGCGGTGTCTAGGCTCGGGGTCATCTCCTCGAATGCCGGTCGACATGGGACCATAATTCGAGGGAGGATGTATTCGCCCCGCTCGAGCTTCTCGAGCGCAGCGGCGTTGGCATCTGACTTATCGAAAGCCAGGATCGCCGTCACCAGCGCTGGGTCATCCGACGATGTCTCAGGGTCGTCGGCAGGCTTCGGGGCATTGGTCGGGATCTTTGAGACCTTCTTCTTGCCCATCTCCAATGAGGGAATGCATGAGCAAGAAGAGCGCAAGAATGGGCGGGAGGAAGACGAAGATGAAAGAAGTCAAGAACAACACGTGGTGAAAACTCATGGGTCCCCCGGCGGGCTTATAAGGTTAAAACTCACACAATCTCAGCTACTCATGCAGGAGATCCATCGGCATCCCAGGCCACGACCCCGAGATCACGTCGCATCACAGTTAATGCGCGCAGTAACTTTATGCGCACGATTCGCTGACGGCATGGGAAAACAAGAGCTACAGGCGCACTACCCATCGAACGTGCCCTAGGTTTCTCACATCATGACAGCAGTTGCAGAAAACAAGGAAATGATTTTCACCACCACGCGAACTCTCCTCCACGACGGTTCAAATTTGGAAAACCCGCCGGTTCAGATAAGCATGATTGCAAAAGTCACGGGCATGGCTCTTATGTCCGTTAGACTCCCCAGACTACCTACTCGGACGTGGGACAACTCGGGAGCTTCCTGAAAGCTATTCGAGAATGTTTGGTTCTCGACTAGGATGGATCGGATGATCGAGAGCATGAGCAAACGGCTCATCCGACTCGAGAGTTCTTATGACAACACAGAGGTGCATCTTGTCGGATGATTTCACCGACTAGGTTGATTCCTTTGATCTGTCCTCGCCTCATTTCACGTACTGATAGGGGGCTTGGCGATGACTAGTAGACAACTACTATATGCGATGACCGTATCCGTATACAAATACACCACGACTATGGAGTATCCTACCTACCCGGGAAGGAGTGTGTCTTGGAGAGAGGGACTCTATGTCAATAAGGAAACAACCGTAGGTATCTGGGACTCCTTAAACTAGGCAGTCAATCCCGACGTTTAAGGAAAGTGGAGTCCTACTCGGAGATGTGTCCATATCCCTTACAATATGGTGTACCCTCTATAAAATGACCCCGAAGGCCTCCGGAGAAGACAAGCTTGATAAAATAGACAACCTGCTTTGGATTACGCAAGCCTTAGAAGATCAATCATCTTCCAAGCAAGTAGAAGAGAAGATCATCCTCGAAAACCACTCTGACTAGTTGTAGATCCATCTCGGACTAGATACCCCCTCTTGTACCTTGTTTCGAGATCAATATATACCAACAGGATGTAGGGCTATTATCCTAAGGCAGGCCTGAACCTATATAAACCGTCTTGCCAGTGGTCTGATTTGTGGGTTATCTTACTCGGAATGATCCCCCTATCTCTTTTCTGTCTCCTCCACGAACTCCGTAAGATCGGCAGTTTACCGATCGTCGATAATGATTAACCACGAGTTGGCATACATTAAGCAGCTCAAGTTTTTTTCAGATGAATCTTTTTATAATAGCAACATTAAATCAACAATAATTTATTTTGCACATTGTACTAGTTTAAAATGTGACACTGAAGCATCACGTACTGCTCTCATTTCTTCTGAGTTTAATTTTTATGAATTGGAACGTTAAAATATTAGCTCAGAAGTGGTTGTCAGGATCTGAAATGACAATTGACTCATGTGTGATGTATTATTTGAATACCAGAGTAATTGCCTAACGTACTATACGTATAAGAACGTATGCATCCATCATAATTGGATAATCTGACACCGACATCTCCTACTCACCTTCAGCGTATGTATCACCGTTGGTCAAGCCAGGCAAAGACATACACATCACAACCAGAGTCACAAACAACTTCAAAATCCATGTAAAGACTTAGTGTTACTCAAATCAATTAAATACAATGTCTCGGAGGAGCTCACCAATTGTACCCTCAACCTAACCTAACCCTAAGGCTAGTGGGCCACTCAAAAGCCCAGTACAATTACTCTTACCTGCCTAGCCGGCTGGCACATTACAGCTAGTGGGTCACTTAACCAGAAACTATTACACCTAATGAAACAAAAGAACAACTCTAATCTTTTATAACTGTCCTATACACTTCAAAATCATACACACATGGTGTATGAGATGCCATATAAAACTTAAATATCATAACACAAACTCTACAAATAAGGTTTAGAAGATACCATACCACATCACAAATATAGGACAATTATTTATCTTACAAATAACACGGCTTGAAGGTCGTTCACATGAAAAGTAAAAGTTCTCACAGCAGTGGAAACATGTTTAAGACACCCGAGATGGCAGCCTTTACCATCTCTAAAATCCACACATAAGCCACATTTGACCGAGAAGAGCAAAGAAAACAACTAGACGTTAGGATCAACGTTATCGGCATCGTAGAAGTCACGTACGCTAGGGTCACCTATAATATTTTAGGAATTGAATTCATATAAGTATTTTCATACTTGTAAGATGCCGTTCAAAGCTCATTCTAATTAATCTAAGCATAGCATGGAACAATTCATAAGTATTCATCTATAAAGTATAAAAACAAGGCATGAATATGAGATAAACCAATATCAACATGTATTCCTCATGACTATTTAATTCTTAGATTTAACACATAAATCTTAGATCAGCAAGCAACTGAAATCAACAAAGAGTCCATCCATTTTCATCACATTAAGTCAATCAATACTTAATTCAATTTTCTAACCAAGTCAACCAAGACTTGACCAATTCTTTCTCAATCTAAAAGTGTTTCAAAGTGTACTTAGTTTTTATTTGGCCGACTATGACTACCTAATGCTCCCGTATAACACTTCCACCATGCGTGACGAGTATATCCCCACGAAAGTGGCATCGACTGGACGATTGGGGTGCTTACGTTCACCTCGCCCATTGATTCATATGTGGAAGCAAAACTTTGGCTCTAACATCTCAGTTATTAGGTTCCATAGTTCATTAGTCAATATTAATATCATGATCCACAATAAAACCCTACTCATGCTATGATTTCATCCATCATAAATAGCAACAACTAACTATATCCAAAAAAGCATATCATCTCATTCACCCATCATGACATAAATTAAAAGGAAATCTTAGTGAGCTTGTTTGCTTCCGTTTTGCTATTGCTCGTGCTTGTACTAAGGATCAACCCCATACAACTCCTCGTTGCCGGGTTCTATTGAAATCAAAAACAAAACGCCAGAAATGACGAAAAGAAACACATAATAAATACCAGAAATTTCAGAGACCATATATGCATGAAATGCATTGCAAAATTTGGGAAATTAAAAAATGAAACTAATGCCATTAGTTTCATTTAATTTGGAGTTATGAAACTCAAGTTATGAAATTTTTAAGTTTCGATTTCAAATTTTAGGGTTCGAGGGAAATTTAGGAACTTTTGGAGTTCATATAAATTTTCTACAATTTTTACAAGTTTAAAGCATTTTTGGCATTTTCTGTCTTTTTCTCAATTAAGTAAATATATAAAAACTTTATTACTCAGCCTTATTCCAGCTAGAGGGGATAATAGGTGGGGCCAAAGGTCAGCTCGGGCTAGTCAAGCGTTGACCTGCCCAAGTGGCATTTCTTTTTTTTTATTTAGATGTGACTATGACAATAGGGTCCTGCATGTTAGATATTTAACAATTTTTAGTATTTGAATTACATAATTGTTAAGCAGTGGACCCTACATGTTAGCTGCACATACACTTTTAACTAGTTTAATTAAAATTACATAAGTATACGGGCCCGCATGTCATATAGCGAAGTAGCCAACCATTATTACTAACTACCAGTCGGTCCCACGTGTCAGGTCACTGGCTGTTAAACGCTGGTGAGCCCGAACGCATTAACACGATGGCATAGAGGCAGTATGCCACGTTGGGACCCTAGACACATCGCTAGCTCATTCCCGTGGTCGACAAGACTGATGACTTGCCGGAGAATAGAACTACATTGACGCTCGCCGGCAGCAACGTTAAACAGAGCAAGGATGGATTCGCGCCAACAGAGGGGGAAAAGGTGAGAGAGTGGGGACAATAGCTTCCGGAGCTCACCACAAGGTTGATGAGGCCAAGAACCGAGGTTGTGGTGGTTGGGATTGTCGGTATGGAGCAGATTAGCGGTGGCAGACTGGTGAGCTTGATGCCAAGGAGAAAGAGGACTGCTCCGGCTTAGATCTTCTCGGCAAAAGCTTTGCAGTGATGTCTTGAGTGGGTACCGGTCACTGGTTGGCCTCGAGGAGGAAGATGTTGAGGTTTCCGACTTCACAGGTGGTGAAGGTGCTTTGCTTGACAACGATGAACTCTACCAGGACACATATGAGCAAGTGAGAAGGTCAGACAGATCCTAGACTGTCGGGCGAAGCGAAAGAAAGGACAGTGAGGAGCTAGAGCTCATCGTGGGCGTGGAAGCGGTTCACGGCGGATCCTCGCCGGAAATGAAGACACCGCCGATGATCTCTGTGTTTCCTGTCCAACTGAGGAGATGAGCAAAGAAATGGGATTAGAGAGGTGTAGCAGAGCGTTTGGGCTCGATCTTGAGGACAATGCTCACTTGACGGGCTTGGAGATGAAGGGAGGTCGTGGCGGTGCATCTCTGCCGTTAACGTTATAGGCAGAGGGCTCGACGGCAAGCCCCGATTTCTCTGAGGGAGGACGAAGGGTAAGGAGGAGAGTCCGGTGCTGCTATTGGATCAAGAAAAGAGGAAGGATCAATGGAGGAATCTCTAAGGGAGAGTAGAGGCGTGACGGCCGAACGTGCGCCGCTGGCCTCAATGGCGTGTTGGAGAGCGCGTACGCTACGTGGTAGTGCGAAGGGGGAAGTTTGACATACACTGGAGCAACCGGGGAGGGGGGAAGGGGGCCAACAACGGTCGACGGTAGCTCGACGGAGCAGGTGGCCGTCATCGGCCTCCTCCTCACGAGCACACGCCAATCACCAGCTGCTCCGACGCGTGGAGGGAACGCCCCGACCAAGGGGCTCCGCTGGTCAGCAGCAGAGGAGGAGGGGCGAGCTATAGATGCTGATGGTGGGCTTTGGCCCAACACCGCATGAGAGGATGGGCTGGCCGGCCCAAGAGGTAACGGAGGTTTTTCTTTTTCTTTGATTTTTATTTTTAGTTCTGTTTTAGGGTTTCAACTATCAGAGGGCTTAATTTTGGGAAAATTCATAGAGGAATTTTAGGATTATAAACTCCATGAATTTTCTCATATTAAAATAATTTAGTTTTGAATGTCATATAAATATAAATGCAAAATTGTCCAAACTTAGGCTTGAGCCGTAGGTAGGTAAAATATTTTTCAAATATTTCTGAAAAATTTACATTTGTGTTCATGGATATAAATAACCCTTAGATATATATTTTTTAAAAAAATTGAATAAGAGAAAGTTACTTCATTAAGGTACAGTTCTGTTCATTTAAAAATAGTTTGAAAAATATTTTATTTAAATATGCAAATCAATTTCAGATAACTTGAGAACTTTTAGAGAGGTTCTCTAAGATATTTAGAACTTCAAACAATTGTTGGAATGAAATTTTGATGATTTTGGTTTCACAATTTTTATTTAAGTTGAGTCTAGATCCAATTTGGAAAGTTTTGATTTTGAATGTTCTCCATGCTGTAATGATATGAGAGCAAACACTTTAATACATGATGATTTTCATTGATTTCATTTTACATGCTTTTACAAAGAAGCTCTTTACAGTGGTCTTCATGCTGCCCACATCTAGGTAACAGATATTACCATCTATAGCATTGACGAGACTCAAGTTGCAATATTCCCTAAATCTAGGATCGATGTGATGGACTATTTTCTGTCACTATTGATGTGGTAGTCAAGTGGCATTTCTGTTCCAACGATCGGAGAATCTAATAATAATAACTAGGTATATGCTTTACTCTTTATCGCATTGAAGTTCGATATATTTATACGAATGAATCTACTGGTATCGCATCTCTCTCTTGGTGTACATTTATCGGCTGTTCTTTTAGTTGCTCCTTTTCTTGTTACCTCTATTGTTTGGAAAAATATACTCAGTCATCTTTGTTACGATTAGTAGAAGCACAGTTTGTTTTGTCGATTCTAGATTGTGTCCGATCCACACTTGCATCGTACTAACATTGTCTACCTACGACATCATTCGGGTCTATAAGTTCTGTATTGCTTCTGCTTTGCTGGAAGAAATGATACGGTTGATGATTCAACGAAAAAGTATATTTCTCGCCTCTCAGCTATTATTGAAATGCATATTACACCTCTAAACTTTAAAAGCAGACAAATCTTACCATCAACTCCCAAAACTAAGTAGAATAATCCCCATTTGACCATTTCAAAACGGTTTGAGGTGACGTCACTTCCACATCATCTAAAAAGTTAGGAAATAAACAAATATAATGATATTTTGGAAAGTTTTTTTTAATTTTGAGAACTAAAAATGTTTCGTATCAGAAAACTAATAACTTTTTTCTGGAAATTTTGATAAAAATAGGATTTGTTTGGGGAAAAAGGAGTTGACAGACAATTCGAGAAAAGCAAAATAGTTACAAAAATTAAAAAATTTAGACTTTGATTTTTTTTAAAACAAAGCTGATTCGTATTTTGAAATTTCACAATCGGTGGAAAGTTGTTTTGATTTTATTTTGAATTCTTTAAAAAAATTGAGTTTCTTAAGCAGCTGACATTTCCCAGCTTTGAGATGACTAAGACCGCTTTGAATTGTTCAAAATTATTTTAGAATTTTTGAAAGTTGAAGGTTAGGTTTATTTGGTTTCAGAGTTTAGGGGTATAATGTGCGCTCAGGTAATAATTAAAGGGTGAAATATACAATCTTTTTCATGATTCAAATAGGAAGCCTCCTTCAGGTTTGCAGGGAGGAGGGCATGCCCTGAGGAGGATTGAATGTTTTTGATGCGCAGAGGGTCCATGTCCATCCGATTCCATATCGCTTGAGCGCGTTGTCATCTTAGAGCGAAATGTTCTACCAATTTTGGTACTTCGCATCTAATAGGGCATCAGACATCTAGTTATATTCCTCTTTTTTGAGATTCACTCTAGCTTTGACTCTATTTTTCACCGGTAGCTATGTAAAGAATTTGCACTTGTTAGTCGCAGCGCTGTTCCAAATGAACGGAGCTTCACTGCGCTGCACTCCACCAAAAGATAAAAGTGATTAAAAGATTTGGTGGAAACAGAGATTGTGAGCCTGGCAGTGGCGAACATCAATGTAAGGTGCATTTGATCGGGTGTATCAACCTGGATTCCTATTTCAAAGTCCATCTAGATATTTAGTTAGAGGGATAGTAGGGTTGAACTTAACCCAGGTTAGAGAATATACCTAGAGATGCTGGATGAGTTGACCGATGGACCGGGCCGCGCCGCATCGCGCCCTCACGACCCTCTTCCTGCTTTCCCCATCGCTACTCTCCCGATCCCCATTTCCTTTTCTCGTCGCTATTTCCGTTTCCCATCTTTTCTCCGACGAATCATCTGGACATCGAGATGATCGAATCCCTGGCGGAGGCGCTGAACAAGTGCGATGGAGGGTCGGTGCTGGTGAGCCACGACTTCAGGTTTCAGGCTGATCAACCAGGTGGCGCAGGAAATTTGGGTGCGTGAGAAGCAGGCAGTGACCCGGTGGTGGAATGTGATATCATGGAGTACTGCTTGGATATTTGTCCGGTTGAGATGATTGGATAATAGTTGAATAATCTATGTTAAAGTTCTGCTTGGATATTTGTCATCTTGCTAGTTGTTATATCGCTCGAAGAATTTTGAAGTTTCATTCGTGTGAATCACATAAGTAACCTAACAAAGATACACGGCCAATTTTAGATTTTTATGCTTCGGAAGCTTCAAAGAGCAACATATAAATTATACATGGACAATTCCAAAGTTAATAAATTACACGTAACATCGGCAAATTTTTATTTATATATAAAATTAGATAATTTCACTAGGTTGTGACAAAGAGATTATCACAATCATCTGTCCATCCTTATCTCCCAACCAAATAAAAATTGGTCCATCCCATCCTACTCTCATCCTTCTAATCAAACAAAAACTAGCTTAGTCCATTCAGTCAAACCAAACAAAAAATTGACTCATCCTATCCATAAAAATCTGGATGGCCCAACCCATCCACCCTTGTCGAGCCGACGATTAACAACTGTAAGGTAGCCCGAGTACTTGTTGAACGGGGAGCTCGCTGAACATCCTCTTCACGAGTGCTCTCGACGCAATGCAGATTCCACGTTCATCCGTCAAACCTGTTACTCAGGCTTTCCATGGCATCGTACTTGGCTCCTCAGCCACTCCAATTGGTCAAATCACACTCCTGATAACCTTCGGGACACCAGAGAATTTCTAGACAGAAAAAATCTCGTTCAACGTAGTCAATTTCGAGACAGCATACAACATCATTTTAGGACGACCAAGCCTCACCAAATTCGTGGCAGCTACTCTCTACGCCTACCAGTGCATGAAGCTGCTAGGGCCAGAAGGGGTTATCATGGAAAAGAGCTCTACCCAAGACGCGCTGCTTGGCGACAAGCGTAGCTTGGACCTCGTCGAACAACTTCAAGGGCGCGAGGAAGACATGCACCTCAATTACATCCAGGAATACCAGACTCAAGCACTGACAAGGTCAAGTACGAGAAAAACCTCTAACGAGACATTTGGAGACGATCACCACAACTTGGAGACCTGGTTCCACGACTTGTTCAGAACCAGACCGACAGCGACAAAGCTGCAGCCCAGCCTCCCCAAGTAAGTCCCCACAAGCACCACCCTTCAAACGAGTCATCCTGGTTGAACCGAACTCCTGCCTCGCGTCGTCAAGCTACGAAACGGACCGGTCGACAGTAAGACGCTCTAGGCGCCTCCGCCTAGCATGCACTCTCGACAACGCCCTCAGCGGGTCTTGACACGAAGATTGGAAGACTCAGAGCAACTTGCGACAACTCAGGCAAAATGGCATGTCCCCAGTGTTCTTCTTTTGTTAGTTCTTGGCAACAGATAAGCTAGCTTTTGTTCCTTCTCAGGTAATTTGTAAACTTATACCCAGTTGAATATGATTTACATTCATAACTGTCCATCCGAAAGTTTATTTTTTCCAATAGACAGTTAGGGGCTAGACAGGCACTACAAGACTGACAAGTTTTCAACAATATGTCGCACGGAGTACCTGAAAGCTCGGTACTCGAAGAACGAAGGAAGATCAAGCTCTAGACTCGGGGGAGGAGGAAGGTCCCTTATCGCGTCGACGAGTGACAGAGACTCCCTGAACTCTCCACTCGACCTCGATGTAAGGCCTGATCGATCGAGAATCCCAGCTAGCGGTAATCTCTAAACGTATATCAAGGAAGAACCAAAGGGTACGAACTACGGTGCATTGGGTGAAGTTGATCAAAAGCATAGTAAGCCGACAAGGCTCTCTAGCTACCTATTAGACAAAAGTAAGTGGGTCAAGTTGACACTAAGGCACCTAACCGGACACAAGCACACCCGATAAAGGACTTAGTGCCAGCTTCCTGATCAAAGACCTACTAAGTGGGACTAAAACTACGCAAATAAACAAAGTGTAACTACTAATCAAAAGTCTGTTTATATGTCGAGGCGATCGGCAAATACATTAGCTTCTTCCTACATCTCCTCGACTAGCTTCTCGGTGTCCCCGGTCTCCACCCCAGGTAGGTCATCACAGAGGGTGCCAACATCCATCTCAGGATGTCGAGCCTTCAGCAAAGCCAGGACCATGGATAGGGAATCCCGAACCCCTTGTCGGAGCTGGGTCTTGACATGGATTTCCAACGTCAGCTTCAGACACGAGATTGCTGCCACGTCTCCCTCATTCGAATGGCGTGGGAGGGGCTCTCAGGGACGACGACCCCGACTTCGCTCAGAGCGGCCTCCAACACCCCCACGGTGTTCTCGAGTTTGTCCTTTAGGGAAGCCACTCGGGACTCACTCCTAGATACCTCCGACCGGATGTCGATGAGCTCGCCTCCCAGGCAAAGCCCGTCGTCTTCCAGCTTAGCTTTGGCCTTCTCTAGCAGCTCCTTCTCAGCCTTAAGCTTGGACACCTCGACGTCCCTCTCCCTCAGTTGTTTCATTAGTGTCTCGACCTCCAACTGGAGAGGGACCGCTTGGGACAGAGCAAACTACAACTAACAAAGGTTAGTCTCCTCATAGAATAAACCTATAAATAATGCCTCTTCTTTTACCTTCAGCAGGGAGGCAACGCACTGGGGGAGGTCGAGGCCACACTCGACAAGCTTCGTCAGGTTCGCTGGAAGCGGCAGTGAGGATCCCTCGGCTGGCGGGGTAGAAGGAGTTCCTGGCACCGACACAAGAGAAGGGACCGTCGGAGGAGGAGGACCCATCCCTGAGGCCGGCGCGGCTGCCAGAGCCGACCCTACTGGAGGAACTCCCGCCGTGACTTTGGTCAGGGCAAGTCTCACCCTGAGAAGGCAAAAGGAGAAAAACAATCAAGACGCGGCCCGAGCTACTCGGAGGAAGGAACTGCAGGGAGCACCGCTCACCTTGGGCGCTTTAACTTGAAGGGTACCTTGACCCCAACAAGGGCCGATCCCCTCTTGGCCGGAGTAATCACTCTCGACTTCTCCACAATCTGGGGGCTCTCGGCACCCTCCAGCACCTTCTCAGTGCTCCCCTTCGTGGGTGGTAGGATTTGTTCCACCAGGCATAAAACCTTTGCCCCCTGTACCGCAATAGGTGACATTTTCGAAAGGTCGGCCAGCGCCGCAAGACCCGAGTCAGAACCTAGAGCAGCGGTCTAGGAGGGTCCAATCGATCCTCAGAAGTCCCGGCATCGGGGTCCATGATCCGGTGCCCCTCGCGCTAAAGAGAGAAGTGCCTGAGAATGATCCCGATTAGTCCTAGTCAGAAGAAAGAGAAAAAATCTGACAAAATAGGGTTTACTGCACGAATCTCTTCCCACTCTTGTCTGAGTCGCAAAGGAAGCGACATCGGGACGCCGTGACGTCCAGATGGAGGCGATTTCTCGAAAAGAGCCCTCATCCTCGCCAGCACCTCAGGCTCATCTAGGGCTGCTGACAAGGAAGATACCAGGTTAGAGAAGGTTAATCTGAGAATGATAAGGCTTGACGGAAACAGGGGATACCTAATTTCTTCCGAGCACGAAAGAAGTCACATGTGGTCTCCCAGGCACCCATGTCCCTGGCCGGGGACATAGGCCGCGTCTGATGAAGTCCTCGACAACGTTCCACGCCGTCAGTTCCCAGGTTTTGAGCTCTTTGATCTCGTCAGCTAGCCAGTGGAGACGAGGGTTCAGGCTCGTCTCGTCAAACCATGACGAAGCCTGGACAGGCATGGTGCCCCAAAAGTTGATATCTCCGGTAGCTGTAAGTCGGCAGTAGCACCATTCTTTTGCCACCCCGACCAGGAGCTCTTACCGGCAAAATCGATATACTCCTCGGCTTTGCCTCCCCGAAGTTGGAAGCCTACATTGCTGACAACCTTGCTGCCGATCTTCCTCAGGTTGTAGTAGTATCTGAAGAGGTCGAGGGGAGGTCGGGTTCTGAGAAACAATTCACACGGGTGTGCAAAGACGCTCAGTATCACAAGAGAATTAGGATTGAGATTGATGATCTCAAGCCTATAGAACTGGAGCACGGCAAGCAGGAAGGATGACAGAGGGAGGAAGTAACCACAGTGAAAGAAGTCCGAGAAGACTACCAACCTTCCTTGCTCAGGCGCAGGCGTCTTTTTGTTCCCGACGGGACAAAACTCGACCCCATGCTGCGAATGGATGAGGGTGAGTACCTCCAACGTCGCAAGCTGGTCGGAGGTTAGCTCCGATCGTTCCCAGGAACCTTTGTCGACCAATGAAGTAGCTCTCATCATGATCGAAGAGGAAGAAGATGGAAGGTGAAAAGCCAGGAATAGGAGCGGTGAAAGAAAACCTAGACCCCATAGTTAGTCTTATAGAGACCAAGAGTGAGATTATGGATCCAATGGTTGCCTCGGCTGCACCTAGTGAGCCGCGTTCCATCGCAATAAATGCGCGTAGTAACATTCGGCGCACGATCTTTGGTTTCTATGGGAAAACAGGGGCAGCAGGCGCATGCCACGCAGGGGCATGTTGTGGGACTCCTGTGTCAGAGATATAGCCAGAGGAAGGAGGGAAAAGAGCTGTTTAGCACCACGCGAAATTTCCTCCAAGACGGTTCAAATCTATAAACACCCACCGAATCCAGATAAGCTTGACTGTAGAAATCACGGGCCTGCCCTAATCACTTGGTAGGGTGCTCGCATGTTCCTTCTCGGAAGAAGAATGACTCGAGATCTTATTTAAAAAGCACTTGAGATTGCCGTTTCCCTACTAGGAGAATAAGTTGCTCCGAGTAGGTATCCCAGCTTACTCGGAAGGTAGCATTGACAACCCAGGGATATTTCTGATCGGATGTGTTGTCTGACTAGGTCTGCTCTTGGTTGATCCATCACGGCCTCATTTCACGTACTGGTGAGGGGCTTGATGATGAGTAATACTAACTACCGTATACAGGGTAGTATCTATATATGAATACCCTAGATATCCGGAGCAGCTGACGTGGCCGCCAAGGAATCTAGGAGATAAAGAGTCCTCATGTAATAAGGACGAACATCCCCATAACTAGGAAGTCAATCCCTACGTTTAAGGATGACATAATCTCAGTCAGAGATAAGTCCAGACCTCCACGACTCGGGTCATCCCCTATATAAGGACCCGAGGACCTCTCAAGGAAGATCAGATCTAACTGGAGCAAACAAGCCATACACAAAGATTAGAGACAGAAACCTCCAGTGATTGAGCCATAGGCGCATTGGAGCTTCAGTTCTTCATCTAGCCTCCTCGAGAAGTCACCACGAGTCGTCCAGATCTACTCGGAGAAGATCCCGACTAGGTTTAGATCCCATCTAGGATAGCCACTAAGATCCCCTTTGTAAGCTGCTCGTGATTCAATATATACCAACAGGATGTAGGGTTATTATCCCACGGGGGACCCGAATCTGTATAAAAATTCTGGTCCATGTTCCCCGATACTGCTAGACAACAGTCCCAGGGGTCCCTACCCTTCAATAAATCTCTCTGTCTCACAACTACCGTGATCGGCAGTTTATCAATCGTCGACATATTTCTTCATCTCCAAGCTCCACTTCCGAATGATTATGGAGTAACGGAGGCTCTCAACAATGGTCATATGAATTTTTTGATATACACTAACTTATGGGTGGCCGTCCCCACGATCAACATGCCCCTGAGCCCACCTTCCTTTCCTTATGGTGGCAACCAAAGCTTTTTATGATTTGCTTGAAAGCTAGTGGTGAATCTGGTTGAAAGTTCCTATACTTATGGTTGAAAGTTGAAGATTTTGTTTTTCCCTTTTCTTTTGTTCTTCCTTGTCTCCGGTGGCTCCACGATGGCTGCCGCTGGAAACGGAAGTGAAGGAGAAAGAGGAAGAGAAGCTACGGCTTTGGGGAGCGAGCAGCAGCAGAGAATCGATGTGCTTGCTTTGACTTTATATAGCATCCGGATAAAAAAACCTGCTGAGAATCGACTATTTGCAAGCATGACCATAAATTAGAAACCTCAGTATACATGCATTCAACTAGTATACACAAAACTATTTAGATTTACCACATCAGAACGAAATCAATAGATTTTCCAGAAGTATTTCCTTATTTTCATGCTTTGTATAATTTTAGTACCATAATTTTGGAGAACTTAATAGTTAAAGGTGTTTTAATTTGGGAGAAGTTTATAGTTATAAGGTGTTTTTATTTTGGAGAACTTAATAGTTAAAGGTGTTTTAATTTTGGAGAACTTAATAATTAAAGGTGTTTTGGAGTTCCACTTTGAGCTTCAACAGATCTGTCCGGTCTGTACTAGATGAGGTTTATGTCATGGCATAACTAGCGAAAACCATAATCTGTGAATGACCACGCGGTTGATTCTGTCCGTGCGTGGAACATCCACTACGACAACACGGCGGGGTGAGGAGGGTAGTGGTTAGGAGGCGGTGGTGTGTGGCGCCGGATCCGGCGGCGGTTGTGAGACAGGAGGAGAGCAGGCTCAAAGCTTTACCGGATTACTATGTTCAGCACTACAGCAAGTCCGCAATCAACAGTGTGACCAAAAAATAAGTGTGCAATACAGACCCAAGGTCTGTGAATTACCAAAATCCTACTACTTACTACGACAAACTCTTCAGAGAATGGAACCTCACAGGTTCCGAAGAACAAGGCACAACCGCATATGCAACGGCTCCGCGCAAACTCATCTGAAACAAGATGGTAGCACATCCTAGTGTCAGTATAAGTATATTGGCCGTATTTTACTATCAATTCAGTGTTTAGGATGAAGTGTAATATTTAAGTCTTGATAGAGCAAGCAGGCTGAGCACATCAAAAGCTTGCCATGTCATCACATAATGGCGCAAGCGTTGGGGTTCTCGTTGCTGAATTCGTCCGACACCGGGGCCGGCGCCGGTGAGTAGGGGTACACGTACTCGACGTAGTACTGGACGGGAGGCCAGAACTCGTACTTCTTGAGCTCGTTGGCGGCGCCGTCGCCGTTGTCCGCCTTCTTGTCTTCCTTCGTCTCCTCCTCGGGCTTCTTCTCTTCCTCCGGTTTCTTCTCCTCCTCGACGATCACCGCCGGCCTCCTCGTCTTCCGCTGGACGTTGTCGACTAGCACGGACGGGTCCATGACGCCTTTGACGATCACCTGGTCGTTGGGGAGATCTGCCACCACCGACTCCACACCTTCGATCTTGCTTATACGCTTCTGCAGAAGCTGCGCACACGCTTTGCAGTGCATTTGGACCTTCAGGATGACCGTGATCACCTTCGGTGGCTGCAATGGTTGGACAGTGTCAACAATTATTTTTCTCTGCATCATCGCGACTCGGATATTTCTATACTCTCCAAAATCACGATAAGATCATTACCTCTTTCTTTTCTTCTGGAGGTGGTGGTGGAGTTTCCTCTTTCTTCTCCTCCTCCGGAGGCGGAGGAAGAGGGGATATCAGCTCAACTCTTCTCTTGGTTTTCCTCTGAACCCTCTCACACACCTTGGCAGGATCTGCGGTCCTGCTCTTTACTACCACTGTCTTTGATCGGCTGTCAGCCTTCACGTTCTCGAGCCCTGTTTGCGATATCGTTTTCTTAGGATGCTGTCTGCGAAGATTGGACTACAGATGCCGGTTCTACAGAAGAAATCGGACGTTGTAAGAAATTTTGCGAACCTTCAAATCTTAAGAGGGACTTCTCGACCTTCTTCGCGCAACCTTGGCAGTGCATCTCGACTTTGAGCACGATATCTTGAGGCTCCTCTGGCTTCTTCTCCTCTGCCGCCTCCTCTTTCTTCTCAGCCTGCTCTTCTTCCACAGGTTCCTTTTGTTCCTTTGGGACCAAAAAACAGGTCTCAGTGGATGTTATTTAACCATTAGAATTTAGCAATAGGTGAATGCAACAGCAGAGACAAACTCAGGAACCGAACTGATATTGAAACTACGTAAATAATGTTCAGTTCAAGTAAAATTTTAAGATGACTAATTAATTACCTAGGTAAATTGTGAATTTGCGATAGCATCTCGATTAAAAATCTGTGTCAGAGTTTATCATCGGGCAACTCTGAATTTTTCTAGATTAAGGAATACTTACTTCGCCCATTCCTTGGCTGATGACTGTTTTGAACCTTGCAGGAAGGAGGGAAAAGGTGCGTCTGTCCTGTGTCTATGACGTCTTCAAATTCTACTCTTCTGCCTTCAATTTTTGACTCCTGGCATCACGCATTGAGTTTATATAGCCAGGCAAAGCAGATTCTGCTACTGCCGTGTCCTCAGAGTCTTCTGTAGCTGCGGATGAGAATTGCTTGATGTCAGCTTTCAGAATATACGTCTGTGAAGGCCCTTTCTTTCTTTTCCAAAAGCAAAGTGACAGCAATAGATTCTCTCATGCTCGTGGTGCACAGTAATAAATGTTTCTGAAAATTTGACACCTGTCTAGTATATTTTGTTCGTGTTCATTTTCTGTTAATATATTTCCAGATGCCCTAGAAAAAGTAAGGATCTTATGTCGCAGGGGTCGTTGTTACACAACCGGCCAAACTCCAAACTGCTGAGCATCTCCAGTAAAAGTTCTTTGATGGTTGTTTAATGGTAGAGAATATTTGCCAATACGTGCACCTCCTTATGTGTGCTCAATGCCTCACGAACTCACAAAAGCCCACAGAAGCATCAGCTCTTATACAAGCTCTGGCTCCAATGTGGCAAATAAATTTACTTATTTTTTCACTAAGATCAACTTGAAGTATTGGTGATATTTTGTCACTAAGATCAACTTGAAGCATTGGTAATGAAAAAAAGCAATGGTAATAAGTTGTCTTAGGAATTTTATTTATTTATTGAATTAGGATAATTTTGAGCACTATCTGACCACAAGTCAAACTAGAGCTAGAGCGTGTTTGGTTTCATGGGTATTAAGTTCCATCCCTTCGTATAGGTAGATTGAACTAAAACTAGTCCCTATCCATCCAAACAAGCACTTAGGTTAGGTACAACATTTGTACATCCAGGAATTCACCATAGTCCTTTATGATCTATATGCACTGCTATTTTCATTGCAAGTGTACTACTACGATGAAAAATCTTATCATAGAAACTCATGTATTACTGTCTTTTTTATTTACAAACGATGAAATTTGTTAGCTTAGTCCTTTTCAGCCTAGCTTAGTCCAGTTCTCTGTGTTAGATTATTTGCTTCGCTAGTTTACAAGCTTGTATAAGCTGGTATACAAAGTCGTCAAAGAAATATGCACAAACATTTTTTTCAGATACTGAAAGAGTTCTGTAAAGACCATTATGCTAATATATGAGTTAAGTTGACATCAACTTTGATCACTTGACCAAAAACTAAATTTTCACTTCATACATACATTTAGACTTTGCATCGCATGATGTAACCCTACAATTTTGCACGAAGTAAAATTCAAAATACATCAACTTGAGTCAAGTCTTTTGTGCCAATATTTAAGAATCTTGAGGAAGGGCCCTGGTATCGGCAAATTAAAAGTATAAAACTTTGAATGTAGGTTTGAAACCCATTTAATTCTTATTTCTCTCCAAAGTTCCTTGCTACTATATTGCTCAAAATCAACAACTTTAACTTGAATGAAATAATTCCTAGACAACAAATATTCAGACTAGCAGAATAACCACCGGAGATCCCTTACAAATTTTTCTAAATAGTTGAAACTCCTTGAACCCTGCTCAATTCAAATTTAAGCACTAAACTGCAAATTTAAAATAAAAAAATATTTGAAATAAGATGAAACCCTCTTCCTCCCCATTCTGGGGCACCGGCCCACTTCTCTTCTCTTCCCTCCCGAGCAGGCCTCGGCCTGCTATTCTCTTCCGCAAGCCGCCCTGCCGGCCGCCTTCGCCCGTGCAGCACCCCTCCTATCCTTCCCCGCACGCCGCTCTGCCGGTTTCTTTCCGCAGCACGCCATCGCCCTCTCCCCTAGCTGTCAGGCGGGACCCACGGGCAGGACGCCGCCGCCGTGTTGCCAGGGCATGCATCGGGCGACGATCTCGCCGGCGCAACTACCTCCTCTTCCCTCCCTTCCTCTTGAGCCCTCCGTCCGCGCCATGTATATAAGGCCCCATCGGGAGCTTCGATTCTCTCTTCCTCCCTTCCTGGCGCCCCCTCTTCTTTCCCCAGCAAGGACCGTCGCCGCCATTGACTCCGGTGCCGACCTCCCCAACCGACGGCGAGCTGCCTTCCTTTTTCCTCCCCTATCAAGCTTCCTTCCCCTTCTCTCCTTCTCCCTCTCATGCTCGGATTAATGCGCAGGTCATCGGGCGGGAGCAGCGCCGGGACACCTCCTCCCTCCGTTCCAGTGGAGTCGCCACCGACGACCACCATGGGGTCTCCGGCGAGTGCGACTTCGCCAACCCGAAACTCCTTGGCACCCTCCTCGACCGGGAGCTCCATTGGCCGGACGCTCGCCCTCAAGCCATCTCGACACCGGCCTCGTCACCTCGCCACCCCAGCAATCCGACCTCCTCGGCATCTGCGCGCCCTTGACCTTCCCCAGGCAACGCCATCGTCCGCACCGCAGGGAGACCCGCCTCCGGTGAGCTCATGCCCGCTCTGCTGCCTTTCCCGACGGTCTCACCAGGGAGACCGACCGAACGGAGCGGTCAGACCGAGCTCACGTACGGTCTGACCGGTGTTCCCACGGTCGATACAGCCGATTAACCCCTCTGGCATGTCAATACCGCTAATCAGATGAGTTAACAACTAATGACCGAAATAAATTGTTGTTTAATAAACTGACATGGTTAATGAACGTGTTAACCTGTTTCCTTGCTCAATATTTTGGTTCAGACATCACTCTTTATCGATTACTAATTGACTAATACCCCAAACCTGTAATCACTATTCACATCAAAGGATTAAACATGCATCTCAAATTAACAATTGTGTGCTGGTACAACTATACTGAAACACCACCAAGGATTAGTACTTGAATAACAGCGAGGGTATATCTCCAATTATTGTTGCATGATATCATGAATCGCATGAAGCAATTCTAATAATTGAGACTAACATTAACTAGTTTAACCTCACTCAAACAATAAGAGTATAAGACTAAAATTTGATCATGGAGGAGGACATCTCGAAATAGTGTTACCCTTGTCTTTTGGGTAATATAAAGTTGAACCATTTCCTTGATTATAAGATAGGAATACTCAAGTACATGGAGGGGATATTATAATCAGTGGAGTCCAGTTGAAATGGACTTAAGGTTGAAATAAGAATAATAGGAGGAGAAGGTTAGGGTATGACCCGTGGGCCCAAATGATCCTTTAACTGGTCAACAAGGACCCACTTGTCATCCCCTCGCCCCACATCCCAACTGATTAAAGGAAAATTCAAAATCTGTTCTTTACTGAGAAAAATACCAAAAAGACCTTAAAAATATTAAACTTCGGAAACTCATAGCAAATTCATCCGAATTCCAAGTTCAGTGATCTTTGCGTTAAATTCATCTTTTACTAAGTACTATTTACTGGTATACTTGTTACCTCTGCTGCTAATATGAAAAATTTCAAAATTTACAAACAGTCCTCAAATTCAAATGAAAATCATTCAAACTTGAAAAATTCAGAACTAATTATCTACAACTCCAAATAATGTGAAACCAATTGCATTAGTCTCATATTTACAGTCTCTACATGTTAGTATACATCTCATACATGCATTCCTCTCTGAAATTTCAGTGTTGCTTATTTGTCCCTTTTCGCTTTTTTTCGGTGTTTCGGTGATTTAATTGCTAGAGTTGGGCATCGAGAGTTTTGCCGAGGGTGATCATCAGCAGGAGTACTATCCTGAACAGCAAGGCAAGCATGCACGCTTGTTAAATTGATTCCAGTTATCTTATGCATGTTTGCGTAATTAATGTCGTGTAGTTTGAATATTTCAAAATGATGTATGTGACATCTTTCTACTAGTATGAGTAGGTTGCTCATGCGTGTGATCAGCATTGTGGTGCTGTTTAAATCATCCTAAGGAATACTTGAACCCTGGAAAGTTGTGAGAGGCGGGAGTGGACACATTGGGACATGACGAGTTGGAGCCTGCATGATCTTTGACATGTGATCTTGATCTCCTCTAAGCCGATGAGGGTATGATCGATGAGGGTCAGGTAGGGTAATGGTCGGGATACCTCCGTTCGAGGTAAAGGTGGTTGTAGCCACTTCCCTCGATTAAACTTGATTCGGGATTGTAGTCCCGGAATCCCTCTAATGGCTTGTAGGTCTTAGAGGGAATAAAAGGAATTGATCGTGATGTTTGATTGTGATTGTAGTCACAACTTGGTAGAAGCTAATACTGTTAACTACTGTGATTGTAGTCACAAATTGGTTGTAGCCAATAATATTAACATTTGAATAGAGTATTGAGTCTAGCTCATCTCTAGTGTTAATCTTGATAAATTGCTATTCGTTGGTAGCAATTTGATGCTTTGATATGATGCTATTGGTGTAGCTTCAGATCTGAGAATGATCTTTAAATGGATGGAAACTTAAGTTGTAGCTTGATTCTATGGTTAATTGCTTTGCAATTCATGAACTAGATGCTAGAGATGGTAGTCTTTAGTTCACATTGCTGAAATTGAATTATATTCCTTCTACTGTCATTTAATTATCAAGTATGCTTAAGATTAACTTGGAATAAGCAATTGCATCTTGTGAGCACGAAAGTACTCACTCGGGAATTCCGTTCCTGCAGGTGATCCTAGCATCGATGACTTTTACACTGCTGAACATGATCTTTCCTGCGTTTAATCCTGCAAGTTTATCCACCTTGGTCTAATAAAAGGGTGTATAGCTTTTGGGAGATGATTTTAGTCAATCATCTCGGTGTTTATTCCACTGTTCCGCTGCTGTTTTTGGTTTTGTTGTGTGCTGAAAACGACTCATAAGTCGTGTAATACCTAAACCAAGACGTATCCTTCGTATGGGTTGTCTGTATTATCCTTAAATTCCTCTTTGATAGAGTTTTGTGATGATATGCAAGTTGTTTGGTGGTAGCCCGTGCACAATGCGTGTATGAAATGAAGTGTACGGGTGTGTCGCGAAGAATTAGGGTAGTTCTTCTTTCCACTATATAGAGTAGGTATCGGTTGAGTGACCCGCTGGCTGAGATGCTGTGCCGGCCAGGCAGGGTGTGGGCTGATCCTACCGGGCTTTCGAGTGACCCACTAGCTCCTGAGCTAGGTTAGGGTGTGGGTAGGATCGCCGGGCTCCTCCGTACTTGTTATGTTTAGTGGGATTGAGAATAACTAACTCTTCACAGGATCGGGAATTATATGTGATTTTGGGAAGTCTAATCGCTTTCGGCCGACTTGACCAAAGATGAAGGCATACGACATCGGTAAGTGTATGGTGCGTTGGTCAGGTGTCGGACCACTCCGCCTTGGTGCATACGGCGTAGGTACCGTCCCACCAGGTCGAGAGGTTTCTTGGTCCTTGGCGATTATTCGTTCCCCTACTCATATGTAATTCCGAGGTCCGTGACAAGTTCACTCCCCGGTCTCTGCATTATACGATGCACACAAATCAAATTATTACAAAGTAGCTTGTTCCCTGGTAATTGTATCCAACTGAGGGCGCCTACCGTCATCAACTCTTTGTGCTCAGGTCGTTGCAAAAGTGATCACGACCGCAACCAACTGGTAAACAAGAAAATAACTTTCAAGAGATTTGATAATTCTTCTTTTGTTAAAAATAATATCATTTCTACTTAGCTAAATAGACCAACATAATGCACTTGCGCTCATTAGAATCAGTGTCTGTAGTTTCCCTCGCAATCCACTTAACCATGTACCAAACGTATCCCTTGTAATGCAGGACGGTTGAAGATTAAAATGAATGTTGCCATCCCAAAGCGAGCTAGGTGACATTCAAAGAACAAATGTTGAATACTCTCATCCTTGTTATAAAAAGAACATTGCTTTATACCTTGCCAATTTCGTTTAGTTAGATTATATTTTGTAAGAACAATTCCCTTCTTCAAGTACCAAAGGAATTTTTTTTATTTTAAGAGGATTTTTCAGTTTTCAAATAGTTCTGTTGCGACTGCAAAAAGTGGAATTTATCAAAGCAGTATAGATGGACTGGACTGAAAACATCCTAGAGGAATGTAAGTTCCACTTAAACTCATCCTTCACCGAGGTGATAGTCCCACGTGCCACATATTGAACCAAGTCATTCCAGACTTGTAATTTAGGCCCAATGATAGCTCTCCTAAAGGAGACGTTTAGTGGCATCATACTAAAATTCTCGACCATAGTGGCATGTTTCTTGCAAACTATATTATACAAAATATTTGTGCACCGGGGTTGATCGTCAATCCAGAAGTCTTCCCAGAATTGAACTTCAGTCAACCACGATGGCATGTTTCTTGCGAACTATATTATACAAACTATTTGTGCACTGGGTTGATCGTTAATCCAGATATCTTCCCAGAATCAAACTTTAGTCAACCACAGTGGCACGTTTCTTGCGAACTATATTATACAAAATATTTGTGCACCGGAGTTGATCGTCAATCCAGATATCTTTCTAGAATCGAACTTCAGTCCCATATCTGACCCGAAACGAGCCATATTGGAGAAAAACCTGTTTCACCTTCATTTACTCAACAGAAGTGGGAGTCTCCTGGTTTGCTTTGTACTTTGGATAATGGCACAAACAAAACATGCCAACCCTTGCAGATTTAGATTCCCTTATAAGAAACCCCTGCTTTCTTCAGCCTCTTTATCATAAGAGGCTTGAGCTTTATGAGAGAACCTTTAAAAAGTTCATTTTGTTTGATCTGATATAAGCCTTTTTTTCTGTCGACTCCCATAAAGTTAATTATATATAGTTCCTTAGAAGATAGCTGTGTCTTTTCTTAAAGCTTTTGCAATTAAGTGTTGCACGTTCCACATTCTCCTTAATGTTATGAAAGCAGCTAGCGCTGCTCTGCTGGATTTCGTCAAAATAGAAGATAGGGGTGCAACTGTTTTCTTTTGACAAAGGGAAGAAGCATTGCTGGTTCTCTCTGGTCACAAGGATCGTCATCAACTCCTTTTTCTTGCCTGTATCGTTATCCTACCTAGAATTCTCCTACTTTTGGGTTCATAATGTCGTGTAGTTCAGAAGTTGTACGCAACAGGTTCTATAAATTGACAATTTTGATCTTATTTTAAAACACTTGTAAAAAGTGAACCCAATCGAAAATTTTCATCACTTCTGACCCCTCGGCTCGGCGACATCCACTATGCCACCAATCTTACACATGTCAAAGCCAACCGAAATGGTGCTTGAATAGCCGAAATGGAGCCTACGTGGATGACCTCGGCGCCGAGGTTGGGCGAGCTCCGTTTGTGTTAGAGAAACGACAGGCAAAAAAAAAGATCGAGAATGAAGACACCAATTTTTACGTGAAAAACCCATGCGGAGAAAAACTATGGGCGCACGATGGCGATCTTCACTATATCCGGAGAGTTTACAAAACGCAGGGACTAACAATGAGAGGGATGTCTCGTCCATATAGCATACAAGATGTATTTATAACAGGTGGCACAAGGTGACTCGAGTCGTACAGAATAGAATCTGTCATGTAGAAGAATTTGTACCTGACAGATCCCTGCCTCTCCAATTAATAATTCAGATTATATATCAACAAACTCCACCTTCAGACAAATTTCCTTCTTGTAGCATATGAAGAACAACTACAACAAACTCTATCAAAAATTCAATATTTGTCGTGTGCCAATAGTCACTAGGGACTACATTTTAGTACCAAGCAAGCTTGAGAAAAGTTCAAACTTAGTAATAGGAACTGGCTTTGTCATTATATCAACAGGATTATCATGAGTACTTATCTTGCATACCTTGACATCACCTTTAGCAATAACATCTCGAATATAGTGATATCTCACATTAATGTGCTTTGTTCTCTCATGGAACATCTGATTCTTGGTAAGGCATATAGCAAGAACCACGTAAACAAGCATTAGAAGTATCACGTAGATACATAAAAATTCATTGAATTGCTTTACAATGCTCTTTTTAGGATTAGCCATAAATGTACTAACAACACTCAATGCATGAGATAAATCAGAATGTGAACAGATCATGACATACATAAGTAAGCCAATTACACCAGAATAGGAAACTCTAGACATGTACTCCATATCTTCATATGATTGTGCACATAAAGTTGATGATAATTTGAAATGTATAGCTAAAGGAGTACTTTATTAATATACCCACTCTGACTTAGGTATAATTTTGCAGAGGGCCTATGTCTAGATATCTCTATGCCAAGTATCTTCTTTGCTGCATCTAAATCTTTCATCTCAAATTCACCACTCAACTGCCCCTTCAAATTTCCAATCTCCACCTTATCTTTTACAGCAATCAACATATCATCAACATAAATGAGCAAATAAATAGCCGAACCACTAGCAATTTTCAAATAATCACAGCTATCATAATCAGACCTTTTAAAACCTTAAGATAACATAAAGGTGTCAAACCTCTTGTATCACTTCCTAGGATATTGCTTTAATCCATAAAGAGATTTCTTTAACATACATACAATATTTTCTTTTTCAAGAATAATAAAACCCTCAGGTTGATCCATATAAATATCTCCCTCTAATTCCCCATGTAAGAATGTTGTTTTAACATCTAATCACTGAAGCTCATAATCATGCATAGCAACTATACTAAGTAAAGTTTGAATTGAGCTATGCTTCACAAGAGGGGAGAAAACTTCAAGAAAGTCAATACCTGAAATCTGGCTATAACCTTTGCAACTAGCCTCGCTTTATACCTTACCTCATCACTTGGAGAAGCATCTTCTTTTCTTTTGAAAACCCACTTGCAATGAATATGTTTATTCTCTTTAGGCAATTTTACTAAATCCCAAGTGCCATTATTTTTCAAGTGACTCCATTTCATCATGCATAGTAGTCATCCATTTGCTACAATCACTAGAAATAATGGCCCCAGAATATGAAGAAAGTTCTGCACTACCTTCAATATCTTCTGCTACATTCAAAGCATAAGCAACATTACATTCTTCAATATACCTATTGGGTGCTCTATGTTCCCGCCTAACCCTGTCAGCTGCTATCAACTAGTTTGGTGGTGGTGGAGGCTACCCAACAAAAGGAGGGTCCTCTCAACAATAGTTGATCAACAATAGGTGCATCATCATGATCATCAATATTTTCCTTATCTGTTGTATCACCTGAATCAATAACATGCTCCACCTGGACACTTGATTTCTGCTCACTCTCAACAGGAACATTAGTAGATGGAATATCAGGTAACATAGCAGATTTATTAAACACAATGTTTCTGCTAATTACAACCTTACTTATTTCAAGATTCCACAAATTATAGCCTTTAATACCAGATTTGTAACCAAGAAAGATGCACTTAACAGCTCTAGGCTCTAATTTTCCATTATCAACATGAGTATAAGCAGTGCAACCAAAAACTCTCAATTCTGAATAATCTGCTGTAGAACCAGAGACCTCAATTGGAATCTTCTTACCAATAGCAATAGACGGTGAGCGATTAATGAGATAACAAGCTGTGGAAGCGGTTTCAGCCCAAAAATGCCTATGCAAACTTGCATTTGGCAACACGCAGCGGGCCTTGGAGATAATGGTCTTGTTCCGCTCAGCTACACCACTCTGTTGAGAAGTATGAGGAACGGTGTAGTGCCTAATAATGCTTTTAGACTTGCAATACAAATCAAATTTATTAAAACATAATTCCATCCCATTATCAGTGTGAATCATCTTTACATTCCTTTCAGTTTGTTTTTCAACCAGTCTTCCAATCTTTGAAAGCTGGAAATGCTTCTAATTTATGCTTTCAAGAAATACAGCCAAACTCTTCTCGAGTAATCATCAATAATTCTCATCATGTAACGAGCACCACCATTTGATGTCCTCCTAACTGGCCCCCATAAATCAGAATGCACATAATCTAAAATACCTTATGTTCTATGAACTGAAGTGTTGAATTTCACCCTTTTGTGCTTGCCAAATATGCAATGCTCATAGAACTTCAGCTTGTCGGTGTTGTACCCATCAAGAAGTCCTCTCTTGTTCAACTCTGTCAAACCAGGTTCACTCATATGCCTAAGACACATATGCCAAAGATTAGTAGCATCACAATCAAAATTGTTATTTAAAATAATAAGGTGGCATTATCTCAAATTGTAGTACCTTGAAGATAATAGAGGCTATTGGCCGTACTTAGATCACCTTTCATCACAATGAGGGAAGCATTGGTGACCTTCAAGACTCTAGTTCCACTTGAATACTTGTACCTTTTGTCACCAAGAGCACTTAAAGAGATAAGATTTCTCTTTATCATGGGAATGTAATGAACATCGTTAAGGTTTTGATTGTGCCATCAAACATCTTGATATGAATAGAGCCTACCATCACCCATCAGAACTGAACTAGCACCATTGACGGTTTCTAAAGTGGTAAACCAATCTCTATTCGGACACATATGAAAAGTGCAAGCAGTATCAAGAATTCATTCATTATTAGTCTCAGCACATCTAGTAAACACATAAACAACTAGCATATCACCATCAGAATTATCATCACGAGCACAATTAGCATTATTGTCATCTTCTTTGTTACATTTTAGTTTGTATGTACCATTTCTCTTTTCCTTGTTCTGCAATTTGTAACATTCAGATATGTCGTGCCCATCTCTCTTGCAATATATTTGCACGACTTAAAATTTTCCTCTGAATTTTGATCGGCCCCTATAGCCCTTTGAAATTTTACCTCGAGATCCATTATTTGAGTTCTCCTTTGTCCTGCCATGAACAGACAAGCCCTCGACTTGTGAACTTGAACCATCAGTAGACACCATCTATTTCACCTTCTCCTTGGTGTGCAAGGCTTCATAGACGTTGTTGAGGGTGAGGGTATCATGACTATATAATACGGTATCTCTAAAATTTGAATAAGAACTAGGCATCAAACATAATACGATTAAACCAAATCTTCATTGTCATATTTGACTTCCATTGATGCTATGTAAGAAAAAATCTCTTTAAAATCAAAGATATGATCTAACAGGTTACTTCCCTCTTACAACTTATGCAAGAATAGCTTCTGCTTGAGATGCATCTTATCGGCGAGATCTTTGGTCATGCATATGAACTCCAGCTTCAACCAAAGAGCAGCAACTATCTTCTCCTTCAGATCCTCCTACAGAATATTATTATCTAGATGGATTTCGATTTGGGACAGAGCCTTCCGATCTTTTCTCTTCTCATCATTATTTGAATCCTCAAATTCCTTGTTTCCAAATCCATCCAACACATCATCATAATCAGCCCTTGCCAACAATTCCCGCATCTTGACTTGCCACAACGAGAATCACGTGTTCCAATCCAGTAGTGGAAGATCATACTTCAATAATACCATGTCGAACAAACCCTAGACAGGGGCAACGAACGTGGCTTTGATACCACTTGTTAGAGAAATGGCAGGCAAAACAAAAAATAAGATCGAGAATAGAGACACCGATTTTTACGTGGAAAACCCTTGCAGGAAAAAACCACGGGCGCACAATGGCGATCTTCACTATATTGGGAGAGTTTACAAAACCCAGGGACTAACAATGAGAGCGATGTCTCATTCGTGTGGAAGATAAGAGGTATTTATAATAGGTGGCATAAGGTGACTCGGGTCGTACATGGAATAGAATCCATCATGTAGAAGAATCCGTACCGGCCTCCGCTCTTATAGATCCCGATCTCTCCACTTAATAATTCAAATCATATATCAACAAAATCCACCTTGAGATGAATTCCCTTCTTGTAGCACATGAAGAACAACAAAAAACAAACTCCTTCAACAATTCAATAGTATGAAGATATCAAATCAATAGTATGGAAACATGTAAGAGAACATGGGGTTGAAGAGACCCACTATGAGAAACCGCGAGAACGTTGTATTCTTATATGTCATTAGTTGGTCTCATACAATATGTATGCCACATCCTTAGACTTGATGTCGTTTTATGTACTCGAGATGTAAAACGACTTAATTAGGGGTTGACAAACGCTACTTTGTGACTAGGTAGTTATAAAGTGGCTTTCGGGTTTGTCATGAAACCTGTTGCGAGGTATGGTCGATCAAGATGAGATTTGCCCCTCCATACAACAGGAGAGATATTTCTAGGCCTCTCGAGTAATCGGATACCAGAAATGCATGACCATGCTACTTGCGGTTAAAGGGTCACGTGATCACGAAAGAGTGGTCGAGCTAACTAAACAAGGATGTCATGTACTCACGTTAAGTTTAGCTGACATCATGAGGCAAAGGGAAATGCATATAAATTTCTTTGAGGTTCATTTGATGTGATCTTTATGTGCACTTGGGAGTCGGCATGTCCTGCTAGGGACCGCTACCAATTAATGGTTGAGTAGAAGTACTCGCACCATGTCTAAGTGTCCATGAACCTATAAGGTTGCGCGCTTAAAGGGTTGGAACCCAGTTCGGATAGGGATCCAAATTCTAATGGGCTTCGAGCTCCTAATGGGCCTCTAATGTGGAAACCCATTTTAGGATGTCTATTTAAGGAGAGGGGTGGTGTCACTAGGGACACTGATTTTTCATGAGTCTAGAGACCCTAGCCACCACACCCATCTCGCCCATTCCGTGCTACCCGGTGCTAGCACTTTGATGCATGGCGTTTCTTCCATGTTAGTATGGATACCTTGGAGGCGTTGCTGTGAGGTTGCTACGCTAGGACGATCCGCTACTTCCTATAGGACCGCGAGGAGTTAGTACGACTACGACTACATCGATTATTGGTAATTTCATGATTTAAAACTGCAGTGATTCCTATGTAATGTGGTAGAAATTTTCATTTGCGTTAGTTTAGCCTATCTGTTCCCCTACAGGAAGGGGTAAATGCGTGTTGTACTGAGATATTGATTCTTGGACTTCCACCCTTGGTAGATTTGGAAATTATGATGATTCGATTTGAGTTTAGGTACTCTTTGGACCATAGAATCTGCATAAAATATTTAGAGGTTTTCAATTTTTATGGAATTTTCTTATAAAGACCTTTTGGATCATAGGATTGGAGATCTCAAATTTCTATGAATATATTCCCATACGCTCAATTCTAAAGGAAAAACAACTGAGTTTAAACTTATTTTATTTTTTTCTATGAGAAATCCAATGCATTCTCTCTCTTCATTCCTCAAAAATTCATATGTTACTTTCTATGAACCTTCCAATTAAATCACTTCCAAAATTCTTATGTGTTAATATTTTATAGGAATCCAAAGTACGTGACATCTTATCTATGTTTCTGCATTTTCTATTTCCTGTGATCTAAAAATCTCATTAAAGTTCTCGAGTGTGACAGGTTGTGACCTTCAAATGACTCTAATCCCAGCCGGTTCATAAACGTCATCCCAGGCGGTTTAGGTGACCGACTTGGATCCATGGTCTGGGATGTGGAGGACCAATCCCAGCCGGTTAATAAACTGTCTAGGATAATAAATATCCCAGACGGTTCAGATAGCACTACAAGAGAACGGACCTACTGTGACGAGCTGAAAAATGTCACGGAATAGCCAAAAAACGTCACAGAATACCCCTTTGTGACGTTTCTTGGGCGTCACTAGCATCGTCACGGAATCCCCGTCACAGATTACTCCTAGTGACGGCGCGTGCAGAAAACGTCACTGACTATGGGACCTTCGGTGACGTTTTCTACATCGTCACCGATTTGGTCTTTCTGTGACGGTCGATAAACGTCACATTTTAGAGAAAATATGTCATAGTCTACCACATTCAGTGACGGAGCAACGTCACTGACTTGATGCCACGTCAGCACCGGGCAGACCTGTAATACCCAAAGTCGATATTAGGTTTTGATCGGCATTCATGCATGCATGGCATCATCATCACCACACCTTGTTTAAACTTAGTTGTATATCGATTTAATTTTATAGAATATGTTAATATTTCATCCTCGGTGGGTAATTGTTGCAAACACCAATCAACGTATTTGAAACTATATAATACGTGCATATCTCATCTTTGAAAACTCAATTTGTGGAAATCAACACCAATCAATTTAATTGAGCGTCAAGCCTCGACGATAACTCTGACAAGGGGGTGGGGCCAGTGAACCCCCGTCGATGGATTCCCCTAACAACCTTCCCCTCCTAATCTTTCTCTATTTCCCCAAAGTTGCCCCAAAGATCGCATAAAATCATAGCTCGAATAGCCCCTCCGAGAGGAAACCCTAACGTGTCGAGGAAACTAGGGTTTGAGAAAAAGGGGACCAAATGTGAATAAAAACTTGTCAAACTTTGGAAGTAGGCTTGAATGGTGAAAGGTAAGATCCATGCCAAGTTTCACAATTTTTGGAGAAACAAAACCTAGTCGCAGTGCTAATCGTCGATTAGGTCAAAACCCTAGATTTGTATTGGATCCCCATTCAAATCAACCCCAAATTGGCTCCAACTTTTACAATAGCTCAAGAATATTATTAGGAAGGACTGGTAAAAATTTCAAAACAATTGGACAGAGTTTTATACATAAAATGATAAGAGGGGTGAGCAGGAATAAAAGAAAAAGAAAAAGAATAAAACCTAAACCTACCTGGGCCGACAGCCCGCTCGGTCGGCCCGCTAATCCCGCGCGGCCTGTTCCCTCCCGCGCCTCTCCTCCTTTCCGTTTCCTTCCTCTGAAAGCGCCCCCGCGCGTATGCCGCTTCCCCCTCCCGCTCCTCTGCCGCCCGGGCCCCGCGCGTCAGCTCCGGGCGCCCACGTCGCCGCCGGCCAGAGGCCGAGCGGGGCGGTGCCCCTGTTCCGACAGCCCTCCCCGAGCCACGCCACCGCCCTTTAAAGCCTCCCGACCGCAGCTCCTTTTCCCCCTCGCTCTCTCCACGGTCGGGACCCCAAAACCCTAGCCCCCTCGCCACCTCCACCTTCTCCGTCGCCGGCCGAACTCCGACGAGCTCTCCCACCGCAACCGGTTCTTCCCCAGGCTCAATTTCTCGCCCACAAGCATCGCCTCCTCTCGGCTAACTCCCTCCACCCCCTTTTCTTCACAGATCGACGCCGGAGCCCCTCTGCCACCGTCGTCGTCCTCGCCTCCGGCTTCCCTTCCGGTGAGAGATCCCCGAGCAACCGGTGCCCCTCCTCCTCAATTCCTTCGCTCCCAAGCTCATCTCTTCCACCCCTAACCCCCTCCGCCGTTCCATGCTACAGATCCTTGCCCCTAGCTGCTCACCGGCGACCACCCGAGCTCCTCACCGTCTGCTCCTCGTCGCCAGCTCACTCCGGGCCTCCTCCGTTCTCCCTGGGAACCGAAACGAGATCGGGGTAAGGTCCCCATGCTCCCACGCCTTTTCCCGAGACCAATCGCGTCCTGGAGCTTGCTCCGGCGAGCTCGCCGGCCATGCGCCGCCGCATAGCAGTCGCCGGCCTCGGTACCGAAGAGAGGGAGAAGAGAGGTGAGAGAGAGAGAGGGACCAGGACGCGTGGCTGCTTTTGATAGGGCCACGGGTACCCGAGCGGTCCCGCATGTCAGTGGGGGGGTGGTTTATGAGTCGTGGATCTGTGGTAGGCTAGTTCGGGTGCGCGTAAGAATTGAAGAACAGTGTGGGGTAGAGTTCGGGTGTCCGTAGTAATTAGGGTTTGAAATTTTAAGGGCAGACTTTGTATTAAATTTCAAATGTCCATAACTCTCAAACTACTCGGCCAAATTTGAAAATTTTTATATATTTGGAAACCTCAGGAGATTCTCTACAAGGTGGCTGAATCAAAAGTTAAATTTGAACACATGCACACACTGATACATAGAGTAGAAGTTTTAGTGTTGTCGAGGGTCTATAAACCCTAGGTTTATGACCCTAACTCCGATTTCGACGATCCTTATAGTTTCGGAATCCTCGTGAGAAATCCTACGACATGGAATCACTGGATGTCCAGTAGGGATACATGCACGACAAGTCTCGAGTGGTTAGCCTATTTATCATCGTACCCCGCTAAACCCTAACTCGACCATGCATAACTATTTGCTCGTAACTCCGATTAAAATGATTCCAAATGTGTTAGTCAAATAGTTCAGAGCATGTCTAAGTTATGAAGGATTATGTCCACATCATCCCAACATGAATAGTCACCCTTAAACCCTAATTCGTAGTTAAAGGAACCTACCATGCATGTAACTTAAGACAACCATTTAACCCTAACATCGGTACATTGTTAGAAAGATATTCCTTGCATCAACCCTCATGCATACATGCTGGATTCATTGATTGCATTATCGCTTATTGTCGATGTTCGACTTATTTGCACTAGACTATGAAGAAGGAGACCTCCAGGCTTACGACTCCGTGCAAGACCAGGAACAAACCGATCAAGGCAAGCAGAGCTTGTTGCATCCCCTATTATGTGTTCAGTACTTGCTTATTCTATCCATGTATTGATGTTTCTATCATCATTCGTAGTTGTCGTTAATTTCGATTAAACTAGCATGTTAGGATGTGTTGTATTGTGTGCCTAGCGATGGGTTGGAATTAATCGATGAGCTAAATATTTGAACCTAAGGTGAGATGTGAGAGCCGAAGGAAAAAGGGTCAGCTGGATAAAGTTGGTATCACTGGAGGAGCTTGGTGCGACCAGGTGAATGGGTGTATTGTCGCGATACCAACCTTGAGGTAACTCCAGCGTGGCTACTTCCCTTGTCACCACGTGGACGTTGCCGAGATCAACGCTAGGGTATGTCGGATGGTAAAGGCCGCTTGGAGCTTTGCAACCTCCAAGGGATAATGCTCTCGAATATCGCTAGTGGTTGTATCGTCGGAACGGTCCGAGAGATTGAATGAACTAGGTGTTGATGATTGAGATTGGGGATTAATCTAGGGGCTGAACCCTAAGTGATTGAACATGATGCAAGTAAATGTGTTAGTAATTGATGTTGATTGGTTGGTTGCCTGAGTAGTATATTGATTAGTTGTCCTCCCTCCATGTTAATTATGCTTTGTTTTCATAATTAAGTATATTGTTACTCTGAGAAGCATTCATGTTTAATTGTTGTTGCACTAGTATGAGTAGGACATTTAATCAAGCACGGATAAGTCTTGCGAGTACATTCGTACTCACCCAGGTTATCCCTGGAGCTTGCAGGTGAGCCGGTGGTCGAAGAGTTTTTCGACGATGTTTGACGTGTCTGGTTTTCCTCGGTTGTGTTCGATGTATGGGATAGTTAGTGTTTTGTTCAGCGATCACTATGTCGCTGTGGGACTATTATTTTGCTTCCGCTGTTGTTAATTTTCTCCGTACTCGGATATGTTTCCGGTGTTAACCGACTGATGTAATATGTAGTCCCTTCGTGGACTGTTATTATTAATATCGTAATGTAGAGCTTTGTGACGATATCCGAGTTGTTAATCCGGGCTGCCCCTGCACAATGCGTGAATGATATGAAGTGTATGGGTATGCCGTGAAAGATCGAGGCCGTACCATTTTCTACTAAGTCGAGCAGGAGTTGGTTGAGTGACCCGCTGGCTGAGATGCTGTGCCGGCCAGGCAGGGTGTGGGCGTTCTACCGGGCTTTCGAGCGACCCACTAGCTTCCGAGCTAGGTTAGGGTGTGGGTGGAATTGCCGGGCTCCTCCGACCTTGCTTGTCGTGGTAGGATTCGGGAACGACTCTGACTTTTCACCGGATTATGGAATCGTATGTGGTTTTGGGAAGATTGGTCGCTTCCGGCCGGCTCGCACCTGGCGGGTGTCGGATCGTTCTACCTTGGTGCGTACGGCGCAGGTACCGTGCCACCGGGCGGACGAGTCCTTCGGTCCTTGGCGACTTCGCGTTCCCCTAACCCTATGCAATTCCGGGTCCGTGACAGCTTGGTATCAGAGCCGAGCTGACCGTAGGAAGCCAATTGCAGGTGGTCGTTAGATAGGAGCTTCCGCTGCGCCTCGCTGATAGGCCAGCAAAACTATTTAAAAGCATAAACCCTATGTTTAAAATTAATAAGTAGATTGCTTTTTATTTCTTCACCTCCTCACTCTTAGTTCTGAAGTCTTCTCTATTGCATTTGTTTTCATTGTGTGGCTAACCCTGTCCTCTCTAACCCCAAAATTGTATAGGATGGTGTATAACGTTGTGACCGACCCGCAACAGCTTGGAGGATGGGCTGCCTTGTTGTGGAGGATGTTGGAATACCTTGGAGTGCCCCCGGAAGAACTCCCTGCCTTCCATGCCAAGACTTATAAGGTTCATGGAAAGACTCACTTTTGGATGGCATGGGTCGCAGTGAAGGTCTCGGATTTGGATCAGACCTTTACATCATCCAGACCAAGTGATGAGGACGCCCGAATGGAGGCCTCAAGGAAAGCAGTTCTCCACCTACGGCATCACTTCGATGAGATCTTCCTATTCTCCCCCTTCCGTCTTATTCCCCAGGTTACTGATGGAGGCACCAACATTTATGTACCAGTACCAAGTGACGACGAAGAAGAGGATGAGACTGAGTTGGAGACGATCAATCACATTGTTGGTATGGAAGTAATGCACCATAGGTTGTATCAGGACTATGGAAGTGCTACTCAAGAAGTAGAACGATTGACAAAAGTTAACCGCAAGCTTCGTTCTGAACTGCGCCGGAGATATCATGTGGCGAATGAAGATGAATCCAGTGGCGAAAGTCCGTTTGTCCCAATACAAGAGCCGACCCCAGTTCCACCCTGTGAGCCCAATCGACCCCAGAGTTCTGGAGCAAAGCCACGCAAAAGGATGACGGCCCGACAGTACCTTCGGCTTTTCACCCCAAAGTCCTCACGTGGAGGTACCCCGACACCAGCCGCTCCAGCCCCTACTGATGAAGCTGCACTGTCTGAAGAAGAAGAAGAAGACCCGGAAGAGCGTGTGTGGTACACCACGAGCAACCCACCGTCCGATGAGAAGTGAGATGAACGCTTGGAGAATAGCAATGGAGGCTTACGAGACCTATTGGTGTAGTGAAGAATCATTAGAAAGTCCTTAGAAGTGCTGTTTGAGTTAGCATTAGGCCAAAGGTCTCATTTTGTAATGTAAGCCGGATCAAACCCTAGGGTTAAAACATCTTTTGGAGATGTGTAATTGGGTATTAAGGGCTGCAATTTTGGCATCTTGTAATGTTTAGATTCGCCGTAAGGTGACCTAAACCGCAGCCCCAATCTATGGACTATGTTGAACGTATTATGGCAATCCAATATCGTTCTTATCATTGTTCTGTCCTTCATTTTCTTTTAGGGAACAATGTAGCATGTTCATAAATACCCCGCTGAACCAATGTGAAACATTTGCTTTCAGCCTCTCTAACCTTGATCCGTTCTTGCTGTTGTCCTTTGGTTGCAACAGAATGGCGTCAGGAACCCGTGGTGCTGCCCGTGGTCGCCGTGAGCGCGATGAGGAGGAAGTGCCACCTCCTCCTCAGCAGCCAAGTGTTGCGGACCTGCTCATGACCCAGAACAGGATCCTCGAGCAGCTGACGCGTAATCAAGGCGCCGGTGGTGGACAGGCTCGAGGTGGTCTAGCTGAGTTTCAACGGACCCAACCGCCAACCTTTGACCAAGCTGATGACCCGTTGGAGGCAGATAGCTGGATCCGCGTCATTGACAGGAAACTCGAGCTAGCAGAGTGCGCTGAAGCTAACAAGGTCAGGTTCGCTTCCCACTGCCTGGCAGGCGCGGCCGCAGAATGGTGGGAAAACTTCTTGGTCACGCAAGCTGCTGGCCATGTGGTCACATGGGACGAGTTCAAAACCGGTTTCCGCAACTTCCATATCCCCGATGGTATCATGAACTTGAAGAGGGAGGAGTTCAGAGATCTCCGTCAAGGCAAGAAACCCATCATGGAGTTCCTTCGCGAATTCAACCACTTATCGCGATATGCCCCTCAGGAAGTTTCCACCGATAGAGAGAAGGTCCGGCACTTTATGGACAAATTGAATGATGAGATGCGGGCAAGGCTAGCCACTGTTGACGTGCGCGACTTTCAGTACTTGGTGGATAAAGTCATTAACATAGAAGCAAGAGAGTCCGTTCTCAGTCAGAACCGCAAGCGCGAGAGGGAAGCGCTAAGGGTCTGCTGCAAGCAGCTCACAAAAGCCGCGGGTGTGGCAGCAGCAACCACCCCGCCCTACAGTTCAATATCCTCCAAGACCGCAGGGTTACGCGCTGCGTCCCCAGCCACAGATTGTTCAACCTCGCCTGCAGAGCGGACAGCCAAGACCAGCGCTTGACATCACTAAGGTACAGTGTTATAACTGCGGAAAGATGGGGCACTTCGCTAGCGCTTGTCACCAGCCGCGCACCGGAAATGCCTTTGCCCCCAAGGCGCAACAGGGATAGCAAGGCAGAGGTCCTCAAGTCAGGGGTCCAGCCCCCAACAAGCCTCAAGTTCCCGGCCGCGGCAGGGTGAATCACATTACAGCCGAGGAAGCACAGGACGCGCCAGAAGTGGTGCTGGGTACGCTCTCCGTTCACTCAACTCCTGCAACTGTTCTGTTCGATTCCGGAGTATCTCATTCTTTTATCTCCAGCAAGTTTGTGCATGATAACCATGTTCCATCATCAGCATTGCATCATCCCCTCATCGTTGCAACACCCGGTTCGGAAATCAGAACCGAACGGGTTTGCGAGGGTATTAAAGTAGAGATTGGTGGGGAAATCTTTCTGGGCAATATGGTAGTTTTGGGATCAGCTGGGTTGGACGTTATATTGGGCATGAATTGGTTGATCCAACACAAAGCCAAGATAGACTGTGCAGGAAGATCGGTATCTCTTACCTCCGAGTCCGGTAAAGAAGTGGTGTTTGTCTCCTCGTCCCCAACAGGATGTCTCTTTGCCCTCAGCGATACCCAGGATCAGGGGATTGAGCTAGTTCCTGTAGTATGTGAGTATCCGGATGTTTTCCCTGAAGAGTTGCCCGGTATGCCCCCGGATCGCGCAGTGGAGTTCGTCATCGACCTTCCTCCTGGAACCGCCCCTGTCTCAAGACAACCCTACCGGATATCCCCGAAGGAGTTACTAGAAATGAAGAAGCAGCTCCAGGAGCTTGAGGAAAAAGGTTTCATCCGACCTAGCTCATCGCCGTGGGGTTGCCCCGCTATGTTCGTAAAGAAGAAGGACTCAAGTCTAAGGATGGTGATTGACTACCGCCCTTTGAACGAGCTTACCGTAAAGAACAAATGCCCTCTACCCAGGATTGATGACCTCTTTGACCAGTTAACCGGGGCGAGTGTCTTCTCCAAGATTGACCTCAGGCTGGGCTACCATCAGATAAAGATCAGATCCGAAGACATTCCAAAAACAGCCTTCACCACTCGTTACGGGTCGTACGAGTACACAGTTATGTCCTTCGGGTTGACCAATGCCCCTTCCACCTTTACACAACTCATGAACTCAGTATTCATGGAGTATCTGGATCAGTTTGTTGTCGTCTTCATCGATGACATCCTCATCTATTCCAAGTCCGACTCAGAACATGAAGACCACTTGAGAAGGGTGCTTGACAAGCTCCGTGAGCATCGTCTATATGCCAAGTTCTCGAAGTGCGAGTTTTGGAAACACCAAGTGGAATTCTTGGGCCATATACTCTCAGCTCAAGGTATCGCGGTAGACCCGAGCAAAGTGCAAGCGGTACAAGAGTGGAAGCAACCCAAATCGGTTACCCAGATCCGGAGTTTCCTGGGATTGGCAGGATACTACCGTCGATTCATCGAAGGTTTCTCCTCCATAGCGAAGCCCATGACCGAACTGTTGAAGAAAGACACCAAGTTTGTATGGTCTGACAAGTGTGAAGCCAGTTTTCAAGAACTCAAGAAGAGACTGACATCAGCCCCAGTGCTTGTTCTCCCAGACGTCAATAAGGACTTCGAGGTTTACTGCGATGCTTCCCACAATGGATTAGGCTGTGTCCTCATGCAAGAAGGTCGCGTGGTAGCTTACGCCTCGCGACAGTTGAGACCTCATGAAGCCAACTATCCCACTCACGACCTAGAGCTAGCAGCTGTGGTTCACGCCCTCAAGATTTGGCGCCATTACCTCATCGGTAACCGCTGTGAAATCTATTCGGACCATAAGAGCCTAAAGTATCTGTTCACCCAGCCGGACCTGAACCTTCGCCAGAGGAGATGGCTTGAGTTAATCAAGGATTACGACTTGGGCTTAAATTATACCCCCGGCAAAGCCAATGTCGTTGCTGATGCCCTTAGTCGGAAAGGCTTACTGCAACAACGCTGTGATCAAGGAGCAGCAACCACCTCTTCACGAAGAGTTTCAACGACTGAACTTGGAGATGGTTGAACAGGGTACCCTCGCCACTTTGGAGGTGAAGCCATCATTAGAAGATCAAATCAAGGCTGCTCAAGCGCAGAATGTCGGAATGAAGAAAATCAAGGAGAAGATGAAGACTGGTACCGCAACTTGTTTCACAGAAGATAAGGATGGAGTATTATGGTTTGGAAAACGACTTGTGGTGCCCAAGGACAAGCAACTAAAGGACCTAATCCTCCATGAAGCCCACAACTCCCCATTGACCATCCATCCAGGCAGTACCAAGATGTACCAAGATCTCCGTCGTCAGTTCTGGTGGACCCGGATGAAGCGGGAGATTGCCCAATATGTTGCTGAATGTGACGTCTGTCGCCGTGTGAAGGCCGAGCATCAGAGACCAGCAGGCTTACTGCAACCACTCCCTATTCCCGAGTGGAAAGTGGGAAGAGATTGGTATGGATTTTGTAGTAGGCTTGCCGAGATCCCCAAAGGGCAACGATGCAATATGGGTGATTGTAGACCGTCTATCCAAAGTCGCCCACTTCATCCCTGTGAAAACAACACACAAAGTGAGCCAGCTAGCAAGATTGTATATCTCTCGGATTGTTTGTCTCCATGGTGTTCCCAAGAGAATCATCTCAGATCGAGGCACTCAATTCACCAGCAGGTTTTGGAAATGCTTGCACGAGTCTATGGGCACTTCCCTATCCTTCAGCACTGCTTTTCATCCACAAACCAGTGGCCAAGTTGAGCGGACAAACCAAATCCTCGAAGACATGTTAAGGTCCTGTGCCCTCACAGCTGGTTCCAATTGGGAAGAATACTTGCCGTATGCAGAGTTCGCCTACAATAACAGTTATCAGACTAGCCTCGGAATGGCACCATTTGAAGTACTTTATGGAAGGAAAATGCAGAACCCCATTGAACTGGTCTGAGACCGGCGAGAGGCAATTCCTTGGACCTAACCCAATCGAAGAAGCTGAAGAACTAGTTCACCACATCGTCAACGACTTCGTGAAGCTCAGTCCAGGCAAAAGAGCTACGCCGATCCCACGCCGTCGAGAAGTTACCTTTCAGGTTGGAGATAGCGTATATCTTAAGGTCACTCCATTCAAAGGAGTCCACCGTTTTGGAATGAAAGGAAAGCTGGCTCCCTCGTTATATCGGGCCATATCAAGTCTTAGCCAAACGAGGAACCGTTGCATATCAGTTGGAGTTACCTCCCGAGCTGTCCCAAGTGCACGATGTCTTCCATGTGTCCCAGTTAAAGGCATGTCATCGAGTCCCTGAGACGAAGATCAACCCCGAGATGGAAAGTGTTGCATGAAGACCTGTCATATCGGGAACACCCGGTATGCATCCTCGATGAAGCCGAGCGCAAGACCCGGAACCGTGCCATCAAGTTCCTCAAGGTCCAGTGGAGCAACCACACCGAAGATGAAGCTACCTGGGAACGTGAAGAATGGCTCAAGACCGAAATTTCCAACATTGTTTGTCGATCATTAGCGATCTCGGGTCGAGATCTTTTCAAGGGGGGTAGGTTTTGTAATACCCAAAGTCGATATTAGGTTTTGATCGGCATTCATGCATGCATGGCATCATCATCACCACACCTTGTTTAAACTTAGTTGTATATCGATTTAATTTTATAGAATATGTTAATATTTCATCCTCGATGGGTAATTGTTGCAAACACCAATCAACGTATTTGAAACTATATAATACGTGCATATCTCATCCTTGAAAACTCAATTTGTGGAAATCAACACCAATCAATTTAATTGAGCGTCAAGCCTCGACGATAACTCTGACAAGGGGGTGGGGCCAGTGAACCCCCGTCGATGGATTCCCCTAACAACCTTCCCCTCCTAATCTTTCTCTATTTCCCCAAAGTTGCCCCAAAGATCGCATAAAATCATAGCTCGAATAGCCCCTCCGAGAGGAAACCCTAACGCGTCGAGGAAACTAGGGTTTGAGAAAAAGGGGACCAAATGTGAATAAAAACTTGTCAAACTTTGGAAGTAGGCTTGAATGGTGAAAGGTAAGATCCATGCCAAGTTTCACAATTTTTGGAGAAACAAAAACCTAGTCGCAGTGCTAATCGTCGATTAGGTCAAAACCCTAGATTTGTATTGGATCCCCATTCAAATCAACCCCAAATTGGCTCCAACTTTTACAATAGCTCAAGAATATTATTAGGAAGGACTGGTAAAAATTTCAAAACAATTGGACAGAGTTTTATACATAAAATGATAAGAGGGGTGAGCAGGAATAAAAGAAAAAGAAAAAGAATAAAACCTAAACCTACCTGGGCCGACAGCCCGCTCGGTCGGCCCGCTAATCCCGCGCGGCCTGTTCCCTCCCGCGCCTCTCCTCCTTTCCGTTTCCTTCCTCTGAAAGCGCCCCCGCGCGTATGCCGCTTCCCCCTCCCGCTCCTCTGCCGCCCGGGCCCCCGCGTCAGCTCCGGGCGCCCACGTCGCCGCCGGCCAGAGGCCGAGCGGGGCGGTGCCCCTGTTCCGACAGCCCTCCCCGAGCCACGCCGCCGCCCTTTAAAGCCTCCCGACCGCAGCTCCTTTTCCCCCTCGCTCTCTCCACGGTCGGGACCCCAAAACCCTAGCCCCCTCGCCACCTCCACCTTCTCCGTCGCCGGCCGAACTCCGACGAGCTCTCCCACCGCAACCGGTTCTTCCCCAGGCTCAATTTCTCGCCCACAAGCATCGCCTCCTCTCGGCTAACTCCCTCCACCCCCTTTTCTTCACAGATCGACGCCGGAGCCCCTCTGCCACCGTCGTCGTCCTCGCCTCCGGCTTCCCTTCCGGTGAGAGATCCCCGAGCAACCGGTGCCCCTCCTCCTCAATTCCTTCGCTCCCAAGCTCATCTCTTCCACCCCTAACCCCCTCCGCCGTTCCATGCTGCAGATCCTTGCCCCTAGCTGCTCACCGGCGACCACCCGAGCTCCTCACCGTCTGCTCCTCGTCGCCAGCTCACTCCGGGCCTCCTCCGTTCTCCCTGGGAACCGAAACGAGATCGGGGTAAGGTCCCCATGCTCCCACGCCTTTTCCCGAGACCAATCGCGTCCTGGAGCTTGCTCCGGCGAGCTCGCCGGCCATGCGCCGCCGCATAGCAGTCGCCGGCCTCGGTACCGAAGAGAGGGAGAAGAGAGGTGAGAGAGAGAGAGGGACCAGGACGCGTGGCTGCTTTTGATATGGGCCACGGGTACCCGAGCGGTCCCGCATGTCAGTGGGGGGGGTGGTTTATGAGTCGTGGATCTGTGGTAGGCTAGTTCGGGTGCGCGTAAGAATTGAAGAACAGTGCGGGGTAGAGTTCGGGTGTCCGTAGTAATTAGGGTTTGAAATTTTAAGGGCAGACTTTGTATTAAATTTCAAATGTCCATAACTCTCAAACTACTCGGCCAAATTTGAAAATTTTTATATATTTGGAAACCTCAGGAGATTCTCTACAAGGTGGATGAATCAAAAGTTAAATTTGAACACATGCACACACTGATACATAGAGTAGAAGTTTTAGTGTTGTCGAGGGTCTATAAACCCTAGGTTTATGACCCTAACTCCTATTTCGACGATCCTTATAGTTTCGGAATCCTCGTGAGAAATCCTACGACATGGAATCACTGGATGTCCAGTAGGGATACATGCACGACAAGTCTCGAGTGGTTAGCCTATTTATCATCGTACCCCGCTAAACCCTAACTCGACCATGCATAACTATTTGCTCGTAACTCCGATTAAAATGATTCCAAATGTGTTAGTCAAATAGTTCAGAGCATGTCTAAGTTATGAAGGATTATGTCCACATCATCCCCAACATGAATAGTCACCCTTAAACCCTAATTCGTAGTTAAAGGAACCTACCATGCATGTAACTTAAGACAACCATTTAACCCTAACATCGGTACATTGTTAGAAAGATATTCCTTGCATCAACCCTCATGCATACATGCTGGATTCATTGATTGCATTATCGCTTATTGTCGATGTTCGACTTGTTTGCACTAGACTACGAAGAAGGAGACCTCCAGGCTTACGACTCCGTGCAAGACCAGGAACAAACCGATCAAGGCAAGCAGAGCTTGTTGCACCCCTATTATGTGTTCAGTACTTGCTTATTCTATCCATGTATTGATGTTTCTATCATCATTCGTAGTTGTCGTTAATTTCGATTAAACTAGCATGTTAGGATGTGTTGTATTGTTTGCCTAGCGAGGGTTGGAATTAATCGATGAGCTAAATATTTGAACCTAAGGTGAGATGTGAGAGCCGAAGGAAAAAGGGTCAGCTGGATAAAGTTGGTATCACTGGAGGAGCTTGGTGCGACCAGGTGAATGGGTGTATTGTCGCGATACCAACCTTGAGGTAACTCCAGCGTGGCTACTTCCCTTGTCACCACGTGGACGTTGCCGAGATCAACGCTAGGGTATGTCGGATGGTAAAGGCCGCTTGGAGCTTTGCAACCTCCAAGGGATAATGCTCTCGAATATCGCTAGTGGTTGTATCGTCGGAACAGTCCGAGAGATTGAATGAACTAGGTGTTGATGATTGAGATTGGGGTTAATCTAGGGGCTGAACCCTAAGTGATTGAACATGAGGCAAGTAAACGTGTTAGTAATTGATGTTGATTGGTTGGTTGCCTGAGTAGTATATTGATTAGTTGTCCTCCCTCCATGTTAATTATGCTTTGTTTTCATAATTAAGTATATTGTTACTCTGAGAAGCATTCATGTTTAATTGTTGTTGCACTAGTATGAGTAGGACATTTAATCAAGCACGGATAAGTCTTGCGAGTACATTCGTACTCACCCAGGTTATCCCTGGAGCTTGCAGGTGAGCCGGTGGTCGAAGAGTTTTTCGACGATGTTTGACGTGTCTGTTTTCCTCGGTTGTGTTCGATGTATGGGATAGTTAGTGTTTGTTCAGCGATCACTATGTCGCTGTGGGACTATTATTTTGCTTCCGCTGTTGTTAATTTTCTCCGTACTCGGATATGTTTCCTGTAAGACCCATGTTAATATAAATAAATAGAGTGTTGCTTGGTCTCATGCATATATGGCATCATTCATGCACAACCTTGCATAAACTTGAATAGTTTCTAGTAGGTTTTATAGAATACGTGTATATCTCCTTCTAAAAATTCAAGTGTCTCTTTTGAATCGGAAAGCAAACAGAGGAGAGAAGGGTTTAGATTTGGGGTTGTCTCGCAGCAGATGAATTTTTGAGGTGTTTCCAATTGGAATAGCTCCGTAAGTCTCTTGTCTACCTCTGTGCCAAATTTCATCCAATTCCGTTGAGTAGATTGAAATCTACGAACGTTTTGTCGAGGGGCAGTTTGTTTTTTTTGGCAAAATCGGAAGTTCCGATTCAGGGACCGGAACATCCGGTTGGGTCGGAACCTCCGATCCAGGGACCGGAAGTTCTGGCTTTTTCCGAAGGTCCAAACCAAAGGTTCTCCCGGAACCTCCGGTTGGGTCGGAACTTCCGATCCAGGAACCGAAAGTTCCGGTTTTCCCCGAGCATCCAGAATAGGGGTAACTCCGGAACCTCCGGTAAAGTCGGAAGTTCCGGTTTTTCCCGAGTGAGTGACGTCGGAAGTTCCAGTCCGGTCGGAACATCCGATGTTCACATCGGAACTTCCGATCGAGCTGTCAACTTTGAGTTTTAAAGTGACACGTGCCGTCGCCGTGGGGGGGGGTGTTGAGCGGTGGCACCTGCGTGGGATCTCCACCAGGGCACCCAGGATCACTTCCCCAAGGGTCCCCTTCCTCTTTTCCTCCTCCTCTTTCATTTCCTTAGTGTTCTCCTCCTCTTTCTCTCCAAAAACAGCACAAGAAGCTCTCTTTTGCATTGTCTTCTTCAACTCCGGTGGCCAGCTCCGGTGAGCCACCACCGCCACTCCGGTGACCCTCTTCCTTCCCTCTTCCTCCCCCTCCTCCTTCCTCAAGTTTCCCTCCCCTTTTCCCTCACTTCTCTTTATTCTTTTGTTAGCTCCAACCAAGTTCTAGGTTGCTTGTTCTAACAAGAAGAAGAGTAGAGCAAGAAGAAGAAGAAGTGAAGCTAGTGATTGGAGTTGAGGGACAAGAATCTCTTATTCATTGTTCAAAATCTTGGGTGTTAGTTAAAAAGGTATATGAATTATTTTGGCTTAAGTTCTTATGTTTCCAAATCCTATATCATGCTCTATTGCTTATTTCAACCTCAAATGTTCAATTACTTAGCCCAATTAATTAGCATGCTAGGATATGAAGGTATTTCCTTTTTGCTCTAATGTTCAAATCAACATTTTAACCCTAATGTAAAATTTCAATTCCATGAATCATGCATTTAGTTACTAGGGTGATTGCTTTAGCTTCTTCAATTGAAATGAGGCATGATTATTAATGCAAAACCCTAGCATCCACCAAATGTTCTAGCATCTCATGCATATCATCCTCATCATGCATACATGCTGAAAGTTATTTATTTTATCGTTTCCTTGCCGATGTTTGTATGGTTTGCGACAGAGCCCGAGGAAGAAGAACCGCAAACGGTTGAGCTCCCTCAAGTCTCCGAATCCTACGACGAAGGCAAGCAGAGCTTGTTGCATCCTTTAATTTCTGTAGCAATGTATTGTGTGCAAATGCTTGTCTGAATTGGATACTGAAGTTGAGTTACTAGTATGCGTAAGGTGTATTCGTTGCGTTGAGAACGTCCTTAATGCCCTTTCAACTAAAATTGGTTAAGTGAGTTGGGAGAGCCGAGGGCGTACGCAATGGATACGGTTGGTGTTAATTGAAGTGTTGAAGTGACCCAGGGGTTTGGAGTAGGAAATTGAGATTGGTCACACACCAACCGCATGCCGGAGTGTTACTTCCCTGTCACGCGTAATCATTACCGAGAATTGATACCGGAATGGTTGAGGATGAAATGTACTCGCCATGTCCTGGGTGATCAATTGTCGGTAACGATCCGAGAGTTGATTGAATGTAATGTGAATTGGATTGATAGCCCTCGCGGACGTTAGCGGAATCGGTACCGGGAATGTTTGAGGTAAGCCTCGATATCACTTGGAGCCTTGCAACCTCCAAGGGAAATGCACTCAACATGTCCAGGGTAGTCGTATTGCCGGCAGCGATCCAAGAGGTGAATTAAATTGAAATGGGTGTGGGCGACCCCAATGGGATGTCTCCATTGTATTGATTTCTTAGTGTTCATGTTGAATCCTGAAGTTCATTTCGATTCTGCTATTTCCTAATTGTGCTATTGTTAGCTCATTATCTCGATTATGTATTAACCCCATGGAATTGCATTCATGTTTAATTACTGCTAATACTAGCATGGGTAGGACATTTAATCAAGCACGGTTAAGTCTTGCGAGTACCTTCGTACTCACCTAGGATATTCCTAGACTTTTGCAGGTGAGCCAACTATTGCGGAATTTTATGATGAAGCTTAGCACAAATGGTTTCCTTGGTCCGCGTTTGACCCGTGGGCGTGGTTTGGTTGTTAAGCAGTGGTTGATGCACCACTGCGGGGCTTTTGGTTTATTTCCGCTGCATTGTACATATTTCAGTTGCAACTAAGTTTACGGTTATCGCCGACTGATACTTGTATAAAGTTCACTCAGTGGACAACTAGTGTTAAATAGTAATCTAGTGCTTGTTTTTGGTATTCGAGTTGTTATTTCAGGCTGCCCATATGCAATGTGTGAATGTTATGAAGTATGTGGGCATGCCGTGGAGAATTACTGTTGTACCTCTTTTTACTACGTCGAGCAGGACTCGGTTGAGTGACCCGCTGGCTGTGATGCTGTGCCGGCCAGGCAGGGTGTGGGTGTGTTCTACCGGGCCTTCGGGCGACCCACTAGCCCTCGGGCTAGGTTAGGGTGTGGGTGGAATCGCCGGGCTCCTCCGACCTTGTTCTGCGTGGTAGGATTAGGGAACGGCTTTAAACCTCCACCGGAATCTGGAATCTATATGTGGTTCTGGGAAGATTGGTCGCTTCCGGCCGGCTCGCACGTGGCGGGTGTCGGATCGTTCCGTCTCGGTGCGTACGGCACAGGTACCGTGCCACCGCAGAGGACGAGTCCTTCGGTCCTTGGCGACTTCGCGTTCCCTTAATCATATGTGGATTTCGGGTCCGTGACATTTCCGGTGTTAACCGACTGATGTAATATGTAGTCCCTTCGTGGACTGTTATTATTAATATCGTAATGTAGAGCTTTATGACGATATCCGAGTTGTTAATCCGGGCTGCCCCTGCACAATGCGTGAATGATATGAAGTGTATGGGTATGCCGTGAAAGATCGAGGCCGTACCATTTTCTACTAAGTCGAGCAGGAGTTGGTTGAGTGACCCGCTGGCTGAGATGCTGTGCCGGCCAGGCAGGGTGTGGGCGTTCTACCGGGCTTTCGAGCGACCCACTAGCTTCCGAGCTAGGTTAGGGTGTGGGTGGAATTGCCGGGCTCCTCCGACCTTGCTTGTTTTTTTGTGGTAGGATTCGGGAACGACTCTGACTTTTCACCGGATTATGGAATCGTATGTGGTTTTGGGAAGATTGGTCGCTTCCGGCCGGCTCGCACCTGGCGGGTGTCGGATCGTTCTACCTTGGTGCGTACGGCGCAGGTACCGTGCCACCGGGCGGACGAGTCCTTCGGTCCTTGGCGACTTCGCGTTCCCCTAACCCTATGCAATTCTGGGTCCGTGACAAGACCATCCCACTACTAGAAAACGTCACAATTTTTGTCATAAATAAAGATGACGCTGATTAAACAAGTGTCACTAGTTTGGTCACCGATTAAGATGACGTCATCAAGGAATATTTAATTTATTTCAAATTTAAATTACGATGAATTATCAAATCAAATTTAATTCAAATGCATATCATAGTATATATTCAATTCACATCGCATCACATTATATAAATAATTTAGAGCAAAATCACATTATACATTGAAATCAAAGACAAATCATATTATAAATTCAATGTCTCATCCAAATCATCCTCAAAATAGAAATGACACTAAAAGTACTACTGATTCACCAAGTTTGACATTCACGACAATAGATAAGTTGCAAAGCAATATTTACATAACTAAAGACCACAAGATTGTTCTCCTGAAGATTGCAATGTATGATTCAACAACAATACCACCATCACAAAAGGATGGCCTTCATTCACCATCAGGTTTGGACTGGGACTGCTGAGTTGCTTGAGCCCTTAAGAGATAACCAATCAGGTTATCCATTTCCTGTTGCTTCTTTTCCCAGGCTTCAATCTTGTCTTGCTGGCTCTTCTTCACAGTTTCCAATTCTTCTTGCTGCTTCCTCTTCATCTCTTCAAGTGCTCCCTCTTGTGCTTCAAGTCTCGCGGCTAACTCCTGCTGGTACCTATAAATCAACGAAATGCAGCAGCGTTGCATTTTCATTAGATGAAACCAGACAAGACAGCAGGTACAAGAGTACCCCCAAGAAGCTTACAATCTGTTAAATTATGACTCTAAAATAGAGAAGTATAATATTAAATGTCTAGGTCAGCACAATCAGAGCTCGACCATATAAACGATTTATCTTTGAAAAACAACACTATATTTCTCACATATTCAATGTTGACAAAGTCAAGGAATTATCAAGTTGCATCGCTCAATACAAAGGATGATGGCATTTCTGTCCAAAACAGGACAGATCTTTTAATCTTTTCATAGGAATTAATATATGACATGGAATTTAACAAATAGTAGGTGTTTTAGAATCTACAAGACACCCTCCACAACTTTCATGTTGAACCCGTAAATTAATTCGAACTCTAACTGAGCCTAAAGTGGCACACGAAGTCACTGCATGCAGAAAGATGAACTTCTGGACAGTAGAACTAAACTGACCGCTGGACAAAAACCATCCAGCCAATATGTGCACACAAGTACTCTATAGAAAGCTTGAAATATATTCTACAACTTCTATTTGGAGACTTGCTTGAAATTATGGACATAACCAACCCAAATCTCTATTTGAAACTCACTGCACCAGGCTGCCAACAGAAACATTTATCTTTTAATCTTTTCATAGGAATTAATATATGACACGGAATCTAACAAACAGTAGGTATTTTAGAATCTACAAGACACCCTCCACAACTTTCATGTTGAACCCGTAAATTAATTCGAACTCTAACTGAGCCTAAAGTGGCACACGAAATCACTGCATGTAGAAAGATGAACCTCTGGACAGTAGAACTAAACTGACCGCTGGACACAAACCGTCAAGCCAATATGTGCACACAAGTACTCTATAGAAAGCTTGAAATATATTCTACAACTTCTATTTGGAGACTTGATCGAAATTATGGACATAACCAACCCAGATCTCTATTTGAAACTCACTGCACCAGGCTGCCAACAGAAATAAAAACAGCAGAAGTACCTATCATTTGCATCTCTTGCCTCTCTCTCCTTCTGTTCAATTCTTTCTTCTAGCTCTCGGATACGTGCTGATGAAGCAGAGCTCCCAGACCTCCCGGATCTTGATGCATACCCCATGCTGGAAAGGAAGGTGCTATGGGCGCTTTTTTCCTTTAGAACTTCAGCCACAATCAGTGTATCAGACACTGGCTCCTCACCTTCTGATTGTATTTTCCTTCTTTTCTCTTCCATAGCAGTCTACACAAGAAAGGAAAGCATGGACGCTCAAGAAAGACAAAGTTCATATGTCAGAGTACAATTGATCAATATGAGAATCTATTTTGAGTGCGCAACAGTAGAGGAAGAAATCTTACATAAACTGACATTGCTGGCTCGCTCATGCAGCCAGTCTTCGTGTTGGTATGGGTGTCTTTGAAAAAAATCAATGGGACTAGGGTCCTGATTGTTGTAGTTGTCTTTTTTCTACAAGATAAATTGAATTGTAACATTAGTATGCCATATATAATGACCAGATGTGATAGACAAAGGACTAGAAGCGAGGTATCTGGAATACTTACAAGTTGGCTGAAATGGGAAACATAACACCTAGAGCCAGTTTTTTGGTGATGCCTGACAGCTTCTCGGTTCTTCTTGTTCTTTTCACATGTTTCCTATATGGAGCCGCTGAATATTAGTATTGACATTTGGTACTAGTAGATGTGAATGCGAAAACTGTTGCTGGTTGCATATTATGTTACAAACCTTGTTTTTTTCATCAGACCATTTGTTGACAAGACTTATCCAATTTTCTTCAGTAATGTTGGGTGGTTTACGGGATAACGCTTGCTCAATAGTACAACCATTGAAGAAATCCCTCTTTAACCTGTAGCGTTGCTGTCGAACACCCTTTTGGATTATTTTTGTGCATACACCTTTCGCAACCTCATCATCCTCATCCATGTCAAAGTTATTCTGAAAATAACGAATGATAGGATACTTCACCAAATTGACAAGGCAACATGTGAACAAATGAATGAAAATGAAGGAAACTGTCTTACCACAACACCATGAATAGCAAGAGGAATAACATGCTCTAGTTCTTTTTTGCTGTAGTCATTCCAATGCGTTGCAACATGCATCATCTTGTTGCGGATGTGAATACCACAGTCAGAAGAAAGCTTGGCTGCTTGGACTGGGTTTGTAGGCCTCACTTTCCCCACTGAAAAATCAATACGCATCTTCCTCCCTCCATTTCTGCTTGCGTAATCCTGAAGTCCATGCCCCATGGTTGGTCTACGTCGACGACCTCTCCTTGACGGTCGTCGATTAGTTGGACCAGTAGAGCATACTAATGCATCTACATTAGAAGGTATAGATTAATTAGAAAGTTACAATTGCAAGTGGACAGTACAGAGTGTGAAGAGATGATGCTGCATATACCTTGGCCTTCTACTACAATCCTGTTATCAAATTGGCCGGATGTGTTTGTCATGTCTTGAGAAACTTGCATCTCTGAATTGGCATCATGCATCTCTGAATTGGCATCAGGTGAGTTGCTATCCTTAGAAGTTAGGTGAGGTGAGGTGTTTGTTGGATTAGGTGCTCTCTGTTCCGTCTCATCTCTAGCTTGTACTGTGTTTGCTGGATTTGGTGCAAACTGTTCTTGACGGTTTGTAGCTTCAGCTGACTCAGTTGCTGTGGTAGCTCTAGATCTTGTTGTTCTTGAGGCAGCAGGTGCATTGCTTGTGGATCTGTCACGCTTTTTGTGGTTTGGCTTTGTAGAAGCTTCAGCTGCCTGGTTCAAACAAGTAGAGAAAAACAAGGCAGTGAATCAACATTGACTCACTAGTTGAAATAGGAAGGCAGTGAACAGAGAAATCATCATCTAGATTAATTAGTAGTAGAGTAAAATAGTGGAGGGACAAAAAATGTGAATCAATCTTCAGGTGATTAGTCTATTATTTTGTGATACTTAAGAGTGCACAGTGATATACACATGATATGAGCAAGCTGGAATTAAAGTCATTACATCAACAATGATGTACACATTATATGAACAAGTTGAAAAGGATGGCATTATTTAAGATGCAAGTTGCTACAATATATTACCCTTGTTTTGGACATAGCAAGAGTGGCCTCCTCTTTATCTCTCGAAGCCTCTTCCGCTGCAGCGGCCTCCTCTTCAACATTTGGCACATACTCGGAGTCACTGCGATCATCGGCAACTCGTTCATTGTTCGTCGGTTGCGCATTAGAGGCACCAGGGTACACAAGGCTACGAGCTAATCTATGTATGTCCTGAAGAGGCCTCCTCTCCTCAGCCTTGCGTTTCGCAATGCAGTCATCCCTTATCTTCAAATACGCTGCAGCCTTGCGTTTCCATTCCTCCTCAAGCGATGCCATCTTTTCCTTCTCATGCACCCGTCTTGGCGGCATGATTTTAGTACCTGAAGCTGAAAAAGATGATAGAGAGTTGAATGAAATGAATTGCTAAATGAATTCTGCTTGAAACTTAGAATGCAAATTCAGGATGCACACTGATTTGCTGATTTAAGCAAGCAAATTCAGAACAGAAATTGAGGGAACAGAACAAATTCAGAGCAAATTCAGAGCAAATTCAGAACAGAACAGAGCTGATTTGCTGAATTCAGAGCAAATTCAGAACAAAACTACTTATAACCAGAACACCAGATGAGCTTTGAACAAATTAACAAACATTCGATTCAAAAAATAACCATAAATATAGATATGAAACAATCACAGACCAATAGAAGCGGAGACCTAGAGACTAGCAACATATCAGAGGCCTAGTTGCAACTTGGACATATAAGCTACAAGCAAATGAATGTCTGACCATCTATGTGAAGAGCATTAAGGTCTCAGAAAGAACTAATGCCAATAGAGGTTTTGAAAACAAAAATCACCCCTGAAACCAGAATCAGAAATCTGGGGATTTTGTTCTCTGTTAGAATTGCCAATATCAAATTCCACACATGAAATTTCATTTACCCCCTTGTTAACCCAATAAACTTATGACAGCACATGCTTCTCTGTCCCCATTCCCCAATTCTATCCAAAGCCAACCTCTATTTGGCTCCATAAGAACCCAAATAACCTGCTGGGACTCTAAATGATGGACCCGCCTGTAGGCCAGAGCACAGGTTTGCAATTAGTGCGGCAACTCAGCTATGGCCCAGTTCGATCCACTGCACATGACACATACAGGTAGGCAGCTTAGTCTGTTTTACAGGCCAATGATTTTTTTGTAAGTCAAAGAGAAACATATATAAATCTTGGAATTTCAGTACTGTTTGCATGAGCTAGACAAAATATTTGAGGTACATCACTATAGCAACAAAACCAGAGTATAATTCAATTAACATTTACAGAATGTTACAAATTGCAACAAATGCTGTATTTGCAAGTCCAAACAGATGCAAACTGCATATAAACATCATCTGACTGTAATGTAAACTAGTACAATAACAGCTCCTAACAAACATTATGATGTAAAGACTTATATGTTTCTTCTTGCTCTGTTAATTAGAACTACTACAACATCTACGGAGGAGCCCAATACCCATTTTATGGAGGAACAGGAACTGGCATGGTGACTGGAACCAATCCCTTTTATCCCTATTTCCAGTTTGGGCAGTCAGGAAGCACTACGACCAACTATGCAAGTGGACAGGGCTACAACTTGCAATACCCACAGATGTTCCAATTCTCCACTGTGGCTTCTACAGCTGCTGTTGTAACAGGCTTTGCACAGCAATATGGAGGACCATTGTCACTTGCTGCGAGTCCTCAAGCCCAAGCAGGTATTACTGGCTGTCTTGTATACATCTACCGATCTACTTAACATTTTCTAAAAGTTTGGCTTTCATTATTCAAACCCTACTGTGCTTTTATGATCCTAGCCAAATGTAGCACTAAGGAGAACTTGGAGTTCATGACATACCTTTCCTATTGATAAAGAAAATGCATCCCACAGGCTATCACTAGGTTGTATTTCAAGATAACGTAGTTCAGTCTGCTCTACTGCATTTCTAAGACCATATTAGCTGTTGGTATGCATTTGTCGGTCTGGCAGGTACAACACAAGAATCTAAACCGTGGTAGAAAGTATAAGTACTATTATTTTCGCAACAACAATATTGTTAACAAGAGATTGTGATTAACAGGAAATATACATGCTGATAATACATGGTCAACTCTTCAAGCTAACAGACCATGAAGCAGGTAAGGTTCAGCCAGAGTTACAATGATTAAATTATTGTTAACACAAACTATAACAGGCATATCAGTTAGAGATACCGGACAGTGCGTTTTGCTGAATCACACATCGGTACAGGTTTTGCAAGGACGAAATCAAGCACACCTCATTGCAACGTTCAGCTCCCTTGCATCGATGGTGCCTGCAGCGTGCATGCACAAAAGGAAGAGATGAGATATATTGCCATGCACGAATTGGTGAATTCTCATCGGAAAGAGCGAGCATCATCGGAATTCAGCGGGGATTGCGTGTATATCGAAGCCATCAGTGTCGAAGAGATCAAACGCTTCTTTGATCTCCTTCCTCTTCTGCGCATTGACTTTACATGTTTCAAGATCCACACATCTTGCTAGATTACTAGCATAACCATCTGGGAATTTCACATTAGCCAGATACTCACAGAATTTTTTCTTGTTTTCCTTCTTAAGATTATACTCTGCTTTTGGCTTCGTAAATCCACCCTTTCCATCAGGTTTCATATGCAGGTCTTTCCTGATTCCTAATTGTTGCAGATCTACTCTTGCACTTACCGTATCCTTATTCTTTCCATCAGACTCTAGTAGAACCCCAAGTATATTCTCACATATGTTCTTCTCAATGTGCATTACATCAAGGTTGTATGCTAATTTTAGGTGTGACCAGTATGGCAGATCATATAAGCTCACCTTCTGACTCCAGTTTGGTTCGCCTTTCTCAGGGCGCTTCCTCTTATTTCCTAGATACTTGCCTGGTTTTGAATTCAAGTTTTTCTAACCTGTCCAACACTTCTTTATTTGTGAACTTCCGAGATTTCCCTCTATTCTCAGTCAATCCATTGAAAACTTTGCTTCTTCTATAAGGATGATTAGTAGGCAAAAATCTTCGATGCCCAACATACCCAATTTTGTTTTTCAGGGACTCAGAGCAAGGGTCGACATCACAATGCACACATGCATGATAACCTCTAGTGCTACGTCCTGATAAAGTGGCCAGTCCAGGGTAATCATGAATCGACCACAAGAATGCAGCATGCAAAGTAAATGGTTCCCCTGTCAATGCATCATATGTTTCAACACCAGTTTCCCAAAGCTTCATCATATCTGCAATCAGCGGTTGCATAAATACATGGAACTCCTTTCTAGGTGCTCTTCTGCCAGGAATAAGCAAAGACATCATGAAATTGGATTGGTCCATGCACATCCAGGGATGACAAAAACAGGCCACATACTATATGAACTAGTCATGTTTCCAAAAGGATTGAATCCATCCGTGGCAATACCAAGCTTTATGTTACGGGCATCCTTAGCAAACCAATCAAACTCAGTGCCAAAGTGCTTCCATGCTTCACCATCAGCAGGGTGTCTCATAACATTTGCCTCAGCAATCCTCTTCTCCTTATGCCACCTTGCATCTGTTGATTGTTCCTTTGACACAAAAAATCTTTGAAGCCTTGGGATTATAGGAAAGTACCTAAGTACCTTGTGAGGTACCTTTTTCCTCCCCACCTCGTCTTTCCATCTTGATGTCCCGCACTCAGGACAATGCGTCTTCTTGGCATGGTCCCCCCAAAACAGTGCACAGTCAAACTTGCATACATGAATTGTCTCATAACCAAGCCCAACTTCACGAAGAACATTCTTAGCTTCAGTGTATGATTTTGGTATATCAGCATATGGAAACACCACACTGATCAGCTCAACAAACTGATTAGATGCTCTATTTGTAATCCGGTTGTATGATTTGATATGGAGGAGCTTAATAATGAACGACAACCGTGTAAAATCGTTGCATCCTTCATAAAGATCTTTCTTGGCTTCATCCATTAGCTTGGAAAAGAGGTTAGACTTATCCTTGGCTTGCCTTCCAGACATGTACAGATCATCTACCATATATGGAACATCACCTCCATTGTCTTCATCGAAGTCATCGTCATCAGATTGATATGCATCACCCTCTGTATTATCACCTTCATCATCACTCAACGCTTCACCATGAAAGACCCACCTTGTATATGTAACGGACATACCATTGCATAGTATGTGCTCCTCTACTTCAGGCTGGCTGCGGTGTTGCAGATTAAGGCAGTCCCTACATGGGCATAATATGTCTTGATTTTCTCTGAAATTTTGGCGAACAAAGCCCATAAACTCATCAACTCCTTTCAAGTACGATGGTGTGAAACGAGTTCCTTGTATCCAACTTCGATCCATTCCCCTACAACAAAAGAATTTACCTGTGAGCAAATTATGCTTACAAAATATCAGCATTGAAGCAAAATCTACTACTAACACAACTAGTGAGCTCACTAGTAAACTGAAACAACAAAACCAGCACAAATTTAATCCTTTCAAGATTGAAAAAAATATATCTAATGAGGCAATGAATTTAGTTATACAAAACCTTCATCAGATTGCTTTCCTAAGCTACAGCATACAGGTTTGGTTTGTAACGGCTGTAGCTTGTGCATGTGCTATACACACACACACATATATATGCGCTCACTGTCGTGTTCTACAAAACCATAATTCCTTCTATGCTATAAATCATAGCAGCAATTCACCAAGCTTGTGGATTACTTTTGTGCATAGAGGATTTTTGGTAAAACACTTACCTCTGGGCCACCAAGCTTGTGGACTCTGATTGCATTCACCCTCATTCCCGGAAGCAGTTACAGAGCTAACACCGGAGGTGGTGCAATTTCAATAGAACTCCAGAGTTGGTGACTCCCTAACAGTAGTAGTTCATGACTTCATTGTCTGCCAGTGGTGGCTAGTGGAGAACAAAAATACAAACTGAACTATGATCAGAGCAGTGTTAAAAAAAACTATATCGATCATAAAAGCTCCCTGGCTCTCAAAAGCACAGCTGTGCCATTCCCATTATTCAGAATACTACATCTCACACATTTTATAATACAGATCACTAGTGTATGCATGTGCTGCTGCCTTCTGCTATGATTTGCATGTCTATGCTTTAGCTTACTCATGCTATTTCTTCAGGCCAGTATTACCACTAAGAAAATGCTGAAAGAGCATGGAAAGCACACTTAGTGGTAGTATAACCCAACATCAGAGAATTGCAGAACTTCATAACAATGAAACCAGTCTTTAAGAGAACAATATTGGTGTTTTGTTGATCATTTAGAATAAGACAACAGTGGAATGGCAAGCCCCTGAGATGAGAAACATTTATATTTAGAGCCACTAGCCAGATCACACATGGTTCATATGTATGTGCAATGATCTGAAGTATATGAAGTGGAAATACTTAGCAAGATTATTAATCTAATTACACTACTAGTGTTGATGGATCTTGAATCATTCCAACAGGGCAATTCAATCGTGCTCACATACAACCGGTTAAACAACAGCATCCACAAATCGCTGGTGTGCATAGAAATTTACCTTGACAGCGGTGGCGACCTCCTCACACGGTTGGAGACAGGGCGGTGGCCGGTTGGGGACAGGTTGGAGACGGGGTGACGTCGTCCCGGGCATCGACCAGAAAATTCCCTGCAAAGGAAGAGCGGAGGTAAGAGGGAGACGCGGAGGCGCGGCGTGGTAGGCGGTGTGATGAGGTGCCGCAGTACAGCGACGTGGGACACGGTGGCCGGTTGGATCGATCCGACCAGCAAAAGGAGGGTGCAGGGGTGAGGTGGCCTAAGGCGCTGTGCCCTGCCTCGCCTACCGCCGCCGTGCCTCTCCCCGTCGCGATGCGCCGCCGGCTGATTGTATTGGCGAACTGACGAACGGGAGCGAACGAACGGGGAAGAAAGAAGTAATCTGCGCCGCCGGCTGATTTTATATACCGTTTACTGCTGATGCCTTAACAAATTAAATTAATCCACATACTTCAGCAACCGAACATTAACCTACTGGTAAGCCCTTACGCACGCACGTGGGAGGTCACGGGTTTGACCACCGGTCCCGCTGATTTTTTCCTCCGTAGTCCCATATATACTGATCATCTTATAAGAAAAAACATTGAACAGATAACAGATCATTTGAACTAGCCTACTGGTAACCGTTTGCGCACGCACGGGGGAGGACATGAGTTCGACTCCCTCTTGGGCCATTTTTTATTTTTAACCAGCCTCTCCTAATTTCTCTTATTTCTTCGCACCAATGACACGTAGGTCCCACTGATCAATAATCCGTGACGAATAGATGACAGCTCCCACCGCTAAATATTACATGACGAATATATTATTTCTTCGCACCAATGACACGTAGGTCCCACTGATCAATAATCCGTGACGAATAGATGACAGCTCCCACCGCTAAATATTACATGACGAATATATGAGCGTCACCGATTTGTAACCTTATGTGACCCTACTACGTTCGTCATAGAAAGAGTTCGACTCCCTCTCGGGCCATTTTTTATTTTTAACTAGCCTCTCCTAATTTCCCTTATTTCTTCGCACCAATGACACGTAGGTCCCACTGATCAATAATCCGTGACGAATAGATGATAGCTCCCACCGCTAAATATTACATGACGAATATATGAGCGTCACCGATTTGTAACCTTATGTGACCCTACTACGTTCGTCATAGAAATTATCAAACCGTCACAGAAATTGGTAGCCAGGCGGTACCCAATGGCTGAGGTGATTTAGTGACGTTTTTCTCGATTAATGCGTGATGGTTATTCTGTGTCGGTCACGGATTTGTGAGAATCAGTGACGTTAGGTATAAAACGTCACACATTACGTATTTCTGTGACATTTCCAACCACCGTCATGAGCGTTTTCGTCACAGTATCTCAGTTCTCTTGTAGTGTAGGCAACCGGCTAGGATACATACAATATCCCAGACCATTCCTTTAGACAACCGCCTAGGATACTTACAATATCCCAGATGGTTTGAACAGAGAACCGCCTGTGATACATAAACTATCCCAGCTGGTTTGGCTAATCAACTGCTCGAGATATGTATCACATGAAAGACGGTTCTGCATCAGAACCGCCTGGTTTTTTCACATATCCCAGACGGTTAATTGAAAGAACCGTCTGGGATATCAATTTACAGCACCAGAATTTTCCTGGTTTTTCGGCTAGCCTCCGGAATTGCTAGCCTTGCCCTCTAAAAAACAGCAGAATAACAGATATGAAACAGATCCAATTGTCACATGCATCAAGTAGCAGAATCACAATCTCACATACATGAAAAATTTCTTGGATATCATCATCACATCACACATATATAATTGAACAGATTTGAAACCTAAGTAATTTGATATCTCCACAGATTTGCATATTCCACATCTCACAGGTCTCAACATACATACAATTGCAAATATAAGTACCAGAAGGGTCAAAAGTGCACTCAATTTCACTGCATAAGTAAACATATAGTCATAGAATTGTAAAGAATACATCTTCTAATGGAACTCGCCTTCTTTGGCGAGAACATCAGATAGTATGAACAAGGCAAGGTCTCCTCGGATTTGTCATATGTCTACGAGAGTCAAGGTCTTTACTCCAATGTTGAACCCATCCTGTAATCATAAAGATTAAATTCAATAATAATTGTCAATTAGAAAATTTAGATTCCTCATTGATAGGTTAGCTAACCTTATGCTTTAGGCTCTTCGTCTCATACAATATGAGCTTCATGTGGTGGTTACGTAGTAGCCACAATGCTCGATTCCAGCTCAATTTTCAAAATAAAGTAAAAAAAGAAGAATGTACGGACGATTGTTTTTCTAACCTGTCGATTAAACAATTGACTATGGACCAGTCCCTCTTTTTATACCTTAAGGAATCAAGGTAATAGACCTTCTTCCATACCTTCTCGATCACGATCAAGATCCAGTGTCCTTTACAGAAAATGATTTCGCTTTTAATAACTTACTCCTAGTTAAAAGCCAAAATGAGTTGAAGAATGCATGCATTACTTACTCCTGGTTCCAGGCAAGACATATTATTTCTTTGTCCTGTATCTGGCGTAATACGTTCGTGACATATTGCTCGACAAGATCCTTATTTAGCGCTAGGCTTTGTGTGGAGACCAAGTGTGGGTCTAGGTAACCTATCAGGAGGTTCTTTTTTCTTGATAATTGTATCATGTATCTATGTAGACATACATAAGAAAACAATGAGTTATATGAATGTACGAACATGAGGGTATTATGTGAATGTAGATAAAAGTTGTAAACACTTACAATGTCCAGATTCACATCAGGGAGGCGTCCAATTCCCGGAGGTTAAAGAGATCGAATAAGTTCTCGTAGTCTATTGTGAAGAATGACGGGTTATGCTTGAAATGATCAGCTTGGAATTGCACTACTATATTGGATTCCCTTTGGATGTCCGGTGCATTAGATTTTTCCATTTAGTGAGCATGCAACCTCTGACAAATAATCCCAACTGAACTAAGATCTTCATCGGATAACATTGGTTCTCCAAGCACGAACCTGCGAGCTACCTCCATGAAAGGGACATCCTCATGTGTCTGCTTCGTTTTCCTCTTGGCCCCCTTTTTTGTAGTCCTTGCTGGAACACTCTTTGTAGGCCACACTGGTACAATAGCACGGCTTTCTTGGTGGGGCTTAATAGCTAGTTGCTCGGGCGTCGAAGGAGCTCGAACTGGAGGAGGTACCATAGCTTGGCTTTCTTGCTGGGGCTCACTAGCTGGATGCTCTGGCGCCGAATGGGTAGGTGTCTTTGGCGGTGAACAAAACATCGACACGATCCCAACTGGACATGATGGCTCAGATTGTCGTGTCTTGATCACAATGTCTTTCTTAAGCCACTGGATGAACTTCCCAACGGCTTGTCCAAGATGTTTTATCTCGGCATCGGGATCAGTATGGGAAAACAGGATATTGTTGTACTGGCAGTTGGAGACCATGTCCACACTGACTTTTGCATACCCTGGTGTTAACGGGACATTGTTGACCACATCTCCCTCCACTGGCGGATACGCCATCCCATAAGCTATCTCTAGTGTGAAACCCATGTTCTTTAGCTTCACGTATAGCTTGCATGACGTGGGATGCTGGATCTCATCAACTGGGTTTGTGTCGCTGCTATCATCAACAACATCAACGGATGCGCAGCTGCTCCGTCGACCACCGGGACTGCCTACGACTCCTTCACCCATGTGTTGCACTTTTAGCTGTTCAAACATTTGAGCCATCTTCGCTTTGAGTGAACTCATTATAGCTTCCTTCATCTGCTGAGCATCACGTTCAGCTTTTGCCCGTTTCCTCTCCTTCCAAGACTCTGGGTCACTCGGGAAAGCTTTCGCCAAGGGACATACAACCCATAGCCCCGTGTACGACCTGGATGCTCAGCATTGCCCAAAGCTTGGGAGAGTATATCTTTCTCCCTATCACTCACAAAGGAGCTTTGGGATGATTCTGAGCTCAACAGCTCCTGCAAGAAGGCTTACATGTTAGATCTCTTACTAACATGTTGTGTAATAATCACACAATTTGAGGGAGGTAGTTCTCTTACCATTCTCTGGTACACCTCCTGGTCAACCGGATTAGGGAAGGAGAAAGCGCCCTTACAATTAGGCTTTGCCCTAGCCCGAAGCCAGTCTCAGCCCCTGGGGTTGTCGACACTAGAGAAAGGAGGCTCAGTGCCCGCCAGTCATGCCTCCTCATCCTCCCTTTCCCATTGGCTCCTTTTGGCTGCATACTCCGACGTGCCAAGTCAATGGTGGTGTCTGTTTTTGGTGGCAATGGCCTTGTTTGCTTCGCTCTTAAGCCGAAAATCATCCGCCCTCTTCATCTTCACAAAGGTTTCCTAGTCTTCGGGATTAATGAACCCATACTTCTCAAATGGCTCTTTATCCTTTTCAATGAACTCTTTGACTAAGAAGCTCTTGAAATTCTTCCATGACTTATCTGCTACTAGACCTGCAGCTCTTCGCACTTTAGCTTCAAGTTTAGAGGGGACTTCAAATGACAGTAAGATTTCATCCACCACTCCCTTCCTCTCCGCCTTACTAAGCTGCTTCCATGACATTAACGTGATGTTAACTCGCTCCCGTGCTACAATGCCATAGATTGTTCTAAACTTCTTCATTGTTTGTTCTGGTTGAATAGGGGCTCCAGAGTACTCATCAACCACAGGCATGACAAATCTGCCGTCCGGCTTCTGCGACCGCTTTCAACCTTTATGTTTTGTTGTTGCCGAAGAGTCTGGCATGTCAGGCGGCGGTGACCCTCCCGGCGGGGAAGAATTCTCGACAGACATATCTACCAAATTCTCTACATTCTCGATTTGTCATGCTTTAGAAACAAGAAGTGATAGACAATAAATAATTTACAAATAATGGATAAACATTAACATCCAAACTTAGGTCCTTCAGTACATCCCTTACCTAAGAAAAGAAGAAGAATAAATATAGATCAGTATAAATATTTTGTATAGCTCTCCATATCACAACAAGAGAACCGTTACTTCCTATTTTTGGATCCTATAACTTCTTCAAAGGACTAAAAGCACTGATGAATATATAACAAGCTAGTTGTCACACTTCAAGCGCAACATTAGAGACATAGCTATGGAAAAATCTTGTCAGGCAATCAGATATCAACATCTCAAGAGTCATATTAGTAAAATTGGTAAAATAGACTATTCTTCCCAATGCAAACATGTGAAGACATTTGCTCAAATAGCTAGAGAACACAAAGGAGATAACATCCATTAATTAGCAAAAATGGAAAGTAATAACACTACAACTACTGCTACCTTCGTCTCTTGCAAGCATGATCCTAATGCATAGCAACAAACCTAGGAACAAGAGAAGAACAACTGGAGCTAGCTAGGACATCAGTACATTGCAATAATCTAGAATCGGTGGGTACAAACTCACGTGAACAGCCGCTACGGTGGAGTCGAGCTCGGTGGCGGCGGTAGCAACGGCGTGGAGCTCGGGGACGACGATCATCCTCCTCGCCGACGGTACGGCTCAGTGAAAGTGCATCTAGGCCCCTAAATGTGTTTTGGTGGTTAATGACAAATGATTAGAGGACTAATTACCGCTTGTAAGCACGTAAACAGGTTTAGTCCTCAAAGGATGACATAAAGGAGCATCGGCGACCCCTCAAAAGAAAAAAGAGAAGAAGAAGGTGGTAAATCTCCCTAGATGTGGTTTTTAGTATTTAAGTGACGAAAGTCACATTGAGTCTAGGAACACCGTACTATTAAGAGGGGCTTGATGAATATGGTCAAGGAGAACCTTCGCCGAACAAAAACCGTTGTCACCGAAAAAGCTCCCATAAAACCCTAACCCTACCTCTGCCGAAATTCGAACCTCAGCCCGAACAGTCCAGATGGGGGGTCCGGCCTGTCCAGAGGAAATCCGGACCTCAGCCCGGACAATCCGGCCGAGGGACCGGATCAGTACTGGACTACCCGGAACTCAGCCCGGACAGTCCGAGCCTCTGCCACCTCGACTGATAGCCATTGGATTTGAAAATCTGGACAGTCTGGGCCAAATCCGGACAGTCCAAATTTTGCCAGATTCCTTCAAACGGCTAGTTTTTGAGGGAGCCTCTATATAAGCCCCCTTGCCCAAAGCAAGGGGAACTCTTTGCCCACTTCATTTCCAGCACTCTTTAGAGCATTTCTCCACTCCTCCAAGCACCAAGAGAGAGACTTTGAGAGGAAGAGAAAAACTTGAGTGATTTGAGAAGCAATCCAAGCAACGCGTTGAGTTCATCTCCAAGTGTTTATCAAGCTCATTTCTCTTGGAGATTGGGGTCTCCTAGACGGTTAGGAGTCCTTGAGAGCTCCCATCCTTGTGGTGAGCCTCAGGAAGTTTGAGAAGGCCGGGATTCACCTCCGAGAGGAAATAATCACCAAGAAGAAGTCGAGGAGACGCAAGAGCGTCCTCGAGGGATAAAGGCTTGAGAGGGAGCCGGCTCTTGATCACGTGTGATCGAGCTTCCCAAACGGAGATGTAGGATTACCCCAAGGATCTGAACTTCGGCAACAAATCTTCGTCTCTCTTGCTCATTCAATTCTGCACTTACCTTGCAAGTACTTTTATATTGCTCATATTTACCTTGCTTAGTATATTTGATCACTCGTATTAAATATAACCATCCTTGCTAATCAATCAAGCTTAATTCCGCAAAAGTGAAAGAATTGATTAGCTTTATAATAAATTTATTTAGTCGCCTATTCACCCCTCCCCTCTAGGCCGACATCTTGATCCTTTAATTGGTATTAGAGTAAGGTCTCTCTCATTAGGGCTTCACCGCCTAGAGAGCCCAAGATGTCACACGAAGATTCAGGGGTGGGTAGTGGACGTGCTAGTGGTAGTGCTCATCATATCAAAATATTCCACCTCCAAATGTTTACAATACTCGTTCTTATGGTGGATCATCCGGAAGAGCACCCTATTTTGATGGAACTCACTATGCTTCTTGGAAACATAAGATGAAAATGTATTTAATATCTCCTAACCCCACCATTTGGTGAATATCACTACTGCAGAACGGGCTTCTACTGACGGGCACTTAACCCCCTCTACTGACGGACGGGGGGCCCGTCACCCTGGGAATGTCAGTGGAGGGGTGACCTCCACCGACGGGCACGAGGACCGTCAGTGTAAACCAATCACCACTGACGGTCGTCTGATACGCGACCGTCAGTGGTAGGACCTCACCACTGACGGTCTATGTATCAGCGACCGTCAGTGGTACCGGCTCACCACTGACGGGCTATCTCTACGCGCCCGTCAGTGGTAGGACCTACAGCTTGGCCATACGGGCTTCACCACTGACGGGCGTTTGTTAAGTGCCCGTCAGTAGAGCTTCTGTTGTGCATTTCCATTCAGCACCTATTGCACAAATATATTCACAATTTTCACAAATATGTTCACAAATTTCACAAACATTCACAATTCTCACAAATATAGTCATATATTTCACAAACATCCATAAATTTCACAAATATACACAAATTTTCATAAATTTCAGAAATATTCACAAATATAAAATTTGATATAACTTATTCGTAATGACATAACACTTCACGTAACCGTTAATCACAGGTATGAAAGAAAACAAGTATATTTGACGAGCGACATAATAAAGTTTTTTAAACAACTAATCTACTGATTCCCGCTTAAGTTTAGCTTCGGAAAACTGGGGGCCGGCGTAGAATTCACCCATTGGATTGATTACTTCAAGATTGATGATTTTGGTGAAGACTCTTTGGATGCGGGCAAAGTCCTGACGCCAATCGTACAATTGATGTCCTAGCTCACTCCAAGCCTTCAGTTCTTTCATATCCTTCCAATGCTTGTTCTTGTACCGGACAAATAGGTCCATATGGGCACAGGTGTAGTACCCACATGTCACGCTATTTTCGGGCTGAACTCTGCAAGGGAACTTGTAATGGTGTACCATTTTTGTCGCTTTTGGAGGTATTTTTTGATGGCCCAAGAACTTGGCTCTGAAAAAGGCTGCATCCAAAATAGAAGTGATATTTTTGAAGTTTGATCTCTTCTGCGCATCGGAGTCAAAGTAGAATGCCTTGGCCCAGCTTGGAACTATCACAATGAGGACCCAGTGGTCACTGCGTCAATGTGAACAAATGAACGTAAGAAGGCGGAGATACATGCGTAAAAAACAAAAAAATTCATACGGTGCTAAGTTAAAGGACTTACGGAGGGTTGTAGGGGGCTAGTATGTACTCCTTTTCCTTATGCACGATGAAGACACGCGATAGATATTCTTGTAGAAAGTCTCGACCGTCCGTGGTATCAGCGTAGCCTTCGTTCATGCATATCGGATCGACTATCCCGATATTGGAGTCCTGTAGACGTCTGCACTCTTGGGCTTGATAGAGAGCCCATAGCCTGACCATCGTGGTGTCGAGCCTGTAGAGGTTGAACATATTGAAGAGGTCTTCAAAATTGAGGTCGAAGGTGTCCTGGTCGTTCTCCATGAAGAAGTTGTAATCTCTTGGCACCTTGACCTTCCAATATTGGCAGAATGTTTGCGGCTCTCTGGACATCTTTAGGTAATCTTCATGCAGCGCCTTCATGTCCTCGGAAAGATTGTCCAACTCGTCCTGTGGGAGCAAGTCCTGACCTGGTTCGTAAACATATCGCCAGAGACCCATGCTCCGTGTAGATAATTTGGATGACGATGCCGATGCCGAGAAGGATAAGGATTTCTTTATCTGCTCCTTTCTTTCCTTCTCGCCGGTGCCGGCCCTTCTCTTCTTGCTTTTCTTCCTCCTATACAGCGGCTCAGGACTCTTGCCTGCCGCCATCACCGCTTCCAGTGTTCCGGCAAGTGTGGCGGGAGAGAAAATCTTCCCTCTAGGTTGATCCTCCTCGCGCCTTTCCGGTGGATCGATCATGGGCTCGTCCCTCGCCGCCGGGGACTGCATACCCGTCTCCCTGTACTGGTCCCCGACAAGATGGTCTTCAAGGTCTTTGAACATCGGAGCTGTCTGGCTGAGGCCCTAGGGAGATCGTCCGACCGATGGAGACGGGTTGGTGGACGAGGGGGCCGTGCGAGGAGATGGAGCCGTGCAAGGAGAGGGCGCCGCAGCTAAAATAATTTGGCTCTTCGGCCACTGGATGAAATAGTTCTTGCACTGCCCTAGCCGTGTCATTTCCTCTTCAGGGGGGGACAGGGACTAACACATCGTTGTAGTCGTTGAGGACGACGTTCGTCTGCACCTTCGCATGGTGCTCCCGCATAGGAACACAGTGCAGGATTGCCCCCTCCGGCGTCGGGAAGACCTGGCCGTGCGCAACCTTCACCTTCATGCCAGGGATCTGCACCGTCAGTGTGCATCTAGTGGCTTCCTGCAAAACAGGGATAGATGTGCTGTCCTAACTGAAGTCAGGACAACGATATCAGAATTTACTGTAATGACTCGTTTTAGCGTATGGAACTTACGGTGATGCTGTCGATTTGATTCAGCGATTCCGGCCGGCCGTCCGAGGCGGATGTGCAGCTACTCAACCAGACGGCTGGATATCGGGGACCATCGTCGCACCGCCTTGCGCTGCGAGGACTTGCATACGTACCCACGTCTGCTCGACGATCTCTCGCATTTGCTCACAGAAATTATCCATGTACTCCTAGCTGTCTCTCCTTGGGCGGCGGCGACCCTCGGGGTTTCGGGGAAACACCTTGTCCCACTTAACGCCATCCCCGACGCCTACTACATGGCCCCGATGCTCCGGTTTCTGTCGAGCCTTCGCCAGATCATCGTTCCACCTCGGGCCGCTCGTGACGGAATCCTGTGAGCTTGCAGGCTGCTGGCTCAGCTCTGTTTGCAAGTTATATTGCATGATGAGAAGATAGCTGTAATACCCAAAGTCGATAGATAGGTTTTTGATTTGCATCCATGCATACATGTCATCATCATCACCCCCACCTCAATTAAACTTAGATGTAATATGAATATACTTTATAGAATATGTTAATATCTCATCCTCGGTGGATAATTGTTGCAAACACCAATCAATTTATTTGAAGTAACTCAATTAACAATATCGTCGATAAGGGTGGTTGAAGTCATCGAACCTTCCGGTGAATCCTCGTCCCTAACACCAAACCCTAAATATGCTAGAATTAGAGTTTCGACGAATGAAGCAAACTCTAGTAGAAGAAATGTTCTAAGACTCCATGAATAGCCTAAAGGGGATACCCCTAGCCCCTGACCAATTCCTAGAAATTGTGGGCATGTCTAGGACTCAATTCTAGCTCGAATTCGAATCCAAACCCTAAATCGAATTTGAATAGAAACCTAGGTCAAATCAGTCCCAAAATGATTCAAACTCCTACAGTAGCTCAAGAATACTATTATGAACCTCCTGTAAACATTTCATAAAATTTGGAGCAAGATTCGCACATAAAATAACAAAGGGGGTGATTCTGTAGAATAGAAAATCAAAAATAAAATAAAGAACCCTAATCTACTCGGGCTGGCGGCCACTCGGCCGGCCCAGTCGGCCGGCCCACTCTCCCTCTAGCGCGCCCGCGCCCCCCTCTCTCTCGCTGACGCGCGGACCCCACACGTCAGCCTCCCCTTCTCTCCTCCTCCGCGCCAGGGACCGGCCGCCACGTCTCCGACGCCGGCTGGTCGGTGAGGGCGGCGGATCCACCCCTGTCCGAGCGCGCCGCCCTTTAAAACCCTGCTCCCGACAGCTCCCCCTCCTTGCCACCCCTCTGTCCGAGAACCCTAACCACCCCGCTGCCCTAGCTCCCCTCTTCCCCGTCTTCCTCATCTCCGGTCCCGACTCCGGTGAGGCATTCCCGTCGCTCCGGTGAGCTCCCTCCCTCCATTTTCTTGTCTCCGAGTTCCCCTCTTCCTCCCTCACCTTTTCCCCTCTCCCATCTTCCAGATCCACCCCAGGAAGCTCCCCGACGCCGTTGTCTTCCCGCCTCCGGCCTCCTCTCCGACGAGCTCGGTTTGCTAGCTCCGGTTTCCCCCTCCTTCCATTTCCAAGCTTCCGAGCTCCTCCTATTCTCCCTCTAACTTCCCATTCCCTCCTCTTCGCAGATCTGGCACCGGAGGCCCTCGACGCCGTCGCCCCGAAGCCACTCGCCGCCGGTCCTCGTCGTCCGCCCTTCTCCGACCTCCTCTTCCCTCACGAGCAACCGAAACGTGCCCGGGGTGAGCTTCCGCACCTCCTGCCCCTTTTCCCCGAGAAGATAGATCACCGGAGCTAACTCCGGTGAGCTCCCCGGCAAGCCTCCGCCGCCTGGACCTCACCGCCGGCCGGTTCCAGAAGAGGGAGAGAAGAGAGAGTGCGGGTGAGAGAGTGAGAAAGGAGAGAGAGAGAGAAGAGACCGCGTGGCCCCTCCTGATTGGGCCACGGGTGCTCGGGCGGTCCCGCATGTCATCGGGATGGGTTTATGAGTGGAAGAATTGAGGTGCACTGAGGCCGGGTGAGCGTAGAAATTGGGTTTAGCACTGGGTAAGGTTCGGGTAGGTTTAGCAATTACGGTTAGGGTTTGTTTGGGGGCAGATTTTGAATGAAATTTCAAACATGCATAACTTTCAAACCACTCATCCAAATTTGATAAATTTTATATGTCTGGAAAGCTTATGAAATTCTCTACAATATGGTTGAATCAAAAATTAATTTTGAGCACATGCACACACTGATATATAGGGTAGATGTTTAGTTATCGTCGAGGGTCGATAATCCCTAGTTTTTCAACCCTAGCTCCTATTTCGACGAAATTTATACTTCTGGAATCCTCGCGAGATATCCTACGACATGGGACCACTGAAACTCCAGTAAGGCTACATGCACGATAGACTTCGAGTTGATTAGCTTTTTATCGTCGTACCACGAAAACCCTAACTCGACAATTATAACCATAATTGCATTGAACCCATGACTTGTATTACAGGTGTTATACTAACCTAACCAGCACATTGCCATGCCTTGTCATCAATACTATTAACCCTAATTCATCGAGACCCCTTAACCTGTCGTGCATGCATGCGCAAAGCAGTAGGATGGGTCTCACGTCGAGAACATCTGCTGGCTCTTCAACCCAAATCGTTAAGCGAGTTGTGAGAGCCGAGGGCGTGCACAATGGGTATGGTTGGTGCTAATTGCAGCATGAAGGTGACCCAGGAGCTCGAAGTTTTGTCACCGTACCAACCATATCTTCAGCGTGTCACAATCCCTTATCACACGGGAGCGCTATCGAGAGCCAACACTGAGGTATAGTGGGACAAGCCTCCACGCCCCTTGGAGGTTCGCTACCTCCTTGCGGTTATGCACTCATTATATCGGCAGAGGTTGAGTCCGTCGGTAGCAGTCCGAGAGAATTAAATCATAATGAGATTGGTGGATCAATTCGGATTTGATATCATGTCTTAAATGGATTACTTTGGCGTTTGGTAATGTGTCGTTGTTGGATCATTTCGGAATTTGATACGGGGCTGCCCCTTGGATTGAATTGTTAAATGGACCGGATTGGATTGGATGTATGGGCTGCCCCTTTTGATTTGAACTTGAGGAATCGGATTTGTGATGATTTGTTCATGTCCTGTTATTGTCTGATTTAGCTGGTCGATTTACTTGTCTCTATCTACCCTGATGATGCTATGTTGTTACTTTACATATTGTTACTCTAAGAAGCATCATGTTTACTTGTTGCTAAACTAGCATGTGTAGGACATCTAATCAAGCACGATTAAGCCTTGCGAGTACTTTGTACTCACCTAGGTTAATCCTAGAGCTTGCAGGTGAGCCGGTGGTCGGAGATTACTTTGACGATGCTTGAACTTGGTTTTCCTCGGTAGTGTTCGATCTGTGGGATAGGTGTAGCTTTTGGTCAGCGGACATGTTGCCGCTGTGGGTCTTACTCCTTTTGTTTCCGCTGTTGTTAAACTTCTCCGTACTCGGATATGTGTTCGGATATACCGACTGATGTAATATGTTGTCCCACCGTGGACTGTTATTAGTAAGATCGTATTGTAGGGCTTTGTGACGATATCCGAGTTGTTATTCCAGGCTGCCCCTGCACAATGCGTGAATGATATGAAGTGTACGGGTATGCCGTGAAGGACCGAGGCCGTACCATTTTCTACTAAGTCGAGCAGGTGTTGGTTGAGTGACCCGCTGGCTGAGATGCAGTGCCGGCCAGGCAGGGTGTGGGCGTTCTACCGGGCTTTCGAGTGACCCACTAGCTTCCGAGCTAGGTTAGGGTGTGGGTAGAACCGCTGGGCTCCTCCGACCTTGCTAGGCATAGTAGGATTCGGGAACGACTCTGACTCTTCACCGGATTATGGAATCGTATGTGGTTTTGGAAAGATTGGTCGCTTCCGGCCGGCTCGCACGTATCGGGTGTCGGATCGTTCTACCTTGGTGCGTACGGCGCAGGTACCGTGCCACCGGGCTGACGAGTCCTTCGGTCCTTGGCGACTTCGCTTTTCCCTAATCATATGCAATTCCGGGTCCGTGACAGCTTGGTATCAGAGCCGAGCTGACCGTAGGAAGCCAGTTGCAGGTGGTCGTTAGATAGGGCTTCCGCTGCGCCTCGCTGATAGGCCAGCAAACTATTTAAAAATTAAACCCTATGTTGAAAATTAATAAGTAGATTGCTTTTATTCCTTACCCTCACCGCTCTTAGTTCTGAAATCCTCCTCTATTGCATTTGTTTTCTTTGTGTGGCTAACTTTATCCTCTCTAACTCTAAACTTGTATAGGATGGTGTATAACATTGTGACCGACCCACATCAACTAGGAGGATGGGCTACCCTGTTATGGAGAATGTTGGAATACCTTGGCGTGCCCCGGGAAGACCTCCCTGCTTTCCATGCCAAGACCTACAAAGTTCACGGGAAGACTCATTTTTGGATGGGATGGGTCACAGTGAGAGTTTCGGATCTGGATCAGACCTTTACAGCACCCAAACCAAGTGATGCGGATGCCCGACTGGAGGCCTCAAGAAAAGCAGTTCTCCACCTACGACATCACTTCGATGAGATCTTCCTATTTTCCCCCTTCCGTCTTATTCCCCAGGTTACTGATGGAGGCGCCAGCATTTCGGTACCAGCACCAAGTGACGACGAAGAAGAGGATGAGACTGAGATGGAGACGGCCAATCACATTGTCTCTGCGGAAGTAATGCACGATAGATTGTATCGGGACTATGGAAATGCTACTCAAGAGGTGGAACGACTAACAAGAGTTAACCGCAAGCTTCGCTATGAGTTGCGTCGAAGGTATCATGTAGCAAATGAAGATGAGTCTTGCGGCGAGAGCCCCTTTGTTCCAGTACAAGAGCCGACCCCAACTCCACCTGGTGAGGCAACTCAACCTCAGAGTTCTGGAGTCAAGCCACGTAAAAGGATGACCTCCCGACAGTACCTTCGGCTCTTCACTCCAAGGCCCTCACAAGAAGATGCCTCCACACCAGCCGCTTCAGTTCCCACCAATGAAGCTGCTGCAAGAGAAGAAGAGGAAGAGGACCCTGAGGAGCGTGTTTGGTACACCACCAGCAACCCGCCAACTGACGAAGAGTAAGCTGAGTGGTTGAAGGATACGATTCAAAGTACCCAGTCGTAGAAGTTAGTCAACGTAGTGCCGATTGGATTAGAGTGGCAAGTTGTTAAAGGCCTTCTTATGGATTGTAAACTGAACCAAACCCTAGGTCTAAGTTATCTTTTGAGAGGCATGTAATTGGGTACTTGTGGCTGCAATTTCGGTATTTTGTATACGTTTATTTCACCATAAGGGTGATTTAAACCGCAGCCCCATGTATGAACTCCGGCGATTATATTAATGAATTCGAGTGTTAACCCTAACTTCCCTTGCCCTTGTTGGTGCCCTTGTCCTGAGGAAGTATGTCTGAAGTTATGTGCCATGTTCTTGGATGCCTTGTTATACCCTTATGGATAGACCCTTGAGTTTCCAACTTTCTAGCTTCCTTCATCTCATCCGGTGTCTTCTGATTTCAGCAGCATGGCTACCGGAACCCGTGGAGCTGCACGTGGACGCCGTGACCGTGAGGAAGAAGAAGTACCACCCCCTCCCCAGCAGCCAAGCATAGCAGATCTGCTGATGACCCAGAACCGAATCCTTGAACAGCTGGCGCGCAATCAAGGCGCCGGTGGTGGACAGGCTCGAGGTGGCCTAGCTGAGTTCCAGCGAACACAGCCACCCACCTTCAATCGATCCGACGACCCTATGGACGCGGATGACTGGATCTGCACGATTGAAAGAAAACTCCAACTGGCACAGTGCGCCAAAGCAGATAAGGTTAACTTCGCCACCCACTACCTGGAAGGCGCTGCAGCAAACTGGTGGCAGAACTTCTTGGCCATCCAAGCTCCTGGTCATGTAGTCACGTGGGCCGAGTTCCGAACCGGCTTTCGTGTTTCCCATATCCCCAAGGGCGTCATGAATTTAAAGAAGGAAGAGTTCTACAATCTCCGACAGGGCAGAAAGTCAGTGTTAGAGTTCCTCCACGAATTCAACCACCTATCCCGTTATGTGCCGCGAGAAGTCTCCACCGATGAGGACAGGGTGGAGAAGTTCAAGCGCAAGCTGAACAATGAATTGCAGGCCAAGCTAGCTATCGCCGAGGTGCAGAATTTCCAGCATTTGGTAGATAAGGCCATCGAGATTGAAGCGAAGGAGTCTGTCCTTCAGCAGGACCGCAAGCGAGAGAGAGAGGCGCAGCGGTCTGTTGCTAGCAGCTCCCAAAAGCCGCGGGTGTGGCAGCCCCAACCACCTCGTCCTGCGGGGCCATATCCACCAAGACCTCAAGTCTACACTCCCCGTCCTCAGCAGCAGAATTATCAACCCCGTCCTCAGGGAGTGCAGCAGCGACCTCTACCGGACATGAGCAAGGTCCAGTGCTACAACTGCGGAGCCATGGGGCACTACGCCAACCATTGCGCTCACCCACGCACGGGGCACACATTTTCCCCCAGACCGCAGCAAGGACAGACAAGAGGTGGAGTCCAAGGCAGAGGACCAGCCCCCACCAAGCAGCAAGCTCCCGGCCGTGGTCGAGTAAACCACATCACGGCAGAAGAAGCACAGGAGGCGCCAGAAGTGGTGTTGGGTACGCTCTCCGTTCACTCAACTCCCGCAACTGTTTTGTTTGATTCCGGAGCATCCCATTCATTCATCTCCAGCAAGTTCGTGCATGAAAACCATGTTCCATCATCAACATTGCATCATCCTCTTATTATTGCAACCCCCGGCTCGGAGATGAAAACCGAGCTGGTATGTGAGGGTGTCCAAGTAGAAATTGGCGGAGAAGTGTTTCTGGCAACCATGGTAGTTTTGGGGTCCGTCGGGCTAGATGTTATTCTGGGTATGAATTGGTTAATCCAGCATAAAGCCCAGATAGATTGTGCCAAGAGATCAGTATCACTTACCTCGGACTCCGGTAAGGAAGTAATATTTGTGTCCTCGTCCCCCTCAGGGTGTCTTTTTGCTCTGAATAGTACCCAGGACCAAGGAATCGAGCTCGTTCCAGCGGTGTGTGAATACCCGGACGTCTTCCCCGAAGAGCTGCCGGGCATGCCCCCTGATCGTGCCGTGGAGTTCGTTATCGATCTTCCACCTGGAACCGCTCCTGTGTCAAGGCGACCCTATCGGATATCCCCGAAGGAATTATTGGAAATGAAGAAGCAGCTCCAGGAGCTAGAAGAAAAGGGTTTCATCCGATCTAGCTCATCACCATGGGGATGCCCCGCCATGTTCGTGAAGAAGAAAGATTCAAGCTTAAGGATGGTCGTAGACTATCGTCCACTAAATGAGCTTACGGTGAAGAACAAATGTCCCCTTCCTAGGATTGATGATCTCTTTGATCAGTTAACCGGAGCCCGTGTCTTCTCCAAAATTGATCTCAGATTGGGCTATCACCAGATAAAGATCAGATCCGAAGACATCCCGAAGACAGCCTTCACTACTCGTTACGGGTCATACGAGTATACAGTTATGTCCTTCGGTTTAACCAATGCCCCTTCCACCTTCACACAACTCATGAACGCAGTCTTCATGGAGTATCTGGATCAATTTGTTGTCGTCTTCATCGATGACATCCTCATCTATTCCAAGTCCCAATCTGAGCATGAGGATCACTTGAGGAAGGTGCTCGACAAGCTTCGTGAGCATCGTCTGTACGCCAAGTTCTCCAAGTGTGAGTTTTGGAAACACCAAGTGGAGTTCTTGGGCCACGTAATATCAGCTGCCGGTGTCGCGGTGGACCCGAGCAAAGTGCAAGCGGTACAAGAGTGGAAGCAACCCAAATCGGTTACCCAAATCCGAAGCTTCCTTGGACTAGCAGGATATTACCGCCGATTCATTGAAGGATTCTCGTCCATAGCCAAGCCGATGACAGAATTGCTGAAGAAAGAAGTCAAGTTTATATGGTCAGACAAGTGCGAAAAGAGTTTTCAAGAACTTAAAGAAAGGTTGACTTCAGCCCCAGTGCTCATTCTCCCAGACGTTAATAAGGATTTCGAGGTTTATTGTGATGCTTCCCGAAATGGATTGGGCTGTGTTCTTATGCAAGAAGGCCGCGTGGTGGCTTATGCCTCGCGACAGTTGAGACCTCATGAAGCCAACTACCCCACCCATGATCTGGAATTAGCTGCCGTGGTGCATGCCCTGAAGATTTGGCGGCACTATCTCATCGGCACCCGTTGTGAGATCTTCTCGGACCATAAAAGCTTGAAGTATCTATTTACCCAACCAGATCTAAACCTTCGCCAGAGAAGATGGCTCGAACTCATTAAGGATTATGATCTGGGCTTGAATTATACCCCTGGCAAAGCTAACGTTGTTGCCGATGCCCTTAGTCGAAAGGCTTACTGCAACAACATCATGATCAAGGAGCAACAACCACCCCTTCACGAAGAATTTCAGCGGCTGAACTTGGAGATGGTCGAACAAGGTACTCTTACCACTCTTGAGGTGAAGCCATCACTAGAAGATCAAGTCAAGTCTGCTCAAGCTCAGAATGTCGGGATGCAGAAAATTAGAGAGAAGATGAAGGCTGGTACCGCAACTTGTTTCACTGAAGATAAGGATGGAGTATTATGGTTTGGAAAACGATTGGTTGTGCCCAAGGACAAGCAACTAAAAGACCTGATCCTTCATGAAGCACACAACTCCCCATTGGCCATTCATCCAGGCAGTACCAAGATGTACCAAGATCTCCGTCGCCAATTTTGGTGGACCCGAATGAAGCGTGAAATTGCTCAATATGTTGCTGAGTGTGATGTCTGTCGCCGTGTGAAGGCCGAACACCAGAGACCAGCAGGCCTACTTCAGCCACTCCCTATTCCCGAGTGGAAATGGGAAGAGATTGGTATGGATTTTGTAGTAGGTCTGCCGAGATCCCCGAAGGGCAACGATGCAATATGGGTAATCGTAGACCGTCTATCCAAAGTCGCCCACTTCATCCCTGTGAAGACAACGCATAAAGTGAGTCAGCTAGCGAGATTGTACATCTCTCAGATTGTTTGTCTCCATGGTGTTCCCAAGAGAATCATTTCAGATTGAGGCACTCAATTCACTAGCAGATTTTGGAAATGCTTACACGAGTCTATGGGAACTTCCCTTTCCTTTAGCACCGCTTTTCACCCACAAACCAGTGGTCAAGTTGAATGGACAAATCAGATCCTCAAAGACATGTTAAGATCTTGTGCACTCGCATTGGGATCCAATTGGGAAGATTGCTTGCCATATGCAGAGTTTGCCTACAACAATAGTTATCAGACTAGCCTCGGTATGGCACCCTTTGAAGTACTTTACGGAAGAAAGTGTAGGACTCCCTTGAACTGGTCCGAGACCGGCGAGAGACAGTTCTTTGGACCTAACCCGATTGAGGAAGCAGAAGACTTAGTCCAACTCATCAGAGAACGTCTTCGTGAAGCCCAGTCCAGGCAGAAGAGCTATGCAGATCCTCAGCGCCGTGAAGTTACCTTCCAGGTTGGAGATAGTGTGTATCTCAAGGTCACCCCATTCAAAGGTGTTCGCCGTTTTGCAATGAAAGGAAAGCTGGCTCCTCGTTATATCGGTCCTTATCAAATCCTAGCCAAAAGAGGAACAGTGGCATACCAACTGGAATTGCCTCCTGGATTGTCGCGGATGCACGATGTCTTCCATGTTTCCCAGTTAAAAGCCTGCCATCGAGTCCCTGAAAAGAAGACCAATCCTGAAATCGAAGTGCTGCATGAAGACCTCTCTTACCGAGAACATCCGGTATGCATCCTCGACGAAGCTGAATGCAAGACTCGGCATCGTACCATCAAGTTCCTCAAGGTTCAGTGGAGCAACCACACCGAAGATGAAGCCACCTGGGAACGTGAAGAATGGCTCAAGACCGAGTTTCCAACCTTGTTTGCCGACCGTTAAAGATCTCGGGTCGAGATCTTTTTAAGGGGGGTAGGTTTTGTAATACCCAAAGTCGATAGATAGGTTTTTGATTTGCATCCATGCATACATGTCATCATCATCACCCCCACCTCAATTAAACTTAGATGTAATATGAATATACTTTATAGAATATGTTAATATCTCATCCTCAGTGGATAATTGTTGCAAACACCAATCAATTTATTTGAAGTAACTCAATTAACAATATCGTCGATAAGGGTGGTTGAAGTCATCGAACCTTCCGGTGAATCCTCGTCCCTAACACCAAACCCTAAATATGCTAGAATTAGAGTTTCGACGAATGAAGCAAACTCTAGTAGAAGAAATGTTCTAAGACTCCATGAATAGCCTAAAAGGGGATACCCCTAGCCCCTGACCAATTCCTAGAAATTGTGGGCATGTCTAGGACTCAATTCTAGCTCGAATCCGAATCCAAACCCTAAATCGAATTTGAATAGGAACCTAGGTCAAATCAGTCCCAAAATGATTCAAACTCCTACAGTAGCTCAAGAATACTATTATGAACCTCCTGTAAAAATTTCATAAAATTTGGAGCAAGATTCGCACATAAAATAACAAAGGGGGTGATTCTGTAGAATAGAAAATCAAAAATAAAATAAAGAACCCTAATCTACTCGGGCTGGCGGCCACTCGGCCGGCCCAGTCGGCCGGCCCACTCTCCCTCCAGCGCGCCCGCGCCCCCCTCTCTCTCGCTGACGCGCGGACCCCACACGTTAGCCTCCCCTTCTCTCCTCCTCCGCGCCAGGGACCGGCCGCCACGTCTCCGACGACGGCTGGTCGGTGAGGGCGGCGGATCCACCCCTGTCCGAGCGCGCCGCCCTTTAAAACCCCGCTCCCGACAGCTCCCCCTCCTTGCCACCCCTCTGTCCGAGAACCCTAACCACCCCGCTGCCCTAGCTCCCCTCTTCCCCGTCTTCCTCATCTCCGGTCCCGACTCCGGTGAGGCATTCCCGTCGCTCCGGTGAGCTCCCTCCCTCCATTTTCTTGTCTCCGAGTTCCCCTCTTCCTCCCTCACCTTTTCCCCTCTCCCATCTTCCAGATCCACCCCAGGAAGCTCCCCGACGCCGTTGTCTTCCCCGCCTCCGGCCTCCTCTCCGACGAGCTCGGTTTGCTAGCTCCGGTTTCCCCCTCCTTCCATTTCCAAGCTTCCGAGCTCCTCCTATTCTCCCTCTAACTTCCCATTCCCTCCTCTTCGCAGATCTGGCACCGGAGGCCCTCGACGCCGTCGCCCCGAAGCCACTCGCTGCCGGTCCTCGTCGTCCGCCCTTCTCCGACCTCCTCTTCCCTCACGAGCAACCGAAACGTGCCCGGGGTGAGCTTCCACACCTCCTGCCCCTTTTCCCCGAGAAGATAGATCACCGGAGCTAACTCCGGTGAGCTCCCCGGCAAGCCTCCGCCGCCTGGACCTCACCGCCGGCCGGTTCCAGAAGAGGGAGAGAAGAGAGAGTGCGGGTGAGAGAGTGAGAAAGGAGAGAGAGAGAGAAGAGACCGCGTGGCCCCTCCTGATTGGGCCACGGGTGCTCGGGCGGTCCCGCATGTCATCGGGATGGGTTTATGAGTGGAAGAATTGAGGTGCACTGAGGCCGGGTGAGCGTAGAAATTGGGTTTAGCACTGGGTAAGGTTCGGGTAGGTTTAGCAATTAGGGTTAGGGTTTGTTTGGGGGCAGATTTTGAATGAAATTTCAAACATGCATAACTTTCAAACCACTCATCCAAATTTGATAAATTTTATATGTCTGGAAAGCTTATGAAATTCTCTACAATATGGTTGAATCAAAAATTAATTTTGAACACATGCACACACTGATATCTAGGGTAGATGTTTAGTTATCGTCGAGGGTCGATAATCCCTAGTTTTTCAACCCTAGCTCCTATTTCGACGAAATTTATACTTCTGGAATCCTCGCGAGATATCCTACGACATGGGACCACTGAAACTCCAGTAAGGCTACATGCACGATAGACTTCGAGTTGATTAGCTTTTTATCGTCGTACCACGAAAACCCTAACTCGACAATTATAACCATAATTGCATTGAACCCATGACTTGTATTACAGGTGTTATACTAACCTAACCAGCACATTGCCATGCCTTGTCATCAATACTATTAACCCTAATTCATCGAGACCCCTTAACCTGTCGTGCATGCATGCGCAAAGCATTAGGGTAACATCAACTGCTCTAGTTGTATATTCCTTGTCGTAACGGAACCCTAGTCATCCTAGCATCTTCATGGCATGCACATCCCGCATAAGTATCATGCATACATGCTGGACCTTATGGATTCTTTTATCGTTTCTTTTCCGGTCTTCGCGTTAATTGCAACAGAGCCCGGAGACGAAGGTGACCACCAGGCTTACAGCTCCCCGCAAGACCAGGAACAACCAGATCAAGGCAAGCAGAGCTTGTTGCATTTTACTTACCGTACTCTTGTGTATGCCCTCTTTTATGTGTGCTTAGGTATTGATGTGTAGCCTGAATGTCGTATGGGTATGTTTTCGGATTAGATGTCATATGATATTGATTAAGCACACTAATAGCAGTAGGATGGGTCTCACGTCGAGAACATCTGCTGGCTCTTCAACCCAAATCGTTAAGCGAGTTGTGAGAGCCGAGGGCGTGCACAATGGGTACGGTTGGTGCTAATTGCAGCATGAAGGTGACCCAGGAGCTCGAAGTTTTGTCACCGTACCAACCATATCTTCAGCGTGTCACAATCCCTTATCACACGGGAGCGCTATCGAGAGCCAACACTGAGGTATAGTGGGACAAGCCTCCACGCCCCTTGGAGGTTCGCTACCTCCTTGCGGTTATGCACTCATTATATCGGCAGAGGTTGAGTCCGTCGGTAGCAGTCCGAGAGAATTAAATCATAATGAGATTGGTGGATCAATTCAGATTTGATATCATGTCTTAAATGGATTACTTTGGCGTTTGGTAATGTGTCGTTGTTGGATCATTTCGGAATTTGATACGGGGCTGCCCCTTGGATTGAATTGTTAAATGGACCGGATTGGATTGGATGTATGGGCTGCCCCTTTTGATTTGAACTTGAGGAATCGGATTTGTGATGATTTGTTCATGTCCTGTTATTGTCTGATTTAGCTGGTCGATTTACTTGTCTCTATCTACCCTGATGATGCTATGTTGTTACTTTACATATTGTTACTCTAAGAAGCATCATGTTTACTTGTTGCTAAACTAGCATGTGTAGGACATCTAATCAAGCACGATTAAGCCTTGCGAGTACTTTGTACTCACCTAGGTTAATCCTAGAGCTTGCAGGTGAGCCGGTGGTCGGAGATTACTTTGACGATGCTTGAACTTGGTTTTCCTCGGTAGTGTTCGATCTGTGGGATAGGTGTAGCTTTTGGTCAGTGGACATGTTGCCGCTGTGGGTCTTACTCCTTTTGTTTCCGCTGTTGTTAAACTTCTTCGTACTCGGATATGTGTTCGGATATACCGACTGATGTAATATGTTGTCCCACCGTGGACTGTTATTAGTAAGATCGTATTGTAGGGCTTTGTGACGATATCCGAGTTGTTATTCCAGGCTGCCCCTGCACAATGCGTGAATGATATGAAGTGTACGGGTATGCCGTGAAGGACCGAGGCCGTACCATTTTCTACTAAGTCGAGCAGGTGTTGGTTGAGTGACCCGCTGGCTGAGATGCAGTGCCGGCCAGGCAGGGTGTGGGCGTTCTACCGGGCTTTCGAGTGACCCACTAGCTTCCGAGCTAGGTTAGGGTGTGGGTAGAACCGCCGGGCTCCTCCGACCTTGCTAGGCGTAGTAGGATTCGGGAACGACTCTGACTCTTCACCGGATTATGGAATCGTATGTGGTTTTGGAAAGATTGGTCACTTCCGGCCGGCTCGCACGTATCGGGTGTCGGATCGTTCTACCTTGGTGCGTACGGCGCAGGTACCGTGCCACCGGGCTGACGAGTCCTTCGGTCCTTGGCGACTTCGCTTTTCCCTAATCATATGCAATTCCGGGTCCGTGACAATAGCGTATTTCGATACAACGTAACTACGTAAGAAAAGACACTGAGTTAAGATGTTACCAGCCGGTTGGCCATCTCCTGGAGTTCTTCAGACTGTATAATTGGTGACTCCGTCACAGGGTCAGAGCTTGTATGCGCCCTCATATACTCCCTGGCCCGTGGCTTCCTGAGATGCGCAAAAGGAGGCGCTTTCCCAGCCGCGGCCAGTTTGGCGTCCTCTATGGCCCACTTTGGCCTCTTCCCAAGGTATCCACGGCTTCCGAGCTTGTGGTCTAACTTGTTCTTGGCCCAAAGCTCCTTCCCTCAGCGACTCTTCTCTTGGAATTCCGCACTCCTTATTTCAGCAACGAATTGCTCCCAGTCTTCTTTTTCTATCTTCGGCCATCTTGTACTGATCTTCGTATCCCAGTCGTCGTCCACGACCTTCTGTGCGTCGTATCGCCAAGTCTTGAGAGCCCTAGCCATGATGCGAAGGGCTGCCGCTTGGACTCTGTCCTTGTCGGCGGCAGGAATCTGGTATTTGTCCCATAGTTTCCTCAATAAAGCTTCACGGGTCGACTCAGACAACTGGCTGAATTCTTTGCATGTGATCTTCACTTGTTTGCGGACTAAGCACCCGCAGGCGTTGCTGAAGGTCTGGGTGGCCTTCTGTGGACTCGCTGGAACATCTTTGACGTCGTCGACTCAAGTGACGACGTACGTCCTGTCCGGCAACTGGTTGCCTTTTCTCCTAGTCTGAGATCTTGTCGTGGCCGGGGGCGGTTGTAGCGACCAAATCTTAAGACACGAGATCAGTGAAGATCATCGTGTATAACCAGATTTCTCCTCATACATGCATGCATTTAGGTTAGTCAATTTGGCTCAACCCGAAAACCCTAGAAGACACGACATGAAGTCGGCTTAGGTAAAAACTTACAAAAATCAAATTCACCTAGAGTATAACTCTAGTGATTTCTATCAGGCCCTAAACACCCTGAAAAAGCTTTACGAAATGATCCAAGGAAGTTGGAGTGGATCTGCATATATGCATATCTTAACAAATGATTTTCTAAATTCCTTTCTTCGGACCAAATTGAAACCAACTAACAAGATGCATTTTTATTTCCCAAAATTCTTACACAATACTCTGCTAGCAAATTGAAACGTTAGTAAGGTAAATTTTACCCCAAGATCTTCTCAGTTAATTGCTTTAAGATTTACGTTCGAACCCAAATTAAGCTAGGGATAACCTAAGCAAATTTCCAATGACTTAACGATGTTTTAGCGAAATTTGGTTCAAATCCTTGGACCTTAACTCCTAATTGAGTCTTGTCGCTATCAATTTGAATTTCAAATGAAGTGAATAACTATAGATAAAAGGAATGAAGTAAATAGAAAATAGACAAAACAAAAAGAAAATTCCTCACCTCTCTTACCTGCCCGTGGGACCCACTACAGCTTCTTTTCTCCACCTGGCCAGCACAGCAGTCCCTTTTCTCCACGTAGCAACCAACCCCCCACTGGCAGTCTTCCATTTCCCATTTTCTTTCCTGTCCGAGCTGAGCTCTCCAAGAAAACGCCGCCACCCAGGGTGCTCCGCCACCTTCTTTCGGTCCTCTTCCTCCCATCGCCGACGCCTGCGCACCGGCCGTGCCTCCCTTCCCCAGCCCCGCACGCCACCAGGACCAAGCCCAGCTCACCGCAGGTCCGCCTCCTCCCCCCTGCGCGCCGCCACCCCTCGGCTCCTCTCTGGCGCGCCCTCTTCCTCCGTCGATCTCCCACCGCCGCTCCCCTGTGGCCTGATTTCGTCGCCGCCTCTCCAGGCCTCACCGTCCCTCGGCTCTGCGGCTGGCTTCCCCATGCCTAGCTCGCCGCCGGCCAGCTCCTCTCCAGTGCCGTGCCCCACCTCCCCTCGCCGCCTCTGCGAGCCGTCGTTGTCGCCGCCGCGTGCCTTAGCTGATGGCCGACCACCGGCCTCCCCCCACGCCGCAGCTCCTCATCGCCGCCCGCCCTCAAGCTCTGCCCACGGGACCGAGCACCGGAGCACCGCCTTCATTGACCTCCGTCGGAGTTCCTCGCCGCCAACACCCAAGCCAGCTCCCCGGGCATTCCGGGGTGAGACTAACCTCACCTGCGCTGTACTCTCTTCTCCCCCTCCCTCCTGCCATCCTTTGAATGTATTTCAATAATCTTTCGACTTAGTCAAGAAATTGCATAGTTAGTAATCTATCGCACTAACAACCGTTTAACCAGTTTGTTAATTGCATGTGTCTAAGTATCGATCGCGATTAGTTGCTCGTCAGTACGCCAATTTTCTGAGAGCATTGTTTGAGTATGGCTAACCAGTTGATGCATTAGTGGACGTCAACTGTAGTCAACCTATTTAGCCTCTTCGAGTAAGCAAATGCAAACGGTTTAACGCTGCCCCAATCCTCTAAGCATTTCGGTTAATTCTGACAGGGGCAGAACAAAGGCGAGAGGAAATCAAGATTTGGTTAATTTAATTGTTGACTCACTAATTAGTTAGCTTGTGGTTTAATCGACTGACCTCCTAGAACTGCACCTGAGCATCCTGTGTGCTCTTGCTGCCAAGTTATATGGGTCATTGCTCTCGTACTGCTAACTATACACACACATGTGCTGCCGCTTCTTAGGCTTGCTTGATCCCTCTGACTCCACATTAAGAGATTATTTCACGTACCATGACTAACTAATCTGCTGTTTAGCTCGAGCGGTCTCGCATAAATATGCCCAGTTAAAAGAAGAGCATACAATTGTGTGCGTGCCAATTGCTAGGTGGGCAACTAGCAAAACTTTTAGTTTTCTAAGTCATTCCCTGAAAGACCACCGCCTGATATGCGTTAGTTTTACTTGCAAACCTAAACTAGCTAACACCTAAGCCATTAGAAACTAATCTAGTCACTAATGATATAGTTAAAATGTTCGCGCCATTGAACAACCTGCAATGCACAAATTAAAACTCTGTGAAACGGCTGGTCAGGTTCTATTAACTGTCAACCTTGTCATTGGTTTAGTTAAGATGAGAGTTGAGTTCCTGAACCTCCAAATTGCCATGTGCACAACCTACCTGTTACTACCGCGATAACCTAAGCTTTGTTAAGATAAGCTAATAGTAATCGATCAACCTGCATGTTGTTCAACCTTGCTCATAAAAGAGTTCACATTCATCTAGTTACATAATTCAGGCGCTCGTATGCATCCATGTTAATTGCATCACATGCATCTTGTAATGTTCACCCAATCCATGAACTGGCTTGTCCTCTAGTTGCACTAATACCCAACAATTAGCTTAATCAACTAAGTTAAACATTCGGAAACGTCCCAATTTCTCATTAACCAGTGGATAGTTGTTCAGTAAATATACCAACTAATTTGTGAGCTACCATGAAGCTAATCAGTGAACTCAATCCGTGAAATATACTAGTAACCTGTTGGCAAATGAGTAGTCAATTAGTAGCTGATCCTTTCAGGCATTCTAAATTAATGTAAGATTATTTCTTTACCGAGAAGAAGACAGGAAATGCTAAATCTGAGTAAACTCCAAAATGTAGGTATCCTAGAGAATCTAGCTTAACAGCTAAAATAAAAACGTTTAGTGTCATAATTCACCTAGAATCAATATGAAAACATATCATCAATGCATCATGCCCCTCTTGCCGTTATTCATTGTTTCTTCCTTCGCCTTTCCAGTTCGGGTGTTTGACATTCTACCGGTTGTTCCGGCACTTCGATGAACTCTGCTTCCAGGCAAGCTCCATTGCTTGTTGATTAATCATTACATTGTGTATTAATCCCTGTTTGACTTAATTAATTAAATTGACCTGGTGCTTGAGTGAATGTTTGCTTGACCGGTACTTGGTACCGCACTAGTATGTGTAGGTTGTGTTGTATGTAGCAGCTATGGCTGAGAATCAACCATGTTGCCCAATTGAGCTAAACTTGCTGAAGTGAGATGTGAGAGCCGAGGGTGGACTAACGATGAATAAAGTTGGTATTAATTGGTGCTAACGGAGCGACCCCCGGTGTTTGAAGTTGTGTTGTCGCTATACCAACCTGAGGTGATTTCATCGTATTACTCCCCCTATCACGCGTGAACGTTATCGGAATCTCTGCCATGGTTTATCGAATTGGTGAGTCCCGGTCACGCGGAGACTAGCTACCTCCGGTGGAGGGCACATTGTTATTCCTATGGGGATGTATTGCCGATAACGGTTCGAGAGTTTGATTGAAATTAATAGGAGATAGATTGATGAACCTCGTGGACGTTGCCGGAATCACCGCTATGGGCTTATCGGAGGGTGAGCCTCGGTCACATGGAGCCTTGCAACCTCCGGTGGAGAGCACTCGATACTCCCATGGTAGTCGTATTGCTGGAACGGTCCAAGGGGGTTGGTCGAAACTAATGGGTGTGGGCTACCCCGAATGAATTGGAAATGGTGTCATCCATATTGCTATGTGGTTATGTGTGCTTGCGAATTGCTGTTATCTCCATGCGGTTATGATTTCTATTCTACTGCTACAATCTGAAATTAAATTGTGTAGCTTATGTTCATTTCATCTCTGGTATACAACTTGAACTTGACATAAATTACGAACTTTTACGCCTTGTCAAATATGGTTAATACCATGTTTTAATTAATTGATGAGCAATGTCTTGCGAGTACGGTGGTTGTACTCACCTAGGTTTATCCTAGGCAGGTTCATGGAGCAATTGAAGTTGACGTTTGCTGCTCTGGTTTACCACTTTCGGCTTCGACTTCCTTGGGCATATTGTGGGTTGTTTTGAGATGGGTTCCTTGCCATCTCGGGTGTTTTTATTTTATATTTCCGCTGCTGCCCTTGTGGCTATTTGAGGTTTATTGACCTTCAGGTCGCTTTGTATGTAAAGTAAATATTGCCCCGAGTATGGGATGTGTTAGATATTATCTTGTAATCCTTCTCTTAGTGTTTGGTTGTGATATACAAGTTGTTGAATGTGGCTGCCCATGCACCGTGCGTGTATGAATTGAAGTGTATGGGTTAGTCGTGAAGAGTTACAGTCATTCTCTCTTTCACTAAGTGCGACAGGCTATGGTTGAGTGACCCGCTGACTGAGATGCAGTGCCGGTCAGGCAGGGTGTGGGTGATGGTACCGGGCCTTCGGGTGACCCACTGACTCCCGTGTCAGGTTAGGGTGAGGGTACATTGCCGGGCTCCTCCAATCTTGTCTTGCTTAGTGGGTTTGAGAAGGACTTTAATTCTTCACAGGACTTCGTGAATTATATGTGGCTTTCGGAAGTTTAGTCACTTCCGGTCGGCTTGACCAACGGTGAAGGCATACGACGTTCGGTAAGCGTACGGTGTGTTGGTCAGGTGTCGGACCACTCCGCTTCGGTGTGCGCGGCGCAGGTACCGTGCCACCGGGCCGACTGGTTTCTCGGTCCTTAGCGATTATCCGTTCCTTTAGCCATATGTAATTCCGGAGCCCTGACAGCGGTAGTTGTTCCTGGGGCACCACGTCCTCTTCAGAGGCTGACTCGGAGCCAGAGTCATCGCTGGAGGAGGTGGACTCCGAGGCAGGTTGATCTTCGGCAGCTGTGACGGTAGCAATGGGGGCTTGTTCCCTAGGCGGCTCGAACGGTGCCACCACGCCGAGGGCGACCCCCACGGGCTCTATTGCTCGGGTCAGCACCCCAGCGGGAATACTACAGGAAGCAATGGAAGCGCTCAAGGCATATGCGTTAAAACTTCTAAGCTAATTACCTTGTAACTAGCAATGGATCATGAACTTCTCTAGTATATTGTTAGGGTGGGTGAACCTATGTAGAATTAACAGGCTAATGATTTCATTGAACAGCAGCATATCATTAACATCTCACCCCGGTTTGTTTCTGTTATCAGGAGATTAGATGAAATTGAAATGACCAACAATGAGCCAAAGATCATTATGCAGAATAGAGAGATCATAAAGCCATTATCACCAACATTCCACCAGAATTCCCCACAGAAGGAGAGAAGGCAGAATTATCAAGGCACTTGGGACAGACAGACTTAATAAAGCTATGATCAAAGCTGGACTGTTTTGTCTCCTGAAGACAAATTACAGAAGCTGAACTTCTCCAGAACAATACGTAAACGAGCCATTGAATTCAACACAGGTCATTCCAAGATCGAGTATTATGTGTACCCATAAATGACCCAGGGCAAGAAGTAAAAGATGCTAGTATGCATGACATAACCTTTTTGGCATAACCTTGGGTCAAAAAATAATTCACAAGTATATATATCACAATTATACAATTAACAAGCACATGTAACATAAAAAAGCATGCACTCAAACATATGAATAAGTCTCAAGTCTAAGGTTCTCAATAGTAACATTGATACATGCACCAAGTAAATTAGTAACCCTCTAGGGGTCATTTTGAAAAGGGTATATAAGACTTATGTGAGAAACAACAGCACCACTACTCAAAATATGGGTTGTCCTTTGTATTCTTATTTACTTTTTTAAGAACTATCCCAAAAGGAAAAGGGGAAGAAAGAAAAGTTCCGTGCCATCATACACGATATTAATTTCACTTAAATGTACTAACATATTTCATCACTAACGGTGAAAAAATACACTAATAGAACACTAAGCACTCAGAGGCCCTGGACTAAAAATAAATAAAAGTATGCATCGTGCACCATACAAATGAACTGCACATTGGAGGATGAAAAACAGCGAAGAATTGTACTGAAATATATGCACGGCCTGAATTGGGACCTCATCATGGAAAAGGAAAAGGAAAAGGAAATTAAATCAATGGAGAGAACTTGGAAAAGGAAATTAAATCAATGGACCTCGCCGATTTGACAGGGGAAGAGGCGGTGGCGGTGCGGTCCACGGACGCGGCGGCAGGGGAGACGGCAGCGGCGGCGTCGGCAACGGAGACGGCGGCGGCGGCTTCGGCGGCGGCATGGCTCGGGGAGGCCATCTCGGCGAGTGGACGACGGAGGCGGCGGACCGGGCGGTGCGGGCGTCGGGCGTCGGAGCAGCCTGGCGGCGTCGGGGCTTCGGTTTGTCTCGCTGCTAGTTCAAATGAACGCCCCGGACTTGGCGAAATTTTCGCCAAGTCCCGCGTGGCTTATATACGATATGGAGTACCACTGACGGGCACATACTAAAGGTCCGTTAGCGGAGAGGAAGGCGTCAGTGGTGGTTTAGTTACCACTGACGGGCGCACCATAAATGCCCGTCAGTGGTTCTGGGTTCGCTAAGGTTAGGGGAGCCGGGGGTTACCACTGACGGGTGGACCTTCTAGGCCCGTCAGTGGTGGTAGCTAGGGTTATTGGAGCCGGGGGTACCACTGACGGGCGCACCATAAATGGCCGTCAGTGGTTCTGGGTTCGCTAGGGTTAGGCCAGGTGTTAGCACTGACATAAGGCTCATGCAAGATAGCACGGAGGAAGCTACTTATGTTCGTGTTGATCATGACGAAGGGCTCATTGTTAGAGAAAAATAGCAAGCCAAATATATTTATGGAAATTTTGTTCCTTCTCTTGTACTTCGAAATCATATGTAATTTTTATGGAAAATATGAAGTAAATAAATGATAAGGTTTGGGCAAATAAAAATTTTATTAAAAAAATTGACATTTACATAAGTAAATATAGTAAATGAAAAATATGAAGTAAATAAAAATGTCCTCATGAAATGATTGAAAAAGGAATTGACAACAATATTTTTATGGAAACTATGAAGTAAATAAATGATAAGGTTTGGGCAAATAAAATTTTTATGGAAAATAGAAGTGAACAAATTATATAAAATAAAAATTTTAGGCACACCAGCTTATCTCGAGCACAGCGCCCAGGCCCACGAGCCCAGGCCGCGCAGGGGACCAGCGGCAGCTCGAAGTATCAGTGAAAGTTGTAAGGAATTCGAATGTCGGACGCGCAGCTGCCCTTTTAAACTAGTGCGCGCGCTGCTCGCTCGGCGAGGTGGGACTAAAGATGTGCAGTACCAGTGGTGGTAGCGTTACCACTGACGGTCGGCCCTTCTAGGCCCGTCAATGGTGGTAGCTAGGGTTAGGCCGGGGGTTACCACTAACGGGCCTCACGGTCTGCCCGTCAGTGGTGGTCTTTACACCGATGGGCATCTAAAATATGCCCGTCAGTGTAATTTGTTTTTTGTTTTTGGTTTTTGCTGGATGCATTCTATGTACTGATCTTTTGTTGGGGTAGGGCATTTTGTTTAGGGTTTTAGTTTTAGGTTTTTTAGGAGATGCATTTTGTTTAGGGTTTTAGATTTTGGGAGATGCATTTTTGTGTCGTCGCGGGTTAGGGTTTTACGATTTTGTCGTTTAGCGCGAGTCAACAATATTACACCATTACACATACACATAATATAATGTCATCCAAACATAGACATATTATACAAACACACATAGCTCGCTAGGTTTCATCGTCTTCGACAATCTTCTCGTGAATAGTAATCTTCTTGGTGGTATACGTTAGTCCTTCGGCGTGGGTGCGTCTGATGTAGGGCTCAGAATCCTTAGTACCTTTGCTCCTTTTGGTGGGCCGTTTATCAGTATCTTCTGGCTCGGAGTCCGGGTCGTCGAATTGGTCATAATCCTCTTCGTCAACTACACCATCGACTCCGACAATACTCCCTTTCCCTTTTCTGACGACATGGCGCTTCTTTTCCTTCGGGTCTTTTATGTAGAACACTTGCGAGATCTGTTTAGCTAGTACCCAAGGCTCATCTTTCGCACTGATTGCTTTCACCTGTGTTGAGTCAATAGATGTCGGGGGAGGTAAAGTCACGGTAGTGAATTTGTCATCGTCCATATGGACATTTTTCGCCCATCTGACATGAAACATGGGGATCTTTGTGACGGTGTAGTCCAGTTCCCAAATCACTTCGATAATACCGTAGTATATGTCCTTACGGTTACCGGTTTTAGCCTCTATCGTCACCCCACTGTTCTGGTACGTACTTTTCTTGTCTTGAGCCTCCGTATAGAATGTGCATCCGTTGATATCATATGCTTGAAATGTCAGGACCTTGCTCGCAGGCTCTTGTGACAACATTTTGACCGTCTCTTCTTCATCATTTGTCGGAGTCCTTTCATACCAGTAGTTCTTTAGCCAACTTGCGAACTTTGCGTTGTGCTCTTTCGAGAGCCACGCTTCTCCCTTTTTCGGGTTTTCTTTTTTTTCCTTCACCATGTGCATCCAGAGATAAGGATGCACCACGGTAAGGTGTTGCAGCACCACGAGATGTGCTCTGTCGTAGTCAGCTGATCTATTCGGTACTGAATTATAAACATGTATCGCCTTTTGTCCACGTGCATGGCCTTCACCATCGAGCCTACCCATGTGGCGCAAAACAGGAACACCGATAGACTTTTGATCAGCCAAGTAATCCATGCAGAACTCGGCACACTCTTCGACAACATAGCCTTGGATGATGCTACCTTCCGGTTGTGACCTGTTACGAACGTAGCGCTTCACAATCCCATTGTACCTTTCCAAGGGGTACATGTTGTGTAGGAAAACGGGACCTAGGTCCAGTATCTCCGGGACGATATGGATCATGAGATGTACCATGATATCGAAGAATGCTGGAGGAAAGTACATCTCAAGTTCGCATAGTATGACAATGATCTCCTCCTGCAGTTTATGGCAACGCGTAACCGAGATCGACTTCTGTGATATCGTGTTGAAAAAGTTACAGAGATTCAAGATTGTCTTGCGGACCCCCGGCTCCATGAGACCTCTGATTGCAACAGGAAGTATCTGTATGATCATCGCATGACAATCATGAGACTTCATACCAATTAGTCGGCGAGTCTTCATGTCAACTATTCTCCCGATGTTTGCCGAGTAACCGGAAGAAACTTTGACACATTGGAGGCACTCCAAGAAACTAACGATCTCTTTTTTGCTCAGGGTGTAACAAGCAGCGGGACAGTCCGTCTTGATTCTGATTGCACCCGTGCCCAACTTGGTCGTTTGCTTGGTTGCCCACAGCTTCTTTCTTATACCCAAGTATTCCATGTCAGCTCGTGCCTTTGGTCCATCTTTTGTCTTATCTAACATGTTAGCAGGATATCGAGCAGGCTGTCGCACACATTTTTTTCAACATGCATGACATCTATGCTGTGAAGTGTGCTTAGGAATCTCCAGTAAGGTAAATCCCAAAAACACGGATTTCCTTTTCTAGACGCCGTCCTACATGGGAACAGGCGGTTGTGTCTTACCCGGCGTAACAGGGGGCATTGTGTTCACGATGTCATAGATTTCTACCCCTGTCTTCTCCCGGGGCGCCGAACGGATCTCAACAGTATTATCAAACAACTCCTTCTCTTGCCTCCATGGGTTGTTCTGTTTCAGCCACCTTCGGTGGCCCATGAAAATGATTTTTTTAGAGCCCTTTAAGTGTAGACTTGTTGTAAACTCCAAACACTTAACACATCCTTTGTATCCGTGAACACACTGGCAGGATTGATATCCGTACGCGGGATAGTCTTGGACCGTTGTGAATAGCAGCGCTTCAGATTGAAATATTCTTCTTGGAAAGCGTCCCAGACCTGGGCCCCTGGTTCCCATAGTGTAGCGAGTTCTTCGAACAACAACTGATGGTACACGTTCAGATCGTTCCCCAGGTTGCTTCGGCCCTTGAATGAGAATAGAGAGGTGTATGTACTTTCGCTTCATGCAGAGCCATGGAGGAAGGTTGTACATCCATAGAACCATGGGCCATGTGCTGTGTCTGCTGCTCATGTTGTCGAATGGGTTGATTCCGTCCGTACTCATACCGAACCTGATGTTCCTCGGATCTTTTCCGAAATCATCGTATTGGGCGTCGATTGCCCGCCACTGCGAAGCATCGGCAGGGTGCCTCATCACGCCATCATCACTTTTTCGCCCCTCGGTGTGCCAACGTATCAGCTTTGCCTCCTTCTTGTTAGCGAATAAACGCTTCAAACGGGGAAGGACTGGAAGATACCAAAACAACCTTTGCGGGAGAGCCACTCGTCACTGGGTCCTCATCATCGGCTTGGTTTCTACCCCACTTGAATCTGGATGTGTTGCATGTAGGACACTTGTACAGCTTCTCGTGCTCCGTGCGGTAAATGAAGCAGTCATTCGGGCACGCGTGGAACCTCTGCACGTCCAATCCAAGAGGCAGACAACCTTCTTGGCTTCATCGGTGCTAGTAGGCAACAAGTTGTTTTTGGGAAAAACTTTTGCAAGATAAGCCAGTGTCTCGCCGAAGCCTTCGTCCGGACAATTATGGGCTGCCTTGATCCTTAGAAGTTCCAGCGTGACCGACAGACGCGTGTGCTCTGGATCGGAACCGGTATACAACGGGGTTTGTGAGTCTTCAACTAGTCTCGTGAACTTAGCACTGCTCCACCATGTGAACGTCCTACACCATATCGGCAAATTGTTTCCCGTTTCTTCTTCGGCGTCAGGTTCGATACTCCCCTCGTCTTCTTCGTCATCTTCGTGTTCGGCATCTTGCTGTAACACCTGATCTTCCTCCTCCTCGCCGTGACATGTCCAATGTGTATAGCCTGACATGAAACCCTTAAGCGCCAGGTGTACCGTCACCCTCCCTCTCGTATCGAACATTACCAAATTTTTACAATCGCGACATGGACAGCAAATCTTCGTGCCACCTTTTGTCCTCATATCTCGTTCGGCAACATCAAGAAACTCGTTCAAAGCCATAGCCCAACTCTCTGTTGCCCGGTTGTCATACATCCAACTACGATCCATCGATCAACACCTACGACACGAAACTAATCAGTTCGATAACCGAAAATCACATCAATACATATACGAAATGAAAAGAAAACTAGCGAGCATTATTACCGAGCGCTAGCGATCTTTTCGGTGATAAATGATAATGGAGAGAGTGGGAGTGAGAGGAGGAGGGAGAGAATGAGAGAGAGCTAGAAATGGTGAAGAATTAATATGGATGAGGAGGAGGGAGGGAGAGAGTGAGAGGATGAGGAGGAGGGAGAGAGTGAGAGGATGAGGAGGAGGGAGAGAGTGAGAGGATGAGGAGGATGGAGAGAGTGAGAGGAGGAGCAAAAAGATCTAGATCTAGATCTAGTCCCTCTAGAGCTTAGGGATGAGGGTTGGGGAGAGGGGAGAAGTGGTTGTGGGTTGGGGGGGAAGGGGGGCGGCGGCGGTGGCGGCAGCAGCTGGGGGGACGGCGGCGCTTGCTGCTGGCCAGTTGGCGCGCGAGCACTGGCCAACAGCAAGGGCGAGCTATGGTTTTTATAGTGAGGAGCACCACTAACGGGCTCTTAAAAGGGCACGTCAGTGATTCATAAGCAACGTATGCACCAATTACCGCTGACGGACGCGAAAGATAACCGTCAGTGAAGACAACCTCTCCACTGACGGGCAGCATTTAAGGGCCCGTCAGTGATATGGCACGTCATATGTTCACCTTTTCACTGACGGGCTACATCGGCACCCGTCAGTGGAGTTGTCATCTCCACTGACGGGCGCTTAACAAGAGCCCGTCAGTGAAAATGACGCGTCATCTATCCCTCCTCATGTTCATCTCCACTGACGGGCTATTTTTGCGCCCGTCAGTGGTGCTCCTCACCTTCTGCTTTGCTGCGTTCTCCGCTGACGGGCTATTTTCCGTCCGTCGGTGGAGTTCCCCTCCAGCGATGGACCCTTTTATGCCCGTCAGTGGAGGAGGTTCAGGAGAGGGTCTATCTGCAGTAGTGATAGTACAAAATGGCTACTTTGTAGGAAATGAGGATAGCCCTACGGCCGATGAAGATAGACTCATTCACTACAATGCTCAAGCCGTCAATGCATCTTTGGAGCATTGAGTGGAGACGAGTTTAACTGGGTGTGCTCTCTTGAGAGTGCCAAAGAAATTTGGACTACTCTCATAGAGATTCATGAAGGTACTTCTACCGTCCGAGAGTCAAGGCTAGAGTTGTTGAAGGGGAAGCTTGATCGGTTCATGATGGGAGATCAAGAGACATCTAGCGAGATGTACACCCGTCTCAACAATCTAGTCAATGAAATCAAGTGTCTTGGAAGCAAAGAAATGACCGACAACTACATTGTCAAGAAGATGCTCTGAGCTATTGCTCCCAAGAATCAGACTTTGGTCACACTCATTCGGGAGAAGGACAACTTCAATGAGCTAACTCCACATGATGTCCTTAGGCGCATCCTTGCTCATGACCTAATGGACGAGGAAGCTCATGAGATCCATGCCCTAACAAAGCCAAGCTCAAGTTCAAAGAAAAATGACATAGCTTTGAAGGCCAAGCAAGTTGTTGAAGAAAGCTCAAGTGTAGATGAAGAAGAAAATCAAATGGAGCAACTTCAACAAGGAATGCAAGAGATGGCTCTATTTGTCAAAAGTTTGGGAAAGTCTTGAAGAGGAGCGGCTTTGGTCATAGAGGCAACAAATGGAAAAGCTTTCGGCAAGACCAAGACAAGAAGGCCGCAGAGTGCTTGCTTTGAATGTGGTGAATTCGACCACTTCATTGCAAGTTGTCCCAACAAGAAAGGAGACAAGAATGAGGAGAAAGATAAGAGGTTCAAGAAAAAGGAAGTCCACAAGAAGAGCAAGTTCTCCAAAAGGGACTACAAGGCTCAAGCTCATATTGGTGAAGAGTGGAATTCTGACTCCGACTCCTCCTCAAGTGAAGATGATGATGGTATTGCCAGAATAGCCATTGAAGCCTCTCCACCACCAAAGTCACTCTTCGATAATTCGAATGATGATGAATTGCCCATTTGTCTTATGGCAAAATGGGTCCAAGGTATCATCTCTCAAAAAGTCATCTCTTGCATTATTAAATCTTGGTAGTGATATCGATAATGATAGTGAGGATGATTTGCTTGATGATGATATGATTACCTCTCTTGATAAAAACACCATGATTAAAATATCTCATTTGTTAACCACTATCGAAGCTCTTGAAGAAACAATAGATAAGCAAATGGATACTCTAGATAAACAAGAAGAATTACTTATTTATGAAAAAGAGAAAGAAATATTAGTCTTGAGAAAGGAACTAACTAAAGAAAGGTTAAAAAGCGATGCAATATAAAGATTGTTAATGATAACAAACCTACTAAGAAGAAACTTGAGAGAACCAATGAATGCTTAAAAGAAGATTATGCTCAATTAGAACTTGGTTATCTCAAAACTAAGAATTTGCTTGACAATGTTGTCATTGCACATGAGAAGCTTAAAACCTCATCAATTGATCAATATACATGTGCCATGCTCAAAATGTGTTACTAACTCAAACGTCAACAATGAAGAGTTGAAAATTGAAAATGCTAAACTAAAGTCTCAACTTCATTTTGGCTTATTGAAATGTCACAAGGGTAGTAAGACCCTCAAGGAGTTGTTGAGCAACCAAGTTGAAAAACTTCAACCATGAAGGACTTAGATTCACTCCAAAAGTCAATAAAATGGCAAAGCTTGGTTGCCTCAACAGTATCCTAAAGACAGGTTCGTGCATGGCAAAGGTAAGCAAGTGAAAACACTCCACTTTAATGGCCATGAGACGAAAAAACGCTCAAATGAGTAAGACATTTGGCGGTGGATCTTTTGACGACTCCTATGTCCTACAGAAAGACAAAGATGGAAACATCCATGCTAAGTACGTTGGATCTAGGAATAGCGGTCTTAAGAAGAGCACCATTTGGGTGCCCAAAATTCTTGTGACTAACATGCAAGGACCCATGCAAAAATGGGTACCTAAATCAAAGAAATAAACTTGTTTTGTAGGACTACTCCTCCGTAGAAGAAGTTGGGTAATTGATAGTGGTTGCACTAATCACATGACCGAGAAGTGAGTATGTTCTCACAATTGACAAGTGAAGGATCACCTCACGAAAACATCATTTTCGGCGATGATGCCAAGGGAAAGGTAATGGGACTTGGTAAAGTAGCAATCTCAAATGACTTGTCCATTTCAAATGTGCTACTTGTCAGTCCTCAATTACAATTTGCTTTCTGTATCGCAATTATGTACATTAGGGTTTAATTGTCTATTTACCGATGTTGACGTGACTATCTTTAGAAGAGACGATTCCTCGATAGTCTTCAAGGGTCACATGAAAGGCAAACTTTATCTTGTGGATTTCTCCTCGGATAAATCTCGCCTTGAGACTTGCTTGATGGTTAAATCAAGCATGGGTTGGTTATGGCATCGCCGACTAGCTCATGTTGGTATGAGGAATTTGAGCAAACTTCTAAAAGGCGAACACGTTTTAGGACTAACGGGTGTCACTTTTGATAAGAATAGAATTTGTAGCGCATGTCAAGCCGGGAAGCAAGTTGGAGCCCATCATCCGCAAAGAACATAATGACTACTCAAGACCATTGGAACTCCTACATATGGATCTCTTCGGACCCGTTGCTTACATTAGCATCAGAGGTAATAAATATGGTATTGTCATTGTTGATGATTATTCTAGATATACTTGGGTATTTTTCTTGAGCGATAAAGGTGATACACAAAAAGAAAGTTCAAGAAGTTTGCAAAGCGTGCTCAAAACGAGTTCAAACTCAAGATCAAGAATATCCGGAGTGATATGGGACGGAGTTCAAGAACACGCAAGTTGAAGAATATCTTGATGAGGAGGGGATCAAACATGAGTTCTCATCACCCTACACCCCTCAACAAAACGGCGTGACGGAAAGGAAGAATCGGACCTTGATAGAAATGGCAAGAACGATGTTGGATGAATACAAGACATCGGATCGCTTTTGGGCGGAAGCCGTCAACACCGCTTGTCATGCTACCAACCGGTTATATCTCCACCGCATCTTGAAGAAAACTCCATATGAACTCCTCACCAAAGATAAGCCAAACATCTCTTACTTTCGAGTCTTTGGTAGCAAGTGTTTTATTCTCAACAAGAAAAATAGATTGTCAAAATTTGCACCTAAATGTGATGAAGGTTTTCTATTAGGATATGGATTGAATTCGCATACTTACCGAGTCTTCAACAAAACCACCGGTTGTGTTGAGGAGTCGTGTGATGTGCAATTTGATGAATCTAACGGCTCTCAAGTAGAGCAAATTGATCTAAATGATGTAGGTGACACCGATCCTTCACAAGCAATCAAGAATCTATCTCTTGGAGAGATCAAACCAATAGGAGATATGGAGACTCAAGAAACCCAAACTCAATCAATGCAAGTTGAGCCATCCAACTCCATTCAAGACTCAAGTGGATCATTGAGCAAGAAGAAGGAATTGGAACATCGCAAGCTCCGCTCATCCAAGGGTTCATCAATGTGTTCAACGGGATCACCCCGTTGACAACATTCTCGGTGATATGAACAAAGGGGTAACAACTCGCTCTCGTGTTGCTAATTTTTGTGAGTACTACTCTTTGTTTCTTGTGTTGAACCCGTTAAGGTCCGAGAAGTGCTCGATGATCTGGATTGGGTGAATGCAATGCATGAGGAGCTCAACAACTTCACCCACAACAAGGTTTGGTCCTTGTTGAAAGATCCAAGCAAAACGTCATAAGAACAAAATGGGTCTTCCGGAACAAGCAAGATGAGGATGGACAAGTTATCCGAACAAGCAAGGTTAGTGGCACAAGGATTCACCCAAGTCGAAGGTTTGGACTTTGGTGAGACCTATGCCCCCGTTGCCCGCTTAGAAGCCATACACATATTGCTTGCTTTTGCATCTCATCATGATTTCAAATTATATCAAATGGATGTTAAAAGCGCCTTCTTAAATGGACCCAATTAATGAACTTGTGTTTGTTGAACAACCACGGGTTTTGAAGATTCCAAATTCCCCAATCATGTCTATAAACTCCATAAGACACTTTATGAGTTAAAACAAGCCCCTAGAGCATGATATGAGTGCTTAGGGATTTTCTAGTCAAGAAAGGGTTTGAAGTTGGAAAAGTCGATACCACACTATTCACTAAGAAAGTCGATGATGATTTATTTGTATGCCAAATTTACGTTGATGATATTATATTTGGCTCTACTAACAAAACTTTTAGTGAAGAATTTGGTAAGATGATGGCTAGAAAATTCGAGATGTCAATGATGGGGGAGTTGCAATTCTTTCTCGGATTCCAAATCAAGCAACTCAAGGAGGGGACATTCATATGTCAAACCAAATACGATCAAAGACATGTTGAAAAATGTTTGACATGGAGAGCGCCAAACCCATCCGAATCCCCCATGCAAACAAATGGCCATCTCGACCTCAACATTGACGAAATTCGGTAGATCAAAAGGTATATCACTCCGTGATAGGTCTTTGCTTTACGTTTGTGCATCTAGGCCCGACATCATGCTTAGTGTATGTATGTGTGCAAGATTTCAAGCGACTCCTAAGGAGTGTCACTTAGTGGTGGTTAAAAGAATTTAAGATATCTTGTTCATTCCTCAAACTTAGGGCTTTGGTATCCTAAGGGTTCTAGCTTTGATCTTATTAGGTATTTGCGATTCGGATTATGCAGGTTGCAAAGTTGATAGAAAGAGTACCTCCGGAACATGTCAATTCTTGGTAGATCACTAGTTTCGTGGCCTCTAAGAAATAAAACTCCGTAGCCCTATCCACCGCCGAAGCCGAATATATCTCCGCCGGCAGTTGTTGCGCTCAATTGTTATGGATGAGGCAAACATTGAAAGATTATGGAATAAATATGGGAAAAGTGCCTCTGTTATGTGATAATGAAAGTGCAATAAAATTGCCAATAATCACGTCCAACATTCCCGAACCAAGCATATAGACATCCGTCATCATTTTCTTAGGGATCATGTTGCAAAGGAGATATAGAAATAAGTCATGTAAGGACCGAAAACAATTAGCGGATATCTTCACCAAACCCCTAGATGAGCATAGGTTTTGCGAGTTAAGGAATGAACTCATATCATTGATTCTAGAAACTTGGCTTGACTCTTGCATACTTATATATATATTACCATGCCTTGATGATTTGGTGCTTTAGATGTAAATACACATATATGGGGAGTGTCAAAATTGTTAATATATTGACACATCTCTATACATGTGAATAAATCAATGACTCTGTAATTATATCATGTTCATATTGATCAAATTATAAAAATTGAGTCTTCACTTATGAAAGTCCTATTCTCTAAATGAATAAGTGACTTTAGTGCCTACATTGACTCATACATGGTGGAAACACCAAAAAATTTCCTTTTAATTCATGTTCGATGTGTTTCTTATTTCAACACAAAACTAGCCTCTCATGGAATTTACTGTCTATTTTCTCTTGATTTTACTTAAATCACATCCAAATGTTGTTTCGTTCGATTTGATGTTGACCATTGGATGTGGTAAGAGTATGTAAGGTCACCCCTAGTGCTATCTCTCTGAAATCTCATCTAATCTCATTCAAATCTTATGCACAAATGTTTTTGAAACTCGTCGAAACTCTGTCTCTGAAAAGGTCAGACAGTCCGGACCTGGGCCGGAGTGTCCGGATTCGGTCACCCGGACCCTCCGAGAATATCCCGGAGTGTCCGGTCGGCCGGACTGTCCGGGCTAAATCCGGACAGTTCGGGTACGGTCCAGCAGGGATAAAACCTAGATCGGGGAGTTACCTTTTACTCCCCAACTCCCCAACCAACGACCCTTGAGCCGCCACCACCGTCCGGACTCTCTAGGGAGGGCTCCGACCGTCCGGAGCCTCCGGATCTTCTCCGAATTGAAGATCTTCTCCTCCTCTTCAACATCATCCACGAGTTCCTCAGTGTCTCTTCTCTGATTTGAAGCCATCTCCGGAAATCAACCCCACCGGAGTTGCCTTAGCCCATCCTCGCCGAGTTAGGGCAAGATGAGACCATCCTCGGGTAATGCCTTGTATTTGCCATCTTTTCCTCCTCTAAATCTCATGGAATCCCAAAGTTTCTTTTAGCCAATCAATGGATTTCATGCAAATAGGGCTAGGGTAGTTGTTTTCTCCACAAATTGGACATAGTATGGATGCCTTGGAGAGGATTTTTGACTGCTATCTACCCATTCCCTCCGAAGGCCAGATCTGTTTCTGAACAGCCCGGACAGTCCGGATTCATCCCGAGAGTGTCCGGCTGCCCGGACAGTCCGGCCTAAATCCGGAGGGTCCGGATAGGCAGCAGTTAGGCAATCCTTCAGAATAACATTCAGTTTTTCTCACATTTCTCGTAAACATTGTGCACTTGTCTCTGCTCTTACCTATCTACTTCACAGGGGCTAACAGCCAAAGCTCAAGTGAGGATCGTGACCTCTCCCGCCAAGAGATGAGGGACAAGAAAGTGGCAGCCTCTCAGGGAACCCGCAAGAATCCAGTCCGAAACATTCCCAAGAATATGGGCGGGGCAGGCTCCTCCTCACAGCCAAGAACAACAAAGAAGCCCGCAGCAAAAAAACCAGCAAGGAAGAGGGTGGACTACAGGAAGATGAAGAAGTGCACTTTTCAGGAACTGAGATGGGATCACAACCAATATGAGAGAATATCTGACACTCGTGATGCCCGTTTTCCACACTCAGGTTCAAGAGGGGATATACAAAGACTGTCATCGGGTCTCTCAAGACCAAAGTGTGTCCTCAAAAGGCTATTGACTTTGAGTATATCAAGGCACATGAGGATCACTTTGCATGGGATTTATGAGAGATGTGAAGCTCTCGGTCTTATGGGCATTATGTCAATTCAAAATGCATGGACCGAAGAAATGATCATGCAATTCTATGCAACTCTACACCTTGAGAACGATCAGAGGAGGACCACGATTTGGATGACTGAGGAAAGTAAGATGCAAGCAACTCTTCGTGACTTTGCTAGGATTCTTGACATTCCCATACTATGATATACACGATGGGAGTGTATGTTGGATTCATGATGAGGACCCTATGCGTCATTCAGACATGGATGGTATGTATGATCCTGACAGGGTCGGGGCTGTGATAGGAAATATCAGGGGAATGCTACCTTCTATGATCAATGAAAAAGCTCTTCCACCAAAGTCTCACTCCCAAGATTGGTGATGTCTTCTATGTTCGGGGTTATTCCATCAATCTTCTTGTGCACGCCAAAGGTGACAAGCCCATTGATGTGATGGACTTCCTCTGGAATGAGATAAGGCCTGCCATGGCTGATCATCGCTCCCTACCTATTGCGCCATACATACAGGCTCTCATCGATGCTGTCAGTGGAGGGGACTTTCTTCATGAAGTCTCACACCCTCTCTACAGACCAGTCATAGAGAAGGGCATTCCCTGGAGTCAGTTCTCGGGATTTGAGGAACAGGGCCACAGGGGGATCCCACATTTGAGCCTTCCTCCTCTAGGTCTCAGAGAGGCATCATGGCTGCTCTTAAATCCATCTTCTCCATTTGCAAGAGTAACGCTGTGAAGATTGAGAAGATCAACCGCCGTGCCAAGAAGAACACCATTCGCCTCAAGAAGCTTCAGAGGCTTGCTGGGAGTCAGGATGTGTCTCCTGATGGTTCTGAGTTTGTGCCTAGTGATCCGGAAAATTTTCCAGACCCTTTTGCTCAAGCCGAGTCTTCTTCGTCAATTCCAGGCGCCACCCTTGATAGTGATAATGCGGATGATGATGATGCCAGCGAAGATGGAGCCTCCTCCTTGATGGGTCGATAGCATCGCTTCTTTTTCTCTTTTTGGTGTCTTGATGCCAAAGGGGCATAATAAGGGTTTAAAAGCTGATGATGTACAGTATAGTATCCCGTATACGAGGAAGTATCCATATACGATTTCCTGGATTATTGGAACAAGAATACGTATCCGGTAAGGATCCGCAGGAGATAAGGTAACCCCCCTCCCCCGTAAGGAGGGAGGACACCCTTAAACTAGGGAGTCAATCCCGACGATTAAGGAAGCCAGAGTCCTACTCGGACATAAGTCCATGATCGGTACGATTCGGGGAGCCCCCTATAAAAGGATCTGCAATCTTATAGGGGAGGACAGGTCTTTCTAGTCTAAGGAGGTGAAGCCTGAAGCCAACCAGAAGCCTTAGCGATTTCCACGAGAAGACCCGCCACCTCGAAGGAGTCGAGCCTAGCGGGATTAGTCGACATAGCCTCCGATTAGGTCTAGGATAGCCACTGACATATACATCCCTTGTAAAGACACTCTTTGATCAATATATACGAACATGACGTAGGGTTATTATCCTGAGGGGGGCCTGAACCTGTATAAAAAGGGTGTTTCCTTGCCGTCAGATCTCTTGGCCTTGTGCCCTAGAGGTCTCTACCGCTAAGTATCACAGTTCCACGACTACCGTAAGATCGGCGGTTTACCAATCGTCGATAAAAGCTTACGAAGCCTCGTTCTTTCACATGATTTCTTGGAGTTGCTTTGTAAAACTTTTATGTGTTTGATGTCGTATGCTACTATGTGGGTCACTTCTATGTGTTTGATGTCGTATGCTACTATGTGGGTCTATCGTGAACTACTTATTTCCTCATATCTAGTCATGCATGTAACAGTTCGAATATGCTTAATGTGACGCTTCATGTGATGGCTTTTTAATCGTTATCATAAATGCCTTATGTAATTTCCTTGCAAAAGCTAATCACTCTCATGTTATTCAACCAGTATATGCACGTTTACACTTCCTTGAATATTTCTATGTGCATACAAAAAGGGGGAGCAAATCATATCCGAGCATTTAAAAACTTTATTCATATATATCCATCTATGTTGCTAATCGTATTGTCATCAACCACCAAAAAGGGGGAGATTGAAAGTGCATCTAGGCCCCTAAATGTGTTTTGGTGGTTAATGATAAACGATTAGAGGACTAATGATAGCTTGTAAGCATATAAACAGGTTGAGTCCTCAAAAGATGAAATAAAGAAGTATCGACGACCCCTCAAAAGAAAAAGAGAGAATAAGAAGGTGGTAAATCTCCTAGATGTAGATTTTATTATTTAAGTGACGAAAGTCACATTGAGTCTAGGAACACCGTGCTATTAAGAGGGGCTTGATGAACATGGTCGAGGAGAACCTTTGCCCAACAAAAGCCTTTGCCGCCAAAATCCTCTCGGAAAAACCCTAACCCTACCTTCCTGCCGAAATCCAGACCTCAGCCCAGACAATCCTACTGGGGGTCCGGCCAGTCCAGAAGAAATCCGAACCTCAGCTAGGACAGTCCGGCCGAGGGTTCAGATCAGTATTGGACTGCCCAGACCTCAGCCCGAACAGTCCGGCCGAGGGTCCGGATCAGTACTGGACTGCCCGGACCTCAGCCCGGACAGTCCCAACGCCCGGAGGGTCCGGACAAAATCCGGACAGTCCAGGCTTCTGTCACCTCAACCGATAGCCGTTGGATTTAAAAATCCGAAGGGTCCAGGCCAAATCCAGACAGTCTGGATTTTGCCAGATTTCCTTAAACGGCTAGTTTTTTAGGGAGCCTCTATATAAGCCCCCTTGCCCAAAGCAAGGGGAACTCTTTGCCCACTTCATTTCCTGCACTCTCTAAAGCATTTCTCCATTCCTCCAAGCACCAAGAGAGAGACTTTGAGAGGAAGAGAAAGAGTTGAGTGATTTGAGAATCAATCCAAGCGACGCGTTGAGTTCATCTCCAAGTGTTCATCAAGCTCATTTCTCTTGGAGATTAGGGTCTCCTAAACGGTTAGGAGTCCTTGAGAGCTCCCATCCTTGTGGTGAGCCTCAAGAAGTTTGTGAAGGTCGGGATTCGCCTCTGCGAGGAAAGAATTACCAAGAAGAAGTCAAGAAGACGTAAGAGCGTCCTCGAGGGATAAAGGCTTGAGAGGAAGTCGGCTCTTGATCACGTGTGATCGAGCTTCCCAACGGCGACGTAGGATTCCCCAAGGATCCGAACTTCGGCAACAAATCATTCTCTCATGCTCATTCAATTCCGCGCTTACTTTGCAAGTACCTTTATATTGCTCATATTTATCTTGCTTAGTATATTTGATTACTCGTATTAAATATAGTCATCTTTGCTAATCAATCAAGCTTAATTCCACAAAAGTGAAAGATTTGATTAACATTGTACTAAATTTGTTTAGTCGCCTATTCACCTCTCCCCTCTAGGCCGACATCTTGATCCTTTACATCCCAAATCCAGTCCGTGAGGGATTGATCCAAGGCCCTAGTTGCAGGCTTTCATGTTACAGATATGCACCAATTGCCAATTTCTAGCATATATAAACGATTGTCCATATTTTTTTAGATAAAGAAAGAATTTTATTACTTCCGGCCTCTGCATAACAAGATGCACACAGCCAATAAACCCACCACCTGGAGCGGTATCCATACACGCAGAAGAGAAACACATAGGAACACCACCTGGTTAGGATGATAGAAAAACTTCTTGTCAAAAATCACATCATTAAGACATAACCAAATGGCTGAACACATAGCGAGGGCTCCAGAAAAAAGGCGATCTCTGAACATAGGTTGAAAAGAATTACAGCAGGATCCCATCATATGAGCAATCGACCGAGATGCTGTATCTAATGCCATATCTAAAATGGTTTTGCTAATTTTCAGTCACCTAACTTGCACGTTATTTAGCTTAAAATTGTAGTCCAGAAAGTGTGCAATTTTAGTGAAAAGTTATTATAATTTTTAGTCTGTAATATTACGCGTCATTTTAACGTAAAGTTGCAGTCTTGGAAGTCCCTATAATCTTAATGAAAATATACAAAGAGGCCAGCCCAGTGCACGAAGATAGGGTGACCTCGTGATGGGGCACCGGCTGAGTTGCGATCCACCACTGCGTCACGTACCTCGCAGCCAAACGAGTCTGGCCAGGAGGCCACATGCACCCGCCACTTGCATAAATAGTGTAGGTGTCTGAAGACTCTGAACTAAGAGTCTGTTTGGTTGAGCTGTGGTTGTTGACAAAGCTGCTGTTGACTGGCTGTCTAGAAAAACTGTTGTGGCTGTGGAAAAGTGAATATATAGCTTTTGGTTGATCCAAACAATCTACAGCATTTTGAAAAATGAGCACTGAAACTTTAGCATATTGTAAAAAGCTGGCAGAAGACAGCTTTTCCAAACAGCTGAATTTGCACTGCAAAGCCCACAGCTACCGTTGGCAAAAACTGCTGAAAAGCTGACCGTTTGATTAGGCTGTAGCTTTTTCTAGTGAAAAGCTACTGAAAAGTCCAACCAACACCCCCTAAACTTGGAAGAATGCACGTACAGCACTTGTACTACTACATATTACGCACGTGAAATATAAGAAAACAATGAGATGATCGTGTGCACCTGGCTAGCTCGATTGTGTTGCGTATACCTCGAGTGTCTTCAGTTCCACCCGTACGATCACTCGCAAGGCAGAGACAGGTAGAGAGCTGAACCGTAGATCGGATCACTTTAGCCGGAGAAGAAACGTTAGCAGCTCCAGGTTCCTGTTTCGGCAGTCCAGTTCCTGAGAATGATTTCGTGAACAAACTGAGATAGCATGGAAACGGAAGAATATATCCGGGCTTTTGTAACCATGGGTGTTCCTACATCCGTTCGCTACTAACTGTTTGGGGTGTTTGTGTTGTACACAAAAAATTGAAGAAAAAAGAAGCATCACATACTGTACTACTTGAGATATATGTATCCTCGAGCTTTTATGGCCCATATGGTGCACTGTTAGGGTCTCTCACAGAGAGAGAGAGAGAGAGAGAGAGAGAGAGAGAGAGAGAGAGAGAGAATATTACTGCTCGGCTGCTCCTACTACTGAGTTTGATACATTCCTAACGCCACGTCCGAACTCTTGATAATTGTAGATAAACTCATTGACTGAAGAATCTCTTATCTTTCAGTCATGCACCCCAGTCAGTTCAGTATGTTTACGGGTCTGAAAGATCTTTACCTTTCGGTCATGCATCTCTGTTAATCAGTAAGTTTACAGGTCTAGAAAAATCAGTACCGTAACAAGCAAGCCAGACACAGGAATATCTGCGTGCACTCCACAAGAACAATCCCTAAAGCTATTAAAAACTGGAAGGACAAAAATAAAATAATCTATAGATATTTATGAAGAAAGATATCTGAATTACACACACCAGTTTGGTTCTCTCTTTGCACTAACTACCCACAGCACATTCTAGGGTTCAGCAGTAAAGCCGCCTGAAAGAAATGAGACATATCCAAACCTCTCATCTTTCAGCAACAAGAAAGCCGAATAAAACCATGGCAAAGGGGAGCGAAATCAGACCAAGATATCGACATAGATCGTGTGCCAATAATCAGCTGAAACGCATCATAAGAATCCCTCGAGCTGTCGAGCATCAGATGCCCCCAAATCTTGGCCTACCGGAAAAACTTGGATAAAAGTTTAATCCCAAGCTGCTTGCAGATCAGGGGCTGGTAGGTGTATGTTCGTGAAGCTGTTTTTATTCCATCTAGTGCTTCAGATCAGCCCAGAGGTGCCACCTGCTCTTATTGTCCCTGTTTGCCCAACGGACAGGATCGAGTAATATATTTTTAAAGTAGACGATCGAGTAAATTTCATAAACTACGCGTGTTTTGTACGACACTGTAAGAAAAAAAATTACAATAATACTCTCTTCGTTTTTAAATATATGTCGTTTTTGACTTTTCACAATATCCAATATAAGACTTTGAATACAATTTTCAACCATGATATGTTATAAAAATAATGAAACTGCATAGTATGTAAGAATTTACAACACAAATATAATGATATTATTTTTTAGAGTGTATCAATGTATTTTTGTACATATCATTGATCAAAATTGTAAAACATCGATTAGATCCATGATGAGATATATTTGAAAATAGAGGTAGTATGTTTTAACCAAACTACATTCTAGGCGACATTATGACAGCACTGTTTCACTGGCGAGAGAGACATGCCATGCATGATGCCATATATAATTGCCAATAATGGACATTAATCAAAAGTGTAACTTTATGGCGTTTAAAAAAAAATTGATGTGTAGTTTTTGTGGAGTTTGATTACAAGTGTAGTTCGCTGATATTTTTTGACAATAATTAAGCCCTATAATTCTCTGGAACCCTATCTTAAATACGTAGATTTGTGATGATTTGCACAAAGCATGTGTAGTTTAACGAAATTTACTCAGCGGAATCAGACAGCTGTCGAGGAAGAAGCCGGAAAAATGACATAAATAGCCCCCGACCGCGGTCAATAGCAAAATTAGCCCAACGATGAATGCAAAGCCAAAAATGACCCCGCGACGGGCTCGACAGGTGGCACGTGTACCGCGACGATCTGCTGTCGCGCTGGGCCGGTGCGAAAGGCCGCGAAAGCCAGCGTCGTGCACGTGGGCCGCGACACAGGCGGGAAATTTAAAAAAAGTTGGACCGTCGCTTCGGCCGAGCGCGACAGGCCCAAATTTAAATAAACTGAGAACTATACGGACATTCCCCGATTTTTAAAATGACTTATAAGTTCCAAAAAAATCTGAAAAAATTCATACCGGTTTATAATGGAATGAAGTATACACAGGTAAATTTTCGTAAAATAATATGACTATTTGTGACCTGTGTAAAAAAAAATCAAATAAAAAAACTACAGTGTACCGTCGCGTTGCACTGCCGCGACAGTTTGCTACAGTGCTGCTACAGTGTGCCTGTCGTGGTGCTGTAGCGCGACGGTACACTGTAGCTTTTAAAATTATTTTTTTGATTTGATTTTTTTTTACACAGGTCACAAATAGTCATATTATTTTACGAAATTTACCTGTGTATACTTCATTCCATTATAAACCGGTATGAATTTTTTTAGATTTTTTTGAAACTTATAAGTCATTTTAAAAAATCGAGGAATGTCTGTATAGTTCTCAGTTTTTTTAAATTTGGGCCTGTCACGTCCGACTGAAGCGATGGTCCAATTTTTTTTAAATTTCCCACCCGTGTCGCGGCCCGCGTGCGCGACGCTGGCTTTCGCGGCCTTTTGCACCGGCCCAGCACGACAGCAGATCGTCGCGCTCACCGAGCGCGACGATCGACACATGCCACCTGTCGAGCCTGTCGCGGGGTCATTTGTAGCTTTGCGTTCGTCGCCGGGCTAATTTTGCTATTGACCGTGATCGGGGGCTATTTATGCCATTTATCTAGAAGAAGCCCCTGTCTGAGTATCTTACAAATTTTTAACTTTTTTTTGCCCACACCACGTCCTATACATACATGTTACATTCCTCCCTCCCAGCTTAAAGCCATCAATCCACCATCACGGCATCACTTGGTAAGCACTGCAACCATCTTCCTTTCAACCATGGCGTACAGAGTGCTGGAGGTCACCCTCCTTTCTGCCAAGGACCTGAAGAACGTGAACCTCTTCAAGCGCATGGAGGTGTACGCCGTGGCGACTATCTCCGGCGACCCGATCACGCGCCAGTGCACCTCGCCGGACCCCCACGGCGGCCGCCACCCCACCTGGAACGCGACGCTCCGGTTCACCGTCCCGCCCACCGCCGAGGCGGCCACCGGCTGCCTCCACGTCCTCCTCCGTGCCGAGCGGTCGCTCGGCGACCGTGACGTCGGCGAGGTCATCATCCCCTTGGCCGAGATCCTCGCCGGCGCCGGCCACGGCGACCTTGGCCCCCGCCCGCCGCAGTTCGTGTCCTTCCAGGTTCGCAAGGTGCACCGCACCGAGACGCGCGGCACGCTCTACATGTCGTACCGTCTCGGCCCCGTCGTCGCGCCGTCTCCAGAAGCAGTCGGACATGTGGCCGTGCCTCCGTCTCCGAAACCATCCGGTCATACCGTGCCGTCGCCTCCTGCAAAACCAGCCGGGGATGTGGCCCGTGTCTCGGCCTCAAAAACCAACCGAGCATGTAGTTGCCTCGCCGCGGACGGTAAAGAATAACGGCAACCTGGACATTGGGACGAGGTTCGACGCCTGTCTGCAGGTCACCGGCGCGATCGGCGGGGTGCTGGTCGGCGACAAGAGAGGTGATGCCATTACGTTTTCACCGGAAGCTCCAATCGCCCTTGGCCGTAAAGAGTCTGGGTCTAAGACATACGGCAAAGATGTAGTGACTAGCTAGTTACATGCAGTAACAAAGACCCAGAGTTTACTTAGCTTATTAATACGAGCTGTGCAAATACTAGAGTAACCTGCGTCGGTTTGGGGCGACTCGGTTGTAGCTAGCCTATAAAGTAACATATGGAACCTGTATTAGTACTAATTAAGCCTGTAAGCTCTCAAGTTTCATACATGTGTATCAGTGAGTTTCATATATGTGTATCAGTGTACTTAGTGCTTCAAATACTACTACTCCACTGTTTTCCTTTTTTAAGCAAAGTATCTGCTTTAGTCCCGTTTAGAACACATAATAGGAAAAATATAGGAACAGAAAAAACATATAAATTGGAATGACATGCCTCATGAATACATAAAAGAGTCATTTGGAACACAAGATAGAAAACACAGGAATTTTAGAGGAAATGGGAGAGATAAGAGAGAGAGAGAGAGAGAGAGAGAGAGAGTTTACTTTAAACTTCGCAAAGAAATTTTTCTACGAGGTTAGGCTAAATGTTTGATTTTCTCCAAAATGTATAGGAAAGAGGAGATTTCTATAGGAGTTTTGTGACCATTCCTTGTTCCAAAGTGGCATGTAGGAAGAACTTTCATAGGATTGAGATTCTACAAAATTCCTCCACTTTTCCTTTGTTCCAAATAGAGCCTTACTGTACGGTTCCTAGCCTCGTCTTCTATTCCACCTCTCCAACCAAAGCCACCTTTCTCTTTTCCCCTCTCTACAGTGTTCAGAGGTGGCTCGGAGGCGTTCTCGAGGTGTGCCCTCCCGCCAGCGTACCCGCTGGTCCGTCCCAGATCCGAGGACCTTCTTGGCTCTCCGAGATGTGGCGGACGGCGGCTTCTCATCGGCGGGCGGGATGTTGGTCCCCTTAGATTAGGGCTAGGTCTCCTTTCGAAGGCGGCGAGACGGTGGCGTCGACTTCGTTTTGGATTTTGCCCTCTCCGTTTCTTCCCCGCTCCGGCGGTTCTTCTTCCGGCTCCGTCGGGAAACGAGTGGAGGTTGGTTGGTCTTTTGGTCTCCATGGTTGCTTTGCTAGCGCCGATCTGGAAGCTCCCCCCGCTGCCCATCTTCCTGCTGGATCTTCGCGGCCTGCCTTCCATCAAGGTGATGCGGGTGTTCTTCTTTGCCAACCTGAGGGTGCTGCCCCAGCCGATGTTCTTTCCATGGTTTTCAAGCTCCGCCTCCTGCGGCGGACTACCATTGCGGTCTTCATCTGGACTTTGATCCTTTCAAGTTTTATGCAAGGCGTGTTTTGCCTCCAGTTGGATCTTCGGCAGCAGCTCAGCGGCGCTTCTGTTGGCGTCCGGTGTAGCGTCCAAGGAGATGGCCCTAGGGGCTTTGTTGTTATTCCTTGTTTTATCAAGGTCTTATGTGTATGTTTTCCTTAACATATATCAGATATAAAATGCATTCAGGTGTTTTTTCAAAAAAATTTAGAGCCTTATTGTGTAAGGAAACCAGTACAAACTAGCTGAAAATTAGAAAAGAAAAACAAGTCCAAACCTAAGGCCTTCTCCTTGACGATAGCGAAGCTGCTTGTGTCCATGTCTTCAAACCGCCGGTGAACTAAATGAAGGAGGAGAGTAGCAAGATTGGTGATTCCAAATTTTGCGCAAGCTGACATATGACATTAAGTCCGTTAGAGACCACATTAAAAGCTCGCTGTGTAAGGCGGGCCAATAGGATGGAGATAGCGCATCGGTCAGGGCTATGCTCCGAACTTGGTAGGGTGAATATCCAGCACCACCAATCCAAATGGCGTACTCTTTTTTTTTGAAGACTACCCGAAGCGGGCATTCATATCTACATGGACCCTGAAAGAAACCAAAATTACAACATGGTCCTTCCTTTTTGCAATTAGGACCCCATGTGGTGCAACAGAAACGCAATTGAGTCCTAACGCACACAGCAACCTCGTCGGAGACGCTATGGCCACCGTCTCCGACGCTGGCCTTGCCATGACGGACAAGGGAACAAGGGCCTCTCTGTGGAGGTTGAAGATGGCTCTTCGGAAGCAATTCCTTTTTTGATTTCCAGCTTCCGTGGCCGAGGTCGATGCAGCGAGGAGAAGATGACGACGAACCACCAAGCCAGCTTCTTCTCCCCGCGGAACTCCAGATCGAAGTGGGCAAGACGCAGATCCGCCCCATCTATCCCTTCCATCTCCTTGACGGCAAGAGAGGAGAGGAACGAGACCCGCAACGGCCCGATCTAGCCTTCTGCCGAGCTTATTCCAAGAGCTCCCACCGAATCCGCCTCAGGCAACCGCCGTCCTCCATGGAAAGCAGCTGGGAGAGGGAGCAGGCAGCCTCTAGACGCCGTTCGAGAGCGCCAGAGTGAAGCTCCGCAACGGCATACTGCCAGACACCCCATAGGCAGACTCAAACCTAGACCTAAACCTAAACCTACTATATACAACAACAAGCCGGTCTCCTAATCCATCCCTGCTCCAACCGGCGAGGATGCCGGAGAAGAGAAGAAAAGGAGCCGGAACGCCTCTAGCGACTCTCAAGGAGAACGAGGGAGGAGAGAGAAAGAGAAGGGGAAAGTGAGCCTCGTTAGCTTCAAAATGGCGTACTCGGACTACTACTTTTCTTTGTTCTTGTTATGTCTGAGTGATTCCATTTATTTAGACCTAGTCCAGATAAATGTTTTGCTAACAGCGGAACCCAGGGCCAGTTGAGTTAGAGTTCCACTAAGGATAGTTCCAATGCTTCATCTCAGCTGTCTCTTAATCTATGCCACCTAGATAAAATATTTATATGGCGGATAATTATAGAGAAAAGAGGAAAGATATCTCTTAATCTAGAGATGACTCTTAGCGGTGTAATCGATACAAATTTATTCTTAAGTGATCTTATGTGGTTTATTTATTCTTAAGTGATCTTATGTGGTTTACACACATACTAGTATGTACTAGAGTTATGCTACAAATAAGTTACAAAGTTAAAATAGTAGTATTGATCATAAAATATAATAAATAAAAGTCTTTTAGAAATAGCATTAAGATACAAGTCATTGACAAGATTGTATCTAAATAGTTATTTAATTTAGTAAGATATAACTTAAGATATAATACATTGAGAGTACCCTAAGTGATATTAGAGTTGAGCTAGAAGTTTCAAACAATTGGTATCAGGTCTAGTTAAGTCAGAGCTTCAACAACTAATATCAAAGCTGAGTTAAATGTTAGTACTAAGTATGATGTAAGACGAGGCGGCCTATAATGTCGGCTACCGAGCCGGACTGACCAACGGCGAAGCGGCCGTGCCCGTGCCCTAGAATATTCTCATGTATTGCATGCAGGGTTGATCAATCAAGTTGATGACTAAGAAAACTTGGAAAAAGTTAGAATGGCCGTGTATCGTTCACCTTCTTCACCAATATTTTCTGAATTTCGGTGATTTCAATGGATACCGAAATATTTCATAAATTTTTGGTGACCCCTGAATTTGTTATAAGATCCAACCATAATTCAAAATTTTGTCAAAATTTGGTTTGATTTCAGTTAATTGAAAACGAAAATTTCCGAAACAGTCATGTCACCTCAGATATGACTGAAACCGAAAAGGTGAACTCTGCGCGTACCTAGCTAGCTCCGCTGTGCTGTATACCTATACCTCGAGCATCTTCAGTTCCGCGCGTCATCACGCGCGAGGCAGAGGCGGGCAGGCAGCTGAACCGTAGATTGAACCACTTTAACCCGAGAACAAAACGTCAGCTCCACTCGCAGATAACAATTAGCTTGGACACGGAAGAATCAGTTCGGTTTACTGTGCAGTACTTACGTATAACAGACAGATAGGCAAGACAGACACAGAAAATATCTACGTCCTCGCCATGTACCACTCCACTAGAACAATCTCTGAAGCTTTTTATCAGCTACAATAAAAAACAATCTCAACTCTCAAGAGATATTTCGATCTGCAGAAAAATATCTGAATAAAAAAAGACGCGCACCACTAATACTGCCCACAGCACGTTCAAAGGTTCAGCACCAAAACCGGCTGAAAGAAATCGTGTATATATATCCAGACTTCGCATCTTTCAGCTACAAGAAAGCCGAATAGAACCATAGAAAAAGGGGAAGCGAAGCCAGACCAAGATTTTGGCATCGATCGTGTGCAGATAATAAATTGGCTGAAACGTCCGATCAGAAGAGAAAAAGGCAAGCTTTATACCAGACAACGATTGCTCTCCACAAGAACAACCCCTCGCTGAAGTTGTCGAGCACCAGATGCCCCAAAATCTTAGCCGCAAGCTGCTTCCCATCGGGGAGTGATAATTATGCATATTTGCAGGTGTGGATCAACATTGTTCTACGAGATGGTCAATTTCATTTTCACCTTATTATAGCCTTTGTACGTATGGGTACGTGTGCACTCCTCTGCCGAAGTCTAATGACTCCCAATTTCCCAAACAAACATGGTGATATGTATGGTGATTCTAGCCATTTCGTTCTGTATGTTTGTCAAACTGATTTTCTTTTTAGATAATGTTTCTGTGAATGTCCTTTTTTTTAAAGGATGTTTCTGTGAATGTCACAAAGTTTCTCATTAGTCGATCACAATCGCACATGTGGAACAATGAGCACTAAGATCTGGGCCCTATACGATGTAGTCGTATGTCAGTTACCTATAACTTCATCGCTCCACCAAGACGTGGCGGTTTTCTCAAAGAAGCTGACGATTCTCTGTCGGATTGCCCAGATCAGTCCAGAAATGCCACTTGATCTGATTCCAGTTGCCAAACACTACAACAGTAGGCAGAATCGTATAGCTCCCGAGACCTTCTATGGAACCCGGAAGCTTCCATCTCAATTTTTACACAAGTTCTCTTCCCAGAGACGAATCTCACTGTCATTGAAGGTGGGCACACACCACCTCTATATACATACACTCCATGTTGCATACCTCCCTCTCAGCTTGAAGCCATCATACCACCTGGTAATTAAGCACTGCAATAACCATCTTGCTTAGAACTTAAGAGTGAGCTAACCATGGCGTACAGAGTGCTGGAGGTCACCCTGCTGTCTGCCAAGGACCTGAAGAAGGTGAACCTGCTCACGCGCATGGAGGTGTACGCCGTGGCGACCATCTCCAGCGATCCGATCACGCGCCAGTGCACCCCGCCGGACCCCTACGGCGGGCGCCACCCCTCCTGGAACGCCACGCTCCGCTTCTCCGTCCCCCCCACCGCCGCGGCAGCCAGCGGCTGCCTCCACATCCTCCTCCGCACCGAGCGCTCCCTCGGGGACCGCGACGTCGGCGAGGTCATCGTTCCGCTGGCCGAGGTCCTCGCCGGCGCATGCCCCCGCGACCTCGGCCCCCGCCCGCCGCAGTTCGCGTGCTACCAGGTCCGCAAGGTGCACCGCACCGAGACGCGTGGCGTGCTCCACCTGTCGTACCGTCTGGGCCCCGTCGTCGCGCCGCAGGTGACGCAGGCGATCAGAGCCGACGAGCCCGTCGTCGCGTACCCTGTGGCCCGCCCGTTCCATCCTCAGCCTTACACTTATCTGCCCCCGGCGCTGCTGCCGCCGCCGCCGCCGTCTCCACAAGCTTCTGGGCATGTCTCCATGCCGTCCCTGTCTCCACAAGCTTCTGGCCATATGGCCATGCCGCCACCGTCTCCACATGCTTCTGGGCATATGGCCATGCCGCCGCCGCCTCCAAAAGCTTATGGGCATTTGTCGATGCCGCCACCGCCGCCTTTACAAGCTTCTGGGCAGATGGCCACGCCACCGCCGCCGCCTCCTAAAGCTTCCAGCCATGTAGCCATGCCGCCGCCGACGCCTCCGAAAGCTTCCGGACATACGTCCATGCCGCCGCCGGCTTCACCAGGTGCGGGGTATGTGGCCGTGCCCCAACCTCCAAAGACAGCAGGGTATGCAGCTTCATCGCCGTGGACGGCAAAGAATGACGGCAACATGGACTTCGGTATGGGGCTCAGCGCCGGGCTGGTCGGCGGCGCGATCGGCGGGATGATGGCCGGCGACATGATGTCTGACGCCGCGGCCTACAACGCGGGGTACAGGGCCGGGCTGGCCTCGGACTGGGGAGGGGCCGTGTACTAGAATGTTCTCACGTGTTGCATGCAGGGCTGATCAGTGAAGCTGAATAAAGTTGATTTAATTTACTTGCTTTGTGTTCTTTGTTATACGCCACTAGTTAGTAACTTGCCGTGAGATGTAGTCAGGCATCAGTGTAAGTGAATATGTGAAACTATCTGATCGACACAATTCTAATCGAATGGCACATAAAGGTGGTCGTTGAAGAGAACATGTACAGATCGACGTGCCAAACCTAGGGTAGCAAGAGAAATCTCCCCCGCTTCACGCCGCAGCTCGCCGAAGCACTGCCGCAGTGCCGCGCGTCTCCTCTACTTCCATCCCGTTCCTCCCTGAGGCCTCGCCGCCGCCGCGTGCATCGACCGAGGAGATGCAGCTCTGCAAGCGTTCTGCACTGACTGATTAAGCTCGTGACTCCACAAGTGAATGTGCTGAACCGCTGTCTAACAGTCCAACTAAATGAAGTTATCATAATTCAATTCACGCAGCCTACAAAATCAGGATGAGGTTCTGGCATACCATGACGCGTGTGCACGCCTATGTGAAGCACGGGGATACATGGTTGTCCCCGCCGTGCCGCGCTCTGCCTTCACGGTTCCATGTGTTTACTGGTGCATTCCAATAGTTATTAAGATCCAGTTTGCGGTTGATGAACTATATTGTACTTAACTTATTTTATAATTTACTATAATAAAAATAGCTACGAAAATAGAAAAAATCTAGTCTACTATATACTAAAAGCAGAATACAATAGAAAAAATAGAGATATTAGAAATTCCCACAAAAAAGCAAAACATACGACCGTAAATCTGGTGAACCCTTTTATTATTAGCAGACCATAACCAATAGATCTTCATAACTACACCTAAACAGATCACAACCGATAGATCTTTATAACTGTACCTAAACAGATCACAGCCGATAGATCTTCATAACTGCATCTAAACAGATCATAGCCAATAGATCTTCATAACTGTATCTAAACAAATCACAGCCGGTAGATATTTATAACTGTACCTAAATAGATAACAACCAATAGATCATTATAATTGTACCTAAACAGATCATATCTGATAGATCATCATAACTATATTTAAATAGGCAATTCAGTACAACGACTAGGAGACCGGCTCGTGATCTGAACTTTTATTTCCCATACTGATCTAATATCACGCGTACAGATAAAAAATAAAGATAGTTAAAAATATTTCTTGTGCAAAAAAATTTAAAACGTTTCCCGCGCAGTTAGGACATCGTACTAGTTAAATGAACACGAAAACAGACAAAAGTTAGTCGGACAAACGGGAGCTTGACTACTGTCATAGTGACCTCAGGTTTGAATGTACCATAGAAACAAAAGATGAGTTTTTTTAAAATAATTTCATATCTCAAAATGAAAGAATTTCATAAATGAGGGTCAATCGGCAGCCAAGTTGCTGAAAAGAAAACTATCAGCAAGCGAGCTGACAACGAAAGCCATATCGGAAATTGGGCTGCCGACACGGGCCCAATCGGCAGGCCGACATCTAACTGGCCCCGAGGTTTCTGGCACCAGGACCAGTTGGCCAACGGTTGTCTGACTAGCCTCAATCAATTCTGACACGAGGATCAGTCAGTCAACGGTTTGCCGCCTAATCTCAGGACAATCTATTTAGTGGCCTTCTGCCCCCTCGCCTCCCACAAGCATAATAGAGACATGCGAGCACATGCCTCGCACCTCGCCTGCCTGGCCATGTCGTGGGACAGGCAGCTCATCGCCACGGCTAGCGTCAAGGGCACCGTCGTGTGCGTGTTTCGCGCCGCCGACGGCGCGCCGCTCAGATAGGTGGGTGCCGGCGTTTGGATCTCTGGCAAGCACATGAATGCAGTTAGAATCGCGCAGTTCAGAGATTGCACACGATGAAACTGAAATTAAGTTCTCGTTTTGTACGTATTGCCTCTTACTAGGATATATCAACTAAACGAGTAACTACTGTCTACCACATTATTGTGTTCATGTTCATATTTATGTTTGTGTTCTTGACTTCCTGTAGCTAAGGAGAGGCATTGACAGGGCAGACATCCACTGCATCGTCTTCTCACCAGATTCCAAATGGTTGGCCGTCTCCAGCGACAAGGCAACAGTGCACGTCTTCAGCGTCAATGTGGACCTAACAAGCTCGACATCAGAGGATGGCGACAGCCCTGAAGGTATCTAGGCAGCGCCAGTGGCGCCATCTCCAGCGCCAGCAAAAGTCAACCACGGTTAATCACCGGTATCATTCTTCAAAGGTAATACTGCATTTACTCGTCGTTATGTGTTAAAATCTCAGAACATATGCAGCTGCTAGAACTGAATAAAAGAAAGTTTAGATTGCATCTTCAAGTTTAGTATGCAATGTACGTTGTTTTTTGCACCTTTTTATGTGTCATGAACTAAATGTTATAGCTTTTGTCTGACTCATCGATATGCATATCCATCTTCTGTAGGTAATTTGCCGGGCTACTTCAGTTCACAGTGGTCATTTGCTCAGTTCCTCCTTCGTGAAGGCTCGAAGTACTCCGTCGCGTTTGGCCAGGACCCGAACACCGTTCTCATCATCTGTATGGACGGAAGCTGCGTGAAATGCTCGAAACTGTTCTTGATTTCTGAAAGCTATTTGTCGAGAACTGGAGCGTCGTTTGACATTTGTGGGTTGTTTGTTTGTGCAGCTTCCACCGGTGCCCTTTCGACCCTGTGAAAGGAGGCGAGATGATGCTACTGCAGTACAAGAACTTCATGGATATTCAGTGATGATGGCAGCAAGAAAGGAGGCGAGAGTTTCGACCGTGGGGATGGCCTGCTATGTGTGCCATCAACCGTCGGATTCTTTCGATCCAACGATCAGTAATCAAAAGGCCGAAAGTCTCGATAAAACGCGAGGAATTTGAGGATATGCCCCATTTTTGGGTGCTACTAGAGCATATGCCCCATTTTTCTTTGCACCAGACAATCTGCCCCGTTTTTCCCAGCACTTTGAGCATATGCCCGTTTCTCAGATTTCGTGGTGACTAGGACAGAGAAGAGCGTGATTTGGCATGTCACTTGATGACTGGGATCTAGACTTCCCCATTTTGCCCTCTCATTCACGGGCTCTCATACCACTCCGTCCTCACACAACAGCCATTCCAGCCCCTATCTCATATCAAAGCAGAGGCAGCCCGGCAGCACGATTGCAGCACCCTAGCGGAGACTGGGAGACCAAGGCGCTCACCGGTGGCGACCGACAACCCGGTACCGATGGTGATTTGCCGACCCCCAAGGACACGGGCCCGGCGACGATTCGACGACCCCATCTTCTCTCTGTCCCGGCAAAGCGCACGACACGTTTGGCGAGTACACCGGCTCGGCAACGACCACGTAGCCTCGATAAGGCTTCTCCCATATGGAATCAGCTATTCCCGTCTGGAATCAAGGGTTTGCCTCCACATTTGTATGAATTGACTGAGCAGTGCAGTATGGGCGAAAACCCTAGTTCTTGTGCTGTACTTCTTGATTGTTCAAACACAGGTGGCATGGAACCCAATCCTTGTTCTTCAGATGTTGAAAGGAACCCAATCCCATGTCAATTTGCCAATTCGGTCTCCTCCAGTCCGATTGAACCGTAGTGTAATTTTGAACACTATGCAGGGAGCACGGAGTGATGTCGATGGGGAGCTCATCGTGCAACTCGAGCATGAAGCGGACCATGGGGCTCCCTCTAATCGACTGCCCTAGTTGCGGACGGGAGCAATTGCGTCTCCTATAGTCGTCTACGACGGACAATCTGGGCAAGTTTTTTGTCAAGTGCCTGATGAATGAGAAGGGAAAGAAGGTGAGCTAGATGACCTCTTTCTTGTAAATTTGTGCACATGCTTTAGTGGTCATTGTATTTATGCTTTGGTTCTCGATGTGATTGAATTGCCCGAAATCTGAAATTTTGACAGATAATGAAGGATTGCACATTTTTTATGTGGTTGGAGCAGTACAGGCAATTAATTGGAGAGCTAGGCATGCTAAATGGAGATGAGCAAGTGGCTGCAAGTATCAAATCAGATGCAATTTGCCAAAGCATCGAGGCTATGCGGGTTGAATTATCTGAGATGAATGCAAGAATTAACAAGCTGGGCAGGACGGTGGACCTACAGTTCTTAGTGTATTTTTTGTTGTATTTGTTGTTGTGTTGGTCCTCCTAGTTTTACTCGTGAAATAGTAGTAGATGGAACAATTCATGATGGATCTTCATTTATGGATGTATGCCCTGTTATATACCTTTGGATGGAATTATGATGGAACATAATGTAAACTGGTCTCGCTCGAGAATGAATGACCTGCTTTGGCTTGATCTTTATTTCTGGTTGAATGCTTGCTGGAGTGGAATGGAATGATTGCTGGAATGGAATGATTGCTGGAATGGAATGGTTGCTGGAACAGAATGTTCTGACTTGCTTTATCCAGTTTTTTTCTATGCTTCGTGAGCATATTTTTGAATGGTTTATGGAATGCTTGCTGGAATGGAGACTTTGCTTCTTGAGCATATATTCAGTTCAGTTATGATGTATTTTCTGGAATGATTTTCTGATGTATTCAGTTCAGATTTTCTGATGTATTCTGATAACGCTATATGTTGGATACATATATAGAGAGATTTGACAGCATGAGACCACATCCCACGAAAATAGCATAAGATTACATAGTTGGCTTTCACATGTACCAAAGTAGCATGAGTAGCATAAGATTACATGGCATGAGTCCACATCTCACCAAAATAGCATGAGTACCACAATATTACATGGCTTGAGTCCACATCTCACAAAATAGCATGGGAGTTCACATTTGAGAAAATAACATCAACTTCCTCAGACCCTGGTTTTCTTCTTTGGTGTTAATTTCTTCACATGCTTTGGTTTGGAAGTCTCAGGCATGTTAGCTGCTTTGGCTAGAGAAGCAGCATGAGTTGTTCCAGATGGTTGTGAAGTGTCTTCGGCAATTGCTAAAACTAGTCTCCTACAATTCACGCAATGGTTAGAAGTAATATGACATAAATGGCTAAAGCAATGAGAAGTTGGCTTAAAAGGGGCACCTTCTTGTAACTGGCCTAGGGCTGTCCTGGAGGATAGCAGGTACTAAGATAGATTGTTTGCTAGGTGTCCCCATTGCAGCATTGTGCAAAGTAGCCACAACGGGAAGAGCTTGATCTTCACCTCTATGAACAGGTCTACTCTTCCTCTTCCTGATGACAAGAAGCATAATGTTTGTAAGTTAATTGGCATAGACCGTAATATCAACTAATGAAAATGATACCGGAGTTACCTTTTCTTAGTACCATTGCGAGGACAAGCAGCTCTCCTATGCCCCAACTCTCCACATTGTTTGCATCTGTGTTTGCTACCCGAGCCGGATGGTTTACTCCCATTGCTCTGCTTGAGGAAAAACCTTTTTGACTGCATTCTCTAAACCTTTGCAAGCATCAGTACATATTGCAAGGGTATCTATTGGACCTAGTGCCCTATTCAACTGTGTCATAAAGCAAGTCCAATTTGCATCAGTTTCAGAATCAATGAATGCAAATGCTACAGGAAACATCCAATTATATCCATCTTGTGCTGTACATGTCGCTAAGTGCCCATTCCACTTTCCATTCAATGCAGTTGAGTCTACGCTAACATAAGGTCTACAACCAGCTAAGAAACCCTCAATGCAGGGCTTAAGTGCCATAAAGAATCTGAAAAAATACACTTTACCTTCAACTGTCTTCACATCTATCTCCACAATGCTCCCTGGGGACCTCTTCTCAATCTCTGCCTTAAAGTTCCATAGGTATTGAAAGCTCTAGCCCCAAATACCATACAGCTTATCGAGTGCTCTATCTTTGCCCTTCCAAACAATATCATACCCAATAGTGCAATTGTAATTGTCTTGTAGCTTCTTTTGCAGTTTCTTGGCCCCAATAGAAGGATCCTGCTGGAGAATGCTAACTGACCTATCCGCCACCAGGCTTGGGATGCCATGCTTGTCTTGACTCTGCTTGTTGATGAACACTCATGAGTAGGTACTAACTTGTTAACTTGCGTAAATAATTTCATCCATTAGTAATCGATTATACCATATAGTAATTTAACACCATTAAATAGCTAAGATAGTACCCTGATTGATTTCTTATCGGCCCTCAACCTGGCTGTTATCTTCCATGGACATCCTGGTGCTTTACAATGCCCTATGTACCGTGTGGTGTCAGTTTTGGAAACTTTTATATCAAATTCTTTGTTAATAGCAAACTGTGTAATGGCCTTCCTAAAATCTGTCATTGATGGGAACAAAGATCTTTTCACTATTTCAGGATCATCTTTGTCGTATATGAACTGTTCCTCATCATGATTCTCATCGTCAACAGGAATAGCTGCCTCAGCAAGCAGCCCCTCATCGATTGTACCCACACAATCATCAATAACAAGAGAAGATGGTGCAGGTTGTTGTTGCACATCTTCACTCTCTATACCAAGCACCAAGCACATGTTCTCTTCTGTTATAGGAACGTCTATGTCATCATCATTCATGGGAGCTATCTCTACTTGTGACCAATCAACACCCCCTTGAAAGGATCGTAGGTGCCGACTAGAGGGGGGTTGAATAGAAGGCTAACCAATTTTAAACAATTACTCCAATTTATCAAGTTTAAGGCTTAACAGGTGGAAGGGTTTAGCTAGCTGTGTGACAGGTCAACTATTCAGGCAGTATTTGATATGTAAATTAACACACAGCTGTCACACAGGTGGCTAACACAGGTAATCCAAAAGCTCTAAACAGATGTATGACAGATAGCTGTGTAACAGGTAACTGGCAAAGATATGAGATAAGCAATAAAGCAACTGTGACACAGCTAGATTAACGCATGCAATGAGAAAGGATTATAGCTAGGTTATGTATATCTGTGAATCACACAAGCATGTAAATCAGATGAGCAAGTAAGTACATAATGAGAAATACTTAGAGAGACAAGGGATTTTTCACCGAAGTTCTCACTCTTTTCAGAGAAGTACGTCTCCGTTGGAGAGGCTACTCCGAAGAGATGGCCAGCACTGAATCGTGCTTGTTCTCTGAGTACCTGAGTTTTCAGGTCTCTTTCTTTTGCTTGTGGAAGTCTTTTCGCCTTGCAGCAGGTAGACTTTAGATCACCTTTACAGACTACTGTACTATCCCACACAAGTTTGGGTGGTCACAGCAACTCCTACACCTGTCTAGGAGTAGACACTCCAAGAAAGAATCTGCAACAACAACTCTTAGAAGAACCAGTGCTCTCTGCTCAAAGCTCTAACTCTCTCTTGAACTAAGACTTAGGAATGTTTGCTTCTGTTCAGGAGAAAAGATGCTTGCAACGGTCGAAAAGGATTGCAGAGGTTTGGCAAAGGTTGAGGTCTAAGACCTCCCCTGATCCCCTATATATAGGGTCCACAGGCACCTGACCATTACACTCATGCCACGTAGGATTAAGTGGGTTACCGGTGACAGGCACCGGTGACACAGCTAATCACAACGCACAACAGTAACCGGTTCAGGCAGATCGACACCTGTGTCACCGGAGGCTGACACAGGTGAAACCCTAACTGACGTAGCCTCACTACTCGGCCCGGTCTTGGCACATTACATGCCCTCAGCGCACACACTAACTTTGATGCCTACTCAGGAGAGAACCTCCAACAGTCTTCTAACTCGGCAGACAGACTATTGCAGTGCAGTTCTCTTAGCATTTACAAGCTCTCCCCTGGCACAGAGATGTACCTGAGTCATAGAGCGGTTGTTCACCTGTGACACAGCTGTGCCACACAGGTAACTTTGGCTTTAGGATTTTAGGAAGCTAGCACCACAGTGTGCTAGCACAACCCAGTTTCACACTTGTGCAAAACTGTTGTTACAGGGCCACTGACCTCAAAGCATCAGTGTCACTGTCCAACACTCTGAGCATTGAGCAAAAGAACCTCTAAAACTCATTGCTACTTCATCCCTCTTGATAGTACATGTGTTTCCTAAAGACTCAAGAAAACTAGCAAACCTAGGCATCAGCTTCCACCAACTGTAGTCACGGCCCTTGACGCATCAAGTCACCATCACCTTGCTTACAACCCTTGCATAGCACCGGCTTCTTCACAGTTGTGGCACAGCTGCCTAGCGCAGCTATCTCCTTGTCTTGGAAACCACCTTTGTATTTTTGGGTGGTCATCCTTTCCTGGATAAATCCTCTTCATGGAACTCACTCATCATGCTTACACTCATTGTAAACATTAGATTCCAGTTTAGGTTGCCATTAATCATCAAAACCATTTAGGGGCCTAGATGCTCTTTCACCCCTACCTCCACAGTTGACACATATCTATCGTTGCTCACAAATACATCACATTCCACATATCCTATAGCTGATACATTTGAGGCATTGGATTGGACTATATCTAATGTTGACAAGTTAACACTGTCCACTGAAATGCATGACTGACTAGCTTCTCTAGTCTGGACATGTGAAGCAACGGATTTGTTGCAAGACTGAATAGCACAACTGGACTATACTTGTGACAAAGCAGACTTCTTGCATGCATCAACCACGTTAGCTAACAGAAATACATCTTTCGATTGCCAGCAAGCATGGAAAGGTATCAACAACTCCATACAGTGATGGATCCTCTCAACATCACCGGTGTTGCTATCCCTCCACAGCAAATGCACCTCCTAGCCTGAACCCCAACAAATCTTCTGCCCCAACATTTCTATCAACTTATCATCAGTCAAACCCATCAAGTTAACCTCCCACTGAATATCCTGCCGATTAACATCTATTTGCCGGCCATCGTCGAGCTTTGCTGTAAATGCAAGAACTCTAATAGTAACTGTGAAAATACTCTCCTTCGGTGGCCTCCAAGGCCTACTCATCAATGGGAACAAATTCAAATTTGTAGTTAAGCCCAGCTAATTACGAATAGATTCCAACCGGTTACATCACATTGACAACGAGTTTGAGATGTGCTCACTCATCGGGGTCAGCAGCGGCAGTGCTGCCACCTTCCATCACCGAGCTCCCGTCCATCAGTTCTTCACATGGAGAAGGCCTAGGGTTTCCACACATGGTGTGGACGGGACAATGGGACTCAATCAAATCAACCAATCGGATTCAGAGAAGAGCGGAGGATGCTTACCTAGCCCGTTCAGTCGCTCCCAAGCCCCATATGCCGCCGTCCCTGCCTCCATGTCCGCTGGTGCCTCTAGGCAGGGGACACCAACCAGATTTTGTGAGGGAAAGGGGCCTCCCTCCGGACAGCCGCGCGTGGGAGATGAAACGGTGATGGCGCAGGGCTCCGTCTTGGTGCTCGCTAATTAAATCCCGGCCAACTGTGCTCTCCCGCCGGTAGCAGCCGCCACGGACACAGAGGATGGAGGAGATAGGATGAGGGGCTGGAATAGCTGCTGTGTGAGGAAGGAGTGGTATGACAGTCCGTGAGTGAGAGGACAAAACGGGAAAGTCTAGATCCCAGTCATCAAGTGACATGCCAAATCATGCTCTTCTCTGTCCTAGTCACCACGAAATCTAAGAAACGTGGCATATGCTCAGAGTGCTGGGAAAAACGGGGCAGATTGTAACGGGACATATGCTCCAGTAGCACCAAATTGGGGAAAAAGGCAAATCTAGCCCCCCCGCGAGTTGCAATGGCAGTTTTGGCCCCCCGCCGGGCGCAACGGCAAAAGTGTCGGCAAAAGTGTCCCCGCGAAGCAATGGGCAACTGACGCGTGGCAAAATCGCACCCCGGATCCGCGACGGCGAAAAAATCGCGCCCTCAGCCCGCGACGGCAGCCTCTCAGCCCGCGACGGAGTGGGTCGCGGCCTGCATGGGCGAAGTACCGAACGCCACGGTGTCTGGCGTTTGCTCGGTGAACCAAACGCCACGGGCTCTGGCGTTCGCAGCCGGTGTCAGAAGCCGCTGCCACTTCGCGAGGACAGAGGCCGATCTCGAAGTCTTCGGTGGCCTAACGCCAGAGCCCGTGGCGTTTGGTTCACCGAGCACACGTCAGACACCGTGGCATTCGGCTCACCGGGCAAACGCCAGTCTCCGTGGTGTTCGGTTCACCGAGCAAACGCCAGTTATCGTGGCGTTTTGTTCACCGGGCAAACGCCATTGGCCGTGGCGTTGGCTCACCCAGTCACACGCCACGGTGCATGGCGTTAGCAGCCTCGCCCTCCAGGAGCGCGACAAGCGGGCCGTCGCGGCCAGGCGCGCGCTCGGCCTACCGTCGCGGCCCAGGGGCGCGATTTCGGCCTGTCGCGGGCCCGCCCCCGCGAATTTGCGCGTCGCGGTGACAAAAATCCATTTGCCCCCCGCCGGGGGCTAGATCCGCCATTGCCACTCGGCGGGGGGCTAATTTTGCCTTTTTCCCCCCACCAAATTGGGGGGCATATCCTCAAATTCCTCATAAAACGCAGAGAAGGCCACGCGACTAAAACCCTAGCATCCGTCCCCAACCTACACCGCCGCTCCGCACCTCACTAAGCCGCCGCCGCCGCCACCATGCGGCCGCTCGACGAGAAGGAGACCACGATGGTCTTCGAGAAGCTCTTCAAGTTCACCGGCCCCAACCTGAAGCACCTCCTGGAGCGGCCTTCCGTGGAGGGCCCCGACCCGCAGCCCGGCCGCTACTGCCTCCGCCTCCACAAGAACCGCGTCTACTACGCCTCCGAGTCCCTCGTCCGCCGCGCCACCGCCGTCGCCCGCACGCGCCTCGCCGGGGTCGGCACGCCTATCGGCAAGTTCACCCACGGCGGGGCCTTCCACCTCACCGTCCACGCGCTCGACCTCCTCGCCGCCCACGCGCGCCGCCGCGTCTGGCTCAAGCCCGACACCGAGCGCTCCTTCCTCTTCGGCAACTCCGTGCCCAAGTCCGCCCTCGCGCGCATCACCGAGAACACCAAGGCCGGCGACGGTGTCGTCGTCATGTCCATGGCCGACGTGCCGCTCGGGTTCGGCGTCGCCGCCAGGGGCGCGCAGGACTGCAGGAAGGCCGACACCAACGCCGTCGTGGTGCTGCACCAGTCCGACGCCGGCGAGTACCTCCGCAAGGAGGAGGAGCTCATGTGAGGTGAGGGCCGAGGCTTGATTGATTGGATCGTATGAGCGAATTTATAGACATAATGTTCAAGGCTTCAGGCATATGCATTTCGATGTACTGAATGATTAATTCGTTATGAGATGAGGTAATTGCCAGTTTTACTTTATGTCAATGCAAAATTTGGTTTTCTTCGGTGTTTTGCTGAATTGTGTGAAATGAATCGAGTAAAGTAGTTCCTGAGATTGGATTGTTCTATTGGGTGCTTCATCATTTGAATTACTCTGGGCGTATATGTCAATTAGCCTTAAGAACTGACCTATACAGAGATTACATGTCTAATTGAAGAAATATGTCACATCATTTATACCAATAGGATGGCATAAATGGCCACCTCTTGACTTATATTCACTGTCAAATCTAGGACAGGAAAGATTTGGTTTCCACTTATGTCATATACTCTTTAATCGAGCTATGTGAACATATTTCACAAGGTGATGTTTTCACTTGACACTAGTGAACATTTGGATGTAGCTAATGTTGTCACTGTTTTGATCTTTTCTGTTAGCTATTTGACAAGCGTTTGAAGTTAAAACCCTTCCAAACTATATCAAACCTGATTGATTTGGACATCCAGTTACCATGAATGGTTAAGAAGTAAAAAAATTAAGATTATTTGGCTTAAGATGACTGGTGTGCTGTTCTTGCAAAGGGGATTCCTTTTCATCAGGAGCTTAATATGCTTAGTTGCATGGACGCCTTGTAGTACAGGTACTGGTCTATGACTTTGGGTTGCAGGTTTACGTTTTGATCTTTTGATCCTCCATTTTCTTGTAATCATTGCATACGGTGGCTGTAACAGGCCGCCTTCCACCATGGAAGTCTGCTTGACACAGCTTGAACTAGCATCGGTACTGCCTTACTAGCCAAAGCAGAAAACAGTTTGTTGGTTTACTTTTCCATATAACCATTTATTGATTGTGCAGTAAACTATTCAGTGAGTCCATAACAAGTTGGCTTAATCATGCGGTGTGCTCCCTCTGTTTCAAAATAGAAGTTATTTTTAGCCTTGAACACAAAAATTAAGAGTGATGGTGAAATGGCAATATTGTCCTTCAATCATTTCTTTGTCCATCTCTTTTTTCTCTTAAATGCAATTACTCACCATATTGCAGCATGTAACATTAAAATGAAGGGCAAACTAGAAAGCCCATGGCTAAAAGTGCATTGGAAGTGCGAAGGATTGTATTTTGAGAAAAGTTTGAGAGGCTAAAAGGACTTTTATTTTCAAACGGGGGGGAGTATAAATCTGTTTCTCATTTCTTAATTATGGCACTTGTACGATACATTTGGTTTGAAACCATGTTATTCTGATCTTGCACCTTCCTGCTTGCAGGTCTGGCATGGTTGCAGTACTGAGATGTGTTTCCTGACTTTGCTCTATGGTTGTGATAACTGAAAGATGTGTTTCTTCTGTGCTTGCGATCAGTGTGCAGTTTTCCACCATTCTGTATTATGCAATTTTTACCTATTGCAAGGAAAAGTGAAAACAAAGAGCGGAGGTCTGATCTACGAACTGTCCTAATAGAATAGTTTTGTTCTCATGTAGTTCCGGGGGTCTATAAATTTTGTCGTGCTGTAACTTACTCCAGTGTGAACTTTCAGATTATGGTGAACGATACCTCGTCATGGATGTATGGTCCTTGGGTGTATGAATCGATTGTTTTGCACTGTCGAATTACATTACACGTTGCTGCTTTCATGTTGTTGATTGTCTCTTGCTGCCGTTGGGGAAGTTTATTATCACCAAGCTATGCTGCTAAATTTACACTTCAAGCCTCTGGAAGTGTTGTGCTTGTACGGCCTGGATCTAGGCTTGGCTTTTGAGTTTTGAGTAAGATTCTTATTCTCAAACATCTACCACCATATAAGGACGACTAGTTGATTGTTTTGACTGCAGCGGCGTGGCTCGCCGTCGGCATGGAGGTCCCAGCCTTCTGTTCTTTTCGTCCCATTGGATTCAATGCAACGTTGAGGGGCTTGATGCTCGGTGATAAAACATATACAATTAGATACGCTGATATGATTTGACTGGATATAAAAAGGTTTGGTTATAAATACAAGGAGACTAATTTTGTTCTCCAATACGGACGATCAGGCAAAAAGAAAAATTTAAAATTTAAAAGAAAGTATGGCGGGCTATTCTGCAGAGAACTAAAAGAAAAATGAAAAGAAACTTTCTCAGCCAAAGAACAAAATAAAATTAGAGCTGCGCATCCAGGGAATCGAACCCTGGTCAGTACCGTGGGAGGGTACTATGATACCACTACACCAGATGCGCCTCTTGTAAGTTGAATCACTACTTAACTTATTTATTCATGTTTGCCCCAAAGTTACTACTAAGTTTTAAATAGTTCAGTAACACCCGGCTGAACAACGAGTTTACAAAAAAAATAAAATTAAAGCTCAAACTAGATAAATGAAGAACCGCCCAAGCCTCCTCAAGTAGCACACGACCTATGACTTAAGAACCTGCTAAAGAAGCTCCATTCATGCATGACAAAGAACTCCCTTAGTACACCTGAGAGACTGGCACGCCGAAACTAGGAGATTTCGCTCTTTCAGATGCTATAATGTAAACCAACATCATAACTAGTATGTACACCTATAAATAACATGTAGTGTACTATAGAACTTTTATTTGTCAAAGATAATATCACTTCTACAGATCTAAATAAATCAACACAATGTAGATACCCCGACTAGAATTTGGGCATGTAACCTTTTGTCTAACCTACTAAGCTAAGGACCGAACAGGTCAGCAAAACTAGTAGGTGGGCGAAGCCCAGACCCTGCCTATGTGACTTGCTATGCAAAACGTGCGACTAGGCAGTGAAAAAAGGTGTTGAATTGTTTCATCTTGATTACAAAAGCAACATTTTGGGCTGCCTGCCAGTTCCTTCTAAGGAGATTATCTTTTGTGATAATTACTCCCCTACGTGGATACCACATATATAATTTTATCTTAAGAGAAGCTTTTAATTTTCAGATCTGCCTGTTCGTAATTGGTACATCCTGATGCATGGGACTTGCGTACAAGGATTTGACAGAAAATTCACTACTTTGACGGGGACTCCATTTAAATCTGTCCCTATCAATGGTCAGTTGTTCCTAGGCGACACATGTTACAAGATCATATAAATCGAGCAAATTTTTGCCCAACAATGCTCCGCCTAAATGAAACACTTGGTTGTTCTGTGCTCATGACAATCATAATTTTTTCGAACTATATTAAATAGACACGGATACTATGTAGACAGTGGGGAATCATCTAACCAAATGTCTTCTCAAAACCGAATTTGAGACCCGTCTTGAAGCCGAACCGAGCAACAAGGGAATAAGGTGGCGCCCGCCCAGAAATATGAATCTCCCAATTTGCCTGCAACTTGTGCCAAAGTCTTATCATTAAGGTACTTTTTACGAAGCAATGATTGCCAGACATCCTCCTCGTTAAGTAGCTTGAAAAGGCAATTATATAGTAGGTTAACATTTTTGATATTAAGATCTTGGATGCCCAAACCTCCTTGATCCCATGATCTGCAAATTATGTCCCATTTAAGACTGTCACTTATTCAAATCTATATTCAAAGTGACAGAATATGGATTTGCAGACATGAGGATATAGATTTATGAATATCCGTTGCAAATTATGAATATAGATTTGCAGACATAAGGATCATAAACCTCGTCTATATTCATTTTTATGTCTGTCACTTTGTCAGTAAAATATGGATTTTAATAATACCTCAAGCAGTCGTAAGAAACGAAGTGGGAGAGGTGATCAGATTTAATAAAACATTGTTTAAGTACCAGTCCGATATGGACATAAACTACCCATGTTAACTCTTGCCATGTAAAATTTTGGATGATGCGGATATAGAGAATGAACAGATCGCGAGAGGAAAAAACACAAACTGTACGCTATACCTTTATATACAATAATCTACTGCTGTATGTATACTGTATGTAATCCACACCTGCAAAATGTGAGGTAAACATCTTACAGACATATCACTATATTGGTTATTTTTAGTTTTGTCAACGGATAACATGGAAGGTACTATAAAAAAAGGTAAACTCTACACGCCGGCCTGCCAATCCGGGACTCCCGTGAGTCCAGCACGGAGCCGTCGGATTCAAATTAATCATCTAACGCTGTGTACTTAAGTTATATAATCCCTGGTAATCCCCTAATCATTAGGGTTTTCTATCTACTTTTTTTCCTTGCCGCCGCCATCCATCTTCCAGCGCGGAGCCGTTGCCACCACCCGTATCTTGCCATCCCCAAATCGCCGGGTCCGGGTCGGTCTCGCCGGCGCACACGGTGAGGAGCCGGCAGCCGTCGCCGCCGATGCCATCGGGGAGCAGCGGCGGGCACAGCGGGGCGGCGCCGAACTGGAACGGGAACACGCCGAGGGAGCGGCTAGTGGTGAGCGCGGCGCCGGCCGCCCCGCCACGGAGGGAGCAGCGGAGGTGCGGCTCGTAGCGTGACCGCTGAATGCCAGCTTGCATCTGCACCGGCTCCCAACTGGTCCGCCGTCCCGTCGCCGCGTGGGCCGACGATGCCGCGCCGGCAATGCTCGCCACCATGGTACGAGGGCTGCTGGCAATGCTCGCCAAACAAACAAATTTAGCTGGTGCCACCGGCCGCAGCGGCGGTGGAGGACGTGGAGGAGGCGGATCGACGAAGTTGTTGGCGTTGGTTCGTTTCTTGGTGGCGCTATGCGTTGGTTGGTCTGTGCATCCGAGGGAGAGATCACATTCCCGGATCCGGGGATATGAAACATTTTTTTGTTGTATAGGAAACAAAATACCCGGATGAAAGAAACATAGAGAAGTTTCCCGGATGAAAGAAACATTAATCGTTGTATTGGTTTGACAAATTTGTTGCGCAAGTTTTGGTAAAATGTTCCCTCGCACTACATAAAATGTTTTCACAAACATATGTTTGACAAATGTGTTGTGCAAGTTTGAGTAAAATATTTCCATCTTGCTACGCAAATGTTTCCACGTTGCCATAACAGAAGGAGTCCACGATGCCGAAAATCTAGCAGTTTGAATCATAAGTTTCCTAAAAATCCGGGATTGAGTTGCATACATTCCATTTTTGTATTGGTTCAAAAATTTTGTTGCGCAAGGTTTAGTAAAGTGTTTCCCTCTCATTATACAAATGTTTCCATGTTGTATTAATAGAAGGAGTCCATACTATGTATTGTATACAAACAGTTGTCCATGTTTCATATTATCACTATAATTGTTTCCTATAGTCACTAAAAATATTTCCGTAAATTTAGTCAATCATGTTTATTGCTAATTTTGCTGTCGAATCTGACGGCTGTGCACTGTGCCCATGGAATGCACAAATCGGCATGCCGATTTGTAGCGGTCGCCATAAAAAAAACCGTGTGTTTGTACCAACGTACATGCCCTAGCACTAAAATAGCAAGAGAAGAACAGAACATCTGAACCCCTAAGCAAATGTTTATCCCAACCAGATCTTTTTCCGCCTGCCTGGCTACCTCTCCTAAGCTCCACCGGTTCAACAATATATTTGGTTACCATTCCCTTGCAGCAACGCGTATTCCAGGTGGACAAGTACAAGTGGACGCGCTCACGTGCGCACATCGTACTGCTCATGCGCGGCGTGGTGCACAAACCCCGTAATTCTCGCGAGCTCACACACCGAACTGAGCTCTCAGCCGAGTAAACATCCACCGGTAACTTTCGCGCGTCGACGGGCAACCAGTCCGCCACTACTTTCAGAATGTTCGCCGTCGCCGTCGCCGTCGCCGGGAAGAGCGAGCTAGTGCGCGCTGGTCAGATTTGGCATACCGCATCCGGGGCACGCGGTCCCCCCCGTGGCCGATGGTGCGTTGACGCCGGCCATGGTCGAAACTGGAAACCTGGTCGCTTGCGCCGGCCGGACGACGTGGCGCGCGTCCACGTGAAGGCCCTCGTGCGACAGTGCCTCGCCGGTCCCCCTGTCCCGGGCTCCCGGCCACCACCTGCATGCCCTCGCGGCGTGAGGCGATAACATGGAACATTACTATTTTATCGGTGCAGCAGCAACAACGACCCTCGCCGATGCTGTTTCATTCAAAAGATGTGTATGCAGGGATATGGAGGTCTTTATCGGGGAATTAACAGGAGCTGGGGTAGCTAGCGCACGTCGTACATCTACTTGAGCAATTTGAGGCATTCTCGTACCCCGGATGTGTGTGTGTGTGTGTGTTTGTTGTATTTTCCTCTCTCTTTTTCTTTCAAACTATATAATACACCGGATGTGTTAATTAGGCTGGCATGCATGTCATTTGAGTTTTGCCCGGGTTCAAAGATTAGGTCAAGCTAGCAGATGGGTTATAAACTTAAAGGTTCATAAAAATACTTAACTTAAAACAAACCTAGCTCCGTTTGGATTAATTTTTTTCTGGGATGTTTTTCCATACTAGGTGACGGGAAATACTCACTTTCCGCCTCCTTGCTGATGATGTAGCCGAACCAGCTGTTGACTAAAGCAGGTTCATGCCATGAAAGTGCAATGTATCGAATCTGCAGACCAAATGCTGCTGTCAATTATATAAAACCATAACTAGTTAATCGAATGTATGTAAGCCTGAGAGAGAGCAAGCATATATAATATCACGACGACGACTCATACGGAATCGATCTCACATCACAGCACGCTACACGCCTCTCTCTTCATGGCTTTTCCTCGCACCTCGCTTCAAGTTCAAATGTGTGCCATCCCATCCGCCTATATAAAGATCACGCACGCAGCAGCAGCAGCAGGCAACGAACCTGCAGGTGCAGCGCCAGATCGAGCCTGAAGAACCCTAGATCATATCATCGACCGAGCAGCTAGATAGCTAGGAAAGAATGTCGGCGGGAGGGGTGTGGGTGTTCAGAAACGGGGTGATGGAGCTGGAGCAGGAGTTGTCGAGCCGGAAGGCGCTGGTGTACGTGCCGGCGAACGAGACGATGCGGTCCATGGAGGCGCTGGAGCGGCGGCTGGGGGCGCTGGGGTGGGAGCGCTACTACGAGGACCGCGCCACCGTGCAGTTCCACAAGCGCGACGGCGGTCCCGACCTCATCTCCATCCCCCGCGACTTCGCCAGGTTCCGCTCCACCCACATGTACGACGTCGTCGTCAAGAACCGCGACCACTTTAAGGTCATCGACGTCTAGCTCTCTAGCTTCGCCAAGCCAGATTAATAATGTTTTGCGCCACATATGCAATCTCGATCGTCATATACAAATAATTAAGCGCGCACGATCAAGCGCGTGTATGGTAATTAATAGTTTGTTAATTGTACGTGTGGTCCGTGATGTAACTCTGCGCTTACGTTTGAGTATTAGTATACCTAGTTTTTCTTTCGTGTGAAATAATGAAATATTAACGACGTGTTAATTACTTGTGATCAATCGTTTGTACCGCAAGAATATAAGGTGAGTTCGAGGTAACGATCGATTTGGTTGTGTTTGTTAAATTTCATTTCCAGATTAACTGTGGCTAGCAGTAACTGTACTTGGCCAAGCTGCATGCATACGTGCAGTAGTATCTGACTTATCCGGAGTACTCTAGCACTGGCTGTAATGGTATTGGATGTTTACAGGTAAATAGCGTCATGCAGTATATTGCAAAAACTCCAAAGGTTAGATTAAAGATCAAAAGTCAAGATAGTGCTACAACCATGGTGATAAATATCAGGATGGTCTCATCTCACAAACCAGTTTAGTTTTAGGATACTGTTCGAAGGCAAGAGTAACCTTTGGCTGCCACAGATTCTAAAGTAGCACCCAACACATAAAGGGAGAACAAAGCTGTGACGATTGGATGCAGTGTGACTGTGCCAGCTGAAAGCTAGTAACAGTTTTTGTGACTATGCTCCTTCAAACACTTCCACACGTGTACTGTTTATGTGTTTTTTTTTGAAACAGAGGTACTGTTTATGTGTTTTATGACGTCGATTTGACCTGTAGTATTAAATCGGCCATCCTGACTAAGTTCAGGTCCCGATCGATTGGGCTCCTTTTTGTTCTTGTTCGAGCTCCGCTAGCTGCTACAATCAAATGGAACACGATCATTTGCACTAGCAGCGGTGGATCACATGCTCTTGAACAGAACAAGGGTGGGAAATCGGAATAAATTGCTACGTACGTAACATGACTTCGAAGGCGGGAGACAACTGCCTGCAACCAACCTGACAACTTTGCTTACGTTCGAAACTAGTTTAACATGCAGGTACGAAGCCAGCCGTCGCGCTCGATCGATACGCCACCCACTCCCGATCAAACCCTCACCACCACATGGCGGAGACCGCCCCGCCTTCGGCGCCGGCGACTCGTCCGGTACGTGCGTATATGTGCATACCAGCTCAATCAATTGCAGGCCACTTCGGCAACCGGAGCCTGATCCCAGAACTCCGAGCGCGGTCAGATTTTAATTTCTGCTTCTTTGTTCTTGTTCTTGATCTGCAGAAATTGTCGGGGTTGGAGCCGTTGGACGCGCGCATCAAGGTCAGGCCACTTGGAGAGTGCATCTATTTGGTCGAGTTGATTGGTGATTGGATTGATCTTGTGGTGGTTTGCAGGAGCTGACCTCGTCGCAGGGGGAGTTGCTGGGCAGGATCCAGAATCTCAAACTGGTATTGGATCATCCAACGAAAATGATTGGTTTGACTTTGGCTTGGTTGTAAATTGTGGTTAGAGAGTAGAATTGGATTGGGGAATCTGTTTCTTTTGATGATCAGATGCATGGGCATTTCCCGGGCCCTGTTTCAGGAGGTGGAAAACTGGCGGTCCAATCTCGAGGCACAGGTCAAAACATGTCAGAATGTGAGTACTGTCAATTGCGAAGTATTTTGCATGTTCTCGAGGAAAAAGAGCGAGGATTATCATGCCGGGCAGAGATGGTACGAGATAATACCTTATGCGCAGTGCTGACAATGGTGTTACATGTAGGAGCTTCTGGAGGCGAAGAAGGGACTCAACTCTGAAGTGCAGCAGCTCAAATTGGTGTGTCCAGTACTCCAATTTCTGTTAACCCTTTGACCTTCTGGCTCTGTAACCTGACACAGTATTTGCTTCAAGGAAATCGGGGAGATTAGATCTGCAATCCAGGAAGAAAAGCGCAGTTTACCGACCCAATTCAGAAATCCAGACGAGGTTAGCATTTCCTTTGTTTCATAGAATGGTATAACAAATGTTTATGTGATGATGCTCTACTGAGCTAGTGTTGTCAGAACCTGCAATTGTTTGCTTCTGTTGTAGAGCAATTACGAAACAGAACAATCCAGGCAGAGCCAAGACCAAGTACTGAAGATTGATGACACTCATATGGAAGAACAAACTGGAATGCAAGCATGAACTGGTAGATGTTCAGCTTCGTTCTATGGATCGAACATACATGGGCACGGATTTTGGTAAATGAATACATTAAATCAGGAGTAGCCAGGTTCTCTTGCACACTGCAATTTTCCAATTGCATGTATCTATACACCAGTAACAGGAAACTGAAGTGCAATGATTCAAAATCATGTCAGGGTGAAATATTACATGTACTAGAATGGCTTATTTTGTAAAAATTCCATCAAATTTATACTATGAAATGAAGGTTACAGAAACAATTTAGTTGAACACCTACTCTGAATCAAATCTTCTTGTTGCCAAATTGAACATTACACATCCATGTGTAAAACTGTAGGCGCTTCTGAACTTGACACTCCTTTCTTGGTTTTATCACCAGTTGGCTGAGAGACCAACTTATATCACTCCAGAGAAATGGAACAATCTAGCATTCCGTCCCATCTCATAAATAAATTTACTAACATCAGAAGCACACACGAGACACTGCAGCAGGCACTTGACAGTACCACAGTAGCATACTAATAAGTTACAACTTTACAAAGTTTATAACCACCGGAACTAACTGAGAAATAAACTTTTCCACTAGGATAGTTCATGGATCAGACATCCGCTCCTTGTTTCCGCCCTGTCTTTGCACTAGGAAAAAACTGCACAATCCAGAATGGTGAAAGAACTGTAAATTGATCGCATCGCAAGCACAGAGGAGACACATCTGTTGGTATCATAGCCATGCCAGACCTGCAAGCAGGAGAGCTATAAAATCAGGATCACAGGGTTCAAACTAAATGTATCATGCAAGTGCCATAATAAGGAAACAAAAAATAGATCTATACACCACATGATTAAGCCAACTTGCTATGGACTCACAGAATAGTTCATCGCACAATCAAGGAAATAGTCATAGGGCAAAGTAAACCAGCAAATAGTTTCTGCTTTGACTACTAAGGTAGTACCAATACTAGTACAATTGTGCAAGAAGAATTTCATGATGGACGATAGCCTGTTGATAAGTGGTTACAGCATCTCATGCCAACCTAACTGCCACCACGGCACACCACTTGTCTTCAGCCAAACAATCTGAAGTTTTTACCATTCACGATAGCCAAATCAATTAGGATGGTGACAGTTCAAAGGGGTTCTAACTTTGAATGTCTGTCAAAGAGCTAACAGAAAGGCCATAGCAGTGACAACGTTACCTATATCCAAAGGCTTGGCCAACCTCAAGTAAAAAACATAAACTTTTGAAGTATGTTCATATAGCGATATTAACGAGTGTATGCCACAGAAAGAAACCAAAGCCTTTCTGACCTAAATTTTACTGTCAAGGTAAGTCAACACATCATCACAACAAGCATAAGGATGACAACTACCAAGACTGCCAAATTGAAGATCAGGGTGACCATTTATATGGTCCTGTTGGTATAAAAAGATGTGACATATTTGTTCAGTTAAGTATGTCATCTCTGTACAACTCAGTTCTAAGGTTTATTACCAATTCAATCTCAGAAACTACATTGCTTTAATTTCAAACATTTCAGGAAATAATCCAAATGCCACATACCCCCATTTAATGTATTCAGAAGTCAGAAAAATAAAACAATTAGCATTGACGTAGAATAAAATAGGCAATCACCTCATCTCATAACCAAGCATTCATTCAGTACATCGAAATGCATATGCCTGAAACCTTGAACAAAATAGTAAGATGTTAGGTTTGCATTCATATGATCCATGCAGTCAACACAACAAAAACCAAGCCTTGGTCCTCACCTCACATGAGCTCCTCCTCCTCAACGGAGGTATTCAGCAGTGTCAGACTGGTGCAGCACTACCACAGCATTGGCGCCAGCCACCCTGCAGTCCTACCCCGACCTGGCAGTAACACCGAACCCCCGCGGCACATAGGCCATGGACATGATGATGATATCATCGCCAGCCTTGGTGTTCTCAGTGATGAGCAGGATGGAGGACTTGGTCATCGAGTTGCAGATGAGGAAGGTACACTCAGTGTCTTCAATTCCCTTATGATATCATCTCTTAACAACAATACTGCCTGACAAACCTTATGTCGTTCATGGCAAAATATCTTTTCTTTTATCTGTGTGAAGGCTCCCTACAAGCACAGAATATAGAGTATCATCCGGAGTCAATCCAGCTCCCAACATATCGTCATACAACTGGAAGGCCTCCTCTGATCTCCCTTCCTTCGCCAGGCCTGATATCAGAGCTGTATATGCCACAATGTTTGGTTTGATTCCTCTCTGCTTCATCTCTTCAAACAGCCTCAGTGCCACATCGACCTTCCCATTGACACAGTGTCCATGAACTAGTGCTGCATAAGTGTATATGTCTGGAACAAGCCCTTTCTTTTCCATCTCCTTTTTGAACCGCTCGGCCTCGCGGATGCTCTCCTTCTTGATGTACCCATCAACCATGACATTGTAGGTTACAATACTTGGTCTTGCCCCCTTCCCTTCCATATCTCGAAACAGCCTTCTCGCCTCCACCATGTCACCTTCCTTGGAATGGCAGCTGATCAATGTAGTGTAGCTAACATAGTTCGGTGCGACACCCTTCTCGACCATGAAATGCAATAGCTTCTTGGCCTCGTCCATTCTATGCACCCTGCAAAGCCCACATGCAAGTGTGTTGTATGTATAAACATCCAACTCGATGCCCATCTTCTCCATGACAACCTTTATGTCAAGGGCCTTATCCACCATGCCATGGCGACAATACCCATCAATCATCGTATTGAGAACAATTTGGTTATGCCCTACGCATCGCAATTGCATATCCGCCAGCAACATCTCCGCAGCCTCCATCTGCCCAATCTTGCAGAACCCATTGATCAATGCTCCATAGGTACGTTCATTCGGCTCGATGCCATTGCCAACGCATTCATCAAACACCTCAGACGCCCTCCGCACATTCCCAGCCCGACAGTACGCGTTGATGACCGCACTGTAGAAGTAGACATCGCCTGTGACGTTCTTCCTCTTCATCTCGTCAAACACAGCCTCAACCTTGTCGATATCCCCAGCAGTTGACAACCCATCCACAAGGATTGTATATGTCCCGACTGTTGGCTCGACGCCTTCATTTTCCATCTCCTTTAGCACCTCTGCGACCCGGTCATCATCTCTGTCGCGCGTGTATCTGTCGAGCAGCGAGTTATAGCAGCACGCATTTAGTTTAACGCCACGGCGAGGCATTTCACCGAGCAGCTGGCGGGCGTCGTCGATGCGGCCCGACTTGCAGAAGCCGTCGACAACAACGGACGCGGAGAGAGGCGTGACGGAGTCGGGATAAGAAGCGAGCGCCTTCCTAAGAAGGTCCGCGGCGGCGAGTAGATGGCCGGTCCGGCGGAGGGAGAGGAGGGAGGAGGTGAGGGAGCGGGGGTCAAGGCGGCCGAGCCGGGAGACGGTGAGGTCGAGGGCCTCACCCGCGCGAGCGGCGGCGCCCGCATCGGCATAGGCGCGGAAGAGCATGTCGTGGAAGGCCGCGACAGCGTGCGGCGGCGCGGCGCGCGGGAGGGAGGCGGCGGCGAGGTCGGCGAAGGGGACGGCGAGGAGGCGTGGCGTGAGGAGGGACGGGAGCATCGACCTCGCCGCGCCGAAGCGGCGCGCGGCTAGGAGCGACGCGAAGGCGGCGAGCGGCGCGGCCGGGGCCAGCGGCCGGGTCTCGGAGTCGGACGCCATCGCCGGCAAGGGGAGGGAGAGACGAGTAGAATTAGGCCTTCCTTTTCTTTTCGATGAAGAATTAGGCCTTTCTTGGTGCTCAACTCTGTAAGTGGTGGGCTTAGCTGGGCTGGGCTGGGTCCCATCGTATTACCATTTAATAAGCCGGATCTCGCACAAAGTCATCAGGTTTCGGAGCTTTCGGATTTGATATCTAGCCCATTGCTAGCCGTGAAGGCCGGAGCCCAACTGGCGTGGGCAAAGGCGACGCGGAGCATACACTCGTCGACGACCTCCTTTGCGAGTTAGGGTTAGGGATAGAGAGTTTATGGTGGCCGGAAAAATCCATTTGCCCTCAGCGGGCAGTTAGGACATTCGGTGGGGGAGGAACTAGAGGGATAAGTCGACACGGAGGAGTTGGCAGACGGTAGTGGCCTGACTAGTTAAGGGCCAGTAGGAGGCGGAGGCCAGGGTCGAATAAGAAAGGTTTGTGTTGTATACAAACTTTTTTCAAATCTGATCTTTTTTACGATGCCACGTGGCATGGCACCATAGGGACACTCGCAGTGCCACGGTCCACGGCACCGTAGACATTGTTCCGCTGGCAGCTCTGTTGCTGTAGCCGCTGACGTGGCATAAAATAAAAGAAGGATTATTTTGTGAAAAAAGTTTGTTGTACACCGCGGTGCCGGGACTATAGCCACGTGGTTACAAATAAATCATCATCTATAAACGTAGTATTGTTTTCACTAGAATATGATGGTTTTTTAAAAATGACTGAATGCCGGCCGGGGGATTACGTTCACGAGCCGCGTAACAAAAAGTCGAGACATGAACAGAGGGCGAGACTCGATTTGACGCGCGGTGTGGCCCATGCACGTACGTATTTTTTGCCGAATCGGGAGGCGCCGCAGCCTTCCCTGCCTGCCTGCCTGCCTAGCGCCCGCGCTACGCTGCCGCACCTTCGCGCGCCCCGCCGCACAGCGAACCAGTGATGTGATCCCACTCGTGTACCGCCTCGTACGGCAGGCGACGCCCCCCTCCCTCTGTCTGTCGCAAGGACAAGACAGGAGACGCGCGCGCCAGCCTGCGTCGCGTACGTCACATGTGCACATGCACAGTGCTTTCTGTTCCGTGCAGCAGCATGCGCCTACGTACCATGGCTCGCTAGTACATGCCGAGCTAGCTGCTCGATCCATGTTGTGTGTGGCCGAGTTGCGGCGGCTGTGCTTCGATCGTATGTATGTATTATCATTCACCTAACCATGGCACCACGGCGAGTATTATCAGCATGACTCTGCTGCCGGCGATGATCAACTACCATTATCTGCATGGATCGTGCCGAATGTCCGCGCCTGCCGACTAGGCCGTGAACACAGCAGGAAATCAATCGATTGAGCGTGTGCTGGCGGTGCGCATCAACTGTGGAAGTATAATGTTTAGTTTTTTCTTTAATTTTTAGGTAAACTAGTTGTTATATATACTTTAGTATAATATCAAACTCAAGAGATCTTAAATTTAAGATCCGACAAATACAGCACTAATAAAATATTTACGATCCATATTTGAACTGGTCACCTGAATACCTACAACCATCGACGCCGGCTGCCGACGCCCGGCGACCGGCGATTGCAAGAACGCGCGTGCGGAGCCGCCGATTTGCGTCGAAAACCGCACATTTTCCTGCAAGGCTGCAACAGCTTTCTTCCTCCAGGCCAGAGCACAGGGCTATAGCTAGCGCGTACTGTTGTAGCGTTGGGCCAAGCACTGTGCCGCAGCACCGGTGTAATGACCTCATCGGCCCGTTCTTCTACAACAACTCGCATAGCTGATGCAACAAATACTGCACCTAAACAAGTTTGAAACCACCTGATTTGAGTGAAGCAAGCAGGACTTGCGTGGCTGCGTACTGTACGTCGCGGCAGGCTTTTCCGCAGGAGAATTTAATTGGACACGGCCAGAGGCCCTGCTTTTGATGTGAAAAGCCCGGCACACTTACCGCGGCATAGGACTAGTACCAGCTCGGAAGGCTGATAAATGCTGGAAAAAAAGGCAGACTTGGCCCCGGCCGAGTGCCAATGCCGGATTTGGCCCCGGCCGGGGGCAAAGTCAGATTTGGCGCCACGACGAAATGGGCACGCGACGCGTGTCAAAATCGCGGATCGGGCCCGTGACGGGCCGAAATCGCGCCCTCGGCCCGCAATGGCCTGGCTGCACACTCCCCACCCGCGATAGAGTGGGCCGCGGCCGCCAGCCGCGACGGTAAGTCAAATGCCATAGCCCCTGGCGTTTTCCTGGGCAACCCGAACGCCAACTGATCTGGCGTTTGCATCCCAAAATTCCGACACAGAACACAATACGAACAACATCCGGTCCAACCGAGTCGGAGGGTCCGAGTTTAGCTTCCGGGGGTCTAACGCCGGTGCCCGTGGCGTTTGACATACTCGGCCAAACGCTCCCCTCGTGGGCATAACAGAAGCGTCGCCAGCACAGGGGGAACGCCAGCTGAGCTGACGTTTCTCTATACAGGCCAAACGCCAGAGCTCACGGCATTTGACTTAGTCGGCCAAACGCCAGAGCTTACAGCGTTTGACCGGTTAAACGCCAGATCTTACAGCGTTTGACTTAGTCGGCCAAACGCTCCCCCTAGCGGTCAGAACAGAAGCTAATGGCCAGCCACGCCATTGACTGCAAGGGCTAACGCCAGCTCAATTGGCGTTCGAGTTGCCCAGGAAAACGCCAGAGGCTATGGCGTTTGACTTACTCGCGGCTGCCGGCCGCGGCCCACTCTGTCGCGGGCTGGGAGTGTGTAGCCAGGCCATCGCGGGCCGAGGGCGCGATTTCGGCCCGTCGCGTGCCCTACCCGCGATTTTGACACGCATCGCATGCCCGTTTCGTCCCGGCGCCAAATCTGACTTTGCCCCCGGCCGGGGGCCAAATCTGGCATTGGCACTCGGCCGAGGGCCAAATCTGCCTTTTATCCGATAAATGCTTCTCTTTTCTGCACCACATTTTTCTAGATAAACGGAGCAGAAGCTCAACATCAATAAATACACGCAGCCAATTTTTATTGAAGAAAGTCATTACAAAAAATTCAAGGTTCTAAACAGAGGTAAATAATACAAATAAAAATACAAGCTCGGTCAAACGTTATTAAATATATCACAAGCTTGCCACGCAAATTAAGTAGACAACTCTCGTACTATTATCTCCAAGCACCCAGTAACCTAGGGACCATATACGGAGAGAGTTAATAGCGTCGAAAATAACTTACAAAATATTAGAATTTTTTTCTTATTCAATACCAAATCATTAGGACAACCCCCAAAGGATCAAGGTAAAACACTCAGGATTCAATACCAAATCATTAGGACAACCCCCAAAGGACCAAGGTAAAACACTCACTGTTACAAGAATTCATGCCATAAATTGTCCATCTAGCTCTAAGAGCCAATTCCCAAACATAGTAGAAATGCTTCGAGGTGGAGTAGGTTGAAAGCAATATAGACAAGTTGCCACACTTGGCGAGCAAAAATACATTGAAAGAAAAGACGGTGTACATTCTTTTGTTCGCTATAGAAGCAACATTGTTTAGTCCCCTACCAGTTTCTTTCGCCAAGATTACTTTTGGTTAGAATTACCCATGGCCGAGGTACAAAAGAAATTTTTTAATTTTCAAAGGGTTCTCCGTTTCCAAATAAATTTATACCGAGAAGCGCAATTTTGATCACATAGAGCAGCGTATATCAACTGAACGGTAAATTATCCAGTCGAATCTAGGGACCATTGGAACACATCTCGCTCTTGTGTAAGATGTGCCTGAGAGAGTCGGATGACCAGCTCCGTCCAAGCCAGCCACTTTGGACCAATCAGGGCACGTCGAAAGTTCAAATTTATCGGAACGATGCTCATTAACTCTACAATTGTGGCATGCTTTTTCTAAACAATATGGGATAAACTCGAAAATTGTGTACTAAGAGGCATGGCACCCAGGCACACATCCTTCTAGAAGCGTATCGCGTCCCTATTATTGGCTTTGAATGCTACCATGCGGAAGAACTGTTTTTTCACTTTCATTAGTCCTTGTCATAAGTGAGAATCTCCAGGTCGAGCATCTACCTAAGATAGGGTTTTAGAATGCAAGTATATATTCCTGAGCATCTCTTGCCATGCCATGTCTTCATTAAGCAACTTGACAAGTCATTTGCTAAACAAATACTTATTCTTAATTTCCAAATCCTGGATTCCAAGGCCCACTGGTCCTTGGGTCTACATATTATACTCCATTTGATGAGTCTATATTTCCTCTTTTGGTTGTCACTTTGCCAGAAAAATTTGGAACGATAAAAGTCCAACTATTTTCCATCCCTTTAGGTACTTCAAAAAAAGAAAACATAAAAATAGACAGACTGCTTAAGACAGAGTTGCTAAGCACAAGATGTCCTCCTGAGGACTTAAGATTACCTTTCTAACTACTAAGCTTTTTTTCAAAACGATCATTGACCCTTTTCTAATCCATGTTTCACAACCTGCCGTAGTGGATCGGAATTCCAAGCTATCAGAAATGAAAGGATCCCATCTCGCAGCTGAAAAGCTGCATGTATTGATCCTCATGATCCATAACCTTCTTAAAGCAAATAAGTTCGCGTTGTGGAAGTTTATTTTGAGGCCGGACAATTTCTCAATACACGTGGTAAGAGCTTCATGGTTTTGGCCAGCTCAAAATCATGGTCCATGAATAAAATTGTGTGTCATATGTATATTACAGGATAGACACTCCATCTTCCACCAAGTGTGGTATGACTCCCTTAATCTGGCCATCCTCTTTAGCCTGCGCTATTAGGACAGTCAGCATACTGACCATAATATTAAAGAGGATCGGGACATCGGATCATCCAGTCGGAGTCCCTTTTGTGTTTGGAAAAAGTGGCATATGGGATCATTTACTTTGATGCCCACATTGCCAACTTGGACAAATTTTCTCACCCAAGCACACCACTGAGGTGAATAGATTTTCATGCGAAAGGCTTGTTGTAAGAAGGGTCAGTTGACCTTATCATGGGCCTTCTCAAAATTTATTTTAAATACCACCCCATCTAACTTCTTAGGGTGGAGTTCATGGATGGTTTCTTACACAATGACAACCCCTTTTATAATAATTCTACCTAGCATAAAAGTCATTTGGCCTTGACCGAACAACATTATTTGCCACCACATTGATGCGATTAGTGCCAACCATAGTAAAGATCTTAAAGCTAACATCCAGCAAACAGATCGGTCGATATTGTTGGATCTATGTGGCATCTTCTTTCTTACATAACAGTGTGATGACCCCAAAGTTGAAATTGTGCAGGGCAGTTCACCAAAAAAAAATTCACAAAGAGAGCCATCAAGTCGTCTTTGATGATCTGTCGGAACTTTCGATAGAACTCAGTCGAGAACCCATCTGCACCTGGTGCCTTGTTGTGTTCCATCTGCAGACTACCTCATCAACTTCCTTCTCAGAAAACGGATTAGTGATAAGGTCGTTCTCCCCATCTGGAACTTGAGGGATATCAACACTATGTCCCTCATCCATAATAACATGAGAATCCTTAAGGGGACCAAAGGGCCTTCATAATAATTGGTAATATAGTGCTTTGGCTGAGCATCACCAACAATCACCCCGTCATCTCGTTCCAACAAAAATATGTTGTTGTGGTGCTTTCTATTTGCAATCATATGGAAGTATCGTGTATTATTGTCCCCCTCTAGAACATGCTTGACTTTGATACATTAATACCATTTCATCTCCTCCTCTCTTAGCAGTTTGGCCAAAGCATCACTCGCTTGCCTTTTAGCTGCCAGTTTGCACAAAGAGAGCGCTACATGTTCCACTTGAATGCCGAACTCATCAACATTTTGAAGTAGTCTATGTTTTTCTTTTTTATAGATGCCACTGGTATTCTTAGCCCAACCCCTCAAGAATTGTCTAAGATGTCAAATCTTTTTTTGCCATTTTGCTATTGGCGTCCATCCCCTTGACTAGTTGCACCACTTAGTCACAACTAAGTCATGAAAACCATCTCTAGCCAACCACTCTAACTCAAATTTGAAAAATGGTTGGTTGCCATGGTGTGCGGCAACCCTATGTCCAACAACAGTGGTGTGTGAACCAACAGAACTCATTGCAGAGCACGGACGGTCACCAGAAGGAATTTCTGTTCCCAATCGGTGCTCATAAGCACTAGTCCAGTTTCTTGAATGTTGGATTGTCCATGGTATTGGCCCACGTAAATTGATGGCCGGAGAGAGTTATCTCTCTCAAGTCCAGACAATCAATAACAACATTAAAAAGAAATGGCCATCAAGCTTTGGACAGATGTTGCTCTTCTCATCTTGCCGTTGTATAATGTTAAAATCAACTTCGACCAAAAGCTGTAGTGACTCATTATGACCCGCTTGGAGCAATTCCGTAAGAAATGACTCCTTTAGTTAGTGAAAAGAAAAAAGGCAAGATATTACTCCTTTAGTTAGTGAAAAGAAAAAGGCAAGATATGAAATCTGAGCAGGAGGGGTACAATTTTTTCTTTGTCATATATTCGTCCTTCGTACATCAGATTTCATCGCATTATGGATGAAGAATTTTACACATTTGCTTTGAGTTCTAATGTTAATTACACATTTGTCATACATATTACACAATTGCTAGCGAAGTGCACTGTTCTTGTGTCACTGACACATAGAAAAATGTGTAATTATTTTTCTGCACCACATAGGGAGTGAAAAAGAAAAAGGGCAAGATATGAAATCTAATCAGGAGGGGTACATGGTTTTCTTTGTCATATATTCATCCTCCATACATCAGATTTTGTTGGAGGGGGGTTTCTGCTCAACCCCGAATCGACGTCATTCAGGACCATCGCGACGTCGTCAAGGTTCACATCAATGATCTCCGCGTCGGGGCTGTCTCCGACGAGGCCGCTCTCCGCGTCACGGCTGTCTCCGACGAGCCCACACGCGAGGCCATCACGTTCCCCAAGAAGATTCCTCTGAAGATGCTTGGGAATATTCCATAAAGATCCCCTAGAATCAGGAAAATGACCATAAGACCCTTGTAAATTCCCTCTCAAGTGAGGGCGAAATTGTAATCTTGCATTTCCTATTCTCAAACCCTATAAATACCCCCTTGAGGGTAGTTTTAGGGGATAGATTCTTCTCTCATTTTGTAAACTCAAATCCACGCTCTAATACAATACTGATTTACGTTGACGACTGTCTCGTGCGTTCACGCTCTCGCTCGTTTTCCCCTCGCATGCCCGGAGATCGTTGTAACCGACCGGGGGTGCCACAAATCTACTATCTAGGCTCATACCTACGACAGTTGGCGCCGACCGTGGGGATACGAGCGAAAAGCCATGGCGCCGAAGAAAAAGAGCGCGGCTAGGACGATCATCCCTGCACGCCTAACCCGACCCATCGAGCAAGGACGAACAACATGGCCATCGCCGCGGAGCTTGGCGACACCCGCGTCAGCAACCCGTCGGCCACTAACCTTCGAGCCGACGACTTATCAACTGACGTCCACGCTGCTGGACTCCCCGCGGCCGCGATCGATGCGGTAAACTCTGAAGCACGCGTCAAAACGAAGGCCGAAACCCTGAAGCGCGAAGCTAATGAGCTCAGGGAGGAGCTCGTTAGAGCGAAGACTGAGGCCCTCCAGGCCCTCCAAGCTTCGAACAACGCTCGCGTTGAGGCAGGCCTACTTCACGCAGAGCGCGACGCCGCGAGGGCCGCGGCGGCTCCCCCGCCATCCCCGAAGCGGCCGAGGCAGCGCGGTGCAACCTTCGGCCCCGAGGACGCCGTGGGAATCAGCCTCCCCCATCACGACGCCTCATCATCTCGGCGATCATAAATGACTGCGAGGTGCGTCGTATCTTCATCGACGGAGAAAGCTCGGCGGACATACTATTCGTATCCACCCTCGAGGAGATGGAGATACCGCGGGTATGCCTCACCCCCGTAGGCATCCCGCTCCTTGGCTTCGGAGGCGAGCCGGTCCTGGGGCTCGGGAAGATTGAGCTCCCGGTGGAGTTCAGGGAAGGGGAGTGCAAGCGTCGGGAGGATATCGTCTTCGTCGTGGTCGACCTCTTCTACCAATACAACGTCATCCTTGGCCGAGTCACATTGAACAGATTCGGCGCCATCCCTCATCATGCCTTCCTCTGCATGAAGATCCCGTCCCCCTGCGGCATCATTACCATTCAAGATAATCAAGACTTGTCCCACAAAATCAACAACGACATCCAGGCGGCTATTCGATATGTTCATACTATTCACGCTGAGGCCGAAGCCGGGAAGATCGCCCCAGGGGCTACCGACCCCCCAATATCTGGGTGGTGGGTCCCAAAGCCCAAGCCCGATGGCGAAACGCGTGCAGTACCACTGTCGGAGGAAGATCCAATCAAGACGGTGCTCGTCAGGGCGAACCTCGACCCAAAGGTCGCAGAGGCTCTGCTCGACGCACTCCGGGCCGACTGCAACCTCTTCGCGTGGGAGCACGAAGACCTCCCTGGCGTGCCCAGGGAGATTGTTGAGCATCGGCTGTACGTCAGGCCGGATGCGCGCCCTGTAAAGCAGAAGCTCCAGAGAATGTGCGTAGAGCGTCAGACCGCAGCCCGTGAGCAAGTCGACAAGCTCTATAAGGCCGGAGTCATCCGTGAGGTCATGTGCCCGGACTGGCTCGCCAACCCCGTCCTAGTTAAGAAGGCTAATGGGAAGTGGCGCATGTGTGTTGACTACACCAACCTCAACCACGCCTGTCCAAAGGATAATTTTCCGCTCCCGCGGATCGACCAACTGGTTGACGCCACCTTGAGATGCGAGCTCATGAATTTCCTGGACGCGTACTCCGGGTACCACCAGGTGTGGATGGCCAATGAAGACGAAGAGAAGACAAGCTTCATCACGCCCTCCGGAACATTCTGTTACGTTCGGATGGCATTCGGGCTTAAGAACGCCGGCGCGACCTTTGCGCGGCTCGTGTGCAAGGCTCTTGCACCTCAGATAGGGCGAAACATTGAGGCCTACGTTGATGACATTGTCGTCAAGAGCGTCCTCGCCGACACCCACGCTGCGGACTTGCGAGAGACATTCGACAATCTCAAAAAGGCGGGCATGAAACTCAACCCGGAGAAGTGCATGTTCGGAGTCCAAGCGGGGAAGCTCCTTGGCTTCCTCGTGTCGGCAAGGGGTATCGAGGCCAACTCGGCAAAAATACAGGCCGTGCTCGAGATGCGACCACCGGAGAATGTTAATGAAGTGCAGAAGTTGACAGGACGTCTCGCCGTGTTGGGGATGTTCATCTCTCACTCGGCTGAAAAAGGACTCCCATTCTTCAAAACGCTGCGCAGATCCTTCAGCTTTGAGTGGACGAGTGAAAGCCAAACTGTCTTGGAAGAATTGAAGACATACCTTACCTCGCCACCCCTGCTGCAAAGCCCCTGTCCCGGGGAGGCGTTGTTGCTCTACCTCGCTTCCACCCCAACGGCGGTAAGCGCCGTGCTTACGAAGGAGAAGGACAAGACCCAGCACCCCGTCTATTATGTGTCTGAGGCGCTGCAGGGGGCGAAGGTGCGGTACACCGAGCTGGACATGCTCGTGTACGCGCTCCTCATGGCGTTGCGGAAGTTACGATACTACTTCCTCGCCCATTCGGTCCAAGTACCGTCGGCTTTCCCAATCGGCGAGATGCTTCACAACAAGGAAGCGTCAGGACGCGTGGGCAAGTGGTCAGCCGAGCTTGCCCTGTTCTCCATTGAATTCGTGCCAAGGACGGCGATCAAGTCCCAGGTGTTGGCGGACTTCTTGGCGGAATGGGCCCCGTCAGCGCGCGCCACACCTCTGAATCCCTCTGACCCACTGTGGACAATCTATGTTGATGGCTCGTAGTGCTCGAAAGGCGCCGGTGCTGGAGCAATCCTCGAGTTCCCTGAGGGCAACATCACCTCCTACAGCGCGCGCCTTGAGTTCAAGACCACTAATAACGGGGCTGAATATGAAGCATTCCTCCTTGGTCTCCGGAAGGCACGTGCCTCGGGCGTGCGAAGGATGGTCGTCAAGAGCGACTCGCAGCTCGTCACCGGCCACGTCGACAAAAGCTACCAAGCCAAGGACCCTGAGATGATCAAGTACTTGGCCTGGCTCAGGCCATGGAGAAGCACTTCACCGGCATCACCATTCACAGCATCCCGCGTGCTGTAAATGCCGGCGTCGACAGTCTCGCAAGGGCCGCGAGCACGAAGACCGAAATCCCCCAAGGGGCTTTCTACGAAGTGATCTCGGAGCCCGCTACAAAGGGGCTCCCCGAAGTGTGCCTCATTGGCGAGCAAGACTGGAGGGCCTCGATCATGAGCTATCTCTCAGACGAGACAGAGCCCACTAACCCCGTCGAAGCACGAAGGCTCAAGAGTTGGGCCCGGAGTTTTGCCATCCACGATGACGCTCTATACAAGCGCGGAGTATGCGCGCCCTATCTTCGTTGCATCTCCAAGGAGGAGGGACTCGAGCTGGTCCGCGAAATTCACCAAGGGCTGTGTGGGTCGCACCTCGCCCCTCGCGCCTTGGTGTCCAAGGCATTCCATCAGGGGTTCTATTGGCCCACCGCCCTTCGCAACACCCAAAGCCTCGTCAGAACATGCCCCGCGTGCCAATGGATGGGGTGAGGCACAAAACTTCCTGCAAACGAGCTACAGCCCATCCCACCATCGTGGCCGCTGGCCCGCTGGGGTGTCGACCTTGTCGGCCCGTTTGGGTCAAGGAGTTGCGGATTCAAGTTCATCGTCGTCGCCGTCGACTACTTCTCCAAATGGATCGAGGCCAAGCCCTTAGCCAAGATAACATCAGCAGCTGTGCAGAGGTTCATATGGAAGAATCTCATTTGCCGCTTCGGCGTCCCGAGGAAATTCACCGTCGACAACGGGACACAGTTCGACGTGTCTCCCTTCCAAAAATTTTGCATCGGTCTCGGCATCAACTTATGCTTCGCCTCTGTGGCAAACCCGAAGGCGAATGGCGCTGTCGAGCGGGCCAATGGGATCATCCTTTCAGGCCTCCGCAAACGCCTCTTCGACTTGCCCAAGGGTTTCTGGGCAGACGAGCTCCCTAGCGTCTTGTGGTCCACCCGCACGGTAGCTAGTCGGGCCACCGGCTTCACACCCTTCAAATTATTATACAGAGAAGAAGCGGTGACCCCTGAAGAAGTCAAGATTGGGTCCCTGCGCACTGCGACAGCCGCTGGCAAGGACTCCCATGAGGTATCCCTCGAGACGCTCGATGCCGTTCGACAGGAGGCCGCTCTCAACATTGATCGGTACCAGCCGCCATGGCAAAGGCATACAACAAGACCATCCATCCACGACCCATCCACGTCGGCAACCTCGTGCTCAAGAAGAAGGCGAACCCAGAAGCCGACGGCAAGCTAAGCTCAAAGTGGGAAGGACTGTACGACGTGGTTCACGCCACCCACCCGGGAGCGTTCCGTTTGGCAACCCTCGACGGGGGTGAGCTGAAGCACAACTGGAACGCTGACAATCTCCGCAAGTACTACGTATAGCTATAGCTCCTCTAGATGTAGCCGCTGCATCGACATCTTTGGTATTTCGAAGTAGTGCAAAGAGGGTAGTGCAGCGAGGGTAAGGGCCGCTGCGACGGTCGCTACCTCCGCTTGGTCATCCAATTAGGTCGAAGACAACGCTTCGTCGTCACCACCTTTTGTAATCAGCCTTGGCGCCGCCAGGTTGTTAGGCCTTAATGAAAAACCCAGAACCGTGGCACCATACCCAAGTAACAGGTTCCACCGCCTCCATCCGGGAAGAGTGTCCCTTCCCTCCGGGGTCACGCGACGAAGGCTCCCCGCGATGTCAAGCCACCTCCGCCTGGGATAGAGTATCCCTTCCCTCCGGAGTCGCGCGACGAAGGCTCCCCGCGATGTCGAGCCATCTCCGTCCGGGATAGAGTGTCCCTTCCCTCCGGGGTCGCGTGACGAAAGCTCCTCGTGATGTCGAGCTACCTCCGTCCGGAATAGAGTGTCCCTTTCCTCCGGGGTCGCACGACGAAAGCTCCCCGCGATGTCGAGCCACCTCCGTCTGGGACAGAATGCCCCATCCCCCCGGGGTCGTGCGGCGATAGCTCCCTGCGACGTCAAGCCCGACACATATGTCAGGGTAAGGCAGGAACGTTCTTGCACACGCCATCAGGCGCTAAGTGTCTTTAGACAGGGGATGAATACGGTGCTACGTACCCAATGACACCTTTATTTCTTTATTACTGCATTCTGCAATCGCTCTCAAGCATGCCATCGAGCGCTAAATGTTTTTGGATGGGAGAGGATACAACACCGTTGGCTCAGTAAACGCCCCTTCCATCGCACATCTAGTATAGGCCGATACACCAATGTGCTTACAATGAGAAAGACTCAAGCTTATTAAGAACGCCGAGCAAGGCCCGCAAGAAACACCAAGACCTCCGTGTCACCCAGGACGTGCACGTCATCATCTTGTCGCTCGGTTTTGGTTAATCGACGCGAAGCATGGCACTTGGTGGACTCACGCCTAGCGGGTGCCATCCCTAGGCGCCCCACGACAGCTTTCCATCGAAAGCCATCACCCTGCAAACCAGATAACAAATAATTCACAAGATGCAAGTGCAACATCTGACAATTTCCTGGATTTTCATTAATAACTAACGAAGTCATTTGAGAGTTACAAAGGAAAGTCCGACCATGTAAAACCTAGCAAAAGACGGGCCACTAGACAAGGGGGCTCTTGTCAACACAGCGACAACCCCAGCAAAAGAGCCCTACAAGACTAAAGCGAGTCCTAAGCTCGTCAAATGCAGAAAGCGAAACCAAAAGGGAAGTGCAAACTTTGCAATATAGACAAGACACACAAAGCCAAACTGCGAGTCTCACACCTGTGGAGGCAAGACCGGCTCGCCAGGAGCTCCCTTCGACGTCCCGCCAAAAGATCCCCCAAGGAATCGCGACTTCCAGAGCGCAGCAAGGTACTTCCCGCCGCGCTTGTCCCACACCTGGGCCAAGAAGGCTCGAACGCCGTCCCGGACAAGAGCATGAGAGTCCAGGATGGTCCTCTTGCTCGGAGCCACGTATGCCTCCGCCTCAAACTTTCCCGCCGGGTCGCAGCCAGCCTCGTGAAGGCAGACAAAGGCTAGCTCGGTGCAAGCCTGCGCGCAGTCCCGCACGTGTGCTGAGATCATGTCCCTCGAGGCAGCAGCAACCGCGACCGCCCACTGCAGTCGGGCAGCCGTCGCGCCCTTGTCTGAGAAGTCAGGAGAAGCAGCGGAGACACCTAGACCACTGCCCAGCTCGCCAACCTCCGCAGCAACCGACGCCACTAGCATGCCTGTCTCCTTTCGCCGTTCCACGGCAGCCCCTGCTCAGCCTGCAGGGCGCAAAAGCTCCACGCGAAGCGAGGTAACGGTGTCCTTGTGGCGTACCCGGTTTTAGGGCCGGATACGTCTCCTGTGTTTACTGTACCGATCCCTGGATCAGTAGTCGGTACACACAAGAACTTGATAACATCCTCATACAATACCGAATATCTTACATAAATAAGCCATTATGGTCTTTATTCAACAACAGGGCCAATTGGCCGAATAGAAAGTAGCAGCGGAAAATAATAAAGCGCGATTATTGACCCATCAATATGCCCATCCACAGGCAACTGACTGGGGAGAACGCCCTAGCTCTCGTGGTCGCTGGCATCGTCCTTAGAGCACCACTCTCCTCCTTCATCTGGCCAAATCAACAAGCCAGGTGAGTACATTGAATGTACTCGCAAGCTTTTCCCTCGGGGAAATAATACGGCATAGTTCATGCAAAGGGATACCTCAAAGGAGAGCTCTAACCTAGGTTTCATGTTGTGCGGAAATGTAAGTCTTTATTGTAAATAACAATAATAGGTTAAAAGCGAATTCTGTAAAACAATGATCCCAACGTATCACATCGTCCTCCGTGGTAGCCCTTGCTACCTCCTTTATTTCCTTCGCGGGATAGCCGCGCTCATCACCGCTTACCCTTTCGGCTTCCGCTCACACTACCCCGGCAGCGTGGCTAGCCTTTTCTTCAGCAATTCCTAGCTACCAATCCGGGTAGCGTAAATTGCGCCCTGTTGACACGTCATGCCCACGTCCTTAATCCCATTTCCCAGCTTTCACAACCAAAACATATTCTAACCAGTGTGTGGCCTTACCAGTTCATGTCCATGACCGAGGACGTGGCTATTCGAATAGATTTTAACACTCTGCAGAGGTTGTACGGCTTTACCCACAAGATGTAGTTCCCCCTGGGCATGCTACCGGTCGCATGTGTCCAGGGTTTGTACAACGAGACCCTTCTCCCGTGTTCATACCAGAGCCGGACTCGCTAGGAGGACCACCCGACCCTCTTCATCTCAAATGACAGAGATGGGACTCTCCCCCTTTGTGTCGGACCATGTTCCACGTACCTTATAGGACTCTACTGAGCTTTACCCTCACAATACGGTGAGACCCATGAAGAGCTTTCCCCCTACTCAGTTCCGTGGAGATCCTCTAGGGATTCTACGGATCCACTAGCACTTCAACCTAACTTCCCACGATTCCGGGCTCCGGTATTAGACGAGGTACCAGGTCCAGTCCTTCCCATAAAGGACATGTGGACGTACGGTGGGGAAACTGATTCAGCGGCACTTAGGTTCGGTCCTTAATCGATTCGAGCGGGACTCCATAACCAACCAACACCACGGGTAGCAACCGGCTACCCGATCATTCCTTCTGCAAGCAGCATCCGGCTACTCTACATCCTCATAACACCCTTAGCATTCCCGCCCGAATCCAAAATCCTTCATCATTTCATGCGGGGTTTTCACAAACATTTCTTTTAAAAGATTTCCTCGGCATGTATAAACAAGCCGAGGTTTTGATCCCATATCCCTCCCGTACTTTGTAAAACTTGTTTTACTAGAGCAGGTCTAAGCACGGCTACTGCTTATATTCCTACTACCTTGCCGGTCGATTTCGGCCGACTAACTAGCCCTAGGGTTACAAGGGACGGATTTCAAACCTAGGGCTTATGCATCTATTCGGCATAACTTAGCTAACATAAAGTATCGGTGATAATAAAATAGCATGCAGGATTTCGTAAACAAAATAATTAAACGTTGCAAATATGGGATTCGACATGTCAAGGAGGGAAAGCTTGCCTGGCAACTCCGGGTCCTGTTCCTGATCCTGGCGTGAAGGTGACGTCGGATCCTCTCGCGGCACGTACGGCACTCCGTTAAACTATACGTCGAAAAAGATCGGCGAATAAGAAGCAAGCGAATCAACTCCAAATAAAACCCAAGAATTAAAATTACATGAAATGACGTCGTTGTTGTTCGGATGGGAAGGGTTCGTGTTATTAGGGTCATGCGTTTAGAACTCCGATTCTTACGGGTTAACGGATACTAGTGACATCTCAACGTACTAGGGATTAGGATATGCACTTTGATTACCCTGGGAATGGTATGCAAATAGCGTAGGGGTGGATTTAAAGAAAATAGAGAGGATGCCCTAATCATCACGCCTTTAATTACTAATGCCCTAACAAGATTCAAAATTCAAATCTTTGTATAGATAAAGGTTAGAGTGGTCTCTGGAGGTTTCAAAACAGGAGACTAACCCTAGGGTTGCCGGAAGGATTTCTTCGAATGGTTAGGTTGCATACAATGACGACGTGCTTAGGGGGGGATCTGAACTTCCTTTGGGATTTGATTTCAAACCTTATGCCCTATCTTAAACCCTACTGATAAAGCACTAAAACTAAATCAACTTCTAAACTTTGTGAACACAAAAGATGGGACATTTAACTTGGCTATTCGGAAGTTATATATATATATATATATATATATATATATATATATATAACGTACATGCGATTCTAAATAGGAATGAAACCTAAACTCTATTCCTATTGGTTGGTTTCAAATTATTTTAAGTTTTGAAAATATAAATGAAGTAAAAGCTCCTGCATATGTTTAATCCTCCTGGAACCAAAATAATTCCTCAAATATCTAGTCATTAGCGCCCCGGGTTATTTAAATGAGCTGTACTGGTTTTAACCGAAACAAAACATTGAACTAAAAACACTTCCCAGCTAACTCAATGCGCTTTCATGCTGTCGGAAGCGGCAATTGGAAAAAGGCGCCTTCTTCTACCGGGTATTTACCCGTTCGGGACAGAGTTCCCCAACTCACCTGGGATGCTCAGCTTAGACAGAGCGGCGGCGGCGGTGCTTTGGGCGGGAGACTACCGGCGGCGGGGCTACTAGTCGGAGAGAAGAGGGGAACCCAGGGAGTAGAGGGGGCCCGGGTTGGTGTTCCTCGGCCGGAAGCTTGGCTCGGACGCTTTGGGGCGGTTCGGGTTGGGACAGGACTGCGGCGGCGGCGCTCCGGTCAGCACTCCACCGGCGATGGGCCTTCAATTCGAGCAGGGAGTGACTCCAGTGAGGAGGGGGAGGGGTTCTAGACTCGCTCCCTTCGTCCTGGAGGCTCGGGGAGGCTCGGTTTGCTGGGATTCTCGCGGAACAGAGGAGGAACATGGGAGCTAGGGGCGGCTCTGCAGTCGGCCGTGGGGAAGAACGTGGTGCGGCTTGGGGAGCTAACCGGGGGAGTGCTTGGGTTAGAGGAGCTCGAGAGGCCGTGGTTTGCTTGTGCTGGAACGGTGCTCCGGGATGGCTTTTATAGGCGAACGGCAATGTGTGGAGCTGGCGGTGTTGCTGTTCCGATGATGGGACATGACCGGTGCTCGGGTCGAGGCCGCGGCAGGGCTGGCGAGGTGGCAGAGCAGCCGTGGCGAGGTATCAGCGGGCGGCGCGCTGGGACGACACGCGGCGCGGCGAGGTGCAGCGCCATGCTGCCGCTACTCTGGTGATGCAACGCGACCGTGGCGACTGAGCGGGGTCGCGGCCACGAGGAGGCGGGGTGGTCGTGGCGTCCGCTGGGGACTCGGCGGTGCTGCCATGGAAGAGCTTTGCGGCGGGCCGAGCGGCTTTGACAGGCGCGCGTGGTGGTGTGTCAACGGGCGGCGCGGCTTTGGCCAAAGCTGGCGGCGGGCTCGCTCCCAAGGTGCTGCGGAGGTGCCGAGCTGGACATGGCTGAAGTGACTGGTCGTGGCAGGGTGCTCGGCGTGCGGCGGGGTGCTGAAGCCAGCGGTCTGCGCGCCTGTGCCCATGTGGGCATGCTGGTGCCGTTCCAGAGCGCGGCCAGCTCATGTCGACGGCCGGTATTCGCGCGTCATGGATTGCTGAGGCGAGGGGTTGACAACTCACGAATGAATCGTTGTGCCAAGGGATGAAGCAGACAGGAAAGGAACAAACGTGAGCAGCCAAAGGAGTGACAAGAGCTCAGGCACATTGGGAAAGTAGAGAAGGGAGCTCTGCAGCTAGCTGAGACCTTCCCTTTGTCTTGGCTCCTTAATCCATGCATGAAGTGTACACGTGCTGGTCCTCACAGAAGAGGTTGGCAGCTTTGGCTCTGTCGTGGGGAAGCTAGCTGAGCCATACGCATGGTTGGTCATGTCAAGAGCTAGGTCCAAGAGGTAGGGGACAAGGGATGGGTGCAGAGGAGGCTTGTGCCTGATGGGAATATCAAGGAGAGGTTCCTGTAGCTGAACGTGGCCCGATTTCACTGCCTTTACTCAACATTCCATGCGTAGAACTAATCCTTGCGAAGGTGTTCGATGGTTGCCGATCGGGATTTTTGTACTGGACGTGCTCGTGTTTTCGTACATTCGGGGGTCCTGCACGTGAGGGGGCTGTTGTGCAATTTATCTAGAATTTTTGGGGACGTGGAACTATAGGTTACTGTGCATAGCTCTTTATTCTCCGTGTTTACTAATTATGTATGCGGATATTTTTGCACTAAGCATCACCATTTCATGTTATACCCGTGCTAAGAATGCTGCTAGGGTGTCTCACGATCACTCTCGGAGTTTATGGAAAGGTTGAGGAACGATGGCTATGCGAATAGGGTTTTGTCGGAAATAGAAATGAACTAGGGAGGAAGGGTTCGAGTCGAGGGGCTAGGGTTCCGGGGTACGGTAGGGCGGAGGGGAGTATGGTAGGTCTCCGGGATTCTCCTTCCCTCACTTGGGTACACTCCGGGATGAGTTGTCGTAAGAGGTTTAGGGTTTACTGCGTGTGTGCGGGTCTAGGGTTTAGTCGGAAGAGGTGCGTGTGTGGCAGTGTTAGGTATAGGTTTCAGGTTGGTCCGATTTAATCTCGTGTGACATCAGGTACTAGCCACACGTCGACGGCAGACCAGGATTTATAAGGGTTCGCGTATAGGCAGACTAGGGTTTGTCGAGACGGATCGTTTCTAGGGTTAGCGATAATAGGAGTTACCAACCGAGGTAGAGTTGCTGCCGGGAAAAGCTTTAGATTTCCGTGGTCAGGGAAGATATTGGGGGGCACCGGAGTTTAATTGGAATCATAACACTTGGGTTCGGGTCTTTTGATCGTGAGCCGTGCTTAGGGGTTTTACTATTTGTCGAGTAGGACGACAACAGGGTTTGGGCGTATAGGGTGTCTGGGTTTATGTCGGTACTAATCCCACTTAGGATGCACATGACCTCTAGTTTAACGCAAAAAGTTTTTGTAAGCCCTAATTTTTGGGTTTAGAAAATCGGGATGTGACAGTCCTCCACCTCGGCCACCTTCCTTGCAGCCTCCACGGCCTCAGCCTTGGCGATTTTGGCGATCCCCTTCTCTTCCCGGACTCGAGCACGTGCGCCATCAATCTCAGAACCGTTCATCTCCAGGAGCCGCTCAGTCGCAAGGAAGCCCTAGGGATGCAAGCCAAGAGTCAATAAGCCATCGAGAAAATGGTGTATGCAAGTAATTCGAAAAACTGAAAGCTCACAATACCTTAAGCAGGGTGAACTTGGAAGCATCGTGAACCTCCGTAAGTGACATCCCTGCGAAAGCGACATCGAGGTCGGCCGGCGAGATCCGGGGCGCGACATCGTGGTAGAAGCTAGCCTCGACCTCTGAGTCAGTGAAGTGCCCTGGAAGCAGTCGCCCGGCCACCAACAAGGCACCTGGGACAGCCCCGCTGCCCCCATCACCATCAGGCGCCGGCGCGCGGCGGGCTGGTGGCGGCAGCCTGGTGGAGCGACTATCTCCGGGCTCAGCAGCCAGAGGGAGTAGCGCCTGGTGCCCCACCGAAGACGTCGTCGTTGCCCCTCCAGACGCCGTGCCAACCGACGTCACCGCCACCGTCCCCGTGGTGACGGAAGTACCAGTGCCATTTTCATCCGCCTTGTCTGTGCCGAAGTCAAAGTCACTGGATGACACTGTGTCCAGGGGCCGAGAGGGAAGGTTGCCACCACCTGAGTCCTCAGGTGCGGCCTCGGACTCATCGTCGCTGTCCTCGTAATCCTCAGCGCTCGACTCAAGGTCAAGCGAAATCGGGACCCCCATCGGGCCCTTCCCAAGCCCGGGGCATCGGCGGGGCAGCTCACGCCGCGGGCTCAGAGAACGCCCGTTAGCCGTAGCGGTAGCCTGCGGTTCACGAGCTCGGACCCTCCGGGACGGCGAAGCCGATGCATCCGCCCGCGCCCGCTTGCCCCCGCTAGCCTCCTCGCCGGAAATAGGAGATGGTTGCTCAGGCACGGCCCACCCGAAGGCCGTGCACGCCCTGTTGCGGCAAGGCCTCTTGATCATCAACTTAACGTCCGTAGCCTCAACCTTGGAGTAGCGGCCGAGTAGCACGGCCGCCGCCTCCTCCCCCTGCGCCAAAGAGGAGTCTACAAAATAAAGAAAAGAGGAGAACAAGAAAAGAGCTTGAGATCGAAAGGGGCAAGGAGCCTCAACGCAATGGAAGCTGAAAAGACGAAGAAGTTAAGAGCCTTACATGCCGAGGGGAGGTACTTCCCCAGTACCTGCAGGTTGTGTGGCCCTTCCCGGCCCCTTTGGCAGTAACCGCAACGTCCAGCTGGAGGCAAGCGGTGAAATCCCCAGCAGGAGGTACTCCTCCACCAAGTCCCGCACACTCAGCTCGAGGGCCAAGCGCTGGAACAGGATCCGCTGCGCCTTGCCACTCCCAGTGAGAATGGGGGGCGCGACAGTCGGCGTCAGGATGCTTGTCGTGCAAAGAAAGCCCGAGTCGTGAACTCAGCAGTAGAACCAAGCATCCCGCCAGTCAGCCCACCTACCCTTGACGGCAAGCGCCGGGAACTCGAGCTTGTTGCGGCTGCGACGACGGGCAAAGCTGACAGTCCCGTACATGGAGTATAGCTTCCCCGTCGCCTTCGTCCGTGTCACCACCGCCTGGTGATTCCAAGCGAAAACCTCCGCCCGGCCCCTCATCTCCATACTCCGCATCGCCCACTCGAAAGCTGCCAACCGAACAAAGACGGACAGGTGGAGGTCTGAAACCTCCAAGCCGAATAACGTCAGCACCTCCAGTAGCAGCGAGGCCGCCGGATACGGAGCCCGGCGTCGAACTAGGCGGCAAACACGACGATGCGCCCATCCCCTGGATCCCCCCTCACCGCCGAAGGTGTGGGGAGCTCGACGCCGTACGGGCCGTCGAGGTCCGGGATCTTACCTTCCGCCGCTAGGTGGTCGACGAGCGATGCGTCCGCGCTGGAGGGGCCCAAGTAGCGGGAGTAATCTTTTTCCGTCAGCTCAAGAGCGGTAGTTGCCCTGCCCTTGCGCCTGTTCGCCGACATCGCGACTCAGCTCAGCAGGCAAACCGGGCTGGTCCAACCCTCGCACGTCACCGCGCCCCGTCGCACGTCGTTCACGTTCGTTCGCGTTCACGTTTGCGTTCGTCCGCGCGTCACCGCGCTCCATCGCACGTCATCCGCGTTCGCGTTCGTGTTCGCTTGTACGTCACTGCGCTCCGTCGCACGTCGTCCGCGTTCATCCGCTCGTCGCCGTGCTCGTGTTCGTTCAAGCTCGCGTTCGTCCGCCCGACGCCTCGTTCGCGTTCGCGTTCGACCGCTCGTCGCCGCGCTCGCGTTCATCCGCCCGTTGCCTCGTTCGCCTTCGCGTTCGACCGCTCGTCGCTGCGCTCGTGTTTGTTCGCGTTCACGTTTGTCCCGCTCGTGTTTGTTCGTGTTCACATTCGTTCACATCGTTGCCGCGCTCGCGCTCGTTCATTCGTTGCCGCACTCGTCCACTGGAGTCTGCGCATCCGAGCCCGCTACCGCGCTCTCGCCGGCGCCTGCACACCCGCTGGAGGCCGCTCAAGGCCGCCGGAGCCGCCGCGATCGCGTGCTCACGCGCCGAGGTCACCCGTTTGGCCGCGCGAGGCCGCCGACGCCTGCCAACGCTAGCCCTTCACCGCGCGGGGGCCGCGCCCACACCGCCGCTGCTCGCCGCTCGTCGGCTAGTCCCCACCGGGCTCGCCGGCCGTGGCTCGGTGCAGCCCGGTGTTGCCCGCCGACCCGCCGCTGCTCGCGGTGTGGCTCGGTGCCGCGCACGACCCGCCGCTGCTCGCCACCCGTTGGTTGGCCCCCGCCGCCGTGGCCAAGTGTCGCCCAAGGCCGCCCGCTGCTCCCCCGTCGAAGGCACGTAGCCTGCCGTCCCCCGCGGGGCCACGTTGGCACGTCGGCCAGTCCTCGCCGCGCCCACCGACCGTTGCTCGGTGCCGGCCGGCGTCGGAGGCGGGGGCGGAATGGGGAGCGGTGGCGTGTGTGGCCGGTATGGGGCGGAGGCGGCGCACGGGTTGGGGAGGGGCTAAAAAGGGAGCACGAGGCTGTTGGGGGGTTTTTTATACCCCCCACTGACCTAAGGGACAGCGGGCCACGGCCCAAGAGGCGGAGGCGGTCCGGCCCGAAGGGGCGCCGGGGGGCAGGCCGGCCCGAGAGCCGTGCGGGAGAAAAGAAAAGGGGGGAAGAAGAAAAAGGAGAGGCACGCGGGAGAAAAAAGGGGAAGAAGAAAAAAGGAGAAGGAGAAGAGAAGAAAAAGAAGAGAAGAAAGGAAGGAAGAAGAAGAAAAAAAAGGAGAAGAGGAAAAGAGGGGAAAAAAGAAGAAGAAGAAAGAAGAAGAAAGAAGAGGAAAAGAAAGAGAAGAAAGGAAGGAAGAAGAAGAAAAAAGGAGAAGAAGAAAAGAGGGAAAAAGGAAGAGGAGGAAAAGAGGAGAAAAAGAAAGAAGAGAAAAGAGATAAAAGGGCGGGGGGGGGGAGCCTGGGACAGACTACCCTGTCAAGCACCTCTCGGGAGAAAATAATGATCCACGAAGGGTCGTCAATCCGGCCTGCGTACCAACCCGTTAGGGATTAGTGTGCCGGCTCGACGGGTGCTATTCGACCGCCCCAACCGGCAAGGGGCTACTGTTGGAGGGGGTTTCTGCTCAACCCCGAATCGACGTCATTCAAGATCATCGCGACGCCGTCAAGGTTCACGTCAACGATCTCCGTGTTGGGGCTGTCTCCGACGAGGCCGCTCTCCGCGTCAGGGCTGTCTCCGACGAGCCCACACGCGAGGCCATCACGTTCCCCAAGAAGATTCCTCCGAAGATGCTTGGGAATATTCCATAAGGATCTCCTAGAATCAGGAAAATGACCATAAGGCCCTTGTAAATTCCCTCTCAGGTGAGGGCGAAATTGTAATCTTGCATTTCCTATTCTCAAACCCTATAAATACCCCCTTGAGGGTAGTTTTAGGGATCGATTCTTCTCTCATTTTGTAAACTCAAATCCACGCTCTAATACAATACTGATTTACCTTGACAACTGTCTCGTGCGTTCACGCTCTCGCTCGTTTTCCCCTCGCACGCCCGGAGATCGTTGTAACCGACCGGGGGTGCCACCAATCTACTCTCTAGGTTCATGCCTACGATAGATTTCATCCCATTATGGAGGAGAAGGCCACAGATACACAAACCAACCAATGGATGAAGGGGATTTTAGACATTTACCATTAGTTCTAATGTTAATTACACATTTGTCATACGTATGACACATTTAACACTGAAGTGCACTTTTCATGTATGACACATTTAACAATGAAGTGCACATGGAAATTCTGTAATTATTTTTTTGAACCACATAAGGAGTGAAAGAGAAAAGGGACAAGATATGAAATCTGATCAGGAAGGGTACAACTTTTTCTTTGTCATATATTCGTCCTCCATACATCAGATTTCATCCCATTATGGAGAAGGCTACGGTTACATGAACCAACCAATGAATGAAGAGAATTTTACATATTTACCATTAGTTCTAGTGTTAATTATACATTTGTCATAAATAGTATACATTTTCCACTGAAGTGCACTGTTTATATGTCATTAACACATGACAAATTATTTTTCTGCACCGTGTAGGGAGTGAAAAAGAAAAATGACGAGATATGAAATCTGATTAGGAGGGTACAACTTATGCTTAGTCATATATTCCCTTCGTTATAGACCATTTCATCCCATAATGGAGGAGAATGCTACAGTTGCACGAACCAACCAATGAATGAAGAGAATTTTACACATTTGATATTAGTTCTAATGTTAATTACATATTTGACATACGTATTAGATATTTGCCACTGAAGTGTAATGTTCATGTGTCATTGACACATGGTAAATGTGTAATTATTTTTTCTCTAATGATATATATGTAATAAAATTTTGAACTAATGATAAATGTGTAAAAGTCCTGTGAATGAATGGATGGCCTTTTGATTATCTTTTCTTGTGGGTATAGCCTGTCTGCTTCACATCGCACGAGTAGGAAGTACTAAACAAGTGAACGGTCGACAAGTCACCCCGCAAAAGTCTGGCGATGATCACATCAAGACTAGAGCATAAGGAACTGAAGAGACAATAGCGAAAATGGCGCCCCGACCGACGTCAACGCTAGAACTGGCCCGCGGGCGGTGGCAATGTCAAAAGTGACCGCGCGACGGCTGGGATAGGCGCCGCGTGTCGTCGGTCGCGCTCGCTGACCGCGACGCTCGGCCGGTCGCGCTCGCCGGCCGCGACGCTCGCCGGTCCCGTTGAGTGGCCACGACGGTTAGGCACGGCGCGGAGGACGGCGCAGAGGCTGGGGGGAGGGCGGCGTGGAGGACGGTGCGCGCGGCGGAGGGCGCGCGCGCGGAGCAGGAGCGGAGCACGCGCGCGCGGCGGAGGACGGTGCGCGCGGCGGAGGCAGGAGCAGCACCGCGGCCGCGATGGCCTCACCGGCGATGGGCTGCTGTCGCGCCCATGCGGCGCCTGTCTCAGCCGTCACACGGTCACTTTTGGCATTGCCGCCACCTGCGGGCTAGTTCTAGTGTTGACATCGGTCAGGGCGCTATTTTCGCCATTTTCTCGTAACTGAATGCTGTGGTTGGAGCTTGCTCAGCGAGCACATGTAAGTTGCAAGATCATGAGTCATGGTTGATGAGGTTCTTAGGTAGGAATTTAGTGTAGATGGTGGTTCTTCTAGGTACGAGTTTAAGATGCACCCCGGAAATTATTGCCGTGCAAGGTGTATTAGTGCGCGTCCTAGTATGTTTTTCCTGGTGCGCAAACATTTCTGGTGAAAGCTACATCCATTTACAAAGTAGGCAGTGCAACTGTTCAAGTGTATTATGGAAGGGAAAAAAGAAGAGCACGCAGAACAAGCGACAGATGCAGCCTGAGCTGTGATCCTAACAGTATCAAAGAAACTCGGTTGAAATATCAAAATTTCGGTTGAATTTACATGAGTTCAGACAATGGCTAGTGTGCGCTGCAGCATCGGGTGATCTACACCTAGGTAGTCGATCGAGTACGGATGAGCAATAAACAGAAAAGAAAGCCTGTGAACTCCAGAAGCGAATAATCCGTGAGCCATGTGCCCAACTCGGCCGTACCTCGAGCTGATCAAAATCTGCAGAGACCAAAAAGAAAAGAGTGAGATAGAGATAGTGGCCGTGCTAGGACGCTAACGCTACTAGTGCAATAGGCTGCGTAAATTCTGCGGAACTTGCTTGGATTGTCACTAGAGATAGTTGTAACCCATATTCATTTATCGAACTTTAATTCTAACTCTTTTTATGTAGATAAAGTAAAATACTCTTTTAGTGACTAGAGTGTCGTTTTCAGTAGCCGTTACGTGAGTAAGTAGTGCGATTTATCAGTATGTATAAGTCTACGAAGTTGTAATGCTCCTCAGCTCAGTAATAAACCGCGCATCCCAGGCGCAGCAGTAGTATCGGCCATGGCGCGAGATTAGGGCCTCTTTGATTCACAGGAATTTTGAAACATAGGAATAAAAAATACAGGATTGGAATGGCATGTCCACTTGAATCCTATAGGATTAACAAAACACAGGAATTTGAACCAGAGAGTGTTTGAGGGCTCATTTGATTCAAAGGAATTTCATAGGATTTTGGAGGATTAGAATCTTTATGAATTTTTCCTACGTTGGTCATTTGATTCGTAGGATTGGATCCTATAGGAATTTTTCCTAAAAAATCATTTGTACTATATTCCATAGGAAATCTAGCATCCACTCCAACCTCTTTTTACAATTCCTTTGTTTTTCCTGTGGCATCAAACACTCTGGTTCAAATTCCTGTGTTTTGTTAATCCTATAGGATTTAAATGGACATGCTATTCTAATCCTGTATTTTTCCTGTTCCTGTGTTTCGAAATTCCTGTGAATCAAAGAGGCCCTGATGCCACAGAAAAAATAAAGGAATTGTAAAAAGAGGTTGGAGTGGATGCTAGATTTCCTATAGAATATAGTACAAATGATTCCTTAGAAAAAATTCCTATAGGATCCAATCCTATGAATTAAATGATCAACGTAGGGAAAATTCCTAAGAATTTTAATCCTCTAAAAATCCTATGAAATTCCTTTGAATCTAATGAGCCCTTAGATTGCAGTTAGCAGCTCCAGGCCTGGGGGGCCCACGTGGCGGTACGAGACGTGGGGCCCAGCGATTGAGATGAAATAATAAAGAGGTGGGGAGACCCTGTCAGCAGACGAAGCTTTTCCTTTTGGACAAGGAATAATTACAGTCCTGACAGAGATGTTTAAGGGTAGAGTAGAGTACCGTGTCCTCTCTCTCTAGCTCTGTCTCTCACCACTCCTGTCAATAAACATATCTCTCGGGGTCCCAGGGGACTTGATGGAGATTGGGGAATTGTACCCTGCCCTGCTGTTAGATTGTCAGGCTTGGCCGAGTGTGATTCATTGCTAACCCTGCTGCAGGAGCTGCTGGGTAGATGTGGAGATTTTATTGCTGCACCACGGTTTAATTCGAAATCCCGGTTAACATGTATCTGGTCTACCTGATGAACTCGAAGCGTTAGCATCAACGGCCCATGATTTGGACCTGAGAATCTGTATATCACTTCCTCTGAATCTTTCATGAACATCTTGTAGCGCTCGCATGGAATTCCCGTACGTGAAGCTCTGCTGCGTCCCGAACAGTTTCGCCGTGTAGAACGAAGTAGCATGTGCATCTACTTTCCTTGCACGACGTTGTATGCATTGCCAATGTCCGTGGCACGAACAAGCTAAATACGCTAGCTTGCTGGTCCTCTGTAAAAGTGTGCATCATGCATCATGATCAGGTGACGCGCGTGTCGCTCTATACTCAGGGCCGCTCCTGAGATATTGGGGGGCCCGGGACGAAACTAAAACTCGAGACCCTTAATATAGACATAATAACTATAACAAGAAATATACGTATATATGAAATATTATCAATAACACTTAAATACATCCAAAATCAGTATGCACCAGGATTTTGAGGCCCCTGGATTTTGGGGGCCCAGGGCGGCCGCCCCCCTCCCCCCCCGGGGCCGGCCCTGTCTATACTTTCTGGAACGGGTGGTAGTCGTAGAAGCTGATCTGCCTGCCATTCATTCTAGAGAAAAGTTGCATGCAGCACCCTGTACGTACTCACACCAACGCTTCTCTCTAGACGTATCAGTATGACGACAGCTGTGTACGTACGTATGCAGTACTCGTACAGTGGTACTATAACTTCTGCACGTACGTCCTGTCCTGGCTAGGATACGTAGCTTTTGGTCAAGAGTACGTACACGTCGACATAAGTGTAACTGACGTCGTATTCAATTGAATGCTTAAATGTAGACGTCAGTGTCCTGTCATGACCTAGTTTTGCAAATGCTGCCGACATCATTTTGTTAGTAGGGTCGAAGAGTTTGTGAGTGCACGACTCTATCCATCAAGATTTATATCCTCGTTCTTAATTTACGTATATGTATATGTGTCTCAAACCGAGCTTTGTGAAATTTGTCCTCAATCTCCGTCGATTCTTTTAGTTCTGTGGGGCGCTCTCGTCGTATGTGCAGCGGTAATGCGTGTGTGAGTACATCGGGAGTGCCCTAAGTGGCCCGATAGATGATTGGAGAACGAGGCAACGAGAGCTATAGCTCTTGAGACAAGGTGCACCTAATTCTCCTCGGAGAAGACACAAGATATGGAATGCTTGGACAGATCAAATTCCGAAAGCTAACAAGCAAGTTACTCGTAGCAAGCAGCAGCGACAGCAGTGAGAGGAACCCAAGTTACACCATGATGCTCCATCACGAAAAGCACCTTTTGATTTGAATGCTGCCGCTGCTAAGTAGTTGCTGGATCTAATTACCTGTCCAACTCCTCACCAAGCGCTGCAACAGCAGCGAGATTTATTATGAGGGCTTGATGGCACTAGCTACTCAGAATGCAGTCTATTATGATGATCCATCGATGTGGTCTCGCATAATTAAAGATCCTTACCAAGATGACACATAATCGCCACATTGAAGTGGAGTTTTTAGTGAAATCATGGAGCACTCCAACTCCAAGTCGCCATCACGGATCATGATCATCGGTGCTCCAATGATGTGAGGGTGTGGTTCTGATTTCACCATCCCTGCCAAACTGTGGTGGTTCTGTTCAGTTCGCTCCCGGAGTGACGCACACATGGTACCTGCAGACCCGGGCCCATAAGTCAGTGGCGCCTCTGCCACTTTTGCAACTCGCCCCCTGAACTGCCACGGTGCTAGCAACACTTGCTCGCCGTTATAAAAGTTTAGCTGCCTAGTTAAGCGAGGCCCCCTTCTCCCCTTGCCATTCACTCGCAGCAGAAGCTAGCAAGCCGCCACGGAGCTTCAGCTAGCTCAGCTCACTCGACCCCAACTCGACTCGAACGAAGCTAGCTACCCTGTGTCTAGCTAGCTAGCTGATCTCGAGGTCTATCCATGGCGTCAGGGGAAGCTGCAGAGCCACTGCAGTACACGGTGAGCGACAAGAGTTTGACACCCTTTCTTCCTTGGCGAAGCTAGCCTCCATGGGTAGCTAGCCTTTCTTGTTTTTGTTCCTCTGCGAGGCATTCTTTTCCTCACATTGTGTTGCGCGCTCGTGTTGGTGATGGCCGGCGTTTGCGTTGCAGACCACCGTGCTACGGGTGTCGATCCACTGCGAGGGGTGCAAGAAGAAGGTCAAGAAGGTGCTGCAGAGCATCGAAGGTACGAAGCTTCGGTTGGTTGGTTTATTGATCTTTTCCTGCTAGCTAGCTCGTCGTTCTTGCGATGATGGTTGGTTCTGATCGACTGCTGTAATCGAACGATTAGGTGTGTACAAGGTGACGATCGATGCAATGCAGCACAGGGTGACGGTGACCGGCAGCGTGGGCGCCGACGCGCTGATCAGGCGGCTGCACAAGTCCGGCAAGCAGGCCGCGCTGTGGCCGGTGCCAGTGCCGGTGACGGTCGCTGCCGAGGCCAAAAAGCCCGAGGAGGAGGCCACGGTGGCCGCCCCATCTGCCGTGAAGAGCGGCAAGGGCGCGGATAAGGCGGAGGCGAAGCCGAAGGAGCCGGAACCCGAGAGCTCGCAGAAGAAGCCGGAGAAGGAGAAGGGTTCGGAGAAGAAACCGGAGAAGGCCGAAGCGAAGAAACCCAAGGACGAGGCCAAGAAGGAGGGCGGCGAGGTTCCTGAGAAGGAGAAGGTCTCGCCGGAGCCGGCCAAGGAAGGTGCCGCCGGCGAGGAGGCAGGCGGGGAGGAGACAGGCGGCAAGAAGGGGAAGAAGAAGAAGAACAAGCAGCAGAAGGACGCCGGCGAGGGGGACGGAGCCGCTGCGGAGAAGCCGCCGAATCCGCAGCCACAGAAGCAGCAAGCGATGCCAGTGCCGGCGCCGGCACCGGCGCCGGCGCTGGGGCCGCCGGACCGCGCGCACGGCGGGTTCCCGTACTACCCGGTGCCGCAGCCGGTGATGAGCTACAACGTGGCGCACCCGAGCGCGAGCGTGTCGTACTACGCGCCCGCGCCGGTGGTGTCCATGCAGCCAATGCCGCCACCGCCGCCGCAGATGCCGTACGGCTACTCGCCGTACCCGGGGATGATGATGCCGCCGCCGCCGCCGGAGTTCCTGTACGGCCCGCCGGGCATGAGGTCGTCCCCGCCCCAGGAATCGTACAACAACATGTTCAACGAGGAGAACCCCAACTCCTGTAGCGTCATGTGACGCAGCCGCCTCGCCGGACGCCGCCGGCGCGGGATCGAGTTGTAGTTAAAAGGGGGATGCTTCGTAACAGAAGCCGCCTCTCGTGGTCAGTGGTCGCTAGGTAGAGTGGAGTACTGTTAATTAGGTGGTCAAAGCTCCTTATTGACCAGACTTTTTTTCCTTTAAAAATTGCTCTTAGTCCGTCGGGTAATGTAATGAGTATTTTAGTACCATTAATATGGTTTTTTGGCTAGCTTGTTTTAATTATTCCCAATTTGAAAATTGAATTTTCTCAAAGGAATTGGACTGTTTCATGTGATTTTTGTTGTTGCAAAATTTGAGTAACAAACTCATAAGTATAAAATAGGCCGTCCTGCATAAAAATCACTGCCAACTCAGCTAGAGCACCCAGAAACAAGAAACTGGGCAGCTGTGCAGTAATGTATCTGAATTTGGTTGGTGATGGTTTTTTTAATTAAGAAGACTTTGGTGTTGTTGGTAAGACAGTGATGTCTAGTTTAAATGTGATAGGTCAGTCCCTCAGTGTGGTCACTTTTGCCAAAGAAAACCTTTGGCCAGGTTAATTAAGCTGTCATGTTGGTTCACAGGCTTTTCTCAATGATGATTGCTCTGCAAATTAAAGAATGGGCCCATCGAGTTGGTCCACATGTACTAATGCAATGATCCTTGCACTGCTTTGTGATACGCTCCTTGATTTGTAATTAGGGGAGCATAATGGAAGAATGATGGACAAATCGGTAGGGCATGGGAGTGGACATGGAGCTGCTTAAATTAGTAGTACTACTAGTCCTAATTCTATTATTAAATCAGTGACCCCAAATTGTTTAATTATTAATCAGGTACATGCACCGTGTACATCGCACCTGGAACCACGGACGAAATGTATGTTATGTTCTCGTTGTACACCTTCGAGTAGCCAACTTAATTTACATTTTCAGGTCATTTTCTAGTATCCGAACTTTATATTTGCAAATATATTATCAATTTTGAAAGTTCAGAGAATTTGATCTGTCAAACACGTATATGAAAATGGCGTGCTTCTGAAGCTGGAGGGGAGGAGTACAGTGATGTACCTTCAAGAGGCATGAATATAGCTTGGGTTCGAAACATACGTAATAGGACTTGACCGTGTGCCTGCTAGTCTTAGTGTGCGGTGCCTCGTCCAAGAAATTTAATGTAACAAGACTGCATGATACAACAATTTATTCTTTATGCATACATACATAATAGGAATATGAAAATCAATTACAACGCATATAAATGATGACATCATCATTACTTTTCTTTCTCATATCTCTCTTTGTTGCCTCTCAATTGCATGCAAATGATGATGTCAGCAGAAGTAAATACTAATTTTAAAATTGTAAAATATTTTTATTCGAGGAAGGGTCCCCACGCTACCTCGAACCGACGGGCTTCTCCGTGACAGCGTCAAGATCCCCCTCCCTGAATCGACATGTTTTGCCTGACATCAACAAACTCCGCTGGCATTGCCGACGACGTCGAGGCAACGCTCCGTCCCGGTGAATGTCGAGGCAATGCTCCATCCCGGCGCCAAGGACAACACATCGCCGCAGCAGTAAGTGCTTGGGTACTAGAGCATTAGGGGATCCTTGTAAAAGACCAAAATACCCTTGTGGACGTGTTGTTGCCCGAAAGGCATAATTGTAATCTCGCCTTTTCTACTCGTAAACCCTATAAATACCCCCCATAGGGGTAGAGAGGAGAAGAGGTTTTTTCTCACATGTAAACCATAATCTCTGAAATAAATACGAGAGTTTCCACTTCGCTTTAACACGAGAGTTTCTATTTAGCCCTGACGGGAGTGTTTTACGTTCCGCCTCGCCGGATGCGGCCTCGCGCGCTCCTCCTCGATGGACACTACACTTGCTCGTACTCCTCTGGTACTTTTGGAGGTCGAAATAACCGATCGGGGGTGCCTAAAGTACACTGCCTAGTCTCATAGCTACGACAGTTGGCGCCATCTGTGGGAAACGAGCAAGAAGTTGTGTCACCTAAGACGCCGTCAAGAGGAGGCCCGAGGATATCACCGACGATTGTAATGCACGCGACCTCAATACCAACACACGCGTGTGCTCATCTTCAACACCACACGGGTGCTCCTTCGCGAAGTAGGAACGCATGCCTCCTAGGGCGAAGGCGAAGAAGGGGACCAAGCGAAAGGTCGCAAGTATCGCCAATATGGTTTCAAGCACCACAGCTGTCGCCCCACAGGTTGCCGCGAGGATGACAACACGCGCGGTCACTCTTGCGACGAACAATGACATCGACCCCTCCATCGATGCCCAGGCCACCGGTTTAGAGACCTCTAGGACCCTCACTCATGCTGAGCGAGAGATGGAGGCGTTAAGGCAACAGGTTGTGGCTACGGCCCAGCAGGCAGAGCAGCTTAGTGTCCAGCTCAGCCCAAGTCGAGGCCCTCCGGGTGGTGGCATTAGCCCGAGAAACTGTGGAGCTCCGTGCACAACTTGTAGTTGCCTAGGGCAGGGCCGACGTTGTACATCGACCGCAAGAAGAAGCCATAGCGGAAGCACGGGAGAATACCCGGCGCAATCACCAAGTAGCCGATGAGCTCCTCCAGGACTTGGCAAACGTGCAAGCACGCGCCGAACCCCTCCGTGAAGAAATCGGACGAAATCAACAAACGGCATACGCGGTCCTCCACGACGCTGGGGCCGGCACTAGCGACAAAGGGGCGTGAGGCCCAGATCGACGCCCGAACAAGGAACACGTATACTCGACTGGCCCACTCGACGCCTACATCCCCGCTTCTGCCGCCGCACCTGCTGCTCACCCGCCACGGCCAGCGGTCGTCAACCTCGCCGACGTGCTCTGCCCGCTCAGCTCGGGGCTTGCGGCTAACCCATGGCCAAGCAAATTTCGCCCGGCAGACCTTCCCAAGTACAACGACGAGACAGACCCCACGGAATACACTCGTATGTATGAAGCTACCGTGTAAGCTGCCGGAGAGGGCAAAGCGGTGATGGCAAAAAGTCTGCTGCTTGCACTCACCGGATTAGCTTGTACGTGGTACCTCACATTGCCTCCCAGCTCGGTGTACTCGTGGGAGCACCTTTGCGAGCAGATGCACAGTTACTTCCAGGGAAGCATAAACAAACAAGTCACCTCGTCGGATCTGAATATCCTCAAGCAAGTCCCGGGCAAGTCCATCTGGGCGTTCCGCAAACGCTTCTCCAACCTCCAATGCCAAGTCCGCGACATCACTGACCAAAGCGTATGCGACGCCACGCGTCGTGCCATACGTGATGAGGACATCGCAGCCAAGCTCAATAGGAGGCAGCCGAGAACAATTAGGGAGCTCTACGACATCATGGACACATACTCCCGTGCCGAGGAAGGAAGAGAGCAGAGAAGGGCCGAAGCCTTGGCCTCAGCCGCACAGTTCGCGCCCGACGCTGAGAATCATGACAAGCGTCGGCAACGCCATCGAGGAGAACACCACGTGGAGGAGCACTGGGCTCCTGCCCCCGCAACCACACTACCAAGGCCAGGGCCAGAGGCAAGGTGGTGGGCAGGACCGAGCGCGCAGTGAAGGACAAAACCATCCACGCTATGATCACCAAGACTGGAAGCGCGGTGACCACCTCGACCACGAGAACAATAGCCAGGCCGGGCGCGGCAACCATAGAAGCGACGGAAGCGGTAGACTACAAGGCATATTTTGTGAAGTGAACCGAGTAAACACTCACTCCACGGCGGAGTGTGGTGTCGTCATCGCGGCCCGGCAGCGCCGGCAACCAAAGCGCCCTGGCGACAGGGGCATCGCTGATCCGTCAGGCTGAGCTCGGGAGCAAGGGGTTCCTGCCTTACAGCTTTCACCACCACCGCCATGTGGCGAAGTACCAGTGTAGGCCATCGGCCCCTGACAAGTCATCGACGCTATCACCGGAGGCAACACTCACACCTACTCGTCCAAGCGGCAGCGCCGGGCCTACACCCGTCAAGTCAACCACATCGGCTCCTTTCCGCCTACTCAGCTACCCGCATGGGTCGATGCTACCGTGGCCTTCGTGTTGGAAATATGCCCTAGAGGCAATAATAAAGTTGTTATTATTTTATTTTCATGTTCATGATTAAGTTTATGTTCTATGCTAGAATTGCATTGGTTCTTGGATATGAGATTCAGAGAAAAACCTAATTGCATGTGTGGAATAATAAACACCATTCAGATCCCTAGTCAGGCCTCTGGACTAGCTCATGTATTGTTGATGGTCTTGTTTTCCTGATCATGGGCATTGTTAATGTAACAAGGATGCCGACAATAATGGGAACACATTGTTAGGGTAACAATGGTGTTGGATAGACCCCCTTATGAGATACTGCGAGATCACTTCGTCAATATGTTGTCAGTATCTTCTCATTATGTGTTAACGTTTACTTGCGTCCTTAGACCATGAGAATATCGTAGACCCGGATACCGGATGGTTGCTTTGGGGTCATCAAACGTTACTCCGTAACCGGGTAATTATAAAGGTGAATTTCAGGTACACTAGAAAGTATATCGTGGTTCAAGATATGTCAAGACTGGGATTTGCCCATCCGGCGATGGAGAGATACACTCTGGGCCCACTCGGTATTATGGTGTCCAGCATCGCCTGACCAGGTATTGTGACTAAAGGGTTAGTCACGGGGACACCAGAATACAGAAACGAGAAAAGAGTACAAACCGGTAACGAGGATAACTAGGTATAGTGATCAAGGAGTTGATCACAGGGATACCATAAAAGTCTCGTCTCGGGTTATGTAATGTATCGTGAGGCAAAATGATGATATGCGGTAATACGAGGTTCGCTCGATAAAGATCTTCGATGATATGTGGGAGTCGTTATGGGTATCCAGATCCCGCTGACGATTATTGACCGGAAGGTGTTCCGGACATGTCCACATATACTCGAACCTATAGGGTCACACGCTTAACGTTTTAGCGACATTTAGGAATGTTACGATTTATGGAGAACGAGAGAGAAGGGTTCCAAAAGTGTTTCGGATGATCTCGAAAGTGTTCCCCGGGAGGTCCCGGATGGTTCCGGTGATGTCCGAAAGTGTTCCGGAGAGTATCGAAAGGTTCTAGAAGGTTCTAGAAGGTACTAGAAGGTTCTAGAAGGTTCCAGAAGTTCTAGAAGGTTCTAGAAAGTTTTGGTGGAGTTGGACTCCAACTCCATCAGGGAGTTCCTGCTGGAGTAGAACTCCACCTTCCCAGGGAGAGCTGCCCCACCCCCTTTAAATAGAGGGGCAGGGCACCTCAAAGGGCATCCCAAGCAGCCCCAAAGGCAGCCCTAGCCCCTTGGCCGAAACCCTAGGCAGCCGCCACCTCTAGATTGGCCGCAGCCTCCTCTCCCTCTCTCTTCTAGATTGGATCTAGTTCAGCTGCCGGCACGCTGCTGCTTCTCCTTCTCATAGATCCCCGCTGTTCTTGTGTGCTGGTCCACACATTACCGCGGTGTCGCTGATCCGGTATGCGTGGATACCTCGGAGACGTCGTACACTTCGGCGTTCGATCGGGCGAACTATTCGCGAGGAGATCACTCTCGCGGCTGGGAGGTATAACCTAGCTGCGGGAGTCTGCGGACTTCATTGACATCGTCAACTTCTCCGCTGCATTGACGTGATCGGCGAAGGTATGATATCGTTGCCTGCACCTCGATAGTGGATCTTGGTTTGGTTCGTGTACGGTAAAAATTTTGTTTTGCGTAGCACATTCCCCAACACTTCGGCCCTAAGGACGCCGCCGGGGTCACCTTTCCCCACCATGACGCTCTCATCATCTCGGCGGTCATCAACGGCTGCGAGGTGCGCCGTGTCTTCATAGATGGAGGTAGCTCGGTGGACATCCTGTTCGCGTCTACGTTCACTGAGATGGGAATCCCCCGCGTGTGCCTCATCCCCGCGAGGGTACCGCTCCTAGGCTTCGGGGGAGAGCCAGTCCCGGCCCTCGGCAAGGTTGAGCTCCTGATGGAATTCAGAGCCGACGGTTGCACCCGTAGGGACAGCATTGTCTTCGTGTTGACATCCCCTACCAATACAACATCATCCTCGGCCGAGTCACGCTGAACAAATTAGGTGCGGTTCTACACCACGCCTTTTTCTGCATGAAGATCCCAGCCCCCTTAGGGGTCATCACAGTGCGGGGCAACTAGGACTTGTCCCGTAAGATCGACAACGACATCCAAGTGGCCATCCGGTATACCCATACCGTCCAATCAGAAAGTGACAAGGCTATGCAAGGGGCTCCTGACCCGCCAACATCAGGGTGGTGGGTGCCAAAACCTAAACCCGACGGTGAGACGCACGCCACGCCGCTCTCAGAGGGTGATCTAACCAAGACAGTGCTCATCGGGGCCAACCTTGACCCAATCAATGAGGAGGCCATCCTCGGCACGCTGCGGACCAATGGAGACATGTTTGCATGGGAGCACGAAGACCTCCCCGGCGTCCCCCGGGAGATCATCGAGCACAAATTGCTCATCAACCCCGACGCGCGTCCTGTCAAGTAGAACTTACGAAAGATGTCGGTGGAGCGTCAGGTCGCGGCCCAAGAGCAGGTTGACAAGCTCCACAAGGCCGGAGTCATCCGCGAGGTCATGCACCCCGAATGGCTCGCTAATCCTGTCTTAGTCAAGAAGGCCAATGGCAAGTGGCACATGTGCGTGGGCTACACCAACCTCAACTGCGCATGCCCGAAGGACAACTACCCACTGCCACGGATCGATCAATTCATCGATGCCACCTCTGGGTGCGAACTTATGAGCTTCCTCGATGCCTACTCAGGTGTCACACTCCATTTTTTTTGAACCCTGCGAAGCATGGCATTGCATTAAGCTGACCAAATCTAAATCATGCATGACGCCGCACATGGAATAATATTCGTAAAAATCCCAACAAACTTTCCCAAGATTAATTGTAATTGTACTAGACCAAATGTGCAAAATATGAGGACCTTCAGTTCAAAACTATTAAGATAATTCAAAGACCATCTCGAACTGTTTTTGAAAAAAAATTAGCGAAACCCTAGAGACCACTATCTGCTAGGTAGCTGTTTTGCTGCACCAATAAATGCAAAATCCATATTACGTATGGATTTCTGCCACCATAAATTCCCGAACAATTCTTGAAGATTCTTGGTAAGACTCCTCAACAACCACTCACATATCTGACCTACTCCTGCAGTAAAAGCCTTATATCTCCTTTCCGCAAATCTTGCTAAAAAAGATCAAATGGGAATCTCTGATGTTCCACGTGCTACCTACGATGCTCACTTCTGCCATAACAGGCCACCTCCTCCCCTGCAACAATATTCGGTGCCTAATTCTACTACTGCCACAGCATAGCTTGCCATTGATCCCATGAATTCGTGGTGAATAGTGAACAGTGAACAGTACCTATGAATAGTGCCCCTCACGAACAGTACCCCCATCTACAGTACCATATACAGTACCCAACCTTGCTGCAGTTTTACCTCCAACAGTAAGCGGTGCCCAGCTCTACTGCAGCCCACCCTCAATAGTGAGCGGTGCCCACCTGCAACTTCACAGCACGTGTGAGCTAATTAACTCCCCTGCATTTTCTCCTCTATTTAAGCCAAGCACTTCCTCTCCCTCCAAATTCCCAACCAGCCCGAGCTCATTTTCTCCATTTGTTCTTCACATACTGGCCTCCCTTCTTCCTCACAAAAAAATTAGCTCCCCTCAGTACAGATTTTTCCAAGGCTCTACCTGCTTTCTTCTCCCAAGCTCCAAGTTGAAGCAAGTTGCCACGAGCTCTCTCATGTTCTTTATCCTCTCCTTCGCCCCTACTCAAGCTGCATTTTCCTCTCACCCAGTTTCGTCTCCTGGCAGAAACCTCCGAAGTCTATGTCTTCTCCGTTGTAACTCCGATCGAATAAACTCTTTTTTCTGATGATCTCATAAATTCTAGAATTATCCATTATAGTAATTTTAATAATTTTTGAAACATTTGGAATCTCAATTTTGAAAATATTTCGAATATGAATGCTAAGTTGATACATCTTATTAGTCCCGAGCAAATCAATTCTTTTACCTAAAAATCCTCAAAATAACTAAATAGATAAATCTAGCATGGTAGGCTCAGTGACACTTTAAAACTCTGATTCCTCTAGGTAAAGCTAACAGAAATCATGACGCGCTTCAAAACCTTTATCTTGCTAGGGTATATGTATATGCAATCTTTTCCATAACACCTAATACCTCATGGTATCTGTATCCTCTTCTCTTACCATGTCATATCATTTAAATCTTATTTGGGTTTCTCTAGCTTGGTTGTTTATTCAACTCTCTCCCGACGTGTAGTTGACGGAGTGAGGTACATGCGTCAGGAAATTCAAGAGTCATCCCCACGTCAAGAACAGGAACAAGAACTGTCAGGCAAGCATTCCCACCTTGATCATGTTGGATCCCATATGTGTGAAAACTTAATTATTTTGTTTGCAACTCTGCATGCTATGTGAGTACCAACGGTATTTTATGCTAGACCTAGCTACACCCTGTAGTTGCATATGACTCAGGTTCGATAAATAAATCCTCGTAACCCTAGTACTAGTTGCCGCACATCGTACGTCCAGCAATGTATTTAGGAATATAGGCAATAGCCATTCTTAGACCTGCTATAGAGAAAAACCTAATTTTGTTCGGTTTATACAAACTCTTTCGGACATGGGATTAAAACCCTCAGAATGGTAAGTGATGGGATTCGTAGCATAGAAAACAAAAATTTTCCTACGAGATGCAAACGAAAACCTAGATCCAATCTAGAAAACCAAGATCCAATCTAGAAGAAGCTTGCAACGAGAGACAGATCATATCTACATACCCTCGACGAACACGTCAACGCAGCGGAGAATTTGACCGTTGTCGATGAAGCCCGCAGCCTCCCGCAGCTAGGTTATACCGCCCAGCCGCGAGAGGGATCTTCTCGTGTTCCAATCCGATCAAGCACCGCAACGAGCGGCACCTCCGAGATGTGCACACGTACGGCTCGATGACGTCTCCTCCTTCTTGATCCAGCAAGGTGAGGTGGAGAGGTAGATGAGATCTCCAGCAGCACGACGGTGTGGTGGTGGATGTGGTGGAGAAATTCCTGCAGGGCTTCGCCTAAGCAGCTGCGGGAGAGGAGTAGATGGGAGAGAGAGAGGGGCTGGCGGCCAGGGTTCAAGGGGGGCTGCGCCCAGCCCTCCCCCCTTTATATAGGCTTGGTACTGTTCACGTGAACAGTACGTGAACAGTAACTTGCCTCCCAAGTTCCCCCTTTTTCCTTTATCTTATCTCTCCTATTTTTAAGGGATATCGATCTTATCCATCTAGGAAGGGGGTTACTGTTCACGTGACACTATTCACGTGTGTACTGTTCATGCAGTACCCTTGGTCCATGTGGACCCCTCCGGGATAAGTGGGCCCTACTCTAGAACCCTCCGGAACCTTCTAGAACTTCTCCGGAACTCTGCCGGAAAAATCCCGAACCTTTCCGAAACCCTAAAAATACTTTCCCATATATGAAATTGTATCTCCGGACCATTCCGGAGCTCCTCGTGACGTCCTAGATCCCATCCGAGACTCCGAACAAAATTTCGGTCTCACCATATTAATATCTCATTCTCTACCCTAGCATCAACGAACCTTAAGTGTGTGACCCTACGGGTTCGGGAATATGCGGACATGATCGAGACACCTCTCCGATCAATAATCAATAGCGGGACCATGGATGTCCATATTGATTCCCACATATTCAACGAATATCATTTATCGGTTGAACCACGATGTCGAATGTTCCATTCCTTTGTCTCACGATATTTTACTTGCCCGAGATTTGATCGTCGGTATCACCATACCTAGTTCAATCTCGTTTCCTGGTAAGTACTCTTTACTCGTTCCGTAATACAACATCCTCTGTGACTAACTCCTTAGTCCCTTGCTTGCAAGCGATATCGAATGTGCATTACCGAGTGGGCCCAGAGAATATCTCTCCGTCACGTGGATGGACAAATCCCACTCTTGATACATGCAACCCAACAAGTACTTTCCGAGATACCTGAAAGACACCTTTATGATCGCCCTGTTACGGCGTGATGGTTGATGCCCTCAAAGCATTCTTCCGGTACTAGGGAGTGGCATTATCTCATGGTCGAAGGACTAGAACATTTAACATATGATAGCTGAAGCAAATAAAACTTAGTGACACGATCAAATTGCTACGCTCAACTTGGGTCTATCCATCACATCATTCTCCTAATGGTATGACCTTGTTATTAATTAACAACTCATGTTCATGGTTAGGAAACCTTAACCATCAATTAATCAACAAGCTAGTGTTAGAGGATCACTAGGGACACGGTGTTGTTTATATAACCACACAAGTAATAATGTGTCCAATTAATACAATTATAGCATGGAGAATAAACTTTATCATGAACTTGAAATATGACAAATAACAACTTTATTTATTGCCTCTAGGGCATATTTCCAACAGTAAGTGCTTTCCGAGGCGATTGTTTGCAAGTGTATTGTTGCCAAAAACCCAACTAAAACAGAGGATGATTTTGATTCGGGTAAGAATTGTAAGGACAGTTCGGCGGATGTAAAAGTAGTAGGTGGTAACATGGTTGTCGAGGACAAATATGGAGTATTGCTTGAATCAACCAAGGACAATCTTGCTCAAATCAACCAAGGACCAAACCTAAGTGCCGCTAAACCAGTTCCACACCGTACGTTCACATGACCTTTATAGGAAGGACTTGGCTTATTATCCCGTCAAGTATTAGAGCCTGGACCCGTGGACAGTAGGAAGAGAGTGTTAGGTAGATTGGAATCCCTAGAGGACCTCTGCATGTTCACGTAGGGAGTCGTTCGACACAAAGATAAGTCCACTTCGGGTTGTGGGGTCGGGCATAACCGAGCACAAGCGAAGACTGGGTAGATTTTATCTAGCGGGTCGAGCTCTAGTACAAAAATGGGTGAAAGGTCTTGCTGTAATAACCCTGCCGATACACCTCGAGAAGTGTATTCGTAGCGCTCGGCAACAAGGGGGACTTACATCTTGTGGGTAAAGCCATACAACCTCTGCAGAGAGTTAAAAACTATTCGAATAGTCGCGTCCTCGGTTATGGACATGAACTGGCAAGGCCACACATTGGTTAGACTGAGTTTTGTTTGCAAACACCTGTGAAAGGGACTAAGGACGTGGGCATGACGTGTCCACAGAGTGCAATTTACGCTACACGGCAGGTAGCAAGGAATTGCATAAGAAAGGGGCCAGTCGTACCATCAGGGGTGGTATGGGCTGGTGCCACAACCTTAGAAGACGATAGGCGGAGCTATCGGATTGAGACAAGGAAAGGAGGTAGTGGAATTTACCTCGTTCGATGATTTGTTCTTTTGAAGTACTATTAATTTCAAAACTGTCTTAGAACCTATTATCCTTGTATTTAAATTGAAAACTTCCTTTTCCGCACAATATGCAACCTAGAATAGAGCTGCTCCTTTGAATCAAACCCTGCATGCAATATTGCTGTAGTACTCTCCTGTGGGAATTGTTTGCGAGTACATTCAAAATACTCACCTGGCTTGTTGATGTGGCCAGGTGAAGAGGAGTACCACTCCGACGACGACGACAGTGATTTCGAGGGCTAGGGCGTTACCCCAGTCAGTTGCCTGTTGAGTTGGCATATTGATGGGCTTAACTATTTATTTATATCTCCCACTGCAGACTTTTATTCAGCCAATCGGCTATATTGTTCTATAAAGACCATAATGGCATGTTTGTGTAAAATACTCGGTATTGTATGACAATGCTATCAAGCTTCTTGTGTGTACTGGCTACTGATCATGGGACCAATACAGAAAACACAAGGGTTTATCCAGCCTTAAAACCGAGTACGCCACATCAGGGTATCACCAAGTATGGATGGCGCGGGAAGACGAAGAAAAGACCAGCTTCATCATGCCTTCTAAGATATTTTGCTATGTCCGGATGGCATTTGGCTTGAAGAACGCTGGTGCCACTTTCTCCAGGCTCGTACACAAGGCCCTCTTCAGCCAAATCGGGCGCAACATCGAGGGCTACGTTGATGATGTCATCATCAAGAGCATGATCCCTGCCATCCATGCGGCGGACTTGCAAGAGACGTTCGACAACCTCTGTCAAGCCGGCATGAAGCTCAATCCCGAGAAATATGTGTTCGGTGTTCAAGCGGGGAAGCTGCTCGGCTTCCTCATGTCAAGAAGGGGAATTGAAGCTAAACCTTCAAAAATCAAAGCTATCCTCGACATGCGCCCGCCTGAGAATGTCAAGGAAGTGCAAAAGATTATAGAACGTCAAGGGAGGTTTGTCTCCAGATCCACCGAGAAGGGCCTCCCTTTCTTCAAAGCTCTGCGGGGGTCCACCAACTTTGAGTGGACGGTGGACAACCAAATGGCCCTGGACAACCTTAAGAGGAACCTCACCTCGCCACCACAGTTGCAAAGCCCTGCTCGGGGGGAGAGCCAGTTGTTGTATCTGGCGGCCACCCCGGTTGCGGTGAGCGCCGTTTTGGCCAAAGAAGAAAACACAATCCAGCACCCAGTCTACTATGTTTCAGAAGCACTTCAAGGTGCTAGAGCACGGTATACTAAGCTAGAGAAGCTCGTATACGCGTTGTTGATGGTGTCCCGTAAACTGCGGCACTACTTCCTCGCTCACTCTATTCGAGTGCCGTCCTCCTTCCCCTTTGGAGAGACGCTCCGCAACAAGGAGGCCTCCGGACGCATCAGAAAGTGGGTGGCCGAGCTCGCTCCATTCGTCATCGAATTCCTCCCCTAGACAGCGATCAAGTCACAGGTGCTGGCGGACTTTGTGGCGGAGTGGGTCCCATCGGAACATCCCGTCACCCAAGAACATGCTGACTTGCTGTGGACGATATACGTGGATGGCTCCTGGTGCTCCGACGGTACCGGTGCAGGGGCTATCCTAGAATCGCCTGAGGGATCATGCACCTTGTATTCTGCACGTCTCGAGTTCAAGGCCACTAACAACATCACCGAGTACGAAGTGTTGTTGCTCGGCCTGCGCAAGGCACGAGCCTCGGGAGCGCGGAGGGTGATGGTCAAGAGCGACTCCCAACTCATAGCAGGGCACGTTGGCAAAAGTTATGAAGCCAAGGACCCCGAGATGATCAAGTACCTCGCCCTTGCGTGAGCCACAGAGAAACACTTTGTCGGCATCACCATACGCAGCATACCGCACTCGGACAATGCTGATGCCGACAATTTGGCGCGCGCCGCGAGCACGCGAGCTGAGGTCTCACCAGGAGTCTTTTACGAGGTCATCATGGTGCCAGCAACAAAAGACCTCCCAGAGGTGCACCACATTGAAGAACAAGAATGGAGGACACCGATCCTCCGCTACCTCACAGATGAAACAGAGCCCGACGACCCCGTCGCGGCGCGGAAGCTGAAAAACAGGGTGGCCAGAGGCTTCATCATTCACCAAGAAGCCCTTTATAAGCGTGGGGTGTGCGCGCCGTACCTTCGGTGCATCTCCAAAGAAGAAGGAGCTGATCTCGTGCGAGAAATCCACCAGGGGCTGTGCGGCTCCCACCTTGCGCCACATGCCCTAGTATCCAAGGCCTTTTGCCAAGGCTTCTATTGGCCAACCGCCCTTCGTGATGAGCAGGGATCAAACCATGTCCGGCATGCCGGTGGATGGGGCGGGGGACAAACCTCCCTGCCCATGACCTACAACCGATCCCCCCTCGTGGCTGCTCACGCGTTGGGGGGTGGACCTCGTCGGCCCATTCAAGGTCAAAAGTTATGGTCGCAGGTTTGTGGTCATTGCGGTCGATTACTTCTCCAAGTGGATCGAGGCCGAACTGTTGGCCAGCATAACATCGCTTGCTGTTCAAAAGTTTGTTTGGAAGAACCTCATCTGCCGCTTCAGAGTGCCACGCGAGCTGACTGTCGATAATGGCACTCAGTTCGACACAGCCCCATTCCATAAGTTCTATGTTGGCCTTGGCATCAACCTATGCTTTGCGTCAGTTACCAATCCAAAGGCGAACGGCGCGGTAGAACGTGCTAATGGTATCATGCTCTCTGGCCTTCGCACACGCCTCTTCGACATACCCAAAGGGGGCTGGGCAGACAAGCTCCCTAGTGTGCTATGGTCCACCCATTTGACGGCAAGCCGTGCAACCGGCTTCACCCCCTTTAAGCTCCTGTTTGGGGAGGAAGCGGTAACCCCTGAAGAAGTTAGGCTAGGGTCACTTCGCACTACAGCCCCGCCGGACGACGAAGCCCGTCAAGCATCGCTGGATGGCCTTGACGCTATAAGGCAAGAAGCCTGTTCAACATTGAATGATATCAAGCCTCGATGGCGAAGACTTACAACAAGACCGTTCGCCCACGGCCCATCCAAGTGGGTAGCCTTGTGCTTAAGAAGAAAGCCAACCCCGAGGCTGATGGTAAGCTAAGTTCAAAGTGGGAGGGACCCCACGAGGTTATCTGCGTCACGCGCCCATCGTCATTCTGTTTAAAAACCATCGACGGAACAGAGCTGAAGCATAGCTAGAACGCCGACAACCTACACAAGTACTACGTGTAGCTCACGTGCGAAAGTGTCGTCATGGGCCGCCAAGTTTGTCCCTGCACTTTTCCCCTTGCCCTCCTCGTGTATCTCGCTTCTAGTTTTATTAGCAAGCCACTGCGCTGGTTAATACCATCTTTTGTAAAGGGCGTCGCCCTAGGCTGCTGCACTGCCACTATCACAAATATGTAATGGGCCTGCGAGCCGTAGTGTTGTTTGCATAAACAAAGAATAGCAGCTGGCCCGTGGCCGGTTCGACGGGGACGATAACGATTATCCCTCCTTTGTGAGGAAGCAAGGTCACGCTCCACCGTGGTGTCAATCATCCCCTCACCGCCACGTGAGCAACATCTCTGTCACCGTGTCGGGACAACTTTATCTCACCCGCGGTGTCAAGTACGCTCCACCGCGGTGTAGAGCATCCCCTCACCACCACGTGAGCAATGTCTTCGTCGCCATGTCGGGACAACTTTATCTCACCCGCAGCGTCGAGCACGCTCCACCGCGGTGTGGAGCATCCCCTCAACACCACGTGAGCAACGTCTCCGTCGCCGTGTCAGGAAAACTTAATCTCACCTGCGGCATCGAGCACACTCCACCGCGGCGTTGAGCATCCCCTCACCGCCACGTGAGCAACATCTTCGTCGTAGTGTCAGGACAACTTTACCTCACCCACACCATTGCGCACGCTCCACCGCGGCGTAGAGCATCCCCTCACCGTCACGTGAGCAACGTCTCCGTCGCCGTGTCAGGACAACTTTATCCCACCCGCGGCGTCGAGCACGCTCCACCGCGGTGTAGAGCCTCTCTCCACCGCCACGCGAGCGAACCTCCATCACTGTGTCTAGACATATCCACTTCACCCGGAATAGGGACCATACCACGCGAGATTGAGCCACGCCATCGTGACAATATGCCCGCCCTCGATGACGTCTCGGACGCTAGTTTTTGATTGTTGGGGCAGATATTCATCACAGCGAATCCGGGTGCAATGTACACTCAAATTCGCTGCGTGCAATCCACACTCAACACACCAATAACATAAAAAAACCTATACAGGACGCTATACACGTCTCCTGACAAACGAGGCAATCTCCTCGCTTGTCAAAAAATGCATATCGTCTTCGTGTCGTTCTGCCTTCGTCAAACCGCCAGACGAGTGATGCTTGTCCGACACTCGTACTAGGGGCTGGGTGCCATGCCGCCTAACCACGGCCTTTCACCTCGAAGCGATAGCCTGTAAACAATGCAAAGAGAAGAAATAATCACGAGAAGCAAAACACGGCTCCACCAATTTTCTGAGTTCTTCATTAACTAACAAGGTTACATGAGAGTTACAAAAGAAATCACTGGTCTCATTAACCCTACCAAAAGAAGCTCCCAAAACACCTAAAGGGCTAGGGGCTCACGTTGACGCCGTGACGGCCCAGCCCGTGGGCTATATCATGCTAAAAATGTCATCTAAAACTACGACATGAAAGTACACCTAGAAGCAAAATAAAACATCCTGGCACGCCAACATAAGCAAAAGGCCCAGAACAAGTAACAAGTCTCACACCTGAAAAGGCGGGTCGGACCCACCAGAAGATCTGTCAAATGCCATATCAGAAGACCCTCCATCGAGACGGGCCCTCCGTATCCCGCAAAGGTAGTTCTCACCGTGCTTCTTCCACACACCCGAAAGGAAGGCCTCTGCATCAGACCTCAAGGGAGCCTGGGCCCGCTGGATGTCGGTCCGGCTCGGTATCTCGTAGCCCTCTGTCCGAAACTTGCCCACGGGGCCGCAACTAGCCAAACGAAGGCAAGAAAGAGACAACTCAAGAGAGGCCTGAGCACAGTCCTGCCCGTGGTCTGGCACCGCCTCACGTACAGTAGTGCAAACTGCTACTGTCCACTGGAGCTGGCCCGCAACCTTGTCCTCATCAGCACCAGTGTAAAGGTTGAGCTCAACGCCGAGCACCCCCCCCTCCCGAGCTCACGAGCAGCCGCACACACCGCGTCCGCCAGGGTGCCTAGCTCCTCCTGTCGAGTCTGCGCGGGCGCAGAGGGTAGCACGAAGCTGCGAGATCACCTCCTTCTCCTCACGGAGGTGAGCACGCTGGGACTCAGCCAGATCGTCGCGCATCTCCCACGCTTGCTCTGCTGCAAAGAAAGCCTACGAGAAGGAGACATTGTAAAGACAAAACCACGTAAATCATGTCACAAAACCTCATATAAGTAAAACACGAACAGTACCTTGAGCATGGCAGACTTAGAGGCCGCGCGGATCTGCATCAAGGACAAACCCTCGAATGCCGTGTCGCGTCAGCCATAGAAAGCTGTGCAGCGGCGTCCTGGTAAAAGTCCACCTCGACCTCAGGGTCGACGAAGTGAGCCGAAAGCAACCGGCCTGCAACCGAGAAAGGGTGCGGCCCACCAGCCTTACCCTCCTCAACGCCATCGTCAACAAGCACCGCCAGAGTCGGCGCTGGCTGGTGCCGAGAAGACAACAAAGCCACTACCTCAGGGCTAGTCACGCGAGCTATAGCAGGAGAGCGGGAAGCGGCCTTGTCGCCCCTAATAACCCGTAGGTCAAACTCACTCGAAGAAGACGACAAGTCACACGGTCCCATCGGCCCGAGGTCACACTACGCTGGTAGGTCTGACTCAGCGGACGTGTCGACGTCGTCCTTGTAGTCCCATGAGCGCGACTTGACATTCCGCCGAACAACGCCAACATCGGGCCCTTCCCAGCCCCGGGGTGACGCTGCAGCACCTCCAGGGTTAGGCTGGAAGAAACATCCCCAGACGCTCCACGCGCTCGAATCGTCCGCTCTGGTGAGGATGGAGAAGGTGACCGGCTCCGCTTGCTCGTGGTAAGGGCCCTAGCAACCACAGGAAACAGCCGTGCAGGCACCTCCCACCCGAAGTCCTCGCAAACTCGATTGCGCCGGGCCCTCTTGATCAATTGGCTCGCTTCCTTGGCCTCCACAAGGGTGAAGCGGCCCAACAGCTCGCGAGTGCATAGCTCTCTGTCCTCCAGGGTGGAGCCTGCAACATGGGAGCATACAAGGTTCAGTAGAAGCTAAGGTCAACACAAATAAACTACGGGTAAAAGTAAGAGGCACTCACACGTCGTGGGCGTGTCACACGTCATGGGCGTGTACCCTCGCGGGACACGTAGAAAGCGCGACGAGCTCGGCGGGGACAAAGATAGAGTCCAAACCTGAGCGAGCGGAGCAATGCCCAGTAAGCAGTACTCTTCCACCAAGTCACGCATGCCCAACTCGCGAGCCATGCGTCGAAGCACGGTCATGCCCTCGTTGTCCTGCCCGTCGAGGCGAGCTTGCCCGAAGAACAGCACCGCCACCCCTCTCAATCGCTGCAAGGAAGGACCGCGGTAGTAAAACCACACCCTTTGCCAGTCCCTTCAAACCTTCTTCAGGGAAAATGCAGGGTAGTCCCCAACACTGTGCCCGCGGTGCCGGCCAAAGCTGACCGTCCCGTAGACTGAAAGAAGACCCCGGTGCTCCCGAACCCGTAGCGTCGCCTCCGTTGGCATGTACATGCAAGCAAAAAGCGCGGGCGAGCTGACCATCTCCATGCTTTGGGCCACCCACTCGAAAGCGGCAATCAGGACGAAGGCCGAAGGGTGGAGGTCTGATAGCGTCACTCGAAAAAACTACAGTGTCCCCCGTAAGAGGTCAGATAGCGGGAGGCACAACCCGGCATCGAACTGGGCAACAAAGATGACGATTCACCCTTGGCCGGGCGAGCCCCTCAAGTCAGACCGCCAGGGGGGCTCCGGGCCCGTAACATGGCCAGCGTCAGGAATCTTGCCCGCCTCGGCAAGCCGTCTGAAGAGCCTCGCATCCGCAGTAGAGTGACCGAGGTAGCCGGTGTGCGTCACCGAGTCTATCATCTTGCCCACCTTCTCGATCACGTTCTTCTCCGCCCCCGCACCCGGCATCTCGTGCTTCAGCCCCGCAAGGTTGAGAGACGGCACCTTCCTCGACGACATCAATCCTGACAATCAGCACAAACAAGCGGATAACAGTTCGTCATTAACAACGGCAAAGCAAAAGACATAGAAAGTATAGCCCAAAAAGGTGTAAGAAGACAGGCGCACCATCTTTCAACCGAAAACACACGTCAACCAACAGCTGTCATGGTGTCGCGGTAGCCCGCCCGACGAGGCTCCAAGAACCCGCCCGTCCCGAGTTCGAGGGAGTTCGGGGGAGCTAGTGGAGACAACACGTTCGGCGAGGCTCCTCGAACCTGCCAAAACCGTGGATCTCGTCGAAACAGTCGTGGTGTCACGGTAGCCCGCCCGACGAGGCTCCACAAACCTGCCCGCCCCGAGTTCGGGGGAGTTCGGGGGAGCTAGTGGAGACAACACGTCCAGCGAAGCTCCTTGAACCTGCCAAAACCGTGAACCTCGTCGAAGCGGTCGTGGTGTTGCGGTAGCCCGCCCGATAGGCTCCAAGAACCAGCCCGCCCTGACATCAGGGGTGTTCGAGGGAGCTAGTAGAGACAACACGTCCGGCGAGGCTCCTCGAACCTACCAAGACCACGGATCTCGTCGAAGCGGTCGTGGTGTCGTGGTAGCCTGCCCGACGAGGCTCCATGAACCCGCCCGCCCTGAGTTTGGAGGAGTTCGAGGAAGCTAGTGGAGACAACACATCCGGCGAGGCTCCTCGAACCTGCCAAAACCGTGGACCTCGTCAAAGCAGTCGTGGTGTCGCGGTAGCCTGCCCGACGAGGTTCCAAGAACCCGCCCGCCCGAGTTCGGGGGTGTTCGGGGGAGCTAACGGAAACAACACACCCGACGAGGCTCCTCAAACCTACCAAGACCACCGACCTCGTCGAAGCGGTCGTGGTGTCGCGGTAGCCCGCCCGACAAGGCTCCACGAACCTGCCCTCCCTGAGTTCAGGGGAGTTCGGGGGAGCTAGTGGAGACAACACGTCTGGTGAGGCTCCTCGAACCTGCCAAAACCGTGGACCTCGTCAAAGCAGTCGTGGTGTCACGGTAGCCCACCCGACGAGGCTCCAAGAACCCGCCCGCCCCGAGTTCGGGGGAGTTCGGGGGAGCTTGGGGGAGCTAATGGACACAACATGTCCGGCGAGGCTCCTTGAACCTGCCAAAACCGTGGACCTCGTCGAAGCGCTCATGGTGTCGCGGTAGCCCACCCGACGAGGCTCCAAGAACCCGCCCGCCCTGAGTTCAAGGAAGTTCGGGGGAGCTAGTGGAGACAACATGTCCGGCAAGGCTCTTCGAGCATGCCCACAATCAGTCAAGGGATCGTATCCCTACACGCTCAAATGCGTCACAACGTAGCAAAAATAATAGCGATGGCATTTTCGTGTGAAGGAGATACAATGCCAGTTCGCGCGAGATAAACGCGTAATGATCGACATTTAAAACAACGGTCACTATTCTCTCTCTACTCATTCGCCGCCCTAACACAACAGCGTCCATGCATGGAACATGCAATCGCCGTACCAGTACCTCGTCTACCCATATAGCGGTTTTACATAACAAAAAATGTTACAATAAATGGTCCACGATACAATCCGTCACATCGCACGCACAAGCAATCACAGGCATATGAAGTACATATGGGTATTTGAATATGTGCTGGAACGGGCGAGAATGGTCACCCATGGAGAACGACGATGTTGATCGTGCGCGAACATGGCATGCGCGGGCGTCTTCTGTCCGCGATACGCGCAGTCGCTGCCGTCCTCGGGGGCTCGAGCGGAGGTCGCCCCCGACCCAGAGACGGGGGCAAGACGGGCCGCGTCGGTGGTCGTCAGGCGGCAACGCGAGTGCGCGGGGTAGAGATGGTCGCGGTGCGGCGACGCGCGAGGTCACACCCGCCCCTGCTGGCTTGTGTGGCGGCAGCTGCCGGTCCCAAGGCGGCGCAGCGGCGCACGGGAGCGACACAGGGAGGTCGGGAACAGCGGCGGCGCTGGACTGCGGGAGCCTACAGCGGCGCACGAGGGAGCCGGCGGTGCCCGGTGCCGGGGGCGCCGGAGGTGTTGGGCCGACGGCAGCGGCGGCGTGCGGAAACCGAGAGCGATGCGGTGGAGCCCGGCGGTGGTGGCACACGGGGGCCGGCGGGGCCGAGGGCGGCTCGGCCGGGTCCCGAAGGCGGCGCGGCGGGCGTGGGCCGGAGCCAAGCGGTGCGCTGGGCCAGGGAAGCCGCCAGCGGCAGCGACAGACGGGGGGGCCAGGGCCGAGGGCGGCTCGGCCGGGTCCCGAGGGCGGCGCGGCACGCTGGGCTGGGAGAGCGGGAGGCGAGGCGGCGGAACGTGGGCGGGAGGCAAGGCGACGGAGCGGTGGCGCAGGTGAGGCGATGGAGTGCGGCGGCGGGGAGTTGGGGGTGGGGGGGTCAGTGGCGGCGGGTGTGTATGACCCCTATCCCCCAATTGACATAAGCACCGCATAGGCCGCGGCCCATTAGGGTTGAGGAGCCGGTCGGGTAAAAAAGAAAAGGAAGAAAAAAAGAAGAAAAAAGAAGAAAAGAAAAGAAAGAAAGAAAAAAGATAAAGAAGAAAAAAGTAAAAAAAGAAAAGGAAAAAAAGAAGAAAAAAGAAGAAAAGAAAAGGAAGAAAGAAAAAAGTAAAAAGTAAAAAAAAAGAAAAAAGAAAAAAGAAAAAAGAAGAAAAGAAAAGGAAGAAAGAAAGAAAAAAGAAGAAAAAGAAGAAAAAAGAAAAAAAGAAAAAGAAGAAAAGAAAAGGAAGAAAAGAAAAGGAAGAAAGAAAAAATAAGGAAGAAAAAGAAGAAAAGAAAGAAGAGAAAAGATAAATAAGGAGAGGGAAGTCGTCGGTCCGACTCGCGCGCCAACCTCTCGTAATTGGTGCGCCGGCTCGGACTGGCGTCACTCAACCCCCCAAACCAGCAAGGGGCTACTATTGGAGGAAGGGTCCCCGCGCTACCTCGAACCGACGGGCTTCTCCGTGATAGCGTCCAGGTCTCCCTCCCTGAATCGACATGTTTTGCCTGGCATCAACAAACTCCGCTGGCATTGCCGACGACGTCGAGGCAACGCTCCGTCCCGGCGCCAAGGACAACATGTCGCCGCAGTAGTAAATGCTTAAGTACTAGAGCATTAGGATATTCCATGAGGATCCTTGTAAAAGACCAAAATACCCTTGAGGGTGTGTTGTTGCTCGAAGGGCATAATTGTAATCTCGCCTTTTCTACTCGTAAACCCTATAAATACCCCCCATAGGGGTAGAGAGGAGAAGAGGTTTTTTCTCACATGTAAACCATAATCCCTGAAATAAATACGAGAGTTTTCACTTCGCCCCAACACAAGAGTTTCTATTTAGCCCCGATGAGAGTGTTTTACGTTCCGCCTCGCCGGACGCGGCCTCGCGCGCTCCTCCTCGATGGACACTACACTTACTCCTCTGGTACTTCTGGAGGTCGATGTAACCGATCGGGGGTGCCTAAAGTACACTGTCTAGTCGCGTAGCTACGATAGTTTTGCAACTCAAATCGTTGACCTAATTCATGATCCGTTTTCATTCTCAGGTGTGTCTCAACGAGGATTTCAAAACTAGATCCCATTTGAATATATTTTGACGAATTTTTTTGGCACCATCAATTATCATGCTTATAATACACAGTTACCATCATGTATTGATGTAGTTATCATGGGAACTGCTTACTTATAGGCTGATAACTGTCGTATTATCGCCTGGTAACTAGTAACGTAAAAAAAATTCATCAAAATATATCCAAATGAGATCTAGTTTTGAAATCCTCATCGAGATCAATCCAACCATGAAAACGGATCACAAATCGGATTAACATTTGAGAGATAAAATGTTTTGAAATTTTGGAAATGAGGAAATCTTGTTGATGTCAGTAATTTCGTTTTACTACAATTTACATACACTTATTGATGTTAGTAATTTTGTTTTCTTGTTATTTACATCTAGAATATACATTTATCACGGTAAAAAATTTACACCGCAATATAAGGCTAACCAGCACACGTGTATCACTTAGATTGCCCGTACGTAATATAGTGCCGATGGGAAGTGTCGCACCCACAGACCTCCAACCACAACCCCTCCCGGCGAGGGCCACCGCGGCCGCGCCGTCCAACGCCGCCACCCTATGCCTTCGCCCTTTCCAGCTAGCCCCGCCACCATCTCGCTTACCCTGCCGTCCTCGTCGCGAACCCGAAGGGGCCCCCCAGATTTGTATCTGGCCACCAACCTAGGGTTGAAAACGGAACAGAAATTTTTCGTCCGTTTCCGGAAAAAACGGAAACGGAAGCTCTTACACGGAAACGGAAACAGAATTTTTCGTTACGGAAACGGAAACGGAAACGGTACGGCGATTTCAATCGGAAACGGAAACGGAAATTCCGTATAAGAAAAATAGAATATTTTCGAATAAGCCCGTGTAAAAGTTATGGCCCATCTAGTCATCCACCCCATCCAGCCCATCTAGATTCCCTATCCCTAACAGGCTAACCCTTCCTACTCTCGTATAAATATAATTGGTTATGTTATATATATTCTTTGTGTCATGTTGTTTTTTATTGTGTTTTTGTGCACGGTTCAAGGGGTTCTTGTGTTCCGACAAATATTCGTTATCGTTTTTGTTTTCAACCGTATTCGTCTCGTATTCATTTCCGGTACTTTCCGTTTCCATTTCGATTCCGGAGTTTCCGTATTCGTTTCCGTTCCAATAAAAGAGTGCAGAAATGGAAATGGTAAGATATTTTTCTGACCGTTTTCGTACCGTTTTCAACCCTACACCAACCCGACAACGGCGTGGCCCCACGTCACCCCTAGCTTTGGCGGCACCCCGCGCCCGCACCCAGTTACTCCTTCCTACCCCACAAACGCGTCTCCTCGTCTCTCCATCCGAGGCTAAGTTCGTTGTGGAGATGCCGCTAGAGCTCCTCGTCCCGGTCAGCTCGGGTCCTGCGGCTGCTCCCCCCGCTGCAACCGTGGTGTGGGCAGGCCGGTCCGTTTCCTTCGCCATCAATGAAGCCAACTACGAAGACATGCCACAATTCCCAAGATCTGCTCCGGCCGAACGCATTCAACCTCCTACAAGACCCTTCACCAGCACTCCACCAGGCAAACTAGAGGAGGGGGTGTCTCTACTTCAAACAAATGACACCCCTGAATCATCAGCTGCTGCTGCGCGGCGTGGCTGTCACCTCAGACATTCACCGCCCATGGCGCAAATATGAGAGGAGAGCCAAGATGATCTGGAGTAGGGTTGGCAATGGGTCATGCGCCGGGGCTCCCGCTCAACCACCAAGCATTCAAGCCCTCCAGCCACCGCCTTCAAGCTGCGTCACTTTCCAGATCTAGAGCTGCTACTTAAACTGAGGGGAAAATGCTTCAGCTGTTTCTCTAGAGGCCACTTTGTAGCTGAGTGCTGTGACCCCACGAAGTGCTCCCGCTGCTTCCGCTCAAGCCACCGTGTGAGGCACCGTCGTTGGTCTTCCGCAAGCCGCGGGCGCGGGCCACTGACACGAGACATCTCCAACGCCGCAGCCTTCCTGCTGCTCCGCCACGTTCCCATGCCAAAACTGGAGGACGCTGATACCCGCCCGGCCGAGAGATACTCTGTCGCCTGGGTCACGCCAGACATGCAGACTTAGGCTGCACACCTCGCCATGCAAGGGGTGCTCGCATGGCTGTGGCCGCCAAGGCTTGACATCCCCGCCACGGCCATCGTGCATGCCATCGTGGCCACCTTCGGTGTTCGGAAGGAGGATATGACCGTCGTGCGCCACTTCCCTGAAGATTTCTTCATCAACTTTGTTCACCAACACCACATGGACATGTTCATTGTGCAGCATGGCTTCAGGTTGGGGCACACCGACGTCCACGTCCGGTAATGGGCGCTGGAGACCCATGCGGACGACGCCGACCTCAAGCACCATGTCCAGCTCAACCCGGAGGGCATTCCCCTACATGCATGGAATGAGGGGATCGCGACCAGGGTCATCGGCAAGGCATGCTCCCTCCACTACATCGGCAGCCACACCGTGCACAAGGAGGACGCCACCTCGCTCGGTCTCTAGGCGTGGACGAGCGGTGACAGTGCTCCCCGCAGGCCTAAGGTTACTGAGTTTAAGTGGAAATCCGATATCCTTGATGGGGACACCGAGGACGGTGACAGGCACGACGGCGTGCCAACTTGCAGACAACGCGAAGACAGGGACCGACACGAAGATAACGACAAAGACGAGCGCCGCGGTAGTCGCACGCAGTGCAGAACGTCCTGGCGCGACGACCTGCCCTGCCGCAGCCGCTCCAGGTCGCCAAGGGAACCCTCACAAGACAATAGCCACCGTGCCGACCGCCGTGACAAGCATCGTGATTACCCACGACGAACATGGAATGGGATGGGAAACCATGTGATGAAACTGACATGGATCTATTTTGTGCAGCAACAGTCATCATCGATACTGGAGATGGGCGCAAAGCGAGCTTCTGGGACTCCGCCTCGCTACAGGGGCAAAGGCTGAAGGACATGGCTCCTTCTTTTCATGCAATTTCAAAAAAGAAGAAATGGTATGTCTAGAAGGCTCTAAGTAATAATTGTTGTGATATTAGAGATTGATCTAGAGACAAGAGACAAGATTTTTACGTGAAGACCCCTGCGGGAAAAAACCACGAACGTACGAAAACGTAATCTCACTATGATGAAAAAGTATTACAAGTACGAGACTACAGGACGGTTTTTAGGTGTGCCTACCGGGGCATATATATAGAGCCAATTAGAAGAGTCCATAAAGGACAAGACAATGAGTCTTTGGAGGACAAGACAAGAATTGTAATTGGTTACGCCAGTACCAACGCAAATCTCCACACCGTACGATGCTACGTCTAGCATGATTCAGTGCCCTGTCCAACATGGTAACTAAATTCGGATCACTTTTCAACAATAATGAGTGGATCAATCAGATTGATATCCAAGGTGACATCTTTGTCCAACACCTCAACGAATTCGTCTCGCTGGCGCTGCAGCTTGGACAAGTTCAGCTTACACACGTCCAGGAGGACACTATCAAATGGAAATTTACGGCGAATGGTGCATACGTGGCGGATTCGGCTTACAAAGCTCAATTCATACGGGACACGTCCACAATGATGAATTCAACCTTATGGAAAATTTGGGCACCTCTGAAATTCGAATTATTGGCATGGCTTGTCATCCAAAATAGGATTTGAACTGCTGACCATGTTGAGAGAAGTGGATGGTCGAATTGCGGCGTTTGCCCCCTGTGCAAGCGCCAGCCTGAATCCGTGGCTCACCTGCACTTTTGGTGCAGATTTACGATCCGGATTTGGTCGATGATCAAAGCGTGGTTGGGCCTCCAAAACTTGCAGCTGCAACTTTGGAACGGTGCCGCGAATGTCAAGGATTGGTGGACAAGGGTGGTACATGATGAGGGTTAGAAAAAAGGGAAAGCATCCCTGCTTGTGCTTGTCTTCTGGGAAATCCGGATTGAACGCAATGTGCGTGTCTCCAGGAATGTTCATTCCATGCCGACGATTGTCGTCGCAAAGATAAAAAAACGAGGCCGCTAATGGGGTCATAGCGATGGTAAAACACTTGGGAAGCATGACATCGGGAGAGTAGGCGTGCCTTTCGGCCGTCTGTTTCCTTTCTTTTTTGTGTCACAACTCTTGGGAAGCAAGGAAGCTGTTTTTGCCTCCGTCTTAAGAAAAAGGAAGCTTCTGGGACTGTTCGCTGTAATTGCTACACTAAGAATAATCCTAGTAATCGTACAAGCACAAGAACAGCGGCTTCATATGCATGGGTCAAACAGCTTTACAACTTACACAGGTTTACAGCACGCAACGTATGACGTGCTGTTAACCACACTACTCTGGCGAAAGTGAATCTGAACGAACACGCAAATTGAACTCGGTCACGGTGTGAGGATCTGTCTGATAATAGCATCATGGTCGAGCGAGTGCTCCATCCACAAAGCTTCCACACGGCATGTCAAGCTCCAAACAATAAGAAGTTAATCTCCGTTTCTTTCTCAATTTGGGCTGTGTGGATGCAGAGGCCAGAGATCAATTAGTAAAATCTTTCTTTTCAAAAAGAAAAAATCTTCTCAATTGACAAACTTTTTCGATTTTTCACGCGGAATATTCTCGTATGGATGTATCTTCCCATTCTTCCATTCCCACGAGGGGCACAGATCGAGCAGCAGCAGAAGCATTGGTACAAGAGAGTGTCCACTGTGCAGGGCTAGCATATGCGTAAATTTTTTTAGGTAATGTAACATGACATGCTCGTTTTCTTCTTCGTCTGCCTGGTACGTGCGCGTGCGTGCAGAGCATCGGTGGAAGGCTTGGAGCACGAGGATTGTAATCAAGGCGGCAGATTCGCGCGCGATGGAATCGGCTCGCGCGGCCAAGCCACGGAAGCTAGGCACGCAGGCGCGACGCGGCGCCGCGCGGCGCGGCCAGAGCGTGGCGCCGCTTGCAGATGGCTAAGCTGCCCGGGTGTTTGACGGACGCCGCTGGCCGCTGCGCCGTGTCGTCCACGCGCGCGCACCAGACTTGCATCCTCTCCGGCGCCGCTATGCCCAAACGGAAGAAACGATACGCGCGCGCCAGCGGTTTGACCGCGGCACCCATGACGGGCCGTCGGAATGGAATTTCGTGTTCTGCTCACGATCTATCGACCTGCATGGCACCGTCAGCACTGTGCTCTGCCAGCGTACACCACCTCGGCAGAAGTACACTACCTAGTATAGTAAATACTTCCTCCTTTTCCAAATACTTGATCGATCTTTAAAACTAAACTTTTGACATTTTGTTATGATAATTTTGGTGCTGGGGGTGCCATCAACAAACACAAGCCACTCCTCAACCACCTACTCTAAGGGGGACCAGCTCCAAGCATGGCTTCCTCAATGGTCTCTACCAGCAAGTCACAAGACATCATATGCTTCAAGTGCCAAGGTCGAGGTCATATGCAAAAGGAGTGTCACAAAGCTCGTGCCATATTGATCACCGAAGAGGGAGCATATGAATCGGCAAGTGAAGGAAAAATTGATGCTATTCATGAGGTGGCAAGATTTGAGCAAGAAGGAGAAGATGAAGAAGAACAAGAGCGGATCTATTGTGAGACCGAGGCGGGACCATCCCTCGTCGTCACCAAGAAGATTCTCACCGTCCAACTTCAAGATGAGACTGAACAAAGGTGCAACCTTTTCCAAACCAAAGTCGCAATCGATAACAAAACCATCAAAGTTATCATCGATGGGGAAAGTTGTCACAACTTGAAAGTCAAGAGCTATGTTCCAAGTTAGGCTTGAAGTACAAAAAGCACCCACATCCCTACCATGTGCAATGGTTGAGTGATAGTGACACCGTCAAGATTGAACACATGGTGCAAGTCTCCTTCAAGATTGGAGCCTACTAAGACACGGCGGAGTGTGATGTGATACCAATGACAGTGTGCCACCTCCTTTTGGGGCGCCCATGGCAATACTACCGAGCGGCACGCCACGATGGTCACACCAATGAGTACATATGCTTCGCCCCATGACACCAAGTCAAATCATTACCGACAATGCTCAAAAGTTTACAAGACTTCAAGAGGAGAAGAAGAGAAGTGAGCGAGAGAGCTTCATCTTGAGTGACTCTCACAAAAAAGTGAGCGAGAGCCACAAGCTCAAAATGAAAGAAAAGAGCAAGAGTGAGAATGGAGACTTAGTGATGTTAGCTACCAAAGCTGAGACGAGAAGAGTGAGGAGTGACCTACCTATGCTACACTTTGTGCTTGTGTGCAAAGATGGAGATGTTTTGACTAATGATTCACCCCCATTTCCTAGTGTCATCTCTCAAGTTTTGCAGGAGTTCACGGATGTCTTCCCCGATGAGGTGCCGGCGGGACTACCACCCATTCGAGGCATCGAGCACCGCATCGACCTCACTCCGGGAGCACCACTTCCCAACCGACCTTCTTACCGCGCCAACCCCGAGGAGACCAAGGAAATTCACCGTCAAGTACATGAACTACTTGACAAGGGTATGTTCGTGAAAGTTTAAGCCCATGCGCCGTCCCATTTATTCTTGTTCCCAAGAAGGATGGTTCTTGGCGCATGTGTGTTGACTATCGAGCCATCAATAATATCACCGTCCGTTATCGTCACCCTATTCCTAGACTAGATGATATGCTTGATGAGCTTAGCGGTGCTATAATCTTCTCTAAAATCGACTTAAAGAGTGGTTATCACCAAATAAGAATAAATGAAGGAGATGAATGGAAAACTGCCTTTAAAACCAAATTTGGCTTATATGAATGGCTTATCATGCCTTTTGGTTTATCCAATGCTCCTAGCACTTTCATGCGCTTAATGAATCATGTTTTGCGACTGACGGCGGGATCCCCCCGGGGTAGGCCCAGGACTGGGATTCAGCCTAGCAGGCCTGGGGTGGCCCAAGTTCACTCCAGGAGGCCACTCGGCAACGCGTCATCAAGTCAGCGCCACGACGCATTCAACCACGAGCGTTATGACGCATTCAACCCGGGGGTAACGGCACACGATCAATGCGCTGTTACCACCCCGTACGTGCAGCCGCACGACCCGCGCCAAGCGAGCCACGATCCAGCCAACTCGACATTATAATTCCCCAGCCTTGTCCACCCTAGATAAGGCAAGGCTGGGACCCTTAGAGAGGGTTGGACTCTGATGACCTCTAGGACAGAGGCTGGTTTCCCACTCACCGCATTGTACGCACCACGTGCTATTTCTTCTTCCACCTCTGATCTCTAAGATCTATTGTATTCAAACCCCAAATTCCTCATACGAGGCCAGATATTATATCTAGCAGGAGTAGGGTATTACCTCTTCCACAGAGGGCCTGAACCTGGGTAAATCGCCTTGTGTGCATCCCACTGGGTCATCCACACGTGCTCCCCCCAATTTCTACTAGAAATGTATATTGCCACGAAATCCCCGTGACAGTTGGCGCGCCAGGTAGGGGCAAGCGCATATGGATTCATCTGAAAGGATCCAGGTGGGATCCGTCATCAATATCAACTTCGATCTCACCCGAGATCATGGAGAATTTCGGCCGCGGAGCTCGGGGGCTCGACTTCAACATCGCCCTCGTGCGACCGCGCAGGACAGCACGAACGGCCAGCTTGTTCACGCTCCCCCCGCGGCCTCAAGCATTGTTTTTGCTGATCCTTTCGGTGGGATCTTGCGAGATAGAACCTACATCGACCCTGCAAAATTTCGTCGCGATCCGACAGCGGGATCTCTGGTGATCTCCAAAAAACTGAGTCTGACTCCTCCACGCCGATCTAAGCCGAAGCATCAAGCGTCGCCGTGAACTAGTGCTACCACTTACGTGATTTGATCAATGTACGACCTCCAGCCGCTCAAAATCAGATCAAAACACTAAGTGAGTCACCAAGCAATACACGAGTGAAGTAGAACGCGCACGGATCCTGAGATCTGTTTGATCTCCAATTGCTACGTGCGCACTCCAGGAGATCACTAGGAAATCAATTCAGCCGTGAAGCATCAGTCGAGTCCACGCTACCAGTCCTCCACAGCCAAGTCCGAGTCCTCCATGGCCGACTCCTCCGAGGACCTCGTTGCGCCGTCATTCCGCCGAGTCAACCTCGTCACTCCGCGGACTCGGACCTCGTCGCGCCGCCGCTCCGCCGAGTCGACCTCGTCACTCCATGGACTCGGACCTCGTCGCGCCGCCGCTCCGCCGAGTCGACCTCGTCACTTCGCGGACTCGGACCTCGTCGCATCGCTGCTCTGCCGACTCGGACCTCGTCGCTCCGCGGACCCGGACCACGTCACCGACGCCTGGAGCATGAAACAGCTGAGTCACCTTCATGCTTAAGCTTCATATTTCACTCCATCACTAGTTTATTTTCTGACTCTCCCAGGCAACCCTAGGGGGCTACATCAACAACTGACTGGTTCGACTCTCCCGAGCAACCCTCGGGGACTACCTCAACCACTCGCTGGGTGCGCCACGACCCGGCGTACTTAGGCTCCTTTAACTTTGTCTTCTCGCAAAAGTCTAAGTAAATGTGTACGGTCACGCTGAAAGCCCACTCTTCGTCCCCAACTACAGTTGCAACCCAGCTGTCTGGTTGGCAAGAGCAAAAGCTGGAAGCTAGCTTGCACACGAAAGGACTCAACGCAGAAACAAATTCAAGAGAGCACTTAACTCAAACAGTTAATTTATTGTGCATAACACAACTTTTCACTCGGGATCCCTGAGTCTTTACTTGTTCGGGTGCGCCGCGTCCCGGCGCACTCAGCTAGTTTCCCTTGTCTTTCTGATAATTTCAGTAATGTGTGAGTATACTTATGCCAACTCTTCATCTCCAACATACAGTTTACGCCTTAGGAGTACGACTAGGTTGGGAACCCCAACTTCCAGTTTGCTCCTCGAGGATACGACTCGTTGGCAAGAGCACACACAACAGGTTAAACTTACATACGAAAAATACCACGAAAAGACAGGGATACATTTTAACTCAACCAGTTAAACAACCAACAGTTGACTTGTTTCGTGCATATAAATGTTCACTCGGCATCCCCAGTGTACGACTAAATACAGTCGCAAGTTCACTCTGTTTTCTGGGCCTTACAGGTGGTTCGACGAGTCGCAAAACGGCGCCAACATGAAGGCTGCTGGCTCAATACTTGCCGCCAGGTTCACCGAAGCACAGGCTTTCCGTTTGGGAACCTGGACTTCATCGCCGGTGGATTCCTCGTCCGCGACCCGGCGGACCGCATGTTCGTGACTCGGCATCTAGCCAGTCGGCGGACTTCATCACCGGCGGATTCTTCGTCCGCGACCCGGCGGACTGCATGTCCGTGACTCGACATCCAGCCAGTTGATGGACTTCATCATCGGCGGACTCCACGTCCACGACCCGGCGGACTTCGTCGTCGGCGGACTCCCAGTCCACGACTCGGCAGACTCCACATCCGCGATTCGGCATCTAGCCAGTCGGCGGAAGCTTCATTCAGACTCGAACGACAGCGAGAGCTCCGACAGTCACCATCCAACGCAAGCTAGCGAAGACCCTCCGCCCGACTCCTTGAATCGGCCGGAGGCTCGGGGGCTACACCCACTGGGTGCGCTGATCGCGCCCCCAGAGCTTACAAAAGACAAACGATGAGTCCCAGAAGAATGACCCACTGCGCGCATGACTCGTGCCAAACTCAAGGCGTGATGATGGCGGTCTAACGTCCCGAGCGCCCATTGTGCTGTCAGCGCGCATTAAATGCGGCAGGTGATGGGACAACACACTGATGATAGCTCATGACATCATCAACAGCCGCGACGCTTCGCGCATCCACAAGACGACTTTGACTGGGTTCGGCTAGACCAAACGCCTTTGCACACGGTCCCCAAACCAGTTTGGAGCAGAACCCGGCCCCACGCGCCGTTATGCAAAGACTGATTGGCGGAGTCGGCCAACCGAACACCAACCGCGTCGGCTCCCCCAAATAGCATTCAAACATCCCGAGGTGTATCGACTGCACCCACTCGGAAGCAGACCAGCTCTGTACATGGGTGTCGATGGCCGGCCCACGCCAGGCGAGCCACGATCCAGCCAACTTAGCATTATAATTCCCCAGCCTTGTCCACCCTATATAAGGCAAGGCTGGGACCCTTAGAGAGGGTTGGACTCTGATGACCTCTAGGACAGAGGCTGGTTTCCCACTCACCGCATTGTACGCACCACGTGCTGTTTCTTCTTCCACCTCTGATCTCTAAGATCTATTGTATTCAAACCCCAAATTCCTCATACGAGGCCAGATATTATATCTAGCAGGAGTAGGGTATTACCTCTTCCACAGAGGGCCTGAACCTGGGTAAATCGCCTTGTGTGCATCCCACTGGGTCATCCACATGCGCTCCCCCCAATTTCTACTAGAAATGTATATTGCCACGAAATCCCCGCGACAGCGACCTTTCATTGGCAAGTTTGTTGTGGTCTACTTTGATAATATCCTTGTGTATAGTAGAACGTTGAATGATCATGCCTCTCATATTAGACAAGTTCTACTTGTGCTTAGAAATGAACGCTTGTTTGCCAATCTTGAGAAACGCACTTTTTACGCAGAAAAACTTGTCTTTCTAGGCTTTGTTGTCTCCACTCATGGTATAGAGATAGATGAATCTAAAATTTTAGCAATTAAAAATTGGCCTACCTCTATCAACGTGAGTCAAGTGCGTAGCTTTCATGGCCTAGCAAGTTTTTACCGCCGGTTTGTCAAAGATTTTAGTGGTATTGCTTCCCCTTTGAATGAATTAACTAGAAAGAATGTTGAATTTGTATGGGGGCAATCTCAAGAAAATGCTTTCCAAGAACTTAAGAAACGTTTAACTGAGGAACCCATGCTTGCTTTACCTGATTTCACTAAAACTTTTGAAATTGAATGTGATGCGAGTGGGATCGGTATAGGGAGTATTCTCATGCAAGAGGGTAAACCAGTCACTTATTTTAGTGAGAAAATGAATGGAGCTCAAGTCAATTACCCGGTTTATGATAAAGAACTGTATGCTTTGGTTCGTCTTCTTGAAGTATGGCAACACTACCTTTAGCCAAAAGAATTTGTTATTCATTCCGATCATGAATTTTTAAAATATCTTAAGGGCCAAGCTAAATTGAACCGTAGGCATGCAAAATAGGTTAAATTTATTGAAACTTTTCCCTATATAGTCAAATACAAAAAGGGTAAAGAAAATGTTGTGGCGGATGCTCTTTCCCGCAAAATGATTCTTAGAGGTTCAGGTTTTGGGTTTGGAAAGTTTGAAAAAACTGTATGCCAAGGATCCTGAATTTGCTACCTCTTTCTCTAATTGCAAGGAAAGGAAGGGTTGGGAGAAATATCATATTCATCAAGGTTTTCTTTTTCGAGCTAACAAACTATGAATTTTCGAGTCGTTCATGCGTTTGTTGTTGTTGCAGGAATCACATGGTGGCGGATTAATGGGACATTTTGGATGGGACAAGACCTACTTAATGCTTTCTAACCACTACTATTGGCCCAAGATGCGAAGAGATGTGGAGAGATTCGTCCAACGATGCATCACATGCCTCAAAACTAAGTCCAAACTCAAACCCCATGGTCTTTACACTCCACTTTCCGTTCCTAGTGCACCTTGGGAGGATATTAGTATGGATTTTGTTTTAGGATTGCCTAGGACAAAAACGGGGCGGGATTCGATATCTGTTTTTGTGGACAGATTCTCAAAAAGGCTCATTTTATTCCTTGCCACAAGACCGACGATGCTTCACATGTTGCTAACTTGTTTTTCAGAGAAATTGTGAGACTTTACGGTGTGCCCAAGACCATCGTCTCCGACTGCGACGTCAAGTTCCTAAGCTACTTTTGGAAGACATTATGGGCCAAGTTGGGAGTCAAGCTTCTCTTCTCCACAATTTGCCATCTACAAACTGATGGGCAAACCGAGGTCGTCAACCGCACTCTCGCAACACTCCTTCGAGCCATGATCAAGAAGAATTTGCGAGAGTGGGAGGAATGCCTTCCCCATGTGGAGTTTGCCTACAATCGCGTGGTACACTCTACTACAAACATGAGCCCATTCGAAGTGATGTATGGCTTCAACCCCTCTACACCACTCTTCTTCCACTACCGCTACACGAACGAGTCAATATAGATGCCTCCAAGCGAGCCGCTTTCATCAAGAGGTTCCATGAGACAACAAGAGCCACAATTGAACAACAAGTTCTTGTCACGCCAACAAGGTCAACAAGAGCAAGAAAAAGATAGTGTTCGACCCCGATGATCTTGTGTGGGTTCACCTCCGCAAAGAGCGTTTTCCTGAAGAACGCAAGTCCAAACTCATGCCACGAGGAGATGGGCATTTCCAAGTGTTTCAACGCATCAGCGACAACACCTACAAGATTGATCTTTCATTGACCAAGTACTCGGTGAGCAACGCCTTCAACATCTCGGATCTTTCACCCTTCCATGGATACAATGAGTTGGAGTCGAGATCGACTCCTTTTCAAGAAGAGGGAATGATGCGGACATCACCATGGACAACACCACTTCACGTTCAATCCCACCTCCACTTGTTGGGCCAATGACACGAGCTCGAGCCAAAGCCCAACATGAGATGAATCTTCTCCTTAGTACTTCTCCATTTGGCATGAACATGAATGGTATGCTACCTAATGCACCGACCTTATGCATGCTTAGGTACGAAGGATTGTCTAAGGTGGAGGACAACGGGACCGAGGAAGGGACTCCAAGCTTCAAGCCCAGCCCCAGCTAGACCGCTGCCTCGGACCCTCCAGACGCTTACTGAGATGAAGGCCCGGACTGTCCGGGTGTGCCCCGGACCCTTCGGATTTGGCCGGACCTTCCACCCGGATAGTCCGGATGAGGCTCCGGATCCTCTCTGGAAATCCCGGATCTCCCACCCGGACACTCTGGATGAGGGTCCGGATCTTCTCTGGAAGTCCCGGAAGTCAGCCCGGACCCTCCGGGTACCCGGACTGTCCGGCCCCAATCCAGATTGTCCGGATCCGCCAGCGCGCAGTTAAACAGGCCACGGCCCATGTATCTCTTAAGTGGAGGTTGAGACTATAAATACCGTACCACTCCACTAATTAGGGTTTAGACTTGTTGTTTACACTAAAGTAGAGCTTAGCTCCTTAATCTAGGGTTCATCCCTCTAGATTGGGGATTCCACCTTAGACCTTGCTTTCTCTTGTGGATTGAAAGGATCGGCACGTGCCTCAGTGAAAATCGTGGCATTTAATCAAGAGGATAGTTGATTTGGTTTCCTAGTTCCCAAATGTTTTCTCATTGGAGTTTGTTGTTGCGGTGGGTTTCCCATTTAGGATATTCTAGTTATCTTTCAACCGTGAAGATCGGGAGCCCTCCGTATCATGTTCTGTACTAATGTATTTAGTAAATGATATGAAAGTACGTGATAACAAAAATATATCTTAGAAGAATTCTAAAGTTACTATTTTAATATAATCAAACTAAATATTTGGAGTAATGTCATTAGTTACTCCAAAGTTTTTCAAGTTCGATGCCACACCGGTATACTCCTATTCTCTCTGTGAGACACGAGAGTCTCCATTTTGGAGATCGATGCCACTACGAACGTGGCAGAGAGAGCACACCGGTGGTCGGGCTCGGGCGGTTGATCGATGGAGCGAGATCGAGCAGCTCAGCGAGCGGCGAGTTTACGGAGAAATTGATGGCGCGCAGGGGGGTGGCGGTCCGGTGGCAGGCAGCTGCTGCGTCGATCATGGATCGATGCGTGTAGGTTTTGTTCGCTAGTGTATGGTTCTTGCGAGAAAAAGCGCAGGTGGGAGGGCCCTGCCCTGCTGCTACCGCAACAGCAAATGTGTCTGCTCGTGATCGATCGAAATGAGGAGTGCCTGCTGCTGACCTCGAGGGACAAGCCTGCCAGGTGATTCAATGTCAATTGGCAGAGCGCAGACAGGGAGCATTAATGCAGTTTTGCGTTTTGAGGGTGTAGGAGTAGACGATGGAGTACGTGGTGGCACTGCATGGACACTGTGCTCATTGAATCTGAGCCACCCCCCTAACAGAGATTCACTGCTTTGGTGGCAAGAGTCTGCTGCGCTGTTGTATAGTTTTCTTCCTTGCAATTAGGCTGACAAGTGAGAAGCTCCATGCAAGAAACATTTTCTGCTGTTTGGTCACTTTTAGTTGTTTTGGGGAGTGTCTGCATGTTCCACTTGGTGGACTGGTTATTTCAGTCCAGTTTATTTAGGTCAATTTAGTCGACAAGTTTTTGCCAGTACCTTTGCATCTACTCATCTATCATCGACCATGATGCTGACCACTGGCCACTTATGTTTGGTCTGACCTGTGAAGATTTAGTTAGATCTCTGGCAGATCAATGCTGAAAAGACTTGATTTGACCTGTTAATGGAGAAAAGATCAACTTTCAATGTTTGATGATATTGTTTCTTTTGGAAGCAATTACTTACATTAGGTACTTCACTAAGTAGGACTAACTTTTCCTCGTGATCCGTAATTATCACCACCAGACCACAAGCTAGCTAGATTCCTAAAAACCTAAGCTTTGAATCATTTCACCTCTCCTGCCGCATGTGTACTCTGCATGCAGATGCAATTGCACCACAAAAGGAGATCCAACCCATAACCATAAGCACGGTTTTACTAACGAGCGTGGCTGCCTCCTTTGGCAAATGGATCATTTTTTGTTGGTCTCGGTACGAGGGAAGCAGATGGAATCCAGACATTTTTGCTGATCATTTTTTGTTGGTCTAGCTAATCCGTACACCATTCGATGGAAAAGTACAAGGAGCTAGCTAGCCAAAGTGCAATGCAGTCCAACTAATGCATATCCCGTTGATGATCTGGGTAAAAGCAATTCGATCGCATCGGAATTAATTTACCAAATGCATGCAAATGTGCAGTGCAATGATCAGAACACGTATCGATCGGTAGCTTTGCGTTGTACTTACTGATGAAAGATCTGAGCGCTCAACTCGAGAGCAAATTCGATCCTGAAGGGGCACGCAGCAGTGATGGTAATGACATTGCACTGAGAAAGTCGCGAAGCTGACATGGAGCTGTGTAGACTGGGATAGCGAAGTCCCATCTGAAAAAGATATCGATCTTGTTGGGTCCATTCAGAGATGCGTATATGTTATCGGTTATCACTTTGATACACTCCTGATGATGTTATCTTTTCAGAAGGAGCCAAGGAGGAATAAAGGAGCAGTGCTAAGAGGGGCTCTCGCGACGGGTGAGCGCGCCGTCGCCGCCGCTAAGAGCTCCCTCTGCCACAACCACCGAGCCACTGTGCCCTCTCCCCATCCCTCCCTCGGTCCGGCGCCGCCGCCACCAGGGTCGCGGCAGTCGAGACTCAGGATTTGGGCGTGACCAGGGCTGAGCTATACGGAGTAATGATAAATAGCTATTGTGAATTTATAATCCCGTCATAACATAATCAATATACAACACGGATGCATCATCGACATTTTGACATGAAACTTGAGCTCAGTGCTTAAACTTGCAACATAATAAAAAAGACATGGCAAAATATAAATATTGTGGCGTAGATGCATAGTCAAGATACATTTTGAGTACTTAAATGACAAAGATTTGCTCTCATCCTAGCCTACCAATCATTTCTTAGCGGTGGATGCCGAGTGGTGGCGAGATGCGGCGATCGCACGAGCGATTAGCGAAGTCGAACAGGCGAGCCGCGAGCGTGCGTTCCGGTGTGTGACAACAGACTGCAGTACCACTTCGTGGACTTCATTGTGGGCTTCAGGACTGGTGGGCTTAGAAATAGAGTAGCTGGCAGCCTGGCCTGTTAGTGTTAGGCTATTAGCCGGGCTGTTGTGGGCTAATCTTTTGAAGAAATTATTAGGGCCTGTTTGGTTGAGCTGTGGCTGTTGACAAAGCTGCTGTTGGCTGGCTATCTGAAAAAGCTACTGTGGCTGTGGAAAAGTGAACATATAGCTTTTGGTTGATCCAAACAATCTACAGTATTTTGGAAAATGAGCACTGAAGCTTTAGCATATTGCAAAAAACTGGCAGAATGCAAAAAGCTGGCAGAAGGCAGCTTTTCTAAACAGCTGAATTTGCACTGCAAAGCCCACAGCTACCGTTGGCAAAAACTGCTGAAAAGCTGGCCGTTTGGTTGGGCTGCAGCTTTTTCCAGTGAAAAACTGCTGAAAAGCCCAACCAAACACCCCCTTAGTAAGGTTACCTATGCTACTTGGGCTAAGGCCCAGGCTATAGGCCAGTAGCCACCACCACATCTGCCGTTACCATGAGCTCCTCCGCCAATCCATTAGTGTCTAGGCACTAATGGATGAAGAGCTGACAAGTCTTATAACATCCACTTTTATCACAGACCCAATGGATTCTTTATGTTTAAACATTTGCCCTCTGGTGATATGATGAAACTGTTAATTACTTGCTGGGCTATTTGGCATACAAGAAGAAAAACTATCCATGATAATGTTTTCCAAAGCCCTCTCTCTACTTTTAGCTTTATTAATAATTATATTGATGAACTTAATGTAATGTACTCACACTTTACTCTGCGCAGGAAAGATGAAGCTAGAAAAGAGATAGTGGAAAGCTGGAAACCGCCACCTAAAGGCTTGGCCAAAATAAATTCAGATGCAGCGGTATCAAGATTAGGTGGAAAAGGTAGTGTGGGTGTTATCCGTTGGGATGGAGCAGGAAATTTTTCGGGTGCAAGTGCAATGGTATGGAAAAACTTAAATGATCCAGTGACACTTGAGGCCTTGAGATGCAGTAAACCTTTGTGTCTTGCCGCTGATTGCAATGTAAACAGAGTATGTATTGCAACGGATTGCATGCAAGTTATCACAAACATTGAAAAGATGCCAAATTGCCACTGTATTGCAGTGTTAAAGGAAATTGAAGCCAAAAGGAGATGTCTTGCGAAAACTGAGTTTCGCCATGAAGGACAGGCATCAAACTGGGACGCTCGTAATATTGTTAAACTTGCCTGTTCTTTAGAAGTAGGACGTCATATATAGCTATCAGAACCACCATCATTTATAATGCTTTATGCAAATGCTTGTTTAAATAAATAAAACTCCCGTCTTTGACTAAAAATAATAATCAAGCACAGAAGCATATGTTACTACTATTTTTATCTGAAAGCTCACATAGTCCATTCAGGATCCCGGGGGCTGAAGAAGCAAGCAATGACCTTGGAGTTCAGCAGCTTCAGTGCGAGACCAGACTCGATGCATCTCGGTGTCTTGTACTGGTTGATGGAGCTGCCTTGACTAACCAACAGATCCATCAGAGCATCAAACGCACCGGCTTCAACCAATCGTATCTCAAGCGGGCCTACTGACTTGTCATGGGCTCTGCAGCGCCTGTAAATGTAGTCAAGCGACTCCTCGACAGAAATGCAGCAGCTCTCGAGGAGCTGAGCATCCAGAGGCGTCAAGCCTTCGCAGGTGGACTCGATCTCCCAGAAGAGCACATAGTGGCCAGGGACAGTGGAAGTATCCGTGTAGCTAGTGTACTCCAGGAGGATGTAGTTTCGATTCTCCAGGATTTTTTTGGCACGGGTGACACTGTTGTGGAGATCCTCCTCGTTTGTCTTGTCAGAATCGACGCTGAGGATGACGTTTCTCCGGCAGATGAATTTGAACTGCGGTGCACAGTTGTAGAAGCCTGTGACCTGAAGCACATCCCCAACCCTATACCTGTAAAGACCTGGCCAAAAATAAACTTCTGAGTTCTTCACAGGTATGTACATGTAGAGAAGTACAGGGAATAGTAGGTCTATCTCTTTTTCCTTGCTAACAGCCTATCAGTATGTTTATCGTGCTGGTAGTCATCATTTCATTGATTTTCTTTTCTAGTTTCTGATGTACCACGGCACAAGAGTCGCCAGTTTCCAAATTTCAATTCACAACCATCATTCCAGTTGTAATCAACAAGAAACCTTTTAGCCAAAATGCATGACTTTCAACAGATACTGCGTTCAGAAAAGTGAGGTTTTGACTGTACAATGGTCAATATCAAATTGTACATATATAAATAATGACAGAAGAAGAAACGAGTCCTAACACATTCTGGAGGAAAAGCTGATGTGATTCTCAATTTACCTATACATATGCTACTCCAAGCAAATTTCCATTATGGTAAGATATTTGCAGGAGGTATTCTTACCAGAAAATGTGGTGACCACAAGCTCATAGTAGCATCCGACCTTGACATCCACCAGGCTGACAAGCTTGTCATTTTCTACCACCTCCTCATCATCCGTCACTCTGAGGCCATCCTCCAAAGGTATGAACTCAAAGTAGGCCATGTTTGGTAGGATGGTGTAAGACACGTCAGTTGGGTCGCACAGTGGCCTCAGATTGACACCATAGTAGCTCTCTGAGGAAGCGTACATGGTGCAGACCAAGGGAATCCCACCACCAGTATAGAACTCCATTATGGGGATGTATTGTGCCATTGTGCCTGTAAGAACAGCTTCGATGTACTTAACATTAGGCCATAGCCTCCCGAGAATCCCCTTCCATGGACCACTGCTGCAGATTGCCTCGATCTCATCAGCTAGCTCTGGGTTGGGCAAAGCGAGAAAGCCCACCATGGCCGACCGGCACGCCGGATTGGTGATTTTGGAATTCAGATTACCAATCCTTATGTCGTTAACAAGGTCACGCCAGTGTTTCTCAAGAAAGCTGATAGCGCGAAGGAACGCTGAGGCGAAGACTGCCCCGAGACGGAGGACATGCTGGCGTTCAACAAGGCCACAGAGCAGCTGGCAGTACATGCTCTGCTGGCTGTCAGGGCAAAGAATGACCTCATCAGGACTGGTGTAGTTGTTGTACAGGTCGTGTTTGCGGTGCAGGAAGTGAGGACTCTTGTAATAGCTAGTGAGCACTGATCGAACTGGAATGCCAGAATTTGTAAGAGTTTCGGCTTTCACATAGAGAAGATACATGGCCTTTCCCTCACCGAGGCCCGATATATACCTGCAGAGTGAACTAAGGAATAAATTGTTGCTTCCAAGGCAAAATATGACTGCAAACTCGCAGTATACCTATGAAACATACACGCATATGCGTATGATCTGTTCATTACAGATGAATACTGTCAGGATTGAAAGCAGTTAAACTAATTCAAGACATATGGGGGTGCCTAGGTAGTTAAGTCTAAAATTCAGGTACCCATACTAAGTCAGATTAGCTTTGCAGGCAGTTACATGCAAGGATTTGAGAAATACCAAAACTACTCACATTTAACAGTTAATATGTTATGAACCACAAAAGTTGCATAAAAACAAAAGCTTACTTGTTCATGATAGGCATTAGCAGACTATAGAGGTAGGTTCGACGGTCAAGATCCTCGGAGATGGCCGGCATCAATCTTGGCTCACCCCGAGAAGTTCCAGAACTATAAATTAATGATGTGGTTAACAACGAAGGCATGATCACCAAACAAATAGAAACAACTAACGAAGGCATGATCACCAAACAAATAGTAACAACTACTAACAACAGTATGTTTCTCCAAGACAGCAAAGAGGGAAATAAAGGAGTATGGATAACACATTACCGCCTTTCATAGAGAAGCATAAGATATGTCCTCAATCGTTAGTGGACTGGCATATATCCTTGGTTAGTTGGCTACTTTTGTATTGCAGGCGATCTTTAGTTATTTATGTTAAGAGACTGTGGTTGTCACTATGCTGGGTTCGTTCCAGCTTGATTTTGTATTCACTTCTTCTGTCTTAAACACACAAGATGCATAGCTTTTCTGTGTGTTCTCCAAAAGGAAAATGTCTTCAATGTTTGTAACAGAAGAAAAGGTGTTTATGAACTTCGATATATCCTTCCATATGGAGATTTAAGGAAGATAGAAGCTCATACAGGGAACTCCAAAGGATATAACCTCATATTGGATAAGTTATGCAGTTCCCAGAAGTGACAGTGCACAAAGCACTTCATAAATGCTAGCTATCATGGGTAAACAAGAATGGCATGGTCAAGGAGATAGATATATAGCACAGCATTAGTACATTAGGCATTCAGCCTGTCCAGAGGGGATAATTCAAACTGGCTTCTAACGGGAGAAGACTAGCTACGTGGATCTCAGAGAGGTCCCAGAAAGATAGCCACCGTAAGAAAAGACAGGAAAAATTGCTTCACCACACAACCATATCGAAGTCACCTAGCTTAATGGGCTCTTCAGATGTGAGAACCACAACGTAATATCACCCTACTGTTCTTCTCTGGGACTGCTTCAGGCGAGTATTCTGCTAAATCTGCCTACAACGCCTTCTCTGGGATGGTGGAATCGCCGTTGTGGCGACAGGTCTGGAAGTGTTGGGCCACTCTGAAGTGCAAAATTTTCGCCTGGTTGGCGGTCAAGAATCGATGCTGGACTGCCGACCGCCTAGCTCGCCGAGGGCTTGACCACCCGGACAGGTGCCCGTTACGCGATCAGGAGGAGACCATCTCGCACCTCATGACTGGGTGTGTGTCCTCCAGGCAAGTTTGGCATCAGGTCCTTCGAGATGTTGACACATTGCAGATTGCGCCGATGGCTCAAGACAACTTCACATCATGGTTGCAGACTGCAGCAGAGCGTTCTGGGACAAAGGATAAGGGCATCCGATCGCTAATCATCCTGACAATGTGGAGAATTTGGCGCTTGCAGAATGATTGTGTATTTGACGAAGCAAGGCCGGACTGCCAGGGGCTGGTTGAGGCAATTCTCGACGAAGCTGAGTTATGGAAGATGGCTGGAGCTAAAAAACTTCGGAGGTTGCCGCTTCACACCCGGCCTCCAGATGTGATCGCCTAGTCTGCCATTTTTGATTCTTTTTATAGGATAGGTCGCTATAAACCCTTTTTTCTTTTTCTTTTTATTTTTCTTTTGTTATGTTTTCTTGTCTTTCCTTTGTATGTTTGGTCGTTACCACCATTGGTGGTTGTACTTTTGCGCCTTCTGGGCGTTCTTCTTCTTTTGACGGAGCTCATGTTGGCGGGATGCCAAACTATGGAGCATGTTACCCGCAAGCATCTTACCTAGTATGGGTGGCAGTCTACTAGATGGATTGCTGCATTTTGATGTTTTTTCTTCTCTCAGCCCTTGTAATTTGCTTTTTTAGTTTGAACTTGTTGAACTTTACATTTGTGGGTTGTGTGCACCTTAGTGCAGAAGCCGAAAGAGTTATCTCTTTCATTTAAAAAAAGAGCCGGTTTTTAAGCAAATGTCATGGTTGAATGCATCATCTTAGTTAACTATTTAGCAGAGCAATGCCATGAAACTTGCAGGGTTGTCAAAATTTTGTAAACACATGGGGAATAGCACAGCCTGTGTTACATACAAGTCACTATTACAAATCCCTGCATAGAATCCCTTATGAGTTACACATCACAACAACATGCATGGGATCGTTTTATCCTACCAAATTATCGAGTTAGTTTGGTCTTGAAGCTAATTAATCATTTGCAGACGCTATTCTTGTGTATCAATTGGCTATGGCCATGATCTATGTTTGCAACGGCAATTATCAATGTAGAACCAAATGGATACTGGTGTCAGGATATTGGAGTCGATTACCGGGGGATTTATGTTCCAGTTTGGATGGCGATCTAATCATAGGCTATGTAATATTTGATTCCAACTTTATGTAGCTCACTTATGCTAATTGTTGATCAAATTATACACGTTTATAACTGTGTAATAATTGGTTGTGTGTACCTTCAGGTATAGAGGCTAGAAGAATGTTCTTTCTATTATCTAAAAAAAAATTGAGCCTGGCACATGCAAAATGCAACCGATTTACTTAGTAAATCTCGGAATTTACCCTGGATGCCTTGGAGAAATTAAAAGCAGCCTAAGAAGTAACAAGAATACTTAATTTTCTCCTATTAGCAACGTAATGGCATAAGATACTTCCATCAAGGCCAAGTAAAAGTAAGGTCTGCCAAATTTCCAACAAAAATATTTGCTGGTTCTTACTATCTCTACCATATGCATGCAAAAATGCTAATTGATGAAAGAGTCAGAATTAGAGGTGCACCTTCTTAGCAGTTCTACAATTCGTTCTCCACATATAATTGAAGAATCCTCGCCAGTTGCGATCCTCGCAATGTACGGTTGGACCACATCATATGTCACTACTGGAACGTTTCTCTTGAAGGCGGAAATGTTTGTGGACCCATTCATGAATTTGCTTAAGTACTCACTAGCCTGATTCCTCCTAAGGATTTTTGTCAGTATAAGCTCTTGGGCTTCTTTGGCATTCACAGTCAGCATCTCAAGCTCTTGAAGGGCATCATTTCCCTTGTAGCCTGACTTATTTGTGTCCATTACAAGCAAAACAAGAATTAGAAATGGACCTTAAACTAAAGAGGAAGGGAGGGGCTCAAAGTAACAAATTCTGGAGCTTGTTTGCCCCTTATATAATGCGATAGTGCATGATCTGAGAAGCATATCTTCATAATATTTCCACTTTACCAGAGAGATTCTGGACCAATTAGAAAGTGCAGCCCATGTAAGCTGATCCACTTATTACCTTTTTGGACATGACTAAATGTTTAAATATTTCTGGAACTCCCACTGTTATCGGTTCTACTGAAAAATGTAAAGCAGTGCAAGATATGTTGAAATTTATCGAGTTGCGTATGCTCCATTTATCCATCACCTCGTTTTGTCTTGTGACATGGAACTCCACCTGTTTCTCACGGTGTACGTTTAAGAACTACATCTAGTTTTTCCTTGGAGAAACCATGTAAAATTTATGTGCTAGTCTTGAAATATCTCCAGAAAGTTGCAGTGAAAAACACATGAGTAAGGAAAATATAATACCCTTAGTTAACCAGTATAAAGGATCGTATGATTGCTTGTATTGGAAAATATAGGCCAGAAAAGCTAGAAACAAGTTGAAGATCCAACAATGGTGCGAAAAATAAATAAAGTAAGTATCCTCATATGGTTCACCTTCTTGTATGAAGTATGATATGATTCATGATATGTTACAAATCAAGAGGGAATCATATCATAATTGTATAGGTGAATACTACCATATTGTCTCCTCGTTTTTAGCCATTTAATCAGAAAATCAAAGGTAAAGAGACACCCAAATGCAAAACTCTAACATCTGAACCTGGTAGTTTACAAAACATGATTAATATTGTCTGAGGGACGGGATAACCTGGTAGGAGGCCAACCCAAAAGTTGAAAATAGTAATACATCGACTGTGGCAGACTGTTATTCTCATCCCATGAGTTTTCATTATTTGCAGTGAATCTAGTGAGTATGTTAACCAGACTCTTCACAAGTATAGAGTAGACACCACCTATATTGTGTATAATATCTTTACTCCTATAAATATTTGAGTTGGTGGTGATGGTCTGTCTGCCATTCACCTCACTAAAATGTAAATTTCTGACTGGTCATCTCTCTATGATTTCCAACATCTTGTTTTAGGATTTTGCAAAGGGAAAAGCAAATGTACATGCACATGTGGGTACATGAGTTAAGGATTTATGTCAATTCTCATATTTGTGCATCTCAAAAAATTCTCTAAAAATTCGTAGATGTTTATCATGTTATAATGTACACACTCACAAAATTTTATGCAAAAATATAATCAAGAGTGCCCTACACAAAAAAGACAAAAAATTCAATTTATTTTTAAAACAATGCAGCAACAATTTTTTGTCTTTTTTGTGTAGGGCACTCTTGATTATATTTTTACATGAAATTTTGTTGGTATGCATGTTATAACATGATGAATATCTATGAATCTTTTGAGAATTTTTTAAGATCCACAAGTATTAGAAATTGACCTAAATCCTTAACTCATGTACCCACATGTACATGTACAAAATCCACTCTCTTTTGCAAAATATGTTATTTTTACAGTTTTATAATTTATAAGTTGTTTTTTTTCTTAACTCAAAGTAAGTTTTTATGGTCATGGATTTGTATGGAGACCGCTGGCCACATGATTGAATTTATCCTTATTATTTTCATAGCAATGCGCGGGCATTCAGCTAGTTGCCATTAAATTACCAGATACATGGATGAATTGTGCAAAATATTAAGGTTCTCATGTAATGTGAGCCAAATAAGAAAACTGAAAGCATTAGAAACAACCTTAATGCTTTCTTTGTCAAACAATCCCATGGACCTGAACATTATTGCAAAATATCTGTGTACTTTTTTCAGGTCAATCTTATATGAAGCTGAGTATCGAGCTACTGGTTGGCAACGACAAATCAAAACATACAGGCAAACAGTATCCCATAGAGAAACTACTCAACAAGGTTGTGAGCCAAAAGGTGCACACGCAGACACAAGGATAATTGGTTAACCATGATAAAGTTACTAATAATGCACCTAAGGAATCATTAACAGCCATGGTATAGGTCACACGCAACCAAGCAGTACAGTAAAGTAGGCAGCACCGAAGATAAGAAAGCATTTTATCCACTTTAAAAGTTATTCTGGAAAAGTTGTATCAGCATCTGAAGGCTTCACGATAATCCAAAAAAATATGATCTAGAGCTACACCATAAAAGAAAATTATATGCTTAACTGTGTTTTGTATACTATAGCAGCACGAGTACTTCCAGGGGATCAAAACTAGGCCCCGAGCTCCATTTAGCCAATAAAACATATGGCCATAATCACACAAATGTAATACTAAGCACCAACTTGAAGCATCCAAGGATTAGTCAGCAATAACAAGGCCAGATTGCTCAGTTAGCTCTATTCTCTCTGTAACTCTGAGTTTGAAACAAATCAACATCTTGTAAGAGAATGTTTTTCACAAGAGGTGTCTGGAGAATTGTCTCCTATTGGATGGAGATCGTCACTAACCCAATTTTCTAGCAGGCTACTCTAGATGAATGGTGGGAGGCCAACACCAAGGCTCTAAATAAAAGAAAAAAGAAGAAATTTGGAGGCGTCCTATTGTACATGCTGTGGAATGTGTGGAAGGAAAGGAATCGAAGAATTTTCAGAAATGAACATTTGGGGGTACTCGAGGTATCCGATCTCACAAAGGAAGATATAGACCAAATAGAGGGGACTCTCACATACTACGGGATATAATTTTTAGTTTTCTCCTCTGCCTCCATGGGGTCTTGTTAACTCTTTGTAAATATTTTTTTCTTTATCTTAGTGAAATGGCGGCGCTCCAGCTTTGTTCTAAAAAACAAGATTAGAAAGTTCACTGTTGCAATTCAACAGATTCCCTATATCAATTTCTCTCAATCAGAGACCAGATTGCCCCGATAAAAGTGAGAGGTTTGTACCATACCGAAAGGAGATGTTAACGGAATAAGCGTGTAGGTAACAATCGGCCAATCGCAGGCACCGTAGTTGTTTGTAATATTCTTTTCGAAAGAAGATGGCAGGAGCTCTGCCTTTCTTTATAGAAGAGTGAAGTCACAGAAATTACAAACAACGGGAACAGCTAGAGTTAAAGCTCAAAGCAAAATAGGGGGCACTCGGCTGTAGAATATCAACTTACGGCGTTACATAGGAACCGAGGGTCTAGCTAATTAAGAGTTGAAGTTCTCGTCCTCAGGGCTACAAAATGCGAAGAACCTCAGCTTGATCTCGTCCATTATTCGGGCCGCTACTGCATCAACTGAGCTGAATAGCTGTTTGAAGATCCGGGCATTTTGCTCTTTCAGTCAATTCAGAATAAAGGGTGTGTGTTTACAGTTTTGCGGATGCCCGCCGCATATGGTGCATTGCCTGTGGTGGTTCCTTGCTCTTCATCCATTATCTACCAACGGAAAAAGGGAAACATTGCACAAATTCGTTGCTAAAGTTGCAATGTTTAATCAAGAAAGACAAGTTATCCGATCTCTTGCAACCTCGCCCTTGTCATATACCCTTACCTTTCTTGATCCTCGTCCTTGTGAGATCTCCTGGGACAGAAGAAAGTAACATAATGTCCTCTTGGAAGCGGCCAACCTGCATCCACATTGATTTGAATAAGGGCATGTGCAAGAAATGAACTATGCTCAACAGATGTATTACGCATACATATGGTTCTGGAGTTTTGTCATTTTACGAAACACTTGGTGGGCACGGCATTAAGCAATGGAAGTGATCTGCTGCCCAAAAGGTAAAAATAACAAATCTTTGCGTATATTTGTTCCCCCGTATAATTCACTCAAGTCAACATCATCCTAAAGCCAGTGTTCCATAACATCTCAAACCTCTCAAGCAGGTGTCTAATCTCCATGTCCCCTAAAGTTTTTCAAGAAAAACATTACAGCTAAACCAAGCTCAAGAAACAATGTAAAATGTAAAATCGGTTTACTTTTGAGATTATATCATGCATGACACCAAAAGGAAATGAAAAGACCATAGAAGGAAGGGGGGAAGGGGAGGCGAGAGAAGAGAGCACTTTCATGATGGAGGTGTAGGCATGTTTGGGGGAATGCACTGTGCTTTTGGGAAATGCTTGCTTTTTGTGTTCCTTCCAATCAAGAATAGTAGGGGCCTCCCTCCCTGACCTAGCTAAGTAGCTTCTCTTTGGAGGAGGATGGTGGGGAACATCAGAGAAGGAACTACACCTTCACAATCCACTGCTAGGTAGGAGAGCACAGGACCAATCACTGCTTTGTTGTTCATACTAGGTGGAACGGGAAGAAACATCTAGAGAAAATATTTAGTCCTGGAACGCAGGAATATAACATGAATATCACAGAAATTTCTCGTGTAACCCTTCAATTTCCACAAGAACTGAGGAATAATTCGCATTCCAAACGGGGCCTTATCATCGTGTGGCATTAACATGCTAAGGTACTGTAGCTCCCAATCACGAGTCGATTATGATATATTGCTTTTTCCAATTTGTTCTTTAACCTCCTTAAAAAATGTTCTTAACGTTGAAGAAATGGAACATGAAATCCATCGTTATGAAAAAGAGCAAAATCCATTCATGTTTGAAATAAGCCACCTGTTGCCGATTTATACTCTAACTACTTAAGCTTTGTTTGGCATTTGGGGGACTTTTCAAAGTCACTTATTGTGTATATAGAAGTTAGATGAAAGCATTGTTTTATTGGAAAATAGTTCACCTTACTCTCTCAACCTATTGGCATGGAGCACTAACCCGTTAAACTTTATTTTGTCTCACCTAACCCCCTTATTTCTAAGATCGAACAACTTCACCCCCTAGATCGGTTTGCTAAGGGCATCTACTCTTCGTCATGCCACGTAGGATTATTGTTGATGTGGAGGAAAGAGAAAGAGGAGAGAGAACCAAACTAACTCTTTATGAAGAGTCAAACTCTTAAATAGAATTGAATCCTTAAAGTTAACCAAATTGCCTTTGCACGCTTTTGTATTTAATGTTGACTCTTTATGTAAAGTCAGTTTAAAAGACAAAACCATTATATGAGTTATTTGATAGTCAATTCTAAGTGACATGAAAAGATGAAAGAGTAAATAACTGACTCTACCATTGTAGATGTCCTAAGATGGTTTTGATGTCACACCAGTTTTGCCAATATGGCCGCCACCTCACCTTCTTCTACCTCCCCATATCTCTGTCTCACCTCCACCACGTGGCTATTGCCTGCTGCCCTCAACGGTACTCCCTCCCATCCGGGAAACGGCTCGAACCCATCTCACCACATTCCCGGACACCATTATCCCGACATCATTGAGTTCTAGAGAGCAAATTCGGTTCCCGCAATCCACCAAACACATGGCGACCACCGTCCACAAGCCCAAGCTTTGAATACGCACTAACGAGCGCATTGGCTAGGACGGGGTGGGGGGACCGTGTAGGAAGACAAAGAATAGTCGATGCACGTGCGCAGGACGCAGGCGCGAAGGTCTGGGCGTCAGACAGGGGCGGTGAAGAGCGCGGCAGCGACGTGGAGGTGGACGCGGCGCTCGTGACCGTGGGCACGGATGAGGGGAAGAGCGGCGAGGACGGGCGGGGCATTTCCTCGAGCAGGCAGTGGGCGGGGAGGCAAAGGCCGGACGGCCGCTCAGCGCGGTAACGGGGGAAGGAGGAGGAGGAGGTGGAGGAGGAGGAGTAGGCGGAGGTCACCGGGCACGGCGGTGGCGTTCGTGGCGGAAGGAATGGTAAAGGGTGGTTGCGGGGATTGGGGATTGGGGATTGGGGTGACGAGCTTGGCGGTTTTGTGGGGGAGTCATGGCCAGAGGTGTTCGCCTGTGTGATGAGATGGTGAAGCCGTGAAGGGCATTGCCCGCGTAGAGAGACTGAGCGGGTGCTAGGACGAAGGAGGTGGTGACGTGGCAGTTGCAGGAGGGAAAGGAAATTAGCTTGAGCAAGTCAAATGGAGTTTCTCTAAAACAACAAAATCTCGCAGCCGCAGCCAGAAATTGGCCTTCCCACTCTCACATGGAGCGATGTACTTTTCGAGGTTTCACCCTTGATAGTTAGTCGATACAGAAGCAAATGGCTCTGAATATAGAATATTAGTAAAGTACATTTGATTACAAATCTAACAATATAATTAACGTCAACAGTGACGAGTAAACAAGAATAGAGACGAGGCGATCCAATCTCATTTACCTTTATACTCGGTTTCAAATTATGTGGGATGTTGGACCATGCTATTCCCTTTGTGTCCTTTTATCCGAATTTTTCGTTCAGGGGCAATGTTGCTTCATCAGTAGTTCGGTACAGCGCACATTACGTATGCAATTAAACAAAAATAAGCGCAGCAACTAACGACAAGCCAGGGGTAAACAAACACTAGGGAATGGTTAAAGGCAGTTCGGGATTCAGGTATATTATCTAGAACTGGAAGTTATAACATCGAGTCTATGGTTTCATCATAGACAACATCGACGATTCGTACATAATAAGTCCTAAACAACCAAAACAGATTCTTCAAGTAAGGTTTAATGCGATTTCACGAGGACCTATTTTAGTAAAATCTTCCCCGCGAGCTCATCTACTGCTTGATCTCAGCCTTCTTCTGCTGCCAGAGCCTGTCCAAAGCACCGTCAGCATCACCCTGCAAACTAAACGGTATAAGAACCAAAGACATAGTTGCAGCAACAATCATGTACAAAATAAGATGACACAACACTCTTAATCAAACCAGTCATATCGTCGTCGGAGTACCCATAAGAATATCAGTATTAACCGACTGCAACCCAAAGATTAGTATAAAAAATTCACCATGTGAGCAGTAGGAAATGAAAACATTTTTACGCCAGACAAGTGTCCAACACCCATGCACTACTGATCAAGTATCTGTAGTTCAGATGTTAACTGGGTTCATTTTATATCATCCTATGAAATGTAAAAAAAATAAAATTGCTTTCAGTTCTGGATAATCTCAAACTGTAGATAAAAGACACTTGAAGTGAATCAATGAATGGGTCTTCAACTTAAGTGGCTGAACAGTTTCATGCTTTCTTCTAATCTCCCAACAAAAAATCATGTTCCTTAACTATTACTGCTCAACTTTGTGAATAATGTGTGCACTTATCCAGAGTTACTGGTTTCACTAATGCAAAAGATATCTTAAGCAACTGCTCCTGCACACATCAAAGGAACTACAGGCATGTCACTATCATGATCAACATTATTCCCATCAGCTAGACAGGATAAAATTGCTAAAAGCTGTAAACCGAGCCATTTCATGAGAACGATCAGAACTAAGAGCAACTCAATCCTTCACACAATGTTATCTAAAACAAATGAGTGGTGTCAGGATAACAGGGCGGGATAAGCACCTGACCACGGACGAATCCAGATAGAGCAAACGTGCTGAAACGGCCATCATACAGTCCATTCTCATCCACATGCCCAATATTGATCTGGACAGAAGCATGGTCCTTAGCAGTTATAAGCCTGTTCGTCACAGAGCTGCAAGAACCAATACAAAGCAAGTATGAGAAGGGTTGCCATGCCACAGTAATTCACCAATAACACAACAACATGTACCACTTCCTGGGGACATAGAGGTCCACCATCTTTCCCTCCTCATTCTGCATGGTAGCGACTAGAGGGATACCGCAACACTACTGCTGGTAATATAAGAAATAGATACATAATTAGCATATAAATTAAATGCAAAGGATGCTACTGAATAAAGAAGATAACTATAAAAGCTACATCTACAGATCAGACCCAGAAACAAGAATAATTGTGAACTATCCCATTGTTTATTCCAAAGAGTATAACCGCTGTAGAAGTACCCAGCATAGTCTTAAAAACCTGACCGAAGTGGCGGTGCAACCAGGAAAATCACCCAGTCCAATTTCCATTCAAGACTGTTTTGCTTGAAGAAAAGGAAAATTTTAACCGGCTGTTTTGCTCGAGGATGGAATACAGGACCCCAACGCGCCACGGGCCCAGGATCAACTGGGTGGCGTGTATTTGTTGCAAAGGCATGAACTAAACTCTGAATAATTGATGTACCCAGGCATATAAATCAAAAGATGAACTGAATCTGACTAAAATATTTTAATGTAATATTCAAACCAGGATTTGGCAGTTTAGGCCGGCGGTCGGATCAGCAAACTCAACAGTTTGGGTCGGTGGTCAGACAAGCAAACCAGTCACTTATCACTCACGGTCACAGTCCGGTTTTAAGAACAATAATACCCACCAAAATCAATACAACGAACGCCCCCCCAACACCCACCAGACTATAATCTTTTAAGTTCTAATATACGTGAAAGAAGTAGTTAAGATCAATAATGCGTCAAGCCATTACACATGTACAGTAAATATGATCGAAAATTGCAACTAACCACTGCCACTAAACAATCATAAATCACCTCACCAAAAAGGTCTAGCAATTACATAGATAAACCCCATCTCTCTTCGATGGCATCCTCTAGAAATCAAACAGAACAAGTGAATTCGCAAAAAGTGAACTATGCGGTCGCGCATAAACAATTTGAACGGATGCTAATCACTACAGAAGTAGAACGCAAAATTTTGCGACGACTATTAAATCGACGCCAAATATAGGAATGTGAATAACTTAGCGGCGAATCGGCGTGCAGTTAACGTGGGCCTAGAGATTACCAAGATAACATTGGAGGAATTTGGGGGGGGTGATCGCGGTGTACCTCGAGGGGAGGAGACGGTTCCTGCGGCTGCGACGGCGCGGTGGTGGGCAGGGAAGAGGGCACGCGCGGCGGCCGGATTTGGTTTTATAGGTGCATAAACCCTAGGCCTCGTTTGGGATATCAACGCAGTATTTACAAGGTTTGGTCCATTGGGCCTTTCTTTGAGGCCATTAGGCTTTTGTTTGTTTCTCTCATATGTCTCGGAACTATCTCATGTGCAAAAAAAAATATATATTTTTTTTTAAAGGGGGAGGTGAATATTAAAATATTAGAGTTACTACACTCACACGTGATCGAATCTACCACGCAGTATTGAGTAAAACCCCACAGCTCAACTCTGTGCCATGATAACTAAAAATAACCCTTCCCTGTAAAAAAGAGAAGTAAAAGTAACCCCTACCCGTCAAGAGGGAAGCAATTTCATCGCTCTGTCATTGGTTTATTTTTCCTCTTCTCCGGTGTTCAAGTCAGTATTGAGTGGGTAGGAGACTTTAATCTTCTAAGTATTTTTAGTTATCGTCCTAGCCACCAAAAGGGAGGCTCTTCGCCGCAACATCATTAGCCCCTCTCCCCTCCTCTTTGGTGTTTCTCATGGTGTTGAGTGAGTGGATTCATTGATTTTTTAAATGGATTTATATAATGTAATCTACTTTTCCTAATTAAATTTATAGTTTTGTTCTTCTTCTTTAAGTTATATATCATACTTTATTTCTTTGTGATGAATTTTGTCAAATCAACTCACTTAAATAAGGATGACGATCCTTACATCGGTAATTGATGCTAGGGCAAGTTGGGTGCAAACAGAACAGTTTTAGTTTGCTTCCAACAAACAATCAATCGAGACATAAGTCCTACAAATCGATGGGGAACATCAACATGTAATTCATTTTATTGTTGTTGTCGGTATTAAAACATCGTCGCAAAGTACATAGCTAGTGGCGAGGAAGATAAAGGAGTTCAACACATTCGTTGATCTCATAGACTTAATGATAAAATGTTATCTGCCTTTAAGGTTGAACGTAAAAGTCCGGTACTTTTGAACTTTCCTCGTCCTATTTTTATTGTAAATCAAGTTTGTTTCTAAGAATCAACTAATACATTGGGTCATGGTCGCCGGTGATTGTCTGATTCAGACACTAAGCCTGCCAATGTTTTTAAATTTTTGCCGAACTAGTCTAAGGTGCCATCAAAATCAACACCACATTTGGACAAGATTTGCTAACGTGTGAAATTTCACGATAGAAAAGAATCTTGCGATACGTGTGGCAATGAGCCAAACTGGTGCCAAACTCAAGGTATTGCAGAATGTGGTAAATCCCAGGGCTACCAAGCAAACAATCCACTCCGCATAGTTACTCGCCAGATGCTTCAGTCACCCATGTCCAATGTTTACACAATCTTTTTACATAGATCCATGCTTATACAAAGGAAGCTAGGGTAAACTAAACCAAGAATCTTACGCCCCAGTTGCCATTTGCAAACTGAGCATTTCTCCAGTTAGAGATGGCAGTGGAACCCCAGTTCTAACAAGAGCCGTAAAAGTCAAATGGCAGACGTGCCGCCCACCCGTCAAGCTGATGAACTCCCCGGCCGGCCTCCTGTTTAAAACCCTCCGCGCCCCTTCGCTCCCAAACTCCCCGTCCCCCACCACCACGCGCGTCTCAAACGCAGAGCCTCCCGGCACGTCGAGCGCGCGCGCCACTACCCCCATGGCACGGCGCGCTCTGCCTCCGCTCCTCCTCCTGGCCGCCGTTGTCGCCGCGCTCGCCCTCGCCGCGTCGCCGGTCCACGCCGGCGAGGACGAGGAGCTCGGGCTGGGCGGCGGCATGATGAGGCGGTGGCTGCAGGACCTCAGCAACGGCACCGCCCCGGCCAACCCCACCAACTCCACGGCGGCGGGCTTCATCAGCTACGGCGCGCTGTCCGCCGACACCGTCCCGTGCTCGTTGCCCGGCGCGTCCTACTACAACTGCCGCCCCGGCGCGGAGGCCAACCCCTACCAGCGCGGGTGCTCCGCCATCGCGCAGTGCCGCGACTGAACGCTGCTGCCCTGCCATTCATTCGCGTCGCTGCTGCTTCTTGTTTTTTGGTGTTTTCCTGGAGCCAAGGAATTAAAGCTTGGATTTTTTTTTCTTGTTGCTTTTGCTGTAATTCGTTGCTGTTGTTGTCGTGTTACGGTGTGTATCCATGTAAGGTTTGTACATGTATAAGATGATTGATATTTACGAGCAACTCACAGAGGCAAATATTAAGGCCTTTTCCATGCACCCGATCGATGCAGTCGAGTCTGAAACGAGGAGAGGAGTCCTCGTCGTCAGCAGCAATTCAGAGCTCCAAACTTTACATCAGATCAGTGAAGGCCTGGCTTCTCATTTGGAAATTAAAATCTCGCTGCCTGCTCTCCTTTCCCATCTGCTCACTGTGATAACTACGAACAGCTCAGCTCATCCTCAAACACGGACAAGACACATATTGTATGCGCACCGAATAGTCTCCTGTAATTATGTTTCAGTATGTCTGAAACGATGCGGTAAATATGTGTCTTAGCAGACCATTGGAAACCAAATCATGATAAAAGTATGGATCGGTTTACATTTGGATCTGCTACATTTTCCAAAGAAGATCGATGTACTCCAAGATATTGTTATGCTGTTGCAGATTGCAGAACAGCATTATAGTACTGGTGCGCCACTACCAAGGTAAGCAACCTTGAGACTCGCAAAGAGGACATGGCGGCCACTAAACTCAGCAAGACGAAGGAGCAAGCATTTCTTTAGTAGAAATGGCAGTTTGCAAGATACTGCAAATCAATGCTCGGTAGTTGCCAGATGTATATATTATAACCCAATTACGAAGACCAGTTAGTACTCTCTCCATTTATTTTCATAGAGTGGCCAATGGGTGCAAAAGGAAAAACACTATTTTTTCTGTGGATGATAATGGATCCACTATCCAAGGAGCAGAATTTGTCGAAACATGCCACAAGCTATTGCAAAGTGCTACTCCCTCCGTCTAGAAATGTAAGACGTATTTTGATTGGTTAAAATAAAACTTTGACCAATAATTACTCTACCAATATGCGATTTAAATGATACAAAATCATAATCATAAGAAAATACTTTTGAATACAAATCTAATGAAATCAATTTTATGTCACATAAAGCATATATTAATGGAGTAATTGTTGGTCAAAATCTTATCTTAAACAATCAAAATACACCTTATATTTCTGGACGGAGAGGGTATTTGGTCCTGCTTCTGGGAATGTTTTCCAGTTAGATCCTAGCCTGTGTCCCCTAAGGAGAATATTAGTGCTCTAGATAATGAACTCTTGACTAGGCCTTTTACTAAGGAGGAAGTAAGATCTCTTTATTTCAAATGGAGAAAAACAAAGCCCTGGACCTGATGGGATCCCTATTAATTTTTATTAGACTTGTTGGGAATTGATTAAGCAAGATATCATGGCTTTCTTCCATGCCTTTCATGCAGGCCAGGGAGATATTCGGAGATTGAATTATGGCATTATTACCTTGTTACCTAAGACTAGTGGGGCTGACCTATTTGTTTGCTCAATTATTTATATAAATGGCTGACTAAAGTGTTAACTATTAGGCCAGAGGCCCCCCTATGGACAAAATCTTGCATGAATCTCGAAATGCTTTTATTAAAAATAGACACATCATGAATGGGATTTATGTGGTCCGTGATATTTTAAATGAAACTAGCAAGCAAAAGCAAGTTGGAGTGATTTGAAATTGGAATTTGAAAAAACCTATGACAAGGTTAAATGGAATTTTCTTATGTGTTGTTTTGAAACTTAGGGGTTTTAGTGACACTTGGTGTTCCTAGATTGAACAAGTGCTAAAGCATGACACTGTTAGTGTGAAGGTGAACAATATGGAGGGCCCCATTTTTAGAGTAATTAAGGAGTAAGGCACCCTTTGTCTCCTTTTCTGTTTAATTTCGCTGCCGATTGCCTTTCCAGAATGATTCAAAAAGCACACCATAATGGAATTATTGCAGGGTTTTAATTCCTAATTTTGTGCCACCTGGTATTGTTGTGCTACAATATGCAGATAATACCACTCTTTGTTTGCAAGATAATATTCAGGGGGCAACATTAAACTGTTGTCGTACATCTATGAGCTTATGTCTGAGTTGAAAATCAATTTTCAGAAGAGTGAGGTGGTCATGTTGGGGGGTGATACTCGGTTAGGTGATACCTATTCTGAGATTTTTCGACTATCAGATTGGTAGCTTCCCACCATATGATATTTGGGGGTCCCGGTTAGTAGTAAAAAGCTTTCCATTTAAGGTTGGGATTATGTAGAGAAGAATATTCAAAAAAGATTAGATGGTTAACAGAGAAGTTCTTTGTCATCAGGGGGAAATTGATCCTCATTAATGCTTGTTTAACCAACCTTCATACTTATTATATGTCCATGTTTCTGTTGCATAAGACTGTCTGAAAGAATGGACAGAAATCGTCACACTTTTTTTTTGGCAAGGGAGTAGTAAGAAGAAAAGGTACCATTTGATGACTTGGGCCAGAATTTGTAGACCTAAAAAGAAGGGTGGTTTGGGGGTTAAAAGCTTGAGAAGTTCGAATGTAAGTCTCTTGTGTAAATGGGGATGAAAATTAGAGTTTGAAAATGGCCTCTGGCAACGTATTATCAAGGCAAAATATGTGGGGTCTCATTTGCTGTCTTATTTACAACCTAGGCAAGCTGATTCTCCTGTGTGGAACGATCTGTCGAAGGTCAGAAAGTTGTATTTGTCCTATAGAAAGGGTGGGGGTGATTTCTGGGATTAATACTTCCTTTTGGCAGGATGTGTGGCATGGCTCTTTGGCCTTGAGTGAGCAGTGTCCTGATTTGTTCAGGTGTGTAATGAACAGGAGATTTCTGTTGCTCGGTTTTATGAGTTGCAGGGACAAGTAACTTTTAGGAGGTGGTTATTTGATTCATTAAGCTGTATTGCAAATTTGCTATGAATATCTTGTGTTTCAAACGTAATAAAATGGTCTTTTCAGCAGTAAACTAATGGGCATGGTAAATACGGAACCATACATATTAACTGGTAAATTAGGAACGGGGATTTTTTATATATGAAGAATATGAAAATGGACTAGGAGTAGTTTGTAGTGGCAAATTCAATTCTTTTTAAGGAAATATTTCTGACTAAGGCCCGTTTGGAAGCCCGGTATTGGCCCAAATACCCCTGTAATTTACAGCTCACGAAGAAAAAACGACAGGGCCGAAAATTACTGTTTGGATGCCCGGTATTTGGCCGGCCCATTTCCGTCGGTTTCTCGTTTACGCCTGGAAAATTATTCAAGCCTCCAGTGGTCCGTTTTTTAATCCGATAGATATCGAGCTCCTGCTTGTGGCGAGATCGGGCCGCCGAGCGCGAGGAAGGCGACGTCGCCGCCGCCGGCGAGGAAGGCGACCGCTGAGCGCCGCTTCCCCGCCGCCACAAGCTCCTGCTCATGGCGAGATTGGGCCGCCGACGCCGCTGTCCGAGGGACCCTCCCCCTCCTCTCCGCCGCCCGCCACCCCTCGCAGCCCTTCTTCGCCGCCGGCGCAGCGCGGAGGGGAGCCAGGGGGACGAAGCTCGTCGTCTCCGCCACATCGTCCTCCTCATCGGCTCGCGGATCCAGGAACGGTGAGGGGCTGCCTGTTCTGTTGCATCAGTGACTGCTCTGCTTAGATGCGAGATAGTTCGGAGATTTTACCAGGCAACGCATCAAACCATGGATTAGATTAGAGTATCTGTAGGGATATGATTCAGATTACGCAGTGCATGCATGCTTGAGTGTATGTTCCACGTTCAGTGTAGGCGAGATCGATAGTATTAATCCCGGCAAAGCGAATCGATCGACGTGAAGCGCAAATCTCCTCTGATTAGCCCAGAAATTACGGGTGATGTTCTTGTGATTGTGATTATGCTTGCATAAGATTCTCACGTATGCCAAAATTTGGCCATACAAATCAGACAGCGAGATTATATTCTGTGACTACATATGTCGAGTGATGTGCTATAGCAGACATATTGCTAAGTAGTATAGTAGTTGATAAGTAGAGAATGGCCAGCTTATCCATCCGTATTTATAGTATAGTATCTGATGAGTACAGTATATTGGTCGGCTTAGGTTTTATCTGCATTTAATCTTCTATTAGCATCTCCGTTGGTACAGTATGTTGGTCGGCTTAGGTTTGTTCTTGGTTCAGGACACGCGTTTAGAACTCCATTTGCTTGTGCTGTTGTACCAAGTTATGTCCTTGCACTGTCATACATTATTAGTATTATGAATTGCTATAGTTAGTTCACTGACCTATGTTCCTTTAGTTAAAAGACAGCCATTTTGTTCCTTACAGTACTTTCTATGTATAGATGCTTCAATTTTTCTCATTAAACTACCTTGATTTGTTAGGACAAATTTTAGATTATTTGAATATGGATAATCTTGTTCTTACCGATTCCGAGGAGGAAGAGGAAGAAGAAATGATGCTTTTAGTTTTCCCGGCGTTATACCAAGCTTCTAGGAGAATTAAAACTCCATGCAATATATCGATCCTTACGGGTGCAAAGTACATCGTTGAGCTATTGGAAGGGCACCCAGACAGATGTCGCAACATCCTTAGAATGGAGTCCCACATTTTTCAGGCACTTTGCAACCATCTTAGAACAAAAAATCTTTTGCAAAACACAAGAAGTGTTACCGTCGATGAGCAATTAGGAATCTTCATATACATGCTTTCCCGGAATGCTAGTTTCCAAACTTTGACCGATCGATTCCAGCATAGCACAGAGACTATCCATAGGCATATCGGTGCATGCTTTGATGCAATTACATCGTTAACATCTGAGCTTATCACACCTCCATCTATGGACACCCATTGGAAAATATCCTCGAGTCCACAGTTTTGGCCTTACTTTCAGGTACATGTCATCTATGGCTGTGAAGTCTAGTAATCTCTATCCTCTCCTATTTTTTTCTCAATTAGTAACTCTAATTTCCTCATTGCAGAACTGCCTAGGGGCAATTGATGGGACTCATGTCCCTGTGACAATATCAAGCAGTGAGGCTGCACCTGACAGGAATAGGAAGGGGACCATATCACAAAATGTTATGGTTGCATGTGATTTTGATTTGAATTTTGTATATGTCTCCACTGGTTGGGAGGGATCAGCATCAGACGCCAGGGTCTTAAAGTTTGCTATCCAATCAGGTTTCCGAGTACCTGATGGGAAGTACTATTTGGTGGATAGAGGCTATGCAAATACCCCAAGCTTTCTTGCTCCCTACCGAGGAGTTTGGTACCATCTCAAAGAGCAAGATCGGAGCAACTGTCGACTGAAAGACTACAAAGAACTCTTTAATCTTCGCCATGCTCGTCTACGGAACCATATTGAGAGAGTTATTGGAATTCTAAAGATGCGTTTTCCTATATTGAAGGTGGGTACATATTACCCGATAGAGACTCAAGTAAAAATTTCTATAGCCGTATTTGTACTACATAATTTAATCCGGAGCCATAATGGTGACGACGAATGGCTTAATACAACAAAATCCCTGATTGACCCTCGTAAATTTGTCACTCTTCCTAGTGGTAATGATACATCAAGAGAGGGTTCTACGTCATCAAGTAACCAAAGAAATATAGGCAATGCACTGAGAGATGACATAGCAAAGAATATGTGGATAGATTATGAAAGAAGCAGGAATCAAAGGGTGCAACGGAGATTTGCTCGATGAGCATCAGCACTAGATAATGTATTGTTCTATGACTTGTGTTGTTAGTGGCAACATATGAGGTGCAGATAACTTTTGGAATCAGCCATGCTATCTTGTTTGGAGTTTGTCTGGTTAATATGATGTTAGCTGTAGACAACTTCGTATCTTCACTTTCCATACATTTGAATCAGCGGCACGTATATACTAACTGAAGTGTTCACCATTATATACTAATTGAAGTGTACACCATTATGTATGCTGGTTATGGCCGACGTTCAAACCATTGTGAAGTGTCTATACATACGTGCCGTGAATTCCTGTCATTTGTGCTGGTTTTTCTGTTTTTTGTGCTGATCATTTTACAAGTCTTCTAAACACCATTTACAAGGATAATAAATTACCCTTGTATACACATGCATTTGTTATGACAAATAAATTACAGGTATAATATATTTATAAGTGTAAAAATTTACGATACATCCAAATAGACTGTGCATCTTAACAAAACTGGGAAATTTCGAGCCCGGTGCGGATACCTAAAGTACATCGACATGGCCCAAAAGAGTTTGGGCGTCTAAACGAACAAATCACGTGGCCCGAAAGGCCAATCTCACTAACAAACTCATCATTACACTAGACTTAACTCACTGATCTGTGGGGCCAAAAACACTATGCCCCACCTCCCACCAGTCTCCTTGTACCCGTACCCAAGAAAGCGACGGCTTTAACTCGGGACTACTGTTACGCGTACGCATGGAGCCTTCTACGCAGCTCACCGACACATGGGCCCAGACTCGGAGAGGATCCGCGGGGACCATCTGTCGGCGAGACTGTAAGAAGGTCCCGTTCGAATCCACCCCGTCGCCGTGGCTTTGGCGGCGCGTCGTCTCCAACCAGAATTAAAATCCGCAGCAAAGAAGGCACGAGGCATTAAAAAAACCGAAGTGCAGCTCCCACGCGAGCCAGCCACCCTCTCCCTCCCGCCTCCGCGCCCCCCACCCCAAAACCCTAGATATCCCCTCCTCCACCTCCGCCGCGGCGCGGCGCTCGAGACCTAGCCCCCTCCTCCCCACCGATCCCGAGCTCCTCGGGCCCAATGGCGTCGCCGGACCTGTTCCCCAACGTCGCCTTCTGCGACGTCAACGCCGCCGCCGCCGCCGCCGCCTCGCAGGAAGCCGGTGGCAGCGCCACGGCCGCGTTCGGGTGCGACGCCGCCTCCGAAGCCACGCGCCTCAGGCTTGTCTGTCCCGGCCCCCCCGGGGCGGAGCATGCGCTGGAGATCGATCTCTCTGACGCGCAGGTATGCCCCGCCGTGATCTCAGTGATTTGGGGGGAGTGGAGCAGTGGAAGTGGTCTGGGTGTGGTTGGTTCGAATTCTTGTGGTTTTGGGAGGCGCGTATCGTTGCCATGTGTTTGGGGAGTAACACTTTGGGCTTTGCAGATATTTAGGCTGGGGCGGACGGAGTGGCTGTGCGTGAGCGGCGAGACGGAGGCTAAGGGCGGAGTCGAGGAGGTACTCTTCAGTTGCTTCGTTGGGTTTTAGTTAATTTTGTGCTCCTGTTTTATGTACCACACTTGGAAATGCATCGTGCTCAGTTCTCCCAATTTGTTGTTCTTAGGATTGGTTATTGCAGTGTAGGAGATACCGAGATGGACGAACAATTAATTTCGTCTAAAAAAATGCTTGCTTGGAAACTTTGGTGTAAAATTTCTTCTGATGAACTTGACGGAAATACTAGTTCTGTACCATGAAATTGGGCGTAGCAGATCACATTGCATTTTGTTGTTGGAACACAGTATTTTTTTGGCACATTTTGTTATAATCATGAACTAGATGAAATTGTAGTATGATCCGTATGTGCCTGTTCTAAATGTACTATATTGTAGCTTTAAATTTGTATGGAAGAAAACAGCAACTCTTGACACCTTAATTCTGCAAAGGATTACGGTGCCGCCTACCCTGAATTGGTCCTAATAAAACTCTGAAAAGTTGTTACTTTGTCTTGCCAATTTGACATGGTGTAAATATGGATTCCGTACTGCGTACACTTCTTTGTTGCCACCCTCTTAATAACTTACTAAATTTCCTTACTGTGAGCTAGAGGTGAAGGTAATATGAAAATTTGTTGATCATTCTTTGGTCTTGTACGTTGGAGCTTTCTTGTAGTACATATTAAATGGCTTCGTGTTAACTCTCAATTCTTTGAGGCAGAAGTTATTTTCAAGAGCAATTAAGATTGTTCTTAGGACAGAAGCTGAGAGCAAAGCCTTCTCTCTAGCTTTTCAACGATGGAAACAACGAATGATTAGTGGAAAAGCTGGTTTGTCCTTTCATTTCTTGTTTCAGATAATTTAAGTAGCATGTTTGTTGCATTATTTCCGAGTCATTTTCTCAATGCTAGTTTTTAGTCTCATAAATGGCATCAGTTATATCTCTCCATCTGCAGTATTATATAAAGAGTCTCAGTAATTGTCCTCAGTCCTCAAATACAAGTGTGTTTTATTCTAAATTCTGACTGGCGCTGTGGTTTGGCATATTATCCTAACTCTACTTATCCCAAAAATATCAGTCTGTCATTTGTGAAAATTGAGAAAGTGTAATCGTGCCTAATCTGATAATTCCCTCCCATGCTTTTTGTTACTCCTAGAACTAGCACCTTTTAATGCTTTCCTGCACATCCAATTTCATTGGAGGATAACTGTAATTTAATGAATCAAACTGAACCGTGCATGATTAATTCCACCGTATGTTTTTTTGGAGAAGATGTACAAGAGAAAGTACCTCTTTGGTAGATCTTAGTTCTGTGTGGCAACTGAGAAATAGCAGTGACTTGTTCATCTCACAACTTTTGCCAGCAGTGATGCCACAAATTCAATATTTTCCTTTTCTCTTTGATGGGAAGATAACCTTTAGATTCTTATGTTCAATATATTGCTGCATATATAACAGGTGAACCCTTGGAGAATGGATCAATAATGGCTTGTAAAAGCAAATTTGATACAAAAATCGAGGCATCGTCAGCACAGATGTATTTCCACTACTATGGCCAGCTATTACATCAGCAGAATATGTTGCAAGATTTTGTGAGGACAGGTTAATGTCTCTACCTGTTGTTAAATACTTAACTGAAGTTACATTGAAAATAAATTTTGAGGACGATCCAAAAATAATAGAAATTTTGAGAAATGTTAACCTGCATTGTCAACTGAGGTTTTCAGTTATTTCCGTTATCAACATGGCATGAAGCTCGCCTTCTGCATAAATATAACAAGGAAGTGCACATTCTTTTTTGCTCCAGGAACATACTATGCTGCTGTAATGGAAAACCGATCTGACTTCGAGGGTCGAATTGTGGTTGACGTTGGAGCTGGTAGTGGTATTCTTTCGTTATTTGCTGCACAGGTGCGCTTTAAAACTTCTTCATGGCTTCTTTGACTTCTGTGTCTGATATAACATAACATGTGCTGTTTTGCATGTTAATGTCAGGCTGGTGCCAAACATGTCTATGCAGTTGAGGCATCTGAAATGGTCGAACACGCTCAACGGCTTATTTCCGGGAACCCATCTCTTGGGCAACGAATCACGGTTAGTTTTATATCAGTTGGATTGGATATGTTCCTTTTCAGACTTACCTTTGATGCTCGACTGAAACTGTACACCCCCTCCTTAATAGATCATCAAAGGCAAAGTTGAAGAAGTTGAACTTCCAGAGAAAGCTGATATTCTGATTTCCGAGCCTATGGGTATGGCTCTCTTTAAGTTTTCTGGAGTATTCTATCCTTTTGTCGATTTCTATGCCTAGGCCTGTATATCCTTCAGTGATATTCTATCCATTAAAAATTAAAATATTTGTTATGTATTAATGTATTATAAGTTATTACATTTGAAAATGTGTCAGGTAATGACAAGGTATTAGTAGGTTCCAGTGGCATCTGTTTGGACTGTTTTGGAATGTATTAATAGACAACCTCTCTGTCGTTTAGAATTGTTCTTCTTAGCGGATCCTTTGGGTTAGTAATGGCCAGCTGGTAACAGGACGGGTTACATTGCTTGCATTAAACACCATCGATATAGTCTATCAAAGAGTTGAATACCCAAAGTACACCAGCTGATATTTGTACTGAGTATGTGCTTTGATCTTCTCTACATCCACCCCCATCTTGCGTGCACAATTTACTTTTGACCATCTGGTCAAGCACATATACTGTTTTGGATTCAAATTTATCTGTGCCAACTTACCTTGTTGAGCTTCTGAATCAAGTTATAGCTGCTCCTCAATTCCATTCAAGTATGCAACAGCATTAGGACCACTAGGCAGTACAATTTTGCAAACCACTCCACGAGCTCAGTCGTCAGTAAATTACATATTAGCCCTTGGATACATTGAGAACTAAAGGGTTTTGTCTGGGCCCTTGGTAGCTCTAAACTGCGGGTGCTGAGTCCACTATACTTTCAAACTACTCCAAAATGTACTGGTTTTGAATTGCGGACATTTTTCAGACAGGCTGAGGTCCTAACTTTATGTTGGATTCATCAGTTTATTTTGATTTGGTTGAGAGTTAAAACTACATGTTGGAGGCTACTGTATATTTTGTTAAAGGCCAGAGTCCGAAGTACTATATATTTGACACATAGCAGCCACTGTATCTGCTGAGCACTATAGCAGACTCATTTCCAGTATAATTTTCATAGCTGTAATAGCATGCCAATATTATTCTGAAATTAGAAATTTGAAACACATTGATTCAGAAGTTGATAGGCCCTTAGAATGATTAAATGTTTCAAAGAATCAAGCATCAAGTTTTGGTCTAGCCCATTGTTTGTAGCAGAATTTTTTTAGTTCATTTGCATTGATATGGGTCTGCTGCTCAGTTGAAAGCTATGAAACAAGTCTGCGGTAGTTTTTTCAATGTCTTTTGTGTTCCAACGTTGACTGTGTACTCATTTTTTGAGGAATAATAAAATCATGATTTAGTTGATTTTTCTGAAATCTGTAATGATTACTTAGTATTATAATGTTTTGTAGGAACCCTTTTGGTGAATGAGAGGATGCTAGAGTCCTACATTATAGCTAGAGACAGATTCCTTGCTCCGGATGGTAAAATGTTTCCAACAACGGGAAGGTACATTTCATCCTTCCTACGATTGGCTATTCTTTTTGTATTTTCACCTTTCTATGAGTGTTCTTGGCCTATTCATGGGCAGCCAGCCCAAGTTTTCTGGGCTCAGGCCAGAACTTTGGCCCACAGGCCTGGACCGAAGCCTGATAAGAAAACAACAAAACAAAAATAACATTGTGTTCGGAAATATAATTTCGAAAATACTATTTTGACTCATAAAAGAAATAAACAAATAAAGTTTCCATACTTGGGACAGACGGGTTCAAGGCTTTAGATGATGAGCGGGTCTAGAGGGTTCATTCTTTTCTGTTCCTGTCCAATCTTCACAAAATATTGCTTTGATACCTGCCTTGCTCATGGATTGGAACCTTCAAATACGTTCATAAATTTTCGAGACAATATATGAGTTAGATGATCAAAGAAAAAAAAGAGATTACAGTGCATAATTTTTGGAAGTTCTTAGAGCATGGTCTCCACCACTTATCTGGTTCAGTGATATTCATATCTTGTATTAAGGCATGCTGGTTCTTTGGTTTGTAAGGTTGTGTGTTATCTGTTTGCCTGGTTGAGACTTGGAACAATGTTTTGGACCTTGTCCACGGGACGTCAGAACGTTGTGTTGGCAATGTTGTGGGTGCGTGTTGACAGCACCAGTAATTAATCAGCAAAATAAAAGAGCAAATCACATTGTATAGGCTTTCAGTTTGACAACATGCATATTCTGGAATTATCATATACCAATAGACCCTCCTATCGATATGATGTTATTTGATAGTTCTGATGCATTCGTTGGGACAGAACGGAATATGTTTAGGAAATTGTGTGCCTTTTACTAGCAGTTTGGCTTAGCCTGAAATGTTTAAAACAATGAGCTCACCTGTGTGGTACTTTAGATCTGTTTCAAAGTTACTCACTGCTTCTCGACGTCTTGAATATTTTCTAGGATTCATATGGCTCCGTTTTCTGATGAATACCTTTATGTTGAAATGGCAAACAAGGTACTGTCATTTGCTAGTTTTGCCTTACATTCTTTGCAGAACTTACTTTCTGTTTACATTCATTTTATTGAACAAGTATATTATCACTTGGTGCAAGTCTGTCATTTCAGTCCAGGTCTCTCTCATTTTCATTTCTGCAATCTTACTTTTGAGTTCTGTGTACCTGCAGGCTCTCTTTTGGCAACAGCATAATTTTTTTGGTGTTGATCTTACACCCTTGCATGGTTCAGCGTTCGATGGATATTTTTCACAGGTCACTTTCTTTTATATTATTGCTTTGTTTTGACATTCTGTGTGGCAATTCAAGCATGACATTACTAATCTGACTATTATGGTAGTACTTTGTATATCATCCAAGAATGAGTGTTGTCGATCCTAGTGACTGTTTTGTCTTGACAAATCTAAATGTTTCTGTAATTTCCGTGCAGCCTGTGGTGGATGCATTCGATCCAAGATTATTGGTTTCTCCACCTACATATCATACACTTGATTTTACTAGCATGAAGGTAGAGATATACTCCTAGAGATGAGATTGACGTTATATGCAATTTTTCTGGAAGTTGTTTTTGTTTGAGCAAAATGTGGCATCATTATCTTTACTTTTCAGGAAGAGGACCTGTACGAGATTGATATTCCTCTGAGTTTTGTATCCTCTGTTGGCACTAGGGTGCATGGGCTAGCTTGTTGGTTTGATGTATTGTTCAACGGGAGGTCAGTGCTATGTCAGCATATTTCAGCCTGTTCGTGTTTTTTTGTTGTTGCTGTATTTGTTATACTTGTACCCTCTTCAATCTGTGTATGCAATTTTTTGGGATTAAAGATCTGGTATGTTATGATGCAGCACTGTGCAAAGATGGCTTACCACTGCTCCAGGCTCCCCTACGACTCACTGGTACCAACTGCGATGCGTACTTTCACAGCCATTGTATGTCATGGCTGGCCAAGAAATAACAGGCCGCCTTCATATGGTGGCCCACAGTGCGCAAAGCTACACAATATACTTAACGATGTCAGGTTGGACACCATTCTCTTCATTTGTTATCACTCCTCAATCTATGGCATTTGAACTTTTGAAGCTCATGGTTCTTATACTCTTCCCATTCTTTCTGGAAGCTAAAATGTGGGGTGTGGGCGCGGAGCAAGGCGGTATCCTGCAGACATCCACGGCCAAACTTGAACTCAAGGAGCCGTACTACAGGTTGTCTCAACCACAGCAGTATATGCCACAAGACCAACAGCAGCAGCCGTTGTCATCTTTGCAGGCACAGGTAAGTTCCTCTCTTTTCTACTTGATGTATTGAAGAGCAATAGGGACATCCTTTTGGTCAGTTATCGTCACATAGTATACTGTAGTTGTACATACATCTCTGTTTCTGACAGAACATTGACAGCACTAGAAATATCACCATATGGCTTATTCCCTGCCAAGGCGCAGACTCCTTTATGTTGCAGTACTCTAGTTTTGCCTGTATGGACACCCATGGATGGGATTAACATTTAGGCTGCACATTTATGCTGGTATTTTAAGGCACCGTTAGTAGCAGCTCTGTTCTTACCTCAAATTGCTTGGAAGAAATTCTAATCAGAAAGCTATTGCTATATATTTGGTGTGGTACAGTGTTCAGAACTTATGATTAATGGACAGGGTTATGTATTTGACTATCGAGGGTAAATCCTCTTGGGTACCATTACAGTGAAATTCCTCATTGACAAGGTGGGTCTAGGTGTACATGTCAGTGAGACAATTAGCGGCATTAGATGCAAGGTACCCAGTGATTAGGGCCTACTTTTGTGATAATTACCTATGGGTTTGTTTGGTGTTTCAGTTTTTCCTTTTATTATGGGCAACCAGATGCCCCCCCGATCAGTTATTTGAACCTTTTTAAATTGACTGCGTGTGACAGTTTTTATGTAGTTCCTTGATAGATCACATTTATACTGCAAACAGGGATCTGGACAACAGATGCAGGATGGGCTTAGCCCTGGCATCACGGTCGAACAAGAAAGAGACTCCGCGGCCTTCACTCGATAGGGCGGAAACCTGAGTTGCACGCTTGCTTCCTGCAACGAGCTCAGGCCTGTACAACAGTATGCTCCTGCCCGATGTTGCTACGTGTCGCTGCCAATGGCTAGCATCGCGTCCAATGTGTACGACGAGATCATATCCAAGTTGTGCATCAGCTGCAGCTAATTGTGCTTGCGCCTGCCCCGTTATTTAAAGTACAAAACAATAAGAGTGTATCTGATCGGAGGTCAAGTTGAACATCGAGGGCACCTAGCCAGGGGGGAAGTTGTATGTTCTTATGTATTATTTTTAGAAATTGATTATTACGTGTGGGAATCGAATATCGGTAGTCATCTTTCGCGGCCATTCGCTTTGGACTTCAACAGTTACAGGTGAGCTTAGCTTTACGTGAATAACTGTGGGCTGTTTGGTGTTAACTTCCTTGGTTTTCTATGTAGCGGATCAGGATGCAGCAATATTACTTTATCTTGCCAACACTAGAAAACTCGGGCCGGCATAATCTGACAATACCCGCAGCAGACACGGGTTTTCTTTGGTTGTTAGTGTGGCATCACTTGCTGGAACCAGGTTTTAGTTCAACGTTGCAAGGATCTGATTCCAGCAGTTAGGACGGGATCCGATCTGAGGGCATACGTAGGACTGCGGCAAGGTGGTAAGGACACGACACACGGGAACAAGTGCACAGCGGTGTGCCGCGCATCAACGTGCCGGCGACGGAATATACCATGCTGCGCTCGTCGTCCAATTCGGGCTGGTAGCTCCCCTTCGCATTGCCTGGTTGGTTGGACAGCTCTTGAACTTCTCTAACGAAATATAAGAGAGAATACTTAACTACCAGTACGCGAGTGTTCGTACAAAATCTGCAGCTTCGCATTCAGACCCCAACAGACACTTCCAGAAGCCAGCATCCGTCGTGACATCACCGGCATGGCTCACCGGTCTCCGGTGACCGGAGCCATTATTAGCATCCTCGCACACGGATCAACGTGGAAAATATACCGCCGGTAGCGACGTGGACACGGCCCCACCCACCGACGTGGCGACCCCGCTCCGGATTGTGCGCGGCGACGGCTCCGATCAAACGCCGTTCCCAATCGCACGGCGGCGACGCCCCTCTCGCCCCCTATATAGCGCCCCACCTCGCCACCCTCCCGTTTCCTCGTTTTAGCCAAGCAGGAAAGGAAGAAGAGAAAATCGCCTCCCCCCGTCCGTATTCGTTTTCCCCCAACCAGGTTCTAGAAACCCCCGTTCGATTCGAGTCTCGTTGCGAGAGATGGCGGACCCCAACCCGCAAGTGGTATGTGAGATTCCCCCTGTGCTTTGTCGGCTCGATTCGGTGCTGTATTTTCGCTGATTTGGTTGGATTTTGTCGCGTTTGGTTGGATTTGGCTTTGCTTGCTTGAAGGAGAGGGAGGTGGAGGTGGAGCACGTGGAGGAGAGGAGGAGCAGGCCGAGGCTGAGGCGGCTGGAGTTCGTGCAGGTTGCGGCGGCGCAAGCGGCGGTGTGCCTCGTGGGGCTCTACGCGCTCGCCAAGGACCACGCCGGCCCGCTCCTCCCCGGTGTCGACGCCGTCGAGTCGGCCGTGAAAGGCATCGTCGGCCCCGTCTATGGCCGCTTCCACGGCGTCCCCCTCGACGTCCTCGCCTTCGTCGACAGCAAGGTACGCGACACAGTCACAGCTCGTAACCCCCTTCTCCATGATACCGTCGTTTGGTCACGGTTGGCCTGGTTTCTTGGGGCGCATAGTTGCGCGGTTTACCCACCGCCGAGGGGTGCTCCTGCTGCCATGCGGCGCACATTACCACGGGGAAGCCCTGGTTGCGCCCTTCATCCTTGAAGTGGTTAACCTGCGCCCTGGTTCGCCAGTGGCTTGGTGCGGCTCGTTCGTGTAGTTGGGGCCTGCAAAGGTGGGTGAGTTCGCTGTTCGCTGAACTGTGTGTTGTGTGGTGGGTAAGGTGGGTGAGTGGTAGTGGGGAATTTGTGATTGTACGATGATTCCCGTGCTGCTGCGTGAAATCTCTCAGTATCTTGAGCGCTTGATTTTGATTCCCGGGACATGCTAGAGCTGGCGGACACTTCGATGTGGTAGGAATTACATATTCACATGTTGATGCCTAGTAGAATCGAGTGAAAACCGTTCGTAAATTTCAAGCATGTTGTTGGAATAAATTGCTTGTTCCTACTAACCGGCGCGAACTGACAATGGCAGGTGGATGGTACGGTGCAAGAGCTGGACCGACACCTCCCATCGACGCTGAAGGCCGCATCAGCCCAAGCTTGCGCCGTGGCCCGGGGCGTGCCAGAGGTGGCGAGGGAGATCACCAGCGAGGTGCAGCAGTCTGGCCTGTCTGGCGCAGCCCGCGCTGTGTACGGGAGGGTCGAGCCGGTGGCCAAGGATGTGTATGGGAAGATCGAGCCAGTGGCCAAGGACCTCTACGTGCGCTACGAGCCGGCGGTGAGCACCTCGCCGTCTCCACCTGGCGCTCGCTGAACAGCCTGCCGCTGTTCCCTCATGTGGCGCACATCGTTGTGCCCTCCGCCGCGTACGGGGCTGAGAAGTACAACAAAGTGATCACCTCTGCAGCTGAACGAGGGTACACCGGAGCACAATACCTTCCGGCCATCCCAACCGAGCGCATCGCCAAGGTGTTTGGGGAGCGCGGTGCGCCTCCGGCGTCATCGCCGGAGACTGCGCCTTTGAAAGGTGCGGCCGAGGTCCAGTAGTGGGTTGTGGCCTACTCTGATGATGATTAAGGTCTGTATTGCCCTTGATCTGAACCGAATAAGATACTGAGAATCCAGGGCTAGGAAGGTACTGGTACTGCTGTTTTTAGTCTTGTATATGTGGCCATGGATGATGCTGATGCTCTACTAGTTCTACTTTGTGTGGTGTGCTTTCCGTCCTTGCTTTTGTATAAAGTTGTTTGATGTCGCAATCCCGTGGCATTAATCCAATGCAATTAGGTCTACTTTTCGTTCTTAATCCGGAGATTGCTGGAGAAGTAGGTCAGCTGTTCTATTGGCTACCTCTGTGATACCTTGTGCTTGCTGCTGTCAATTGAATCTACTCGTCTCCTGTGGTCAATTAACCTTGAAGAGTTCTCTTTGCTGCGTCGTTTTCCTCCGGCATCGAAGTCACCGAGGATAATATATGGTTTTGAAGCTGAAGGTAACATGTTGTGACGAGCACTGGATACGCTGTGTTGTTCGTGCGTAAGTGGCTCGTCATTCTTGTCGGTTGTGCTTTTCTCTGGCCAGAAGACGCATTCGTCGCCGTGTCGTGTAGGCAGAGGCCCAGCACACCAGAGACGTGTCTATCTCACCCCGGGTTTTACAGTGTAAATTTAGAAAAGCTGACAGAACAATGTACCGTAGCTACATGGTTTATTTTTTAAAATATTATAGATGGTTTAGATCAACTAAAAAATTATATGTTCATTTTTTTTTACAGTTATAACAGTTTTTTCAAACATTCTATCAACTTTATCAACAGTTATAGCCAAATCAAACATGTTCTAAATAAATTGAGTCAATCTCAATTCTCTCACATCGGAGAGGTGGAGGTCTGAATTGTATAGAAATGAGCACATTGCCTGTCCTTCTATACGTATAGACATTTATGTATATACATAAATATCATACTATTATATAATAGTAATAGCATAGATGAATTGTTATGTTAAATTAATAAATATAAAGATATAAATAACATTATAAAGTTACTATTGTAACATATCATGCATATGCGTGTATTTGGTACACAATATTGCAATGCGTAGTATATTACTAAATATGAAATAAATAATATATTGCAATACCTAGTATCCAACGGAGAGCAAAGAAAGCTCCATCCCTTCTTTGAGTCCTGCAGGCTCTGCATTATGGAAGATGCTTACTGCTCTATTTCTCAATGTTTAGTGGAATTTTGCTTTTTGTTGACTCTCGCTCATGCTTCACAGTATTGCATCCGTTGTTTAGTCCGTGAAGGAGAGCGACCATTCTGGAGTCCATGGGTCCGTGAATCTTTGTTACTGTACGCATTTCACGTGCCATTCTATGGTCTATTCCGTCAGTAGGATGTTCGAAGATTCCCATCTACAGCACTGTCATAGAGCAAATAGGGACCAGACCCGCTATCTTCTTCCCGTTCACTCCGGGTCTCTTTTTTCCTCACCTGAGGAAATAGCTGCAACCATTGCCCATTTTGAAAATATTGTCATCCACGACCAGGGAAGAAGTAAAAAAATAGTGAGATGATACCTAAAGCATCTCTAATCGGTACCTAATCCAATCCGTTATGGCTATGTTTGAAAAAATAGTCTTGATATAGCTTAAATTGTCCAGCTTCTCTATTACGATTAATTACCCGACGTCTAGGCACAGAACCACGATGTTGTGGAGCATTCATAAGCTCATATTGATTGTGTACTAGGCGTAATGCTGTTAGAATGATTACGTCATCATCATCATCGGACGACGACAACAACAAATACAAGAGAGATTGATCACTCATTTAGTTATGGCAGAGGAGGAACAAGAAGGCGAATGGTTTGGAGAAGCAATTAGGAGAATGTAGTTGCATATATAGACCCGAGAAATATAGCTGTTGAAAATATGGTAGTTGAAAATATGACCAATCAATATATAGCCGTTACAAATATGACCGTTCGAAATATAGCCGTTACAAATATGACCGTTGAAATATATCGTGAGAAATATAACCCTTTGAAAAAATAGCCATTGAAAAATTTATGTTAGTTACACATATTAATAATAAAGGTGATGAAATATAGGGGATGAGATTTAAGAATTCGGTTGAAACACAGGAAGAAATAAAAAAAGAATCTTTTGGAAGAGACCCTCTATATAAAGATATAGAAGATGTAAATCGGTTATAGATAATCTTACAAGAAACCAACCACCAACCTCATCTAAGATCTGCACATCTTCATCAGCGTTCATACTCAGCTGAAAACAATTACATGAACATGTCTTATGTTGGTTGCATCATCGAAGACATGAAAAAAGAGCCAGCTTAATTATTTTGACATTGAGCGTGATTGGTTTTCTACTAATGTTTGCCATGCCAATGTTTTGGCAAGCCAATTTTTGGCAATGCAAAAACTTGCCAACATTTGGCAACTTTGGCTAGTAACTGGTTGGCAGCCAACAAGACATATTTTATAACAATTGCTTGCGAGCATAGCTCAATATTGGTGCCAAACCAATTGAGAGCCAACTTTGTTAGCTTGCCCAAGTATTGGCAAGCCAAATTTTGGCTTCAAACCAATCACGCTCATTCACTTCCATTCGGTCCTTCCTGCAAAGGTTCAAAATACTAAAATACATTGTCAACTGAAAAAGGCAAAGTTTTTGCTTTAGAGAAACGGAGAATTTTCTCTCAGCATAAGGGCCTTTTTAGAATACAGAATTCTCAAAACACAGGAATAGGAAAAACGTAGAAATGAAATGTCAAGACTTGTGAAATCCTATAGGAAACGAAAACACAGAAATATGCAAAACTAGCTCTTTAGATGCTCTACAGGAATTTTATAGGAATTTAAAGAGAGAGAATGTTCATGCAAGACATAAAGAAAATTTTACATGAGGTCCAAGATCATATTAGAATTTATCCAAAATTCCTATAGACTAAGCCATTTCATAGAAATTTTGTAGGATTCCTATGACCTCATACCTACAATTCAAAGGGTCTTTATTGAAAAAATTTCTATAGATTCAAATCTTACAAAATTTCTTTAAAAATCCTTCAATTAAAGAGGCCTTAGAAAATATGCTCGGGGAAGAAAAAATAAAAACTGCAAGCTTCATACCACGTCAGCCCGGGCATAAAAACCGAGATACCGAAACCGAACCCGAAACCGAAACCGAAGTAACCGAATTTATATGAATTTCGGTTAACCGTATTAATTCCGGTTGGCAAAGTTGAATAACCGAAATTATTTCGGTTTATTCGGTTTTATACCTCGGTTAACCGGATTAGCCGAATTAGCCGAATAGTGCTGCGGTTAGGCCTCAGCTCGGCAGCTCCCAAACGGCCAAACCTGCAAGCCGCAACTCCCCATTCCCCCCAAGGCCCATTAGCCCTACCGTCTACCTCCAGACCCGGTGCCCTACCTCCAGATCCGGTGCCCTAACCGCCGCCTCTAGCCCTCCACCTTGCCTAGCGAGTAGCGGCGCCGCCTCCAATCCTCCATCACCAGTCGCGCGGCGAGTAGCGCGGCAGCGGCAGTCGCGCGGGCGGCGGCAGCGACAGGCGCGTGGGCGGCAGGCGGCAGCCGCGCGGGTTGTGCCGGGCGGTAGCGATAGCGGCACTGCGGCAAGCGTGTCCGTGTGTGGCCGTGGTGTGTGGCAGCGGCAGCCGGCGGGCGTGGGAGCGTGGCCGTGTGGGCCGTGGGGCGGGCGGCAATGGCAGGTCAGCCCGGTCAACGGCAGTAGGTGGCAGCGGCAGAGCACAGGCAGCGGCAGGCGGCCATCCGGCTCACGATGAGTTTTCTGCGAGAAAAACAAATGCGTTTGCTGATTGCTGAATTGATGTTGCAGAAAAAATTCGATTTAAATCGAAAACCGAACCAAAATTTTCGGTTAACCGAAATGTCGGTTTTCATTATTTCGTACCACATTTCGGTTGCTATTTTCGAAAAACTGAATTTCTCAAAAACCGAAAAACCGAAACCGAAATTTCGGTTTAAACCGAATGCCCGGGTTGATTACCACGTCCACGGAACCTGCTGTGTAGTCAACCAATACCAGGATCGGGCGTCCATCCCTTGTCCGGTCCCTTCCTCTCTCCCTCTCGCGTCTCGGCCTGGCTCGGCAACCAACCCCGTCGCCAAATTACTCTGCAGCCATCGGTTCGCGGCAGCCCCCTCGCCTTCGCCGATCCGGAACCTGCTTCCTCCCCCGGAGGCCCGGCGGGCGCGATGGTCGACACGAGGAGGAGCGCTGCGGCGAAGCGGCGGCCCGAGGCCTCGCCGCCAGCGGCGGATGCGGCTGCGGCGCCAGTGGAGGAAGCATCCCCGCCCCGGAGCCGGTCGGGGAAGCGAGCGAATGTTGCGGTCTGGCCGTGCACGTGTGTCTGTTTGCTGATTCTGGGGGGATTGATCTGTCTAATTATGTTGGCGTGTGTGTGTGTGGTGGTAGGCTGAGAAGACGGAGGCGGCGCCGACGGCGGCGGCTGTCGATGTGCTGGACAGCTCGGTCGATAACCTGCGGGATATGGCGAGGTCCACGGGGGCCGTCGCGGCGTCGTCCACGGTGTCGAATTCGGGAGGTGTGTTATTGCGCGATGAGTTGCGTGCCGACTCACTGGTTCGGATAGTTTGTTTGCGCGGGAGGGGGGGGGGCGGGCTAGGGTTTGGTTTGGTTCGCGGGGATATTTGATTGGGCTGTTTTGCTGGTTCAGTGAGGAAGAAAAGGGCGGCGAGGTATCTTCCGTCGGCGGAAGAGATGACTGCAGAAGAGATGACGGTCTGGAAGACGAGGCAGGCGGCGAGTGGCCGGTCTGAGGCTTGGGGTAGACTGATTTCCCAATCTTCTGAGGTCTGTTGCTGAACTTTGAATTAGTGGAAAACATGTACTCTGAAATTACATTTTACATTAGTAGGAGAACTCCATTGATATCTTACTAGATGCTAAAATTATACGCATCGCAACTAGCCAATCTGTTAGATGGAGAATTGAACTGTTGTAGCCTAACGAGCTGCCAGATAGTGCCTCATTTTGGTAAACAGAACATATTTTAATTGAGAATCATTTTATTATAAGACGATATTATATTGAATGGATCATTATTTTTCGTCATATAGTGTGGACAAATCATTTGTGTGTCAACATCATTTCGTACGTACCTTTTTAAAGTTTCTTAGCTTCTCTGTTTCTCTTTCTGTCTTGAATAAGCAAAGAATTCTGAATTTGCACACTGGCTCTCCTTGGGTCTTGAATAAGCAGACTTTTCAATTTACATACGGACAGTGGATTATCAGATAGGAATATGTCTGCTAGAGCTCTACTGTGAATTCCATGTCATATCATGCATAATTTAGTTGCCAACACAGAACAATTGTGTGCTCTTAGAGCTGAAACTAGCTTTTCTGCTCCAAAATGGAGCAAAGTTGTTGGGGAAAGGGTCCCCGTGCTACCCGGTTTCGACATTTTTTCATACTTAGGGGGAATCAATGAACCTCAAGACTCGTCAACGCCAAGTCCATGCCAACGCCAAGTCTGTGACGACGCCAAGTCCGTGACGACGTCAAGCCCGTGACGGCGCCAAGCCCGTGACGACGCCAAGTTCGTGACGGCGCCAAGTCCGTGACGGCGCCAAGTCCGTGACGACGCCAAGCCAACGCCAAATCTGTGACGACGCCAAGTCCGTGACGACGCTAAGTCCGTGCCAACGCCAGGTCCGTGACGACACCAGGTTCGCGCCAACGCCAGGTCTGTGACGACGCCAAGTCCGTGACGATGCCATGTCCGTGCCGTCGTCAAGTCCGTGCCGTCGTCAAGTCCGTGACGACGCCAAGTCTGTGACGACCGGAAGCTCGAGGCGACAGAAAGATCGTCGCCACGCGGGATGCATGACGAGCGGGGCCCTTGGGATATTATCAGAATATTCCTGGAGGAAAAGACCGGTTCGTCCTCGAGGACAATAGTACATCTAAGGGCAAGATTGTAAATAGTCTGAGGGCATTTTTGTAATCTCCTCCACCCCTCTATTTTTCCTATAAATAGAGGGGCACCCCTTCCATTCAAAGGACCCCTTCCAAATTCTGAAATAAAAGTTCACTTGCTCCTCCTCTCCTCAAGTTCGTGGCTTGCAGCGAGTTCGAGTGTCTTCGCGTCGTGCAACCCGCGTGTGCGACTGCGGTGTCTCCACGACATAGTTTCCCGCGCAACTCTCGTAGGTCCATGAAGCCGTGTGGAGGTGCCACAAGTTCACTGTCTAGCCTCGTTGCTACGACAAAAGTATCATTGCATCTCAACAAACCAGAGAACATAGAGTAGAGTACAGTAGTTATGCTCGTTCAGCGCTCTGTACATTATCTAATTCCTGCTGTTATCCGGCTGACATGTATGATGCTTTTTACAGAGTTTATTAAGCATCTTGATTCTTGAATCTGGGTTTATTAAGTAACTGTTTGGTCATTGCTTAATCATCCTTCTGATATTTTCTCTTGAATTTCCACCTCTTATATTCGCAATGATAGCTTCTTTATTATCCGCCTGCTCTAATTTTAGCATACTAGGCTAATATCATGTTTTGATGCTAATCCTTGTCATGGTCTGCATTGAGTCATTTAATTTGTCTTGTGGACTTATGTAATCATCCGAGTCTGGTTAAATCTTGAATGCTCCTTTTTTGAGTCTGGAGTATGAACCTGAACATCTTACATTACTCTGTAATATCATGGAGGTCAATTTGGACCATTTGAGTGCACTCTAATCTTTATCAACAGATCTAACTCACACAGCCATATACATCTTTCCAAGTAAGAACTCGATCTAGTCCAGTTGGGATTAGTTTTTTCTTAATTTTGGACAGCACAATTACTTGAATGATCACATCAATCGTTACATGTCCCATCAATCATCTGCCATGTCACAGCACCCATACACTTGGTTATTGCTGAAAAATTGCTATTTGCGGAGGTGGGATTATTTACATTTTCCTTGATGTGATAGTCTACTGATTTGTATTTTTCTTAATGAATTGTGTTGCATGCTCGGTCCAATGGTGTTTGATACACACCTATTGGATCAAGTGTGATCCAAGTTCTGTTGTCGGTGCATAAATGCATAAGAAATAACATTTCACGGCTAGACATTTTTTTAATTGTTGACATCTATTTATTCTTGAAGACTAAAGGACAAACCTTAGCTCTCAATGGCAGACCTGTGCATTTATCAGAATTGAAGTCAAAATGGAACAAAAGTTAACAGATGGGATAGGTTGAAACCTTATGAAGGAATGAATGGATGCTGGTAGAGGGCGAATCAGCTCTTGGGAACCGCAGTCCCTCTTAGTTCTTTAGTATTAGTAATTTAGTATAAACCGGGGAGTTGTCTTACCATTTTGTTAATTTTCAACCATTATCTGTACTCATGATTATATTCTTCTTTGTGCTGTCCAGTATCCATCGGTTCCTATTTATTCTACCCATTTCACTGTTGGACATGGTGGCAAATATGATTTGAGATTGACCGAGTCATCTCCTGGATCTCTTGTTTGCAAACTGAAGCATGTTAGGGTATGGTTATGTTCTTAATTTTACTGATACTCTATTTCTCTTCCTGCGTTCCTTGTTTTCAGTTTTTGACTCTCAGTTTTGACCTATTTACCAGAGGGGTGCTGCCCTTGAGGTCTATGTATCTAAAGTTGTCCATGTAAATGGGAAGGCCTTAGAAAAGGCTGCTAAGGTCACCTTGATTGGAGGAGATGAAGTTATTTTTAGTTCACTTGGGAGGCATGCTTATGTATCCTTTTTCAACCACCAATTACTTCCTTAGTTCTTGTGTATTGCTCCTACTGGTAACTACGTGGATGTCTGGATGTTTTTGCCACTCTGCTTTGTTAAGCATAGCTGGCAATATTAGGTTCTCTTGCCTTGAAAGCGTAAAATGAATGCGCTTTTCCTACACAAGTATAATTATTGCTCAAAATGTTGTATACATTTATTTGAAATTATGTAGTTGACTGCAACGTGAAAAGAAAGAACAACAAGCAAACCTTGCCCACATGGGAGAGCCAATTTGGCTCTCCTCTATGGGCAAGGTGTGAGAAAATCGCTTAACAAAGTAAGGTTTTTGTGCTCTACCAGACACCTGGCCTACATGCCCTACTTGTTTAGACAAGTACCCATTTTGGATGTGGAAGTCCTTAACATGTTGGCAGATATTTCAGCAACTTCCAGAGGAAAAATCAAGCACATCAACCTTTTCCTCCCCGTGTATTGTTCAACAAGGGCAGTATCTAGTTATCAAAGGCACACTGGATCATTTATCATCTAAAAGAGCCAAGTTGTCAGTGCCGTTTAATTTTGGAAATGGCCGCCCTCCGTTGGTTCCTCATGGTGAGACTATTTTATAACCACTTCATTTCTTCCCTAAGGTCCTAATCCCTGATTTTTTAGATATTGAGTTCATGACATTTAGCCTTCAAGACAACTATAGAAAAGCGGATGCTAGCAAACATAAGAGGACTTCTGTTTTTCTTTTTTGTCTCTTTTTTCTCAAAACTGGGCACCTCCTATTTATTATTATACTGCAATAAAAAAGAAAAGTGTGTGTAAAATAGTGTCTACTTTTTGTTCACTAGATACAGAGATAGTCAGCAGTTTATGTAAAACAATGGAGGAGCAGAGGCAGTTTTCTTCTGAAGAAAATATACCATTTGCTCAACATCAACTATTGAAAGAGGATCTGAAGAAGGCGGTTATTAGTGCAAGTGATATATCAGAGTCATTTGATAGTTTTCCATATTATCTGAGGTATATACACCAACAGCTCTCTTGTCCTCACAAAGTAAGAACTCTTTTGTTATATCATGCAATTATTTATTTTGGAGATATACACTAGTTTGGAGCTTAATTTAGAGCAGCAAAATTATCTCTTTTGCAACTCAACATGTCATTGAGTCCCTAATTCGCGTTTCGCTTATATGCATTGATTTTATAATTCAACGTCCCACTAAGAAATAGTACTATTCCCTAACTTCATATGTTGTCGATCTAGTGCATCGTATTGTCCTTCATTTGAGGAGCTTATAATATTCTCTTGTACTTCACATGGTTAGTAAAAAGTTCTGAATGATCTCTATAGGGATGATTTGTCCCCACTAAGAAATAGGTTTGGATTTGCAATAGCACAACTTCAGATTTAGTGACTTCATCCTATTATTGTTTTCTGTTCACATTTCTTAACTATGCCAATTACCAAAAAAGGATATTGCTATCCATGTGTATTTCTGTCGTTTGTTTACTTTCACAATGATAAAATACCCCATTTCTCTTCCCCTTAGTATTCTCCGTGTCTCCCTTAAAAATATTTGGAAAATAATAGCTTCTCATCCTTGCAGTGAGAATACCAAAAGTTCTCTCCTGACACCGGCGCATGTAAACTTATGTTGCAAGGGAGCCATGCAGTGGACAAAAAAGATTTCTTTTATTTCTCAACGAGTATTATTATCTGGTCCAGCAGGTATTATTCTTGCTCAATGTAATTACGGGTATTTCATTTCGTGATTTTGTATTTATGTTAAACGCTATATGCATGCAGTGTTGACTGAGAATGATTTATCTTTTTATAGGGTCTGAGATATACCAAGAAACATTAGTGAAGGCACTTACCAAATACTTTGGTGCTAAGCTGCTTGTCGTAGATTCTTTGGTGCTGTCTGGTGTAAGTGTCTTGACCATAGCCATGTTTATTCTTTTGCAGCGGACTGATGTTATATTGAACAGAGCCACCACAGCTCTTTGAAAAGAAAACACAACCAAATCTATCTGAGAGATATGCTCTCTTGTTTGGTATTTCTTGAATTCAAATAATTCATAACTCTATATATTTCATTATTTCAGGGACAGTCCTCAAGGTTGAAGGAATCAGAGTCGTACAAAAAGGGTAAGATCATCATTCCTTGGGGTATCCACACTGAATTGCAACCTTAACTATTTTTGCCACTATTTAAGTCTAGGTCTAGTGGGTAACTGTCGGATCGAATACGGTAGCCTTATATTTTTCCTTGATGTTATAATTCGGAGGAGATTGTAGTATTTGTTTTTGAGAATGTTTTATGATGGTAATAAAACCACCTGATATAACTAGATATTCATTCCAGGCAGTAGTAATGTTTCTGATGTTTTGTTCAGGTGATAGGGTGAGATACATTGGTTCGCCGCAATCAACAAGGATTATCCTTGACGGACAAAGGTGTGGGCATACCTTATGATTGGATTTATTAATGTACATCCATAGAGTTCCCTGCGCCACATGTGTGAATGTACCAGGAATTTTTTCGATGTATTTTTCTCTCGGTTACTTTGAGTACCTTTTGTGGTGTAGCAGTAATAAGAGTAGGAGGTTCTACAGACAGACAAATTAATTGCATTGTGCAAAGCCGGCAAATCTATATTGTGAAATATACGAACAAAGTAAGTTATAGTAGAGGATTGGCAGTAACTTGTATAGTCGTAAGCTTTCTTATTAATTTCAGGGTCTAACTGATCTTGATTTAGCCCTGTTTGGAATGCAGGATTGCCATAAGAATTTTGTAGGATACTGCCCGTCAAGTTAGAATAGATGTTTTCCTTTTATACAGAATTCTTGCACTCCAAACGGTTTATACAGGAAAATAGATCTGATGGAAAAATCATGAGAAATCATCCCTAGCTCCATTGTTGTGTAAGTTGTACATATGATATTGTACTGGATTAATTTTTTGTACTCGTTGCATAGTCCATCATCGCTGGCAGTACGTTTTCTGATTGAACAAAAGATCCTGGCTTGTTTGAGTTTCTGCTAGCATGTCTGACCTCTGATGATGTGTGATGGCTGCTGAACTACGTGGCTTCTTTGAATTATCTGTTATGTTCCCTTTGTTTGCAAACGACCTCTCTCGGTGTTACCATTTGAATCTTTTACTTGTATCTACTAATGGTTTATGCCAAACTATACAATCCGCAGAGCTCCAGATTATGGTTCACAGGGTGAAGTGCGGCTTCCTTTTGAGGAAAATGGATCCTCAAAACTTGGAGTCAGATTCGACAAACAGATTCCTGGGGGCATTGATCTTGGAGGCAATTGTGAGGCTGATCATGGTTTCTTCTGTTCAGGTGAGCTCCTTCCCTTTGGTTTGAACCTATCTACTTAATATATAACCAGATCACATACGCTAACGCTATTCTGCGCAAGAGCACATAATTTCTTATTCGGCACTCTGCCAGAATAGGGAACTGTTCAATGCGAGCGCAACAAACCATCTAACAAACATTTGATAGTAAATGCGTGGCTATCATGTCGTAAATATCTAGAAATGGATAACTAACGGTAAAAGTTCTATCCAGGATAGTAAATTGTATTGCATGTAGTTGTAAAAGATTGTTTCAGAGCCCAACAAACCACCTAACAAGATTTCATAGTAAATGCATGACTATCATATTGTAAATATCTAGATATGTACACTGATCGTAGAAGTTCTATCTAGGATAGTAAATAGTATTGCATGTAGTTGTAAAACCCTGTTACAGAGCCCAACAAACCACCTAACAAGATTTCATAGTAAATACGTGATTATCATATCGTAAATATCTAGAAATGGACAACTGACGTAAAAGTTCTAACCAAGATAGTAAATGGTATTGCATGTAGTTGTAAAACCCCGTTTCAGAGCTCAACAAACCACCTAACAAGATTTGATAGTAAATGCGTGACTATCATATCGTAAATATCTAGAAATGGACAACTGACGTAAAAGTTCTAACCAAGATAGTAAATGGTATTGTATATAGTAGTAAAACCCTGTTTTATAGCCCAACAAACCACCTAACAAGAACCATGATAGTAAATAGTAATGCATATAGTAGGAAATCCCTATTTCAAGACTGTAGATGCACTCAAACAAGAGCTGAATTCTTTTAGTGAAGATGTAGATCTTTGTTTTTACAATCAACTAAGTGAAATTTATGACCCAAATGGCCGGGCCACACAGAGTGGATCATACAATTATTTACTATTTTGGTTGGAGCAATTTACTATCCTTAATACACATTGGGAGGGCAGCGTGTAGAATAAAGTATTCTACATGCTGCCTGCCAAATAGCACATCTATATATACGGTAACGCTATTCTACGCGAGAGCACAAAAATTTCTTATTCTTCGCTCCGCCAGAGTAGCGCACCGTTCACTACGACCGCAAGAAACCACCTAACAAAGGTTTGATAGTAAATGCATGACTATCAGTAAAAGTTCTATCTAGGATAAGAAATGGTATTGCTTGTAGGTGTAAAATCCTGTTTCAGAGCCTAACAAACCACCTAACAAGGTTTGATAGTAAATGGCTAACTATCATATCATAAATATTTAGAAATGGACAACTGACGTAAGTGTTTTGTCCAGGATAGTAAATGGTATTGCATGTAGTTGTAAAACCCTGTTTCAGAGCACAACAAACGGCATACCAAGATTTAATAGTAAATGCGTGGCTACATATCGTAAATATCTAGAAATAGACAATTGACATAAAAGTTCTAACTATGATAGAAATGGTATTGCATATAGTAGTAAAACCCTGTTTCAGAGCCCAACAAACCACCTAACAAGAACTAGTATAGTAAATGGTGTTGCATATAGTAGTAAAACCCTGTGTTAGGACTTTAGATGCACTCAAGCAAGAGATGAATTCTTCTAGTGAAGATGTAGATCTTTGTTTTTATGGTCAACTAAGTGAAAGTTACTACCCAAATGGCCGGGCCACAGAGTAAGGGATCATACAAGTATTTACGATTTGGTTGGAGCATTTACTATCCTTAATACACATTAGGAGGGCAGGGTGTAGAATAACTATTGCCGCCAAATAGCACAGCTTATACACACACACACACACATATACACATATATATAGTGAAATTTGCTGTTTATTGCCGTATTGTAAATTTTTTAATCCAGTCATTTATGTTTATCTGTATCTCCAGTTGATTCTCTCTGCCTCGATGGTCCAGGATGGGAAGATAGAGCCAAACATCCATTTGATGTAATATGTGAGGTTTGTACGGTCTTCTAAGCCTTATTTTACCAGTATTTGTAATTATTTTCTTATTACTTACTGGGATCTTTATACAGTTTGCTTCTGAAGAAAGTCAGCATGGTCCTCTTATCCTATTTCTGAAGGAGGTTGAAAGAATGTGTGGAAATAGTTCTTATCATGGTTTAAAGAGTAAGCTTGAAAATTTCCCAGCTGGTGTTTTTATTATTGGGTCTCAGACCCAGACAGACACTCGAAAAGATAAGGTACTTATTGTAAAGATGATATGTACCCAATTCTTTAATTTATTCACTGGTTCCCATGTAGCTAACAGACAAACTATTTTTATATACAGTTAAATAGTGGGTCTCCTTTCCTTTCAAAGTTCCCATACAGCCAAGCGGCAATACTTGACCATGCGTTCCAGGTGCCATTATTTAGTTTTGCTGAAAGTACCTTGCAACTTGAAGTTCGCTTACATTAAGGCATACGCTGTTCTTCTATTACTGTAATCCCTTATATGCAGATTCCTGGGAGCTTCAATTTTTTTTTGACTGGGTCCTGGGAGCTTCATCCGTTGCCACATAGTAAATTAGGAGATTTGTAGGAATAGCCAGGGGAAGAAACAAATTTGAAAAATAGAAATTAGATGTAGATGGCTGATTGTTCCTATTTATTGCCATGCTAGTCTAAAACTCCATTGTACTACACCACCGCGTTGTCAGCTTATTATGGTGAAAAGGACATCTCTGATTTATATATTTTGTTTATTTTGTTATGATCACACTCCACTTGTGTTGTTACGATCTGATGTGCACCAATGCAGGATAGCTTTGGGCAGGTGAATGATAAAAACAAAGAAGCAGTGAAGACTGCAAAGCATGTGGCGAAACTTTTCCCTAGTAAAGTGCCAGTACAACCACCACAGGTGTGTCTTTTGTGTTATTCAAGAGTGATGTTTACTTGGTATTTTCCTCTCCAAGTTTTAACTCCGAAAACATTCTACAGGATGAATTGGAACTCTCACAGTGGAAACAGCTATTAGATCGTGATGTCGAAATTCTAAAGTCTAAGGCTAACATTTCAAAAGTGCAGTCTGTAAGTTCTAATTAGTTGTCTGTTTTTTTCTGTTCTGATCTGTTATGTTATGTTATGTAATAGTCAGTCTATAGAAAACTGTAACTTTTTGTTCGACCTGTTATTCTTGTCTAGAACATTTTCATCACTGCTACTATGTATGTTTCAGTTTCCCTGTGCTTTAAGAACCATGAATGTTGCATATCTATAGGCATATGCAGGATTTGGTTGAACATCCCTTCGCTTTAAGCATCATGAATGTTATGTATCTATAGGCATAATGCAGGTCCATCACTCTGTCGGCCAAATGCCTTGCACCTTTGATACTAGTATTTTCCTCTGGTGTTGGGAGTTGTAACATGATAAAACCACGGTGTTAAGCTGTTAATATTACTCCCAAGAATGATTAGAATATTGTGTAGAATGATTCGAATATTGTGAATTTTCTTTTAATGGTTTTCCTAGGTTTTGTTTGAAACTCTTGATAGATATGCCCCACTATGGGGTAATATTGCATTGCTGCGACCCGTATTAGTGTGACCTCTAAAAATGGATTTGTCACTCCACTCAACTGCTTTTGCTGTTCCTGACCTAATATCTTGTGATTTTGCTAATATCTTGCTGCGATTGGATGCAGTTCCTAACGCGCCTTGGTCTGGAATGTACTGATCTAGAGACACAACTATGTGTTAAAGATCGAATTCTTACAAACGAATGTGAGTAGACTCCTGCTTTATGTTCCTATCCTGTAAAATTTGGTCCCTGTAGCATCATTTGTCTACTGCTTTTGTTTTCAGGTGTCGATAAAATAGTCGGTTATGCTTTGAGCCATCAAATTACGCATTATATGACTCCAACTCCTGGAAAGGATGTGTTATTTGCTCTTTCTGGTGAAAGGTTAACTCTCTAACCTTGTACACTTCACAAAGTTGTGCCAGAAAGATTTTTCTGGTTTATCTGGTGATTGTACTGAGAATTGCTATATTACAGCCTTAAGCATGGAGTTGATATGTTGGAAGCATGCAAAGTGACGCTAAGAAGAAGAGCACAAAGAAATCACTCAAGGTGACTTCCATCTTTTTTTACTGTTGAGATCTCCACCTCGTCTATATGACTAGATGTGGCCATAGTCCATTTATTTGTTTGAAGCCTGCAAATAAGTCAAGCCTCAGCTTATAGGTTCCTGTAAGACTGATCCTAAGCCAGGAGTGAAGAATAGTGATAAAATAATTTTTTGGGCGTTGGGCCTTATCACATTAATGGTGCCTATGACTTATATGCACCCTTTGCCATTGTTAGGATGTTGCCACGGAGAATGAATTTGAAAAACGGCTTCTTGGTGATGTGATCCCTCCAGATGAGATTGGTGTTAACTTAGACGACATTGGAGCATTAGAGAACGTCAAGGAAACTTTGAAGGAATTAGTGATGCTTCCATTGCAAAGGCCAGAGTTGTTCTCAAAGGGACAACTTATGAAGGTAGAAGGCATTCTCCAAGCTTCATAAATTATGTTTACTATTCTTTAAAATACTGTGTGCATGATCCTGCTGTGAGTCCTCTGTTTCACTTGTAACAATGTCTTCTTACTTTGCCATCTGCCCTTTCAAGTAAGATATCTCCCTCTCCACGTCTATTAATACTCATCCATATTGAGTGGGTATACTCATGTAAACATTGGACTGCTGCCCTGCTATGGTTTGTCCATTAACTTTATTGTTTTGTGTTTTCTAGTATCAACTGTTTTTCAGTTTGACTTTGTGAGCATTGTGCATATAATAGATTTTCTTGTGCCTTGCACCAGTTATTCCTTGTGTGTATTTAGTATCATGGAATCCAAATTAAATTGAAAAAAAGAGCAAGAATCCCTGCAAACGTAGCCTGTTGAATATTACTGCTATCATAATTTTTTTTTCTGTTCACGACCTACTCGTGGTGCAAATGTAGTTCTGATTATCTATTTTGTACCAGCCATGTAAGGGAATATTGCTTTTTGGCCCACCTGGTACGGGGAAGACCATGCTTGCTAAAGCTGTTGCAACAGAGGCTGGTGCTAACTTTATCAACATATCAATGTCAAGCATCGCTTCAAAGGTACTCCCGTAATAGTATACTCATACAGATTGTTCTCATTTTGAGTACTTTTTCTGACCTCTAACTGTAACAGTGGTTTGGTGAGGGAGAAAAATATGTGAAAGCTGTGTTTTCACTTGCAAGCAAAATTGCTCCTAGTGTCATTTTTGTGGACGAGGTCAGTTATGATACCATTATGATTCAATGGGGTAGCATAACATGTTTGGCTTACCCTGGAGAACTTAGTGCTTTCTTGCTATGTCCCCCATTTTGTAGGTTGACGGCATGCTGGGTAGACGTGAGAACCCAGGGGAACATGAAGCCATGCGTAAGATGAAAAATGAATTTATGGTGAACTGGGATGGTCTGAGAACAAAAGATAAAGAACGTGTATTAGTACTTGCTGCTACTAATAGGCCATTTGATCTTGATGAGGCTGTTATAAGGAGGCTTCCCAGGAGGTAACTGTAGACATCTTTAATTCTTTATGGTTTATATTTTAACAAAGAAATGCAAATGGTGGCATGCCAATCAATAACTCATGGAAAACTTCTCTTTAGGTTGATGGTGAATTTGCCAGATGCATCCAATAGGAAAAAGATTCTTAGTGTAATACTAGCCAAAGAAGATTTGGCAGATGATGTAGATCTGGAAGCACTGGCTAACTTGACTGATGGGTATTCAGGCAGTGATCTGAAGGTATTTTACTTTTATGTTGAGATTGTTTTTTCTTATTTTATTTCCTTTTTAGAAAGACTATTTTTCATGTTCTTTGTGCTGATTTCGATTTTTTTTCAGAATCTGTGTATTGCTGCTGCACATTGTCCTATAAGGGAAATCATTGAAAGAGAGAAGAAGGTTAGTTTAAATTCTTGGAATACTTCCCTATGTGTTCTGTGAAGAAGTAATGATTAATAGTCTCTGATCCTTAAGATTTCATTCAATTGGTCTGAAATAACCAATGCTATGGAATCTCTCTTTTTTGCACAGAAGAATGGGAACATGATTTAAATTACCGTATCATTGGTTGACCATCTGCAGAACATTCGTTAATATGTTAATTTTGTTGTCCTTGTTAAGTTTACACCAGAACTCCAATTTATCATTATGTGTCTATTTGCAGGAGAGAACCTTAGCACAAGCAGAAAATAAACCGTTGCCTCCTCAGTATTCTAGCAATGATGTCCGTTCCCTAAAACTGAGTGATCTCAAACATGCACATGAGCAGGTAAACATTACTGGCATTTTCGACCTCTTTTCGCACCCTGACCAAGAATGGAAAAGAAGGGGGAAAAAGAAACATTAAGTAAATTAGACTCAGTTAGACAAGAAATATTTAGTGCCTATTGTCTGTGAAACTGATGGTCCATCTTCAAAGTCAACATTTGCTAATTACAGATCTACTGGGCTGAGTCTCGAGACTCAAGAGTATGTAATGCCAGTATTGATATGTTCTGGGTTCTGACATTGAAAAAATTAAAAGAAATAGTATATACTCAAGTGTACATTGTCCACTGAAGCTTTGTAGTCTCCAAATTGCTGTTCGTAAACGTGTGATGCTAACATAACTTCCCTCATGTATAGGTATGCGCAAGTATATCATCTGATTCGACGAATATGAATGAACTCATTCAATGGAACGACCTCTATGGAGAAGGCGGGTCTAGGAAGAAGACACCTCTAAGCTACTTCATGTAGCTTATGTCTAACATATGTACATACAGCAGAAGCAGAAGCATTAGCGTAAAGCGACTGAGAAGATAGACAATGAATAGCCCTCTTGTTGTTGTCCATGTATAGGCGATTTTCGAGTTAATTAGTTTTAGTCTTTATTGATGTCAACTCAATGTTAGAACAAATAGTATAGGGCCGGTTTGGTTCGCCATTCTCTTCCATCCAGACCTTGAAACTATCAAGCATGTATGTAGCTTGATTATCAGTACAGATCAATTTATGATGGCAGTCAGTGCAATTCATTTAATTAAGAGATGGATGTTGCATCTCTGCAGTACTGAACTGATCGATGGTTATACCTTTATTTTGGCCTTGTCTTGGGATTATGAATCATCTACTGTAACTGGTGAGCCTTTTGGTGCCTGGTTTCCATAGGAGCACACAATTCCTCTGCCACCTGAACAAAATGAAGTGCTGGTCCTACTAGAGAGCTATTTGATTGAAAGTAATTATGGATAATACTGGGTTGTTAGCTATTCCCTCATTAAATCAACAACTTCTACTGGAATAGGTATATTTGTCCGTAGCTCACATGTCCGTTTTCCGTCCAATAACCACCAACTGGCTGCGCCCGGTATCTGAAACCTCGTTTGCTAGCCTAAGCATAAGAGTACTGCTGAACCTTTCCATTACGGCATCGAAATTACTCATAAATCAGTGTCCATTTGTTATGCTTTATCACAGAACTACGTACTCGTTCTACTCGCAGTTGTCGCACATTACATGTACCACGCGTGTGCCGTCTTCCATGGCAAGCTGCACGGTGGCAAACTGCATGCCAGACTCTACGACCTACTGCGCTACAAATTACGTAACCTCTATGATTTTGCTTCACATGGTGCGATTCATGAGCCCGTACACGAGCACCAGCCCCATGATGAGCGAGTGGTCGACGTCGGGCTCCACCACCAGGGTGAGCACGTCGTCTCCCAGCGCCACCCCGCTCGCCGTCACCTTCCTCTTCACCTCCGCGACGACGAGCCCGGTGCCGTCGTCGATGATCCGGCACGCCTGCTTCCCGGCGCGGCAGCACCTGTCGTCGTCGATCCTGTACCGCATGGCGCGGCCGGCGTCGCTCTCGAACTCGCACGACGACGGGGGGGCGCCTCCGTCGGAAGATGCCGCTGCACGGCCGCGCCACCTTGAACCACGCCCTTGGCTCTTGCTTCCGGCCACTCCACTTGTACCCCTCCCACTTCCCAAACGCGAGCTTCTGAATCCACAGTTAAGCAGTCAAAAACATGCAGAGGATTCTCCGTATCAGTTTACGTGTATGCAAAAAAATGTTAGAAGCCCATTTTCAATTAATTTCTGGAAAATCTCGAAGGCCCATATGGTTGCATGGCAAATGGTGGGACTTAGTCCCACATTGCTAGTGGAGAGGGAGAGGCTTGGTGTTCTACCCCCCACTAAGAGCTAATACACGCGCGCTCCTCCTTCGCCGCTCGCCTCGCCACATCGCGCGTCGCGCGTCGTGTTTCGTGATCGAGCCGCACGAGTTGTTAACGGACGCGTTAACCAGTGATTATCGGATTGCGGGGCGGTTACCGACTCGAACGTGGAGACGGTAATCCCACGTCCTACCCGAGCGGCTATAAGAGGAGGAGTAGGGCAACCCTAGTGAAAAACGCTTGCATCTGCTTCCTCGTTCTCTTCCACGGGAGAGCAGGTCTCCGGAACCCCGCCTTTTGAGAACCTATACCGGGTGAGGGGCGATAAAGTTTTTGGGGAGCGTCTTGGCGCGACTGCTCAAGACCGATTTGCTTCTTCATCGACGACCGCACGACTTCCTCGACTCGTCTTCATTGACGACCGCACGACTGCTTCGACTGCTTCCTCGTCGTCGGACGACTACTTCGACTACGAGGACTTCATCGCCATGGCTTCTGACGCCAACGCTGGATCGTTCGCCGCGGTTAATCTCTTCATGCTCGTTCCAAGTTCGAAGTATCTTTTGGCCAAAGAAAAACCCGCTTCCTGACACGATTGCCACCATTGCTAAAAGTGGTGTACGATTAAGTTGTATACGCGATGTAACACCTATGCCGCATAATGGATGTCGACCGCCTAAAAAAAGACGTCTGTAAAAGAATTAACCCACTTTCAAGAGAAATAAACGATTCAATGATCAAATAATGCAAATCCTTTATCCCCAGTTCAAATCTGGGTGCCGCCTGATCAATAAAATACTTAGGCTTTATAGTACTGATCGAACTCTAGAAATTCGTACCCCGCATAAGTTCGGGCTCATTCCATGGGTAAACGATTGAATGGGATTCGCTTGGGCAACGAAATCAAGTCCTGGCCCCCTTTTCTCTCTCGTGGAGAAGCAATCGCTAGTCCACGGGGCTCATACTTCAGCGCTGCAGCACTTGATACTCGGACCTCGGCTCAAGGCATTTTCTCTACCCCTTCTTATGAAAAATCACGATATACTAGTTATGTCACTCTCACTATACCCACATCTAATGTGTGGGTATGTAGTATTTTCTGTTGCATGTGTAGTTCGCCTGAGTTGGTTTATCCTGTTTGTGCATGTGCCATGATGTTTTTCTGAATTATATTAATTCAAAAATTGCTAATTACTTTTAAAAAAGGCGTATGTTTTTGATATATTTTGCTTGGTTGCGCACCTTTTTGAGTATGTTTAGGACGATCTTGCCGCCCAGGTCCATGAGGCAGACGTTGTCGCCGCACCTGGAACCGTAGTTGTCGACGCGGTAGACGATGCGGCCGCCGGAGTCGTACACCGTGCAGCCGCGCCCGTTGAGCACCAGCGACTTCATCCACAGGGTGAACACCTTCCTCTGCTCGCTCTTGCACATCACCCCCGCCGCCGGCGACGCCAACGACAACGGAGAAGAGTGCACCCTCGCCATTTCTGCCCCGAGCTGCGGTTAGCACACTGTATATATGGTTATTTTCTTGATCTAGCTGGCTAGGGCCTGTACGTAACTACGTACGATACAGTAATATATAGAGGAGGAAGAGAAGAAAGTGCAAGCGTGACGTGGTTGGTTGGTTTAAATTATATGGATGGAGAGGAGGACAAGTTCTTTTAGGGGAAGTAGTTAATCGGATATTAAAATTCTTGAAACACAACTATGCCATGCTTATCAACTTGGTGGCGGCACTTAGGCAATAGTCAATGCCTGTTCCGGATTGTGTGCTCCCTGCAATTTGATCTATACGCTGAGAAGACGACGAGATAATGTAATACCTTAGCATACATTCTTGGTCACGAGGATGTCACACAAGACTCGCACTTATCTTGATCTCTAAAGTTTGCTCTGTCATGATGTTATGTGCTGCCTGCCGGTTTTTTACTATTCGTCGTTTTGGACATGGACCGGTCTCCAGTTTGCACTTTAATTTGACCATTAATTTTTCTATTTACACATTAGTAAACATACAGTGGGATAGAAGCAATAACATTTGCACATGGCTCGTGTACATTAGTGTAGAAGTGTTAAATATTGACTGCATGTGTTCTCAAAAGACATATAGAAACAACTAACAAGCACTGAAACCAACTGGCCAACCATTTCAATATAAAACAAGTTCCCTTGCTAAAGATGGCTGTGCTCATCAGTCATAACACACTGCATCTTTGGTTCTCTATTATAATCTTCGATCAGAAGCCACTACTATCGAAATCATTTGTACAGACGGTTCGGAACACCTATGCGGGACGGTTTTTTCGAACCATCTGTACAAAAGAATATGTACAAATCAGGTTTGTACAAACGGTTCTTCAACCGTTTGTACAGATACAAATCGAGTAGTACAGACGGTTCCAAAACAGAACCGTCTGCACTAATAGAATAGCACAGGGTTCAAGTTGGGAGCCGTCTGCACAAATGCATTGAACAGTACTCTGAAAGTGTTTGTACCAACGGTTCCCCATACAGAGCCGTCTGTACAAACGCTTTTGAGGTGCTGTTCAAAACATTTGTACAGACGGCTCTATGTGTAGAACCGTCTGTACAAATTTTGTAGTGCTGGAGCCATCTGTAAAAAACTTTGTACAGACGGTTCTAGACCTGGAACCGTCTGTACTCTTGTGTGTCGCCCTGCTGCACAGCTGCTGCGGTAGCGGAAAACCGCCGTTTCTGCTGCCGCGGCAGCAGTGCGACAGGGCGGCTATGATGCAGCTACTGCCGCGGCAGTGGAAACCGCCATTTCCGCTGCCGCGGCAGCAGTGCGGCAGGGCGTATAGTCATTGATCTCAAAACTTTTTCATTCACAAGCAAACATTAAACGTCATTCTCAACCAGAAAGTCATTCAGAAGTAGTAACTCATCCATAATCACATTAAACGTCATTCACGAATTCTTAGGGAGAAAAAACTCTTAAGTCATGTGTAAATTTTCATGACAATGGAATTCTCCGGTCTCCTTCAACAGCTGGGATAGTATGAAACCTATTAACCGTCTTTGAATATACCGGACGCCCTCACTGTCGAGCTCATCTCTAGGAAACTTAAATGTCTGCAGAAGGAAACTAAAATAGGTTAGGCGCAATGTCAGAACGATTAAAATGTAACTGAATATGGTGTAATGACACTAACCTCCGGATCTACCGGACTAGAGTTAACGATCTGCATCATATATGTCGCGACGTAGTATCCACAGAGGTTGGTGCCCGACGGCTGCTTGTGGCACTGCAGAAATCACGATTATGTGCAGTGTAAATTTAGTTTTACCGAATACATACTAGAATATGGGAGGTCATTATTCATGGGCGAGGGATGAATTATTACCAGGAAATGAAATCGGTGGGTCGGTTCGGTTTTTGCTGTTTTTACAGACCCCCCTGGAAACGTACTTCTTGAACGCTCCATTGAGCACCCTTGTCAACTTTGCGTACTTCTCGGGTGGGTAGTCCCTGGAGTCGAAGTACACGACATGTTGACGTTGTGGGTCGATACAAACGAGCATCCAGTGGAAGTCGTAGGTGTACGGTACAAGAATGAGGTGCTTAGTACAGAAAACGAGCATGGCCTCCGAGATGTAATCCTCGACCTCCTCCGGGTTGTATTGGACCATTGTGGATATGACCACTTGTGGATCGAGGAATCTGATATTACGATTTTCTGTCCTAGCCTCTTGAAGCATATGTCTACATATAAGAGTTCCTAGCCTCTTGAAGCATATGTCTACATATAAGAGTAATGTTATTGAAAGAACGTATCAATGAGTTAGGTAGTTCACTTAGCATAAACCGTGATTCAGAACACTTACAGTGTCCAGCACCTTAACAGGCTGACATTGAGGGCATCATGACGGTATAGGTTGAATAAATCCTTGAACTCGACGGTGAAGGTTCCACCTGGATGGAGGAAATGTTCCCGCTCGTACCTGGCACCGATATTTTGAGGAAGCTCTCTCTCCTCGTTGGACCTCTTCATGTAAAACTCGTGCACAATCTGAGCTGCCCAACCGAGTCGTTCTAACTCCGCCCGCGTCACTAGCGGCTGCTTTTCCGTGTAGACTCTTATCTCGGGTTCTTCTTCTACGTCTTTGTCCTTGGGCCGAATTTTTGGTATTTCTGGTGGCCCTACGTTGAGCTTGTGGAGTCGACTTGGCGGCCTGTTGCCCAGATTTGCTGGACCACTGAGATTGTGCCGAAGTGGATTTAACCTTCGGCGGAGGACCACGGAATGAGAAATCTTTACCGTCACGTACCGGAGACAGCGGCCGTGCAGGAGGTGGAGGGGCAACCAGGGAAATATACTTTTTCGGCCACTGGATGAAGGAGTTAATGGCCTGCCCCAGTGTCGTGATGTCGTCCTCCAGGCGTACAGGAAGTGGGTAGAATGACATATTCGCGTGCACCATGTCCACTGTCACCTTGGTGTTACCCGGCGCTAGCGGAACTCCGTGCATAGTGGCCGATTCAGCTGCTGCAAATGCTAACCCTGTGCCAGTCTCAACCATGTGATCTGAGCCAAAACTGCTGGGCACGAGGAGCTTGCACTTGGTTGGCACCGATATGTCGCCCAAAGGTGATGTGCCGCTGCGGACGTCACCTGTAATGTCCTCGAAAGGTAAGTCGGCAGCGCGGACGTCATCTGGAAAGTTGCCCTGAGCTGGTTTATTGATGTCCTCAGCTTGCTCATTTTCCATAGAAGCGCAGCTACTCCAGCGCCGAGCCTGCGGGGATGAGGCTGCGGGGCTGTGTTCGTCCGCGGCGGCTGCATCCGTCTGCCTTAGCTGCCGTACCCGTTCTTCGACCCTTGCATCGATCCTTTCTTCCAGGCCTGCATATATTTCTTCGATCAGCTCTCTTTTCATCCGTTCACGCTCGGCTGCCTCACGCTCTGCTTTGGTTCTCCTCCGACTCCTGTACGAACCCGCATTGTCGGGGAATCCCAACTTCCATGGAACCGTGACCCCCATGCCACGTGTTCTACCCGGGTGCTCTTTGTTTTCCAGAGCCGAGGTTAGTATATCTTTTTCCCTGGCTGCTTGAAAGTTCCTTGAGAGGATTCTTGTGACAGTCGCAGGATGTTTACGGCCATTTCGACGGTTTCAAGCTTGCTGAAGGCGACGGTGTCATCAGCCGAGATGTTGGCCCTCACGTGATACCAGTTCTGGGCCCGCCTCTCTGGGATCTGGGAGAAGGGTGTCTCGCGACTCTCCTGAGATACCTGCTCGTCCTCTCTTCTCCATTCCAACTCTTTGCGCGCATACCCACCAGTACCGAGCCTGTGGGGGTGAACGTTGCATGCCTGTCGCGCCTTGTTTGCCTGATTCCGCTGCACAAATTCCTCCGACGTGCACCTCTCCACAAATTCTGCCCATTGATCCTCCAAGTACCCATAAGTGTTCGGGTCCTGCCTCTAGGGCATAAGATCGTTCTTCACATACGTGTTGTAAAGCTTGCCCTTGAAGGTCTTCCACGCCTTGCCCATCTTGACTTTTGCCTGTCTTTCCACGGCCTTCTCGGTACCTTCGGGGAAGTCAATTGTGCTTTGATGGTGTCCCACAGGAACTCTTTCTCTGTATTTGGCACTGACGGCCAGCTGGGGTATGTTATTTGGACCTTTGTCCTCGCAAGTGAAGCGCACGTTCTACGGAATACCGCCTGAGCCTGCTGAGGCAATGTGGGCACACCCTCATCACTGACATCAGTTATCGTGTAGTGACCCTTCGGCATTTGATTTTTTCCTCGGCCACCTCGCTTTCGCTTCTGTCTACCCGTCTCGTCGGTTTGCTCACGAGACGAGGCTTCTGCATGTTGTTCAGGCAACAATTGAGCTGGTTGAGGAGACAAGTCCAGCTCATCTTATCGAGGAGAAGAGGCCGGAGGCACTTCACGTTCATCTCCGGACGCCATCTTATAAGTTTATTCACTATGAAATCACATAAATCTAAAACTATCAAAGTTCATGCAATATCTGTGCTTGCAAGAATATATGTTCTTCAATTGCTAAGCTATAGGTCAAATGCAGTATCTTTTCTTTCCATAGATAACCAATATAGATATATGCATTCATGTGGAGAGCAGAGAATAATTAAGATGAGTATTGTTCCTAAGATGTTAGAACATTTTGTCTCTACTAAGAGCCGTAACTAATTTCTTCATCTTGGCCTCTTTATGTTGCTCCTGCTCGTCCTTTTCAGCTGCACAAGATAACATAGAGCTGCAGACAACAATCCTTAAGGTGCATGCCAGTGGTGCTGCAACTACATCCAAGAATGTAGATGCCAATGAAGGAGAGAATTGGCTGAAAAGGTGTGGTTTGGCTTTGCGCTTTTCTGTTTCACGTGAGATTAGACAAACTTTGTGATATGCATAATCTTACTAATATATAGGTACATTGAGTACTACCGCAACACATGTAAACCACAAGAGATCAGGAATCAATGAGCATTTCAACTTGTCACCAGAGATTGCAAACGAGATCAAGGTTAATCTTTTGCATCTAAAATATGGATCCTATTATGAATTGTACATGTTGGCTGTTCTAAAAAATAACTTATAACTACATGCTTGAACAAGTGTATATGTTGGCTGTCCTAACAAATTAATTCAACACACTTCTGGGTTATCTTCATATGAGTATTGTTCCAGCAGGCATTGAAGATGTATATTCTGCATCTGATACATATACTAAACTGCAAATAGCACAACTCAGAGGTGCAACATTCATAAACTATGCTTCTCCAGCTTAGCCAATTTGATAGACCGACAATTGCAAAACTAAATCTTAACAACATTCATAAGACAGTGATAAAGTATGCTTCTCCAGCAGAACAGATGGTGCGCGCCGAACTAGCACGAGCAGAACAGATGGTGTCGAAGGGCTCTGGGAGGAGGCTGACTAGAATAGGGAGGGGGCTTACCTGGGAATGCGAGGTCGGGGAGTCCGTCAGTCGGGGAAGTGGTCCGGCGATGGCGGCGGTGATGTGCGGCGGCGGAGGCGGCGGCTCGGGAGGTCGTCGGGAGTACCGCGGGGAGGACGTCGTCGGGGAGGAGCGCCGGCGGGTACGAGACCGTCGGGGAGGAGATCGTTGGGGAGGAGCACGGGTAGGGGGCCGGCGGGGAGGAGCGCCGGCGGGTACGAGACCATCGGGGAGGACGTCGTCGGGGTGGAGCGCGGGTAGGGGGGCCGGCGGGGAGGAGCGCCGGCGGGTACGAGACCGTCGGGGAGGAGATCGTCAGGGAGGAGGGCATCGGGAACCGACGGCGGATGCGGTGGAGGAGCAGGGCGGGAAGTTGTCAAAACCTTGGGCGAGAGAGCGGAAGTGGCGGCGCGGGTTTGGGAAGAGATGAGAGTTTGCGAAATTCAACTGGTACTTATTAATACGGTAGTACGGACGGTTCACAACAAAGAACCGTCTGTGCTAATAATAGTGCAGACGGCTCGTAGTACAGAACCGTCTGCACTATTGTTAGTACAGACGGTTCTCAATATTAAACCGTCTGCACTAATATTACAGGCGGGATGCCTGACCTAATAATAGTACAGATGGCTCGTAGTACTCAGCCCTTTGTACAATTCTTAGTACAGACAGTTCTCAATATTGAACCGTCTGCACTAATATAGCAGGCGGGACGCCTGACCTAATAATAGTACAGACGGCTCGAGGTAGACGACCGTCTATACTAATAATAGTGCAGACGGCTCTGTACTATGAGCCGTCTGCAGAGCCAAACTTCGGCCCCCACTTGTCATTCTGTCATCTTTGGGGAGGATCAGTACAAAAAGTATTACATATTTGATTTATTGAGATAAATACACAAAATAAAAAAACTGACTTAAACTTGTAAAATCATAGAAAATTCATAAGAACTCCAAATGAGTTGAACTTTTTTTGTAAATTCATATTTTAATATGTGCAATTCATTGGTATAACTATTATCCATGTTAGTATTATGGAAACCTATTTATGCATTAATAGTTCTTCCTTATAACCCTCACAATAGATACAAGTTTGGAGATGTTGGCGGAGTAACCGGACGGAACTTTCACGCCTTTCAAGCACCGACATAGTTCGGTCCTCTCGGACTTTTTCAGGTTATAAGCAGGCCGGAGGAAGCCTTGTTCTGCCTTTTTGGAAGGGCTCAGGTGCCACTCAAGCCTAATATTCATGTCAACCAAGTCGAGACGTGCGTTGAGGCCGTCCTTCGTCTTCCCCGGAATATTAAGTAAGAGACTAGTCAAGCTGTCACACACGTTCTTCTCTACATGCATGACATCGATGCAGTGGCGAACTTCAAGGTGCCGCCAGTACGGTAACTCCTAAAATATTGATTTCTTCTCCACATGCCGCCGGCCTTCACTTTTTTACCACTCTTTCCAAGGACAACATCGATATCCTTAACCATATTGTACACCTCTTGCCCGCTGTAATGCCTTGAAATAAACATCTCTCCCTCGTCCCGTCAAATTGTTCCTTCATATTGCGGTACGGGTGATTCCTGTTAAGGAACCTACGGTGGCGCATGAACACTGTTTTATGGGAGTGAGGCAGCCACCTACTCGCAGTACCATCCAAGCACTGAGGGCAAGCCTTGTCTGGTTCTTTACTCTGGCCCAAAAGTTACGCAGGGCAGGCAAATCATTGACCGTGCAGAACAACATGGCGTGTAGGGTGAAGTTCTCCTGTTTGTACGCATCTCATACCTGCGCCCCTTCGTTCCATAGTGTTTTCAGATCTTCCACCAAAGGTCTTAGGTATACATCAATATCATTCCCAGGTTGCTTCGGCCCTTGGATAAGCAGCGACATCATGATATACTTCCGCTTCATACACAGCCAAGGTGGTAGGTTGTACATACTAAGATCAACTGGCCAAGTGCTGTGCCGGCTGCTCATGTTGCCGAAATGATTCATTCCGTTCATGCTCAATGCGAACTTTATATTCCTCGTTTTCGCACCGAAGTCTTGGAAGATCATGCCGATGTTTCTCCACTGCGCGGAATCGCGGGGTGTCTTAGCTTTCCATCTTCCTTACGTCCTCCGAGTGCCAGCACAACAATTTGGCCTCTTTTGGATTCGCAAACAAATGCTTCAGACGCGAAATTACGGGCAGATACCACACCACCTTAACGGGAATTCCTTTCTTCAACTCGATGGAAAACGCGACGTCGTCTGGTTGACTCTTACGCTTGTAACGACATGCTTTGCACACTGGACATGAACACAAGTTTGATAATTCATTACGGTACAGGATACAGTCGTTCGGACATGCATGTATCCTTTCTACCTCCATCCCCCAATAGACAAACAACCTGCTTTGCTCGGTATGTGTTTTTTGGGCAGCTCGTTTCCATCCGGAAGCATTTCCGATAGGAGACCTAAGAGCGCCGTGAAACTCTTGTCTGACCAACCGTAGCTTGCTTTCAATTTAAGCAGCTCGAGCACGGTTGACAACTTTGTGTATTTCGGCTTGCAACCCGGGAACAAAGGTTTTTCGGAGTCCTCAATCAAGCACATTAACTTGTTTAAGTCTCTCTCAGTATTAAGTTCACGTCAGCATCGCGCATCATCTAATCCAACCTATCATCGTCCTCTGCGCCACCACAATCATCATCTGCACCTATTTCCTCCGCACGGCCACAATAATCGTCTGCACCTACTTCCTCGTCATCTTCTCTCCTTTCGGTGACTTCGGTTCTTCGACGATGCATCATCTTTGTGTAACATATTCTGCTCTTCACCATGTTTGGTCCAACACATGTATCCGGTTTGAAGCACCTAATAATCAAGTGCGCTTGGATCTGTAGGGCTGACTACAGTCGCAACAAGGACAATATATAAATTGAACACCCTTCTTCAACCTATCCTCCTCGGCAGCTATCAGAAAATTCGTCACACCATCAAGGTACTCCTTGGTTCGTACGAGAACTGTACATCCACCCCCGATCCATCGTGCTACACGCGCTGCACAACGAGTAAATTAATGTTAAATTGACCTAATAAACAAAACCACCTAGCTTTTCATCGAAAAAAGGAGCTACTAAAGTAATGTTCATGTAATAAAGTGCACACGTAAATTAATCTCAAACACTGCATTCATGCATTTTTAGTAATATATAAACCCAACTATATATGCAAAATTCAAATAAAGTCAATAACTAATTATTTAAATAATATAAGAAAGCAACATTTCTATATATGTCAAAATTTTATATGTTGATGCACGAATAAAATGAAGCCAAGATACAACATATATGAAATGTTGAATTTTGGTGCAACATATATTATTTTTTGAGCTAGCATGTTTTTTCTAAAAATCATACTCAATTTTAGGGTTTAAGGGCATGTTGGTCATTTTCAAATTTTTACAGCACTGTAACATGAACAAAAGTTATACCATAAAATTCTACATATTAAATGATGAATTTACAAAAAATAATCACCTCATTTCGAGTTCGTATGAATTTTTTATGATTTTTAGATGTTTAAAACATTTTTAGCATTTTCTCGCTTTGTCTCAGAAAATCAAAATTATGAAAAACTTTTGTTACTCAGCCTAACTTAGCCATGGAGCATGACAAGTGGGTCCTCTGTCATATTAATTTTTCTTTTTCTTTTTTCTTCTCGCTATGACACGTGGGTCCCGCATTTCTTTTCTTTTTCTTTTCTTTTCTTTTCTACGAATCAAGCGGGTGAAGGGCACTCGATCATCCAGCATGGAATCAGCGGGGAAGGGTACGGGAAAGTTCTGTGCCTCACTGTGGTGCTATAGGAAGAGTCGGCCGACGCTGGGGAGGCCGGAGATGACAGCGGCGACGGCGAGCGCAACGGCAGCGGCAGCTCGGTGAGTTCGTCGGTGAGCAAGGCTTGTAGTGCCCCGAGCTTGATTCCTTCCAGCACGAAGTTCGCCGGCTCTTCTTGGTGCGGCTACGTGTGTGGGCGGCTCGAGAGGAGATCAGGAAGAGGGCCGGCGACAATGGCGATAGCGACGAATCGAGCTGCGAGTGAGCTTATGAAGTTATTTGTACAGACGGCTCCAAGCCGGGAACCGTCTGTACAAATATCACAGACGGTTTCCCAACCGAGAACCGGCTGTACTATGAAGGATAGTACAGACGGCTCCCAACAGGAACCATCAGTACTAATATTACAGACGGTTCCCAGTTGGGAACCGTGTGCACTGTGAATTTGTACATACGGCTCCTATGGGGAACCGTCTATATTGTGCCGTCCCGCTTGTTCGCCATCGATTTTCTCAGACGTTCGCGTTTGGAACCGTATGTGGTATTTTTTTTGATTTTTGGAGATCGAACGATTGGAACAGAACACGCTCGGTACGCTAATATATGAACACAATACTAATTTAGGCTAATATTAATTGAAGTAGTAGTAATATTAATACAAAGTACTACTAATTATTACAAAATACTAGTAATTAGTAATTATGCACTAGTTAAATATCTAATTAAGCCTGCGCCTCTTGTTGGGGCGACGCCGACCGCGCCATCGTCGCCGTGGAGGCCGTGTCGTCGCCGTCACCGCCGTCACTGCCCGTCATCGTCATTGTCGGTGTCAGTGTCGTCCCAGCCGGCATCGTCGTCAGTGGTGTCCTCCCAGCCGTCCTCGTGTAGTAACCGTGGGCGGCGGCGCCGCCCTGTTTGTCCTCATCCTCGGCGTCGTCGTCGTCGGTGTCATCGTCGTCGTCGTCGTCATCCTCATCCTCGTCGTCGTCGTCGGCCCTCGTCCGGTCTCCTCCTCACACATGCAATCGGCGTCCGTCGTCGGAGCTCGACGGACTCTAATCGGCCGAGTGGTTAGTCTCCTCGTCGGAGGAGATCACCTTCATCGCCGGCGAGTCCTCCTTCGACGAGTAGTTCGATGGCCAACTAATTGGCGTCGGCGGACCGGCGGATGGCGATGGGACGGGCGGCCGCGGTGATGACGACGGCATACTACTCGCCATTGCGGAGGAGAGAAGGAGCACGAGGGAATGGATTGGCCAGAGGTGGAAGCGGAGTACTTATAATTTGGAAGAGGCGGAGGGAGCGAAGCGACGCGCGCGAAGACGAAGCAGCGGTTCCGCACGGAATCGGAGGTTGAAGACGAAGCGGCAGTCTGACTAAAAATATCTAGCACAGACGGTTTCCCAGCTCTGAACAGCCTGTACTAAAGTACAGACGGCCACAGTTGGAAACCGTCTGTACTATCCCTCACAGTGCAGACGGTTCCCAACTGGTACCACGCCCTGTCCTAATATCACAGACGGTCCCCGTTGGAAGCCGTCTCACTGTGACGGATAGTCACAGACGGTTCCCAACGTACTATATCACAGACGGTCCACGTTGGGAACCGTCTGCACTGTGAGGGATAGTACAGATGGTTCCCAACTTGTACCGTCTGTACTAATATCACAGACGGTTCCAGTTGCTATCCTTCGCAGTGCAGACGGTTCCCAGTGCTATTTGTACAGACGGTTCCTCCGTCTGTACTATAAACGTCCCGCTTGTGCGCCGTCGCTGGTAGTCATTTTCTCAGACGGTTCGAGTTTTAAACCGTCTGTGATAAGCACTGTATAGATGGCTCCGAGTTACCGTCTGTATGGGTGGCGTCCCGTTAAATGGATAGTAATAGGTGTGAACTGTGACAGGCATGGCGGAAAGTCACGCACATTCCAACGTCCCTTCAGTATCCAGAGGACTATTGGACTAAAGTTGCACATGATTATTGAATTAAAGTAGCAAGAAAAGTGCGTCGAGATGTTCACTTCGGCTTTGGAACTGCAGACGATGACGGCACGAGCGACGACACTAAAGAGCAAATAGAGTACTGGACATCTAGTCAGCTGTAGCAGGCAGGATGATCGTCACCGTGCAAAAGTGCACACAAGCTTCCAATAAGAAAGTTTTTTCCATCGGGCTGCTGATGCATGTATTAATCTATGGTTTTGCACATAGTAATCCTCTTGTTAGTTAGGTCGAGGTCACTTGATGTGAGCTTTTCTCCGAAATAAATTTCAGAGGGGAAAGAACATGTACTAACTCGTGCTTCGATCGCCTATTTCGATATGTTATATATTTTCGGAGGTAACAATTTAATTCCTAAGTCGGTTATGAAAAAAAATTGGACCGTACCGAACAAACCTAACGACACCTGCACACGCATGACCTGTTCTCTGTCGAGTCCTTTTTTGGGTTAAATAAGTGAAGTTTGAATCGGAAACAGAAACAAGTGAAGGTTCAGTGCTCCTGATCCTGTTACTTGGCAGTTTAGCACCTTGTTATTGACACAACAGAAATCCACAGTAATAGTATTCTTGCCTTGTCAAAATTGATGTTGCGATCCAGTGGTTCTGTCAGAGACTTCGTACATCGCTAGCCTTATTCATGCTTAGCTCATTGAGTCATGGAGCAGATCATAAGGCGGCTCGAGTTAATCTATTCAAGTTCTGATCAACACAAAACATGTTTATTGACTGCTCTTTTATGTTCATTGCTTATGAGATGAAGTAGCTGACTGTTTGAATTTAAATTTGATGGGCAATGTATTTTGGATTGCTTCTAGAACCTCTGCCACTGTATAGATGGTAAGTACCCCAAAATTTCGTTCCAACTATGATATTTGTTAGTATGACAGAGAGAGAGCAACACTGCCTTCCATCTCTGCAGTTATCTCGAGAATCCTTTTACAGTAGTGAGAAGGCCGAGTAAGTAATACATCCGCCGTTGTCATTTTGTTCTGTAAAAAGGCCGAAAAGCAGTTGGATCTCTACGAATTATTAACCGGAACCCCACCAAAGCCCGAAACTGCACGAGCCGATCTCACGGGCCGCACGGCAACGAAGAGACATCACGCGGCCCGCGGCAACCTCAAGACTCAAAACACTAATTCCGCACGGCAGAGCCCTTCCCGCAGAGCCGCGCCATCCTCCGCAGCAGCGCGGCCACCTGCCCGGCGTCCCCGTCGTTCCGCTCCACCACCTCCTTCAGCTCCCTCGCTCGCCTCCTCGCCGCCTCTCCCTCCTCCCCGCGCGTGGCCCCGCGCACGGCGCCCGCCACGTCCTCCGCCGCGAACTCCCCGTACCGCTCCTGCCGCACGCGCGCGGCGGCCGCGCCCAGCTCCACCGCGAGGTTGGCGTTCAGCGGCTGGTCGATGTGCAGCGGGAGCGCCACCATGGGCACCCCCGCGGACATCGACTCCAGCACCGAGCTCCACCCGCAGTGGGTCAGGAACGCGCCGCAGGAAGGGTGCGACAGGATGCGCCGCTGCGGCGCCCACCCCTCCACTACCAGCCCACGCGCCGGCGTGAACCCACGGGGCAGGGACCGCGCCGCGCCGCGGTCCTCGGTGTCCGGTCTCTGCGGGAACCGCACCACCCACACAAAGGGCGCGCCGCTCAGCTCCAGCCCGCGCGCCATCTGCGCCATCTGGTGCTCCGACATAAAGTACTCGCTGCCGAAGGAGACGAGCACCACGGAGCTCGGCTCCTCCTCGTCGAGCCACCGCATGACGCGGTCGTGCTCCTCTGAGCCGGCGCCGGCGTCCCCCGAGTCGACGAGAAGCGGCCCCGTGGGGATGATCTCCTTGCCCACGAGCTTGGACAGGTAGTCCATGTACTTGCGCTCGATGTGCGCGCACGTCTTGACGGCCACGAACCCCGACGAGCGCTCCAGGCTCAGCGGCAGGCGCTCGCGCTCGGGGGACCAGGGCGGTGCCATCGTCGTGGCAGGAGAGCAGCGCGGTGTACTTGACGTCCTCTTCGGCGCCGCCGAGGCTGATGGCCTCGAAGGGGAAGGCGCTGGGCGCGCGGCCGGGGAGCTTGAGACAGTGCATGAAGAACGCCGTGGCGGCGGCGCTGCAGGTGCTGAAGTGGACCGCCGGCACGCCGCGCGCCGCGGCCTCGAGCGGCGCCCACGGCAGGATGAAGTCGTAGACGAGGACGTCCGGGCGGAGCTCGTCGAGGAGCGCGCCGAAGCGCGGCGCGGAGAGGTCGCAGGCGCGCTTGAGGACCGGCATGAGGCGTGTCGGCAGGCGCTTGGTGGTGTGTAGCGCGGGGGGGGAGGCCCGGGAGCTCCGGAAGGTGGAGCTCCACGAGCCTGACCTTCTCCGTCTGGTGGTGCTCGACGGCCGCGAGGCTGGCCGGCGTGGAGACGAGGTGGACGACGACGTCGACATCGGTGGACGTGAGGCGCTTGGCCAGCTCGAGGTACGGGTTGATGTGGCCGTGCGCGAGCCACGGGAACATGACCACGCCCAAGCGCTCGCGCTCGGCCTGCGCCATGGCGATCGGTGCGAGCTCGGCTAGCTGGGCACGAGTTGCAAATGAATTTGCACGGTGTGATCTGCGCGCGCGGAGTGTGGAATGATCGTGTCTGGCTTCGCATATGCGCTGATGCATGCGGCTTTATCAGGTGGCGGGCTCGCCCTGGGACACGTAGAGAGGCGTGCCGGTGAACGAGGCGCGTGTCAGGCTTCTTCCATTGTGTTCGAGAACCGAGGTTCCAGACGGCACACGGGACACCAAGTCAGATGTTTTCTACAGTATATCTGGAAACGACGGCTCCGGTCATCCCCATGTCAAGACGTGCGTCAGCTCACGGTAGACGCGCCATGCATGTCAAGATCCTCGCCCAGTAAAGGCTCCGTTCGTAAAGCGGGACGAGAAGATGTTACTCGCTTCTATAATATTAAAAGATTCAATAAATTTATATTATTAGATTGATCATAGATGTTTTAAAAACAACGACAAACATAAGTTCACATCTCCAGTAGCTTTAAAAGACAGGGGAATGGGCGCGAATAGTGGAGGGCCTTGTCGCCGGATACCAACGGCAATCGCCGCCGGGGAAGCTTGCGCTTTACCGTCGAGCGACGTCGGCAACGCGAACGACGGAACCAGTTTTTCGCCGTTAAGCCGTAAGGCACCGATATTTCGTGTTTGTGCAGGTTCGGACGGTGGCCGGGAATGGACGGAGGAGGTACGACGCCGACAACAACCCTCGGCACGTAAGCGACATTCGACGCGCGAAAAGGTCCGACCACGGCAAGGTTCACTATCGCCGCGGCGGGCCTCCCCGGCCTTCATGCTGGGAGATGCCATCGCAGCGGCAGCGCTCACGCCGGAGAAGGTGTCTGGAGACGGGCGTCCTGCTGTTGGTGAAAATCCACCACCGCTACTGCCGATGGCGCAGAGACGCCGGATCTCTTCGGCGCCGGGGTGGTGCACGTCACAAGCCGTGTCCTATGGCCCTCATGTTCCTCTGCTTCCTGTCTCCTTTCCAAAACATCTGCCACAACTTCCTTCATCAGCATTGCAGCTGACGTCGTCGGCACAGTCAGAATTATTTAAGGGTTCCCAAAGTTTGAGGGTTCGCATAGGAATTATTTAATGAATGCATGAAATATGATACCTCTTTCCCAACAGAATCTAACACGGTATTTCCGTTAGGTGCCTGATATTGAGGGCTCGCAGAAGAACAAATGCCAGCTCACACGAACACCATATGGGTGGCGCTTTGCTAACGAGGTCCTTATTAGGCTCAAGTTTTAGTTGAAATTCCTTTTACTTATATCCTTATAGGTTGGGCATTCTTTACATGTTTGCGTTATAAACAGGACATCAATTCATACTTTGCGTTTTTGCTTGAATTGATTGTCGGACGAGGACCATCAGTTGGATTAAATGTATCACTGAGTCGGTATGATTTGTTCCATGGACAACTTTTCCTGGCGTCTGGGATTCTGTAAGTGCCTTGAATTATAGTATAGAATTGTACCCAAAACTAAAATAATGTTAACAATTCGGTTTAGACATGTTTGGTAGCGTCACAATTTATATGCCAATCTGAACTTGCAACCTACAGATGAATTATTTATAAATTTAAACTGGACATCGATACCTTTTGGAGAGAGAGAAAAATGAAAGTAGGATTTTCTAAGCTCTTGACAGTCGAATTAGCTGTTGACAGATGATTTTTAATATGCCACTAGAAATATTCAGTAAGTATGTGTTTGGTAAAATTGTATTACACCATTAGATTGGTAGGTTAAGTGACAATGTGTTAACTGTTTGGTCTAGTCATGATCATTCTTCCTTGATACAGGTTCCATGCTAAAGAATATCCAGCATTTGATAAGGAATTGTCTCCATACAATTTGGGATATTGCCAGGAGGGTATGACTTTAGAAAGATGCATATGAGCTCTTAATCTGAATTTCTTTTCGTATAACTTTTTTCCTTCTCTCTCTTCAACAAAATCTACTTAGTGTACGATCATTCTATGAATTTACGCAATATCCTTTGGTTAGCACCATTGCCATCAAATGTGACAAAAGCTTGGTTAGCACCAGGTATGTTGATAAAAAAAATTAGAAGTTGTCCATGTTTCTGGTACTGAGATTTTCTAAACATTAACTGACATTTATGGTTAAAATTTGCAATGGCACAGGAATTTTAGTCGTCTTGGATGCACATCCTGATGAAATTATTTATCAGGAGATGACACGTGATTATGTTCAAGTTGTACGAACAATATATGAAGGCTTGATTTATCAATCTACCTGCCACTGTGACATGACACGTGGTATTGCTGAAAAAGATAGATAACCTAGTTGTTTTCCTAACAATTCTGCAGATGATTTCGGACAGCTTGCCGCTGATGTCAATTATCTGAATGTTGCCAAGGCAGCTCCTGCCGATAGAATTTTCATTTGCTGACATCCATCCATAGGATTATTAATCTTCCCACGGTGCGACTTCCTTTGTGGGGTGCAGACATCAAATGTAGTCAATTTTTAAGAGATGTGCTCAAGAAAGCAGCAGCGATTTGCTAGCAGGTTGATCATATCTCGTGTAGATTTCACATGTTATCTCTTTTCGAGATGATTTCGGATGCTTATCTGATTGAATGTGATTGAGAAAGCATTTATTTGCTAAATCTCGTGTATATTTCAGATGTTCCTTTTTTTTTCCTTTTTTTGAGATGATCTCGGATGCTAATTTGATTTGACTGTGATTGAGGAAGCGGTTATTTGCTCACAAGTTCATCGCGTCCTGTTTATATTGGAAATGTTTATTCGATTGAAGACTTTGTCAGAAATTCATTTGAACAGTCATTTACACCTTTGGTGTACATCGTTTTGGCTTGATTTGATATATATACCAAATGGGTAGGTACTACTACCCACCGTGTTTGTAACAAAGTACTCGATCTGCATTTGTACTGTTTTAGAACTACCTTCTTCCAAGCGTACATGGATGTGGATCTTCTGAAGAGTACGCTGCTGCATCACCGATTTGCCGCGATAGATTTGTAGCATCTTGCATTGCTCGAGGATAGATCAGAATAGACACACGGACAGTACAAAAGATAGTAACAGGGGAAACCAAGAAGCGGATGAACTTTGGTTCAAGGATTTGCTCGTTATAGCTAAAATTTTACAGCAAGATACACTGGTAGAAGAAAGACTATTGCACCGTAAGATTAAACTGTTAAGGTGGGTGTTCCAAAGATAAGCATGAATTGTAACACAAAGTGGACATTATCCCCACAGTAGACAACAAAAACCCTGCACTGGAGCAGTTACAATGAGGTGATTCTTCGCTGTAACCAGAATTCCATAACGGCTTCACACAAGTAAGACAGCATTGATACAGCCATCATTCTCCGGGTTATTTGTAACCTGCGCATATTTACCTGCACAAACAAGGAACAATGATTTACGGAACATGACTTAAGCCTTAAGGTGAAGGGAAGGGATCAGAACTTTTTGCCATTTGTCTTACCCCAAACAACTTTTCCAGCAGGGGTTACGAGACCGAGTTCACTGACATTCACCTAAGTGAAGATTACTGTAAGCATTAATAGAAAAGAAGAGGATATAGCAATGAACGATGAAAATCAATGAAAATCATCTAATATTGTCAGCAACCGTACCAGCTATCCAGGTTCAAGAGTATATTGGCTGTAATACTAATGCAACAGATATAACGTTTCACACAGGCAAAATGCCTTACATACCTCAATGATTGTTCCCCTTGTCATCACACCGAGAGAAGTGTACATTGGACCATTTGGGTTTTTCTTTACAGAAATTATGTCGAGGTTGAAAGTACATTTCAGTTCAGGGTGAGTGACATGAGCTTTGGTGAAACGCAGACCAGTTGGCCGAATGAACCTTTCATACTTTGGAGGCTTCCTTGTAAATCCAGGACCAACAAAGGTAGCTTTAGTTACCATTCTTTTCCACTGCTTGGCTGGATACGGAAAGTAAAATCAGCTAAAGTATCCGGCTTACTAAAAAAGAGATAATATATGTAATCTGTGCAATTATTCACTAAATGTTTATTAAAGCATCTTTCGACAAAACACAGGACTTGGCAGAATTCAGTTGCCTTGCAGCACATTGCACTTCCAGGCAGGCTCATCCGAACACAAATGGGCAAACAAGTGCCAAGGAATTACAAACAATATTGCAATGCCTATATAGGAACGCATGCCACACGCAAATTCGAATTAGTAACCAAGGTTCCAGATTTATCAACAAATCTTATTATGGCTTACCTTTCCTCTTGCCAGTTCGTAGAACTTTGAACATCTCTTCTTCAGCCACAGGTCTGACCTGAAAGGAGATAAATTGTGACAATATTTAGTCAAGTACGAAACCACCGATTGAAACAAGCAGACAGAGAGAGTTTGCATTGAGAATTACCTTTGGCAAAGGAACATCCCATTTGCCAGCCTTTTCCTTCCTCTTTTGCTTTATTGTGTTGCTGAGAACCTACATTTCACGAGGAATCAGCAAGCTATGCAACAAGAAGGTTCGCATGTCATAATAGGCGGTAGGAACCAAGTATGTACCTTGGCGCGCTGTGTCTGATCACGATCCAACAGATACGGAGGGACAGCTCCCTCTTGAACATCATCATCAACCTTCTGCCGGGAAGTTGACTCATCGTGCATTTTCAGGCTGCAAGGAAACAATTGCGAGTAAGTCCCACATAAATGCAACCAGATATGCAGATTCTACATCATGAGGAAAACTAATTTTCATGCTCGAGCGTCTCCTATTCAAACTATTAAAACATCAACTGTAGTAGTAAATAATAATCATCAAAGTACCAATACATCAACTGAGCAGCAAGCAAGCATTCTGAAACATCAAACAAACACTTACGTCTTCTTCATCTGCGCCTTCTCGGCATACCGCTTCTTGGCGAACCTCTTCCCCTTAGCGCCAAGCAACTGCCACAGACCACGCACACGCGCATCAGGAACAGAAACAAAAATCCATAAAAAAGATATGGAAAAAGGGGGGCATCTATCATATCACGCATCACCTTACGGGCCTCCTTGGAGCGCTTGTGCACCGCGCGCGCCTCCTTCTTGCGCTTGCGCTCCTCAAAGTCCAGACGCCGGCCATGGCGCTTCTGGTGGAGCTCTATGTAATCTCCCTGCGGCTGCAGCCAACTCGTGCGCGGGGGAAAATCAACACAAATTCAGAAAAAAAAATCGTAAAAACGATCAGGGAATGAGAAGAGTGCCAGAGTTCAGCATGGATCGAAGAGGGAGCTGAGAAGCAGGTGGGAGTACGGGGAGGCCTGGCTGGAGGCGGGGGGGAGAAGAGAAGAAGGGGACTTACCATGGCGGCGAACCCTAGAGCTGCTCGGGGTTTGGGTTGCGAGGCGGTGGAAAGGAAGGAGACCAAGGCATCGTTTCGGATTTTTATAGGTTCGTTCGGGCCTTGGGCTCTCATGTATGCTCCGGGCCTGACCAATGTTGTCCATTGGGCTCAGAGATAATGTGGCCCACAACGGCCTGCTCTGACAATTTACTGATAGTGTTCTGAGATGTAAGACGTTTTAGAAAGTATGCAATTATTTAGATATTTAGATCGGCCAGGTGAAAATAGTATTACTCGTATTATATTTATCACGAAAATATATGTTTTCATAATATTATATTTTTCACTAGCGTACTTATGTGAAAAGTAACGGCCAAAAATTTACATGTTGGTGACTGTATGAAAATGTCATCTAGTTATGAACAAAGTAACATCTTTGCTCTCGAGTTAAAACATTCTGTCCTAGCTAACAATTCTAAGAATTTCTAAAACAATTCTAAGATTCTTTTTAGATCATCTTTTCCCTGTTATCCTCTCAAAAAGCATACGGTCTAATTCATGCACGTCTATAAGGGCTCAAAACAGAGGGGCAAGATTTCACACCGAGTGACGCAGATCAGAATCTGAATGGATATATATATTCTGGCAATGCAATTTCTCCACAAAGGTTCATGATATTGATTTACACCGATATGTGGAAGCTCATAAAAACAAAATTAGAAACTTGGGTTACAGGATACGGATTGTACAGTCTACAGAACAGCAAATAGCATGGAGATAAAAATTCCATACGAAGCTACCTAGTGACCTGGCCTCCGCAAGCTTCACTTCCCTAGCGCTAGCTCTTTGGCAAGATCCCTTGTAAGGCTGAGGGCTAGAGTGTTATGCCATGGGAAAAGCGTACGGGTAACCGGGAGTTTCCTCCGAAGATCCTGTGCACAAGATACATAATCAGCTATACGATATGTGAAAGATGGCTGCCATGTAACTATCATGCAAATTGTCGAATTGTTTACTGCTGCTTCGGCGTACCTTGAACGTTGCATCGGATAAATTCAAGTATGATTCCTGCGTGCAGACAAAAACAAATAGCATTATTCACCGTGCTAACATCTGAGCTTAAATAAGCAAGAGAAAGGTTTCAACCTCGAGAGACGAAAAGTACTCGGACTCATGATGTCGAATGATGTTGGTTATTGAGACTGCATTGTCTTCAGGCGACTGAAAAAGGAGTAATAGAACGTCAGAGGCCTGGTTAGGTTTTTAACCTGGTGAAGATTAAAAAAAAAGACAGACAAAGGAAGAAAGCAAATAGGGGATTCAGCATATTTAAGGCAGCATAATAAACATAAATCCTATAACACCAGAATGGGTCAATGACACCAAGATACACGTGTCCTCCCGAAATGTGCATAGTGCAAACACACACACTCCACAGCCAGATGCAAAAGAATACAACTAGGAAGGAAAAGCCTAACCATGTTTTTTTTTCCCCCTCTCTATAAGATGAAAATGTTCATGTTGACGTGAACTTGCATAAAACTAGCATATCTATTTGCACAATCCAGCAAAGTAATCAGGGAGAGAAAATATGTCATAGGTTGATCACTTCCCTAAATAAAGATAAATAAAACTGGGACTTTATGTTGGAACTGTTTGCACTAATATAGTATCTGCAACTGCAAGAACACAAACCACCAGGCACCAGCCCACATGATCAACTGCAGATGATATTTTTAAGGTTCCAAATACGCATAGATGAGCACATACTGACGTGAATGTGCAGGAGAGTTGGAGAAAACAACATTATCAAATAAAGGAATAAAGTTTCTCCAAAATTCATGATAACTGCACAGTGGACCCAGCTATGCAAGTGAAGCATACTAAAGCAGCGAAACGACAACCAAACAAGAGTATGAGAAGATATTGAAGCGGAGGCTATGTTTATGGTGATAAAACATCAAATTTCGAAAGCAACATTTAAATTTGAATATTGAGGGCGTAAATAGGGTTGTAGTTTCTGGCCTAAATATAGTTTAGGTCTTTAGCCCTCTACTTATGCAAGTGTGGTTATCGAAGCAAAGGTGAGGCCACGGCCCATGCTAGCCTCCTAAAAATCTGCCCACACAAACAGTGGATGACCTACCACTATGAGGTCAAAAGAAGGAAAAGATGCTATTAAGATACGTAGGGCTCAAAACTATTGTGTGAACTAACCTGCAATATTGTGGAGTCCTTGCGATCAATGTTAGTATCCAGCTGCACATTTCCCTCTTCAAAATAATGAGCACCTACCTGGTGACCATGCAAGTGACATTTACAATATAGAGTTACTACCTTTACTTACAGTACCATTAATTAACCACGATTCTAGCTTCAGCAAGTAAAACATCTAACCTGTATCTTTCCTCTAATTTCAACAAACTGCAACTCATAACTGAATTCCAGAGTCCAAATGGAACGCCAGCTGCCATTGCTGGATGACACAATATTAAGTTGCCTCCATCAGACACTAAATGATAAAAACATCAAACATATAAGTAGCATACTTCAACTTGTTCTAGTGACAGATTCTGTGAAACAAGTGTTCAGACAAAGCCAAGTACTGAACACATAATAAAGTATTGTAAGCAGATGATAAACAGTATAGTCATAAACCAAGTGATTAAACTGGGGGTGTGGGGCGGGGGGAGGATGAACAACCATAGAGCTGCAAATCTATGATCAAAAGTTGTATAATGGAAAAAGGTTCTCAAGGGATGCAAGGATAAACAGATAAAATAAAATTTTCTAGAGATATTATAAATAAGGATCTAAAATGTATAGGTGGGAAACTGGAAACAGAAATACATTTAATGCTAAATTCGGAACAACAGAAACTTTGGATGTCATTATAGTACATATGAAAGTCACTGAGTTATAGGTGCAGGATTACAGAAAGCAAGGTAATTTTCTTTAACAAGAGAGAAGTAGCAGACATAAGTCAGGAAACATACCAAAAGTTTTGTGGGCTGCGTCTAGCAGCAGAAATAACTACTGCCAAACCAAAATCAGCTCCTGGTCCCTCTACATCCTTTCCACTGGTACAATAAACGGCACATATGCCTTTTGGATAAGCTTCACCAACATATTTGGACAATTCAACATCTAAAGCACTCCTGTATCAATTAAATAAGTTAACAGATTATACATTGAATAGCAATGTAATATGGAAAATGAAGAAATGAGAGAGAGACAGTAGCAGAGTTAATATACCTAAACTCTTCAATGTATGCTGAAGGAAGCTCCTCGTCTGTAGCAGGCCTCAATTTTGTACAGGTCTTTGAACATGAAGACAAAACAAGATGAGTTAAGTTTAATGCAGGAACACCAATCTTTTAGTGAGAAAAAACACAAAAATCCTGTATCCATTTTTTTTCCAAAAGCAAGACTTTATCAAGCACCACAATTTTGCACGGGCCAGTAATATTAGCTAGTGAAGGCGTGAAGCGTAATACTGCTGGTGGTGGTGGTGTTGGGTGTAGGGTGTAGGGTTTGAGATAAATTGGAGAAGTCATTTTCATGATCCTGCTTTTGAGCTATTTCTTGGAAGATAGAAAACCATTTTAACAAATCCAAACATATGGTTATTTCAATATCAATATCAATATCCAGATCTATTCCTCACTAACAATACAAACCAGAAGAGGGGAAAAGTGTGGATCAGAAATTTGGAAATGCAACTAATGCATGTGGAATTGTAGACCGTATCCCATCTATATCACACCTATTTTGGGCCTCTTTGATTCAAAGGAATTTCATAGGAATTTTAGAGGATTCTTTTCCTTAGGAATTTTTCCTATAGAGCTTGCTTGATTTGTAGGGTTGGAAACCATAGGAATTGTTTCTATGGACTACTTTGCATGCAATTCCAAAGAAAAATTTCCATTGAGTCCAACCTCATGGAAATCTTCCTTTGTTTCTATGACAAATATGGCAAAGACCTAATCCTTCAAGAAAATGCATGTGTTTTTCCTGTGATGCAACCAAACAACTTCTATTATTTATTCATGTGTCTTCTATTCCTGTAGGATTCAACATGCCATGACATCTTTTCCTATTTCTGCGTTTTTGGAAGCCTGCGAATCGACATGATCTGCACATAATACGTGATTTTATGCTGCATAATTTGCTAAGTGAGTAAACACTTTAGATAAGAGAGATCAATCAGAGATGACGTGGGCAATTCATCAAAATTCAAAAGTGTAAGAATAGTTCTACCATCAAGCTCAAGATGCAAGCCATGCTTATTGAAGATATGCAACCGCTAGATACACTACTCCTTGAGATGATTGGCTATCAGTCGCTGACTAACTGCTACGTTTTCTCATGTGCAAACTTAAAGGATTGGATCTTAATGTGTAATAGGTATAATGAAGCTAAATAACCATGGGCAATATCATGTACATTCTTCAACATTACCTGCTTGATATGGTCCACAGTAGCAACTTGTGCAGTCCTAGGGTCCAGATAATTGTCCTTGTCAAGCTCCCCATAAGCTGTGATGATTATCTGCAGGCATAAATCACACAAGTAAAAATCAACGTTCAGCCGGCAAGCACACTCAAGGCATCATATCCTGTTCATGACTATGTAACACACAAAAGAAAGAAAAAAAAGTGACCATTCCAACAAAGAAACACTCCTTATCATGTGATCAAACAGAGACATACCAAAACGCTCATATTCCTCCATCTCAAAAAAAATAAAAAATCATAATCCTCATAGACTACAGTTCTTTACTCCCCAAGTCTACTAAATCAGACAATCCAAAAAGGGTAGCCCACGAAGCCAGGTTTCTAAAGTCTTGACCACTGGTTTATCAAATTGCGATCACATCGTTATATCCTACCATTTCCAAATTAATCACCACTCCTGAGAATAGCAAAGTCGAAGCACATCACCGGAACATAAGTCGGAAGAGAGATGCTCACATCGCCGCTGCGGTCGGGGAGCTCGAGGGACACGAGGTGAGCCTTGTTGTACTCCGGGAAGGCCTCCCTGGCCGCGGCCTCGTACACCGCCTCGTCCCCCAGAAGCGCGCGCACATCTGCGCGCCCACCCACGCACGCGTTCATTCGAACAGGAAGTCAGTCAGACCAAACCGCACGGCCGGAACATACAGATAAAAAAAACACTACGCGTAGGGATCAAATGGAGGGGGAGGGGGCGGTTGCCTTTGGCGACGTAGTGGATCTCGCCGGCGGGGGCGTTGGAGAGGAACCAGACGGCGATCTCCCTCTTCTGGGCGTCGCTGAGCTGCGCGCCGGCGCCGGTGCCGCCGTCGTCCGACATTTGCTGGGGCTCGGCCGCGGGGGGGAGCGGCGCGGCGCGGTGGTGGGTGGGGTGGGGTGGGGTGGGGCCGGCAGGCGATGTGGTGGAGTGCGCGGAACGGGTGGGAGCGGGGCGGAGGAGGGAGGGAGAGGGGTTGATGGATGGCCACACGCGGACGGGACAGCACGTGGGAGCAGGCGAGCTGCGGGTGGTGCCGGGGCCGTGACGGTTGACCATCTTCTCCGTACGATGCCGATCGGACGGACAAGGTGGGGAGGGAAGTTTGGGTTGGGGTTTCTTCTTTTTTTTCCTGTGTGGTGGTTGGTACCGTTGGATGAGCGTCAAGACTCAAAAGATTGCGGTGCAAACAGTGGTCGAAGTAACGTAAGGTGGTGGGGTGTTAAAAAAAACGGATTTGCTATTTATTAGCCTTCTTTTTACTGCTTATACGGTTGTGACTTGTGAGAATTTGCTTTTGGTTGCGGTAAATAACTCGTACGAAGCGTTAATTATCATCATTCAGTGCACTACTGTTTCCCTCCAAAAGAAATTCAGTTCAGTACTGCATTTACAACACCCTATTATTTCGTACCTGAAATCTATTCTCTTCGTCTAGAAATATAAGGCATATGTCGATTGACTAAGACAAGATTTTGATCAATAATTACTCTATTAGTATGTGATTTATGTGACATAAATTTCATTCACTTGATTTATATTCAAAAGTACTTACTTATGATTACAATTTTATATCACATAAAATATATATTAATAGAGTAATTATTGACCAATGTTTGTCTTAACTAATACATTTTTAGACGGAGGGAGTATATTGTATGTAACATCGAGCGGATACGAATATGTTTGATGCTGAATTTCTCGTAATAGGTGAGATTATGGTATGTTTATGCTCAAGTTCATCGATTTCCACAGCAGAGGTCTCGGGCTGTCTTTTATTCAGGTGAGTATTATGCACTTCTAGTGAATTTCAACTGATTAGATATGCTTGATTAGCTTGTTTGGAGGTGCTTGAGTTTCGCCGAGCTCAAGTTCTTCCAGTACAGACCTACCAAAGAAGCTTATGGAAAGTCAAGCTCAAATTGAGAATGGCAACCTGCTGACACGAGGCTTAATCTCTCTCGCTCAGCCACATACAGTTGCATATGCGTTTACCTTGTACTATCTAGTTCGATTTGCTTAAATCAATCTCTCTTTGCAGGAACATATGGAATATTTTAGGAAGCGGACAGCAAAGGAGGTCCTGAGATCAAGAGCTGACTAAAGAACGATCCTTTTATGATCAATATTGAGATATTTTTCCCAAGTAGGTATTCCTCTTGCATTCTGTTGGCACAGACCGAGGAAGTATTTCTCCGCTCTCGATAATTAGCTAGAGTTGTGGTGATTATAAGCTGTAGGAGTAAATCATGTCCATGCCACCACAGTTTTGTAAAATATTTTATTCCTCATCTTCTAGGATCTTATTTTGATAGAATACGGGGAATGAAAAAGAGATATATAGGCACTGGCGGAGCTCCCCGTAGGGCAAGGGCGGGCGCCCGCCCGACCTTAAATTTCTGGAAAATTTTTTATACACGGGCCGGCCCATCACTGCCTATCACTGCCACCGAGTGAAGAAACCGAGCGGGAGCGGGCCGAGCGGCGAGCAGCGGGCGGCGAGCAGTGGCGGCGGCGGCGGGCGGTGAGTAGCAGCGGCAGGCGGCGCTCCTCCTGCTGGACCTGCTTCCTCGCCGTCCTCTCCTCTCCATCCGTGTCGGCGTGCCGCCTCTCACCGACAGCCACGGCCTCGGCGCCTCCTCCCGCCGGCGGCGGCCGATCCCTCCGCCCAGCCTCCGCCGGCCGCCGCAGCAAGCCGGCAAGCCCCGATCTCTCCCGGCTCCCGCCGCAGCCCGCAGCAAGCCCCGCTGCCCCGACCTTGGCGCCTCCTCCCGCCGGGCGCCGGTGGATCCCCTCCGCCGCAGGCCCGCAGGCCGCAGCAACAACCCCCGGCGGCCCGGCCACTGCCTCCCGCCGGTCAGTCGAGTTCGCCCAACCTCAATTTTTTTTCGTCCTCCGCCACTGTATATAGGCAAGACAATACGACAAAGTAGAGTACTCACCCCAATACCGTGTATCACCAATTGGAATTGAGGGAAGATTTGAAACTAAAGACAGTACAAGGGCGACATGAATTGTATTTCTGTACATGATTATAATGTTTACCTTGATCGTTATTACAACATCCATGAATGGTGTTTATAGAGAGGGAAAAAAATATATCCATCAATGATTTATACCTACGTCATGATGTTTGCTTCCCTTTCCTCCTCCACCACCACACCCCCCCCCAAAACAAGAAATATATTCTTAGATAATCAGGCCAGGAGTTTCAGCGGACTGGCGTTTCAAACGACCTGTCGTCGTAAAGGAACTTTATCCTAGTTTTTGGAGTAACTGGCCTAATTTTTGGAGTCCTGTGAGCGCACAGAGCAACAGCTTATAAGAACCTTCAACGATTATGGATTCACATTTAACCACTGCAGGAAATGACAGGAACATGCGACATACTGCCTTAACAGCGGAGACCATGCACACGTTAGAGGTAGGCACATCTGGACAGCAACAATTTAGGCCCAAATCACTGCTGAAAGCACAAAATCAAATAACCGAGTCAAATAAAAATGATACTTGCAATTCTACACTTGAACAATCACTCCAAACTTGCCCCCTTTTTACATCTAGGTACACAAAAGTGAAGCTCCTTACATGCCAAATCATCACAGGAAGATTGATCCAACTTTATTACACACAGAGTTGCCACAAAGCAAGATCTGATCAACAACAATGAAAAATTCCATTTTTACCAAGAGACTATAGTTTTCATCAGATGCCCAAGAATGCTCTGCACTGCGACTCCCAGTGCTCCTTAGCCAGCCGAACACGTTCAACTCGCTCCATCTGCATTCTCTTCTCCCAATACTCTGGACAACTGTTGATAGACCAACAATTCAACACTGATAAACTAGTCTCGAGTCACAAAAAGGTGCTTTCTTTTTTTTCATATCTTTGTTCCCTGAGAAGTTGTTAGGGTGTATACTTACCTATAGCTTAGTAGCATGTTCAGCTCTTCCAAGTGTACTGTGTTAGGAAATACCCCAGCCTGAAATGGAAAATTAGGTCAGTTGGCTGGACATCCAGAAGCATCTGGCCACGGAACTGATAGGATTATTTATACCTGTCGGCACAAGGGGCACTTTGAATTGTGATCTGCAGACTCCAGGCCGTCAACAATCGTCACTGATGCAGCAGAACAGCAGCACAAGTAACAAAATATGTGACCACAGGAAAGAGAGACTGGATCGAACACCGTATCCTGCAAAAAATTTTTTTTAACAAATCACAACGAGGCAATGCACCAAGCATGCGCTATGATTTTTGCAAATAACAAGGAACTGTAAGTTAAAATTTGAAGCGTTACAATAGATCGAAATAGTATAACTAGTGTATACTGGTGTTCCGAGTAAGAATATTTGTAAGGCTAAATAGATCTTGGCTCAGTTGTCAGAAGTGTGAACTCACCAAGCAAATTGAACATGTCAAGCTAATGTCAACACGCATAGAGTCAAAGAGGTTGCATGAGAGTGTTGGCTGGTCATCATCAAATGTGAGCGAACAGTCCCCAAAAAGCTCCATCGCTGCCTTGTTGTTCTTGCTCCTTCTCAGGTTCATGTAGAACGCCATTAGCTCACACAGCCATGGGGATTGAAGGATCTCAATGTGCAGGCTCTGGGCTTGAGCTTTGAACTCCTGCCCTTGCTTCGAGTAGTGTATCTGCAGAGGAGTTGCTTTTGGTCATTCTTTTTTTAGTATTCATTGTTACCCAATTATTATCATCTGAAATGCAAAGACAGCTAAGAATTTGATAGCTTTATTCTCATTTCTCTTAAGCACTCACTAGAAATATGAGAATATAGTTAAAACATACCATCATATACTCTCAAGTATAATCCATGTAATACCCATATGCATTGGCATTTCGGACTTCACTCAGATTTGTCTGTTTAAGCCTAAAATGTATGAAACATGTAAGCTTTTTCCCCTATAATGCAGGAAACATCTAGTTATGTCCTTTTGTTATTATTGTATTGAGTACCAGATGTTAATGCTTATAACAGTTCAAGAAAAGGCAAGATGATTTGAGAATAAGGCCATGCCTTGTCATACTTCTTTAGAATTTTCCTCATGGCCATGGCATTTATAATTGCGTATGTAACTAAGTCTTTGCCTTGCTGTATCAATGCACCATGGCTCTTGTGACACTTGTTGGTGAACCACATGGCATATTTCTTGAAACCTGATGCCAAGTGCAATTCAAGAAGCTTCTTGGCCTTCTCGTTGAAGCACCCAACAACGGCTGACATCTCGTTGAGAAGGGTTGGAAAGAAACTCCCATCACATACTGCATATTGTTACGAATTTGTCAGCTAACCAACCATGAAAGGCAATACAAACAAAAGGTAGACATCACGTCAACTTGAATATTTACAACACCAGTTGGACAATGCATGACTTATTATCTCTCTGTTGGCCCTTTGCGGTGTTAAAAGATGATCCCGAAGCAAAGTAGACGACTTCTAGTAGAGAGTTAGATACATTAATGGAGTCAACGGAACAGGTGCACCAGTGAGGGGAAGTTATATGCTAAAGCTATGAAACACAGCACAGTGGACTTTATACTGGTTGGTTCTCCTTTATTTGTAGATTTTTTTAAGTGGCTTTATTTATAGATGTCATCACGTTCAGTGCTTTGACTCTAAAAATATGAACACTTGCGATTTATTAGCTGTTCCCAGCTTGCACTATGCGCCCCGGTTGTCTAGAAGGTACAGTATAATTTAGTCCATCAAGCTATCTCTAGGAGTACTCAACCTGAAGTTTTGAACTGATGGTTAATTTCTTGATCCGTACAACACCAGTGTTTTTGCTAGAGCACACATTAAGGCCAAGCGTGAACCAGATGATGAAAAAAAGAATCTTTCTTTTTCAAAATTTGAGGGGATCTTGCTAAGCAAATCATGGATCCACACAGTAGTTTCTTTGACTCCATTGATGTGTCTCTCTGCTCAACACTAGTTGAATACCTGCGCGCGTTGCTACAGAAACTGACTTTGATTTAGAAAAAAAATAGGTTAAAATAAATCTAATTATATAGTACATCAGTCTCCATATATTCATGGCCACAAAACTGATTTTGAGTTAGAAAAAAATAAAACAACTTACAAATAATATAGCTGTCTTTGCAAATCCTAAAATAAGATGTGGAAATCGTGGTGAAGGGGGAATGAAATGGTAGCTGATCATCGCCACCAAATCAAATATTTATAAGACTAAAGATAAATCTGTAAAAAGTTGTAATGGATTAGCGCGGTGAGGTGAAAGAACTCCAACAAAGTAGTAGAAAAATAGAACAGGTGGGCCTGGTAAAATAGTTGGACTTTCTCGGGAAGGATCAAATTGTAGAATACCGAAACCACTATGTAGCTAACGACTGAAATTACCAAGCTGATCACAGCATGAAGCAAGTAAAACACACAATTATTGCCATCGACAGCAACCGGTTGCAATCCTCTTCTAGGTCTGTCACTTTGCCGAAGAGGAGAAGGAATCCACTTATTTAGAAAAATGGAAAACTGGTAAGGTTCCTTGATCCTACGAGGCTCCAAAGTGCGTGTAAAATTTGGCACAAGGAAACCACGAACTAACAGTAACAAGACCAGAGAGAAAGGAAACTAGAAGGGTTCGTTCTTGTTTTACCTGAGCAATGCCCGGGGCACCGGCCGCCGGCGTCTGCGGAGGAGGAGGAGCCGGTTTCCTCGTGCGAACTGAGCTCGGAGCGGCATTTCTTGAGCATCTTCTTGAGCCGCTTCAGCCCCACGCCGGGGAGCTCCTCCTCCATCCCCTTCATATACGTCTCGTACTTCTTCGCAAACTTCATGGCTGGCTAAGTCAGCCCACGACAAAATCACCCGCTCAAAGCACCAAAAACCAAACAAAAAGCTGCAAACTTTCGAAGCTAGCAATCAAAATAGATGAATCATATGTGGAGGAAATCCGGGGAATGTTCCTGGAGATGGGTTTATATGTGGATTTCTTGGGACAAGTTTAAGGTCCCGAATTTGGGCAGGTCGTGGAAGCACTGGGACACGATTCAATGACGGGGTTGCTGTTCCGTTGGATTAAGCACGAGAAGGGCCAAGTAAAGGGAGCGAGTCACGTGCTCGCGCAGCTCACGGATGGAAACCAAGAGAGGCAAAGATCTGGTGAACTTGGAGCGTTTCGTGTGAAGAAAAGGAAGGAGAAGAGAGGTTACAACGACGCGATCAGAACAGAGAGAAACGGATCGAGGCTACTTGCGACGGTTACGGGTGCTCTTTATACACGGACATGACAGAGGCGATGCCAAATGGCGCGGCTGCCGACGCGTGGATGGAGGTCAGCAGTGGAAGCGTTATAGTTTCGTGCAGTCGCGGTGCTCCACTCGTCCCGTTCGTGTCGTTTTTCGCAGTCTTTTCCCCGGTTTGATGAAATGAGGATATCAGGATACGATTCCCACGTCCCAGCGTTGGAGAGTTGGAGCGCTGGATGGTACACGAGTGCGTTCGCGTGGCTGCCGTTCAAGTCAGCAACAACTTTTGCTGGAAGCCTGACACGGGATTTACTCTGTGTAGTTGCACTTCTGTGCAACACCAAACGCAGCGCTCGATCATAAACTCCGCACCTGCGTTCATTCATCTCGATCGTTGAATTTGGATTAGATCGACGACCGCGACATCCCATTTTGCCATGTGGAATGTGGTAATGGTTGCTCACGTCGGGAGGGAGTTCACTTCAGGCCTTTGTGCCTTGTATCTTTTTGGTTTTCCTCTGAGAACTGGTTTTACCAGCTTGTATCGAACCGCTTTTCTGGCTTTCTATCAAAGTCGCACCGTAACACGCGCGTATTTTCTCTTAGATCTGGAACGAAAGAAATGCACGTATTAGAAAATCATTCACTCTCCTATCGTTTCGAGGATAAAAATGACGCAAGAAACTAGGCTTTAATAGGGGAAAAACATATTAGGAGCATCATGATGAAATAGTAGGCTTTTGCTTTTTTTTTATACTGGTCCAGGACCACGTCGCTTGTAAAATTCTCATTTCTGCTTATTTAATGAAACGTGGCAAAAAAATTGGCTGTTTTCGAAAAAAGTCGCACCGTAACAGTCTTTTCTCTTAAAAGAATCGAAAAAAGAGTCAGGGTATTGTGTTTGGCTACCTCTTTTGTCCTTCTTCGGTCTTCTGTTTCCATCAGACGCCAACGTCAGCGCGTGCATTCAGACAGATGGCATAATAAGCTTAGTAATGTGGCAATATGCATTGCTAGCTAGCTTCTACGACGAGCTAAAGTTGGTTAGCAGATAAGGATTTATTTTTTGAAGATAGCAGATAAGGAGTTTGGTTGGTATCGTGTAGATGCAAGGTCACGATCGGGGGTGCCGTGCATGCATGTATATATCTACACCTTTTCTGGCCCTTTTTCTGCCCAAGTTCAAGTAAATCGTGTCTGTTTAAGGCAACATACTACAGACGTAGGTGGCTCAGCATGCTAATCTAGGTAGTCCATGGAATGATGTTAATTGGTACGTACACGTTTTTGTTGGAGAAGGTTTCCGCGCTGCCCCAGATCGACGCTGTTCAGAATTACTGCAACACTGTCAAGATTTTCGTCGACATTCTCCGTCGTCAAGGCTGATTCCGACGAGCCCACGCTCCGCGTCGGGCTGTCTCCGGCGAGACCGTGTTCCGCGTCGGGGCTGTCGCTGAGGCGCCCACACACGGGACTATCACGCTCTCCGAGAAGATTCTCCTAAAAAGATGCTCGGGTATATTCCCTCAAAATTCCTTAGGGCTAGGAAAACGACCGTTATGCCCTTGTAAATTTCCTCTCATGTGAGGGCAAAATTGTAATCGTGCATTTCTCATTCTCAAACCCTATAAATACCCCCTGGGGGTAGAGGAGAGGGGATCCATTATTCACTCTCCTCTTTTGTAAGCTCTCAAATCCATGCTCTAATACAAATACAGATTTACGTCGTCAACTGTCTCGCGCATCGCTCTCGCTCGTTCTCCCCTCGCACCGGAGGTCGTCGTAACCGATCGGGGGTGCCACAAATTTACTGTCTAGGCTTATACCTACGACAGTTGGCGCCGTCCGTGGGGATGCGAGCGAAAAGCCATGGCGCCGAGGAAAAAGAGCGCGGCCAGGACGATCGTCCCTCGCACACCAAACCCGACGCGCCGGGCAAGGACGAACAACACGGCCGTCGCCGCGGAGCTTGGCGACGCCCGCGTCAACGACCCGTCGGCTGCCAACCTTCGAGCTGACAACTCGTCAACCGACGTCCGCGTTGCTGGACTCCCCACAGCCACGATCGACGCGGCAAACTCAGAAGCACGCGTCGAAACGGAGGCTGAAGCCTTGAGGCGCGAGGCTAACGAGCTCAGTGAGGAGCTCGTTAGGGCGAAGGCCGAGGCCCTCCAGGCCCTCCAAACTTTGAACAATGCTCGCGCCGAGGCAGGCCTGCTTCGCGCCGAGCGCGACCTCGCGAGGACCGCGGCGGCTCCCCCGCCAATCCCCGAAGCGGCCGAGGCAGCAGCAGTGCGACACCGCCTGGACGAGACCCTAACTGAAGCGCGAGAGCAAACCCGCCGTAACACCCTCGCCGCAGAGGAAGTCATGCAAGAAGTAGCGGAAGCCCAGGCACGCGCCAGGTTGCCGTCCCCAGCGGGAGCGCAGGAGGCCGCCGCCCTCTGCCAAGCCATGGCCGACAGCAGCGTAGGAGCGATTCCTCCCGCGCCAGCATGCGCCGAAGAGGCCGCGGCCCTATGGCATCAGTTAGATGCTAGCCGAGAGATGGCCACGGCATCCCTTTATGGCGCAGGGGAAGGCCCCAGTCGCCAACCCTTCCATCACTTCGTCGCGCAGCCGGGCAGGCAGGCCCCGGCTTCACCGCATCTCTCGGCGGAGCGCTACCCTATGTGGGTCCCAGCGCCTCCGCCGTGCCCGGAGCTCCACCATCTGGGATGGATAGCCAGACGGCCCGCCGACGTCGCCCCGCACCAACTCGAGATCAGAGCCTACCCGCCGTCGTCAAACGCCCCGGGCCTCATCGACGTGTATAACCCGCTGAGCCCAGGATTGGCGGCAACACCGTGGCCAAGCAAGTATCGGGCGCCCAGTATCGCCAACTTCGACGGGAACACCGATGCCGTCGAGTTCCTCAGGGTGTATGAGACCACTGTATCCTCAGCAAGAGGCGCCGAGGCAATCATGGCCAAAGAATTGCTGCTGGTGCTCTCTGGCCTGGCTCAGAAATGGTACCTCGGGCTGGCTCCTCGCTCGTTGTACTCATGGGAACAACTCCGCGACAAGCTCACCAGCCACTTCATAGCCCATCGGAATAAGGAGGTCACCGCCTCGGACCTGTTTTCCCTCAAGCAGGCCCCCGACGAGTCAATACGGGACTTCACGCAACGTTTTGCTCAAGTGCAGTGCCAGATCCCGGACATCACCGACAAGAGCGTGTGCGAGGCCGCCCGCCATGCGATCTATAACACCGACTTGGCAGGAAAGCTTGATAGGAAGGAGCCCAAGATGGTCGTGGAACTATACGAGATCATGCGCACCTACTCCAAGTCTGAGGACGGGAAGACCTGTAGGCAGACAGAAGCGCGGGCGCTTGCAGCCTGGACCAGACCGAAAGCGGAAACCTATGACCGGCGAGCTAGGAGGTAGAAGGACGTGTACCACGTAGAAGAGGAGGACCGTCGTCCCACCAAGCAGGCACGAAGTGGCGACCAAGGCCGCGAGTCGGGCCGCCCTGAGCGGAAAACCCGCGGCCAAGCCTACCCGCGCGGAGGTCGCAGTCAAGGCCAAAGGCACGGGGGTGATTCCGGGCACGGAAGAGGCAACAACGATGGAAGTGGAGAACGAAGGCCCGGCGAAGATAACCGAGTATTCTATGAGCTCCACGGCTGGGCCTTCCACACCACCACGGCATACGACCTAGTCGTCACCGCCCGCGCGATCAAACAGCGGGGGCTGGCTGCTAGGGCCGACGCCCCGCGACACGACCGCGCGGTAGCTCAAGAGCGTCAGGCCCTGCCATCTCTTCCCCCACTGCCGCTCCTTAGGGAGCTGTCGAAGCAAGTTGAGGATCCACGGCACCGCATCGTGCACGCCATCACCGGCGGTCACGCCCACACATTCCCATCCAAGCGACAACGTCGGGTCTACACCCGACAGGTGCAACACATCAACTCGTCGCCACCCACCGAGCTGCCTCGGTGGGTCGGCGCCACGGTGACCTTCGGCCCCGAGGACGCCGCGGGAATCAGCCTTCCCCATCACGACGCCCTCGTCATCTCGGCAGTCATAAACGACTGTGAGGTGCGTCGTGTCTTCATTGACAGAGGAAGCTCGGCGGACATACTATTCGCATCCACCCTCACAGAGATGGGGATACCGCGAGCATGCCTCGCCCCCGCAGGCATCCCGCTCCTGAGCTTCGGAGGCGAGCCGGTCCCGGGGCTCGGAAGGATTGAGCTCCCGGTGGAGTTCGGGGAAGGGGAGTGCAAGCGTCAAGAGAGAACCGTCTTTGACGTGGTCGATCTCCCCTACCAATACAACGTCATCCTCAGCCGAGTCACATTGAACAAGTTCGGTGCTATCCCTCATCATGCCTTCCTCTGCATGAAGATCCCGTCCCCCTGCGGCATCATTACCGTCCGACGCAATCAAGACTTATCCCGCAAAATCGACAATGACATCCAGGCGGCCATTCGCTATGTTCACACCGTTCACGCTGAGGCCGAAGCCGAGAAGATCGCCCCAGGGGCTGCCGACCCCCCGATATATGGGTGGTGGGTCCCAAAGCCCAAGCCCGATGGTGAGACGCGCGCGGTACCACTATCGGAGGAAGATCCAATCAAGACGGTGCTCGTCGGGGCGAACCTCGACCCCAAGGTCGTAGAGGCCCTGCTCAACGCGCTCTGAGCCGACCGCAGCCTCTTTGCATGGGAACACGAAGACCTCCCCGGTGTGCCCAGGGAGATTGTTGAGCACCGGCTGTACGTCAAATCGGATGCGCACCCTGTGAAGTAGAAGCTCCGAAGAATGTGCACAGAACGTCAGGCCGCGGCCCGCGAACAAGTCGACAAGCTCTACAAAGCCGGGGTCATCCGCGAGGTCATATACCCGGACTGGCTCGCCAAACCCGTACTCGTCAAGAAGGCTAACGGGAAGTGGCGCATGTGCGTTGACTACACCAACCTCAACTGTGCGTGTCCAAAGGATAACTTTCCGCTCCCGCGGATCGACCAGCTGGTCGATGCCACCTCGGGATGCGAGCTCATGAGTTTCCTGGACGCATACTCCGAGTACCACCAGGTGTGGATGGCCAAGGAATATGAAGAAAAGATAAGCTTCATCACGCCCTCCGGAACGTTCTGTTACGTTCGGATGGCCTTCGGGCTCAAGAACGCTGGCGCAACCTTCGCCAGCTCGTGTGCAAGGCCCTCGCACCTCAGATAGGGCGAAACATTGAGGCCTACGTTGATGACATTGTCGTCAAGAGCGCTCTCGCTGACACCCACGCTGCGGACCTGCGGGAGACATTCGACAACCTCAAGAAGGCAGGCATGAAACTCAACCCGGAGAAGTGCGTGTTCGGAGTCCAAGCGGGGAAACTCCTTGGCTTCCTCGTGTTAGCAAGAGGCATCGAGGCCAACCCAGCAAAAATACAGGCTGTGCTTGACATGCGACCGCTGGAGAATGTCAAGGAAGTGCAGAAGTTGACAGGACGTCTCGCCGCATTGGGGAGGTTCATCTCTCGCTCAGCCGAAAAAGGACTTCCGTTCTTCAAAACGCTGCGTGGGTCCTCCGGCTTTGAGTGGACAAGTGAAAGCCAAGCTACTTTGAAAGAGTTGAAGACGTACCTTACCTCGCCGCCCCTGCTGCAAAGCCCCTGCCCCGGGGAGGCATTGTTGCTCTACCTCGCGGCCACCCCGACGGCAGTGAGCGCCGTCCTCGCAAAAGAGAAGGACAAGACCCAACACCCCATCTATTATGTGTCTGAGGTGCTGCAGGGAGCAAAGGTGCGGTACACCGAGCTGGAGAAGCTTGTGTATGCGCTCCTCATGGCGTCGCGGAAGCTGCGACACTACTTCCTCGCCCATTCAGTCCGAGTATCGTCGGCCTTCCCAATCGGCGAAATGCTTCGTAACAAGGAAGCATTCGGGCGCGTTGGCAAGTGGTCAGCCGAGCTTGCTCCGTTCTCCATCGAATTCGTGCCAAGGACGGCAATCAAGTCCCAGGTGTTGGCAGACTTCCTGGTAGAATGGGCCCTGTCGGAACGCGCCGCGCTTCCGAACCCCTCCGACCCACTGTGGACGATTTACATCGACGGCTTGTGGTGCTCGGAACGCGCCGGCGCCGGGGCAATCCTCGAGTCCCCGGAAGGCAACGTCACCTCTTACAGCGCACGTCTTGAGTTCAAAACTGCTAACAACGGGGCGGAGTATGAGGCGCTCCTCCTCGGTCTCCGAAAGGCACGCGCTTCGGGCATGCGGAGGATGGTCGTCAAGAGCAACTCGCAGCTTGTCACCGGCCATGTCGACAAAAGCTACCAAGCCAAGGACCCCGAGATGGTCAACTACTTGGCTCTGGCCCGGGCCATGGAGAAGCACTTCATCGGCATCACCGTTCGTAGCATCCCGCGTGCTGCGAACACCGACGCCAACAGCCTTGCAAGAGCCGCAAGCATGAAGACCGAAATCCCCCAAAGGGCTTTCTATGAGGTGATCTCGGAGCCCGCCACAAAGGGGCTCCCCGAGGTGTGCCTCATTGGCGAGCAAGACTGGAGGGCCCCGGTCATGAGTTACCTCTCAGACGAGACGGAACCCGTCGACCCCGTCGAGGCACAAAGGCTCAAGAGTCAGGCCCGGGGCTTCGTCATCCACAACGGTGCTTTCTACAAGCACGGGGTATGCGCACCTTATCTTCGGTGCATCTCCAAGGAGGAGGGACTCGAGCTAGTCCGCAAAATTCACCAAGGGCTGTGCGGGTCGCACCTTGCTCCCCGTGCCTTGGTATCCAAGGCGTTCCGTCAAGGGTTCTATTGGTCCACCGCCCTTCGCAACGCTCAAAGCCTCGTCAGAACATGCCCCACGTGCCAATGGATGGGGCGAGGCACGAAACTCCCCGCGAACGAGCTGCAGCCCATCCCACCGTCATGGCCGTTGGCCCGCTGGGGTGTTGACCTTGTCGGCCCGTTCGGGACAAGGAGTCACGGGTTCAAGTTCGTCGTCGTCGCCGTCGACTACTTCTCCAAGTGGGTCGAGACCGAGCCCTTATCCAAGATAACATCGGCGGCCGTGCAGAGGTTCGTATGGAAGAATCTCATTTGCCGCTTCGGCGTCCCGAGGGAACTCACCGTCAAGAACGGGACTCAGTTCGACGTGGCTCCCTTCCAAAGATTCTGCATCGGCCTCGGCATCAACTTATGCTTTGCCTCTGTGGCCAATCCAAAGGCGAATGGTGCTGTCGAGCGGGCCAACGGGATCGTCCCTTTCAGGCCTCCGCAAACGCCTCTTCGACTTGCCCAAGGGTCTCTGGGCGGACGAGCTCCCTAGCGTCTTATGGTCCACCCCGCACGGCAGCCAGTCGGGCCACCGACCTCACTCCCTTCAAGTTACTATACGGAGAGGAGGCGGTGACCCCCAAAGAAATCAAGATTGGGTCCCTGCGCACTGCGACGGCCGTCGACGGAGACTCCCACGAGGTATTCCACGAAACGCTCGATGCCGTCCGACAAGAGGCTACTCTCAACATCGATCGGTACCAGGCCACCATGGCGAAGGCATACAACAAGACCATCCGCCCACGACCCATCCACGTCGGTGACCTCGTGCTCAAGAAGAAGGCGAACCCAGAAGCCGACGGCAAGCTAAGCTCAAAGTGGGAAGGACCGTACGAGGTGGTCCGCGCCACCCGCCCGGGAGCGTTCCGTTTGGCAACCCTCGACGGGAGCGAGCTGAAGCACAGCTGGAACGCCGACAACTTCCGCAAGTACTACGTATAACTATAACTCCTCTAAATGTAGCCACTGCGTCGGCATCTTTTATATTTTGAAGTAGTGCGACGAGGGTGACGGCCGCTGCGACGGTCGCTACCCCCGCTTGGTCATCCATCTAGGTCGAAGACGACGCTTCGTCGTCGCCAACTTTTGTAATCGGCCTTAGCGCCCCTGGATTGTTAAGCTTTAATGAAAAACTTAGAACGGCGGCATCACGCCCCCAGGTAAAAGGATCCGCTACCTCCGTCCGGGATGGAGTGTCCCTTCCCTCCGGGGTCGCGCGACGAGAGCTCCCCATGATGTTAAGCCATCTCCGTCTGGGATAGAGTGTCCCTTCCCTCCGGGGTCGCGCGACGAGAGCTCCCCACGATGTCGAGCCATCTCCGTCCGGAATAGAGTGTCCCTTCTCTCCGGGGTCGCGCGACGAGAGCTCCCCGCGATGTCGAGCCATCTTCGTCTGGGATAGAGTGTCCCTTCCCTTCGGGGTTGCGCGACAAGAGCTCCCCACGATGTCGAGCTATCTCTGTCCGGGATAGAGTGTCCCTTCCCCCCGGTGTCAAGCGGCGAGAGCTCCCCGCGACGTCGAGCCAAGCACATATGTCAGGGTAAGGCAGGAGCGCACTCACACACGCCATCAGGCGCTAAGTATTTCTGAACAAGGGACCAGCGCGGTGCTACGTACCCAATGACACATTTATTTCTTTATTACAGCATTCTACAATCGCTCTCAAGCACGCTATCGAGCGCTTAATGTTTTTGGATGGGAGGGGGTACAACACCGTTCTCCCGCACACCTAATATAGGTCGACACACCAATGCATTCACAAGGAAAAACTTGAACTTATTAAGAACACCGAGCCAGGCCCGCAAGGAACACTGCGACCTCCGTCTCGCTCAAGACGTGCACGTCGTCATCTTGTCGCTCGGTTTTTGTTAATCGGCGTGAAGCATGGCACTTGGTGGACTCACGCCTAGCGGGTGCCGTCCCTAGACGCCCCGCGGCAGCTTTCCATCGAAAGCTATCAGCCTACAAACCAGATAACAAATAATTCACAAGGTGCAAGCGCAACGCCTGGTAATTTTCTGGATTTTCATTAATAACTAGCAAAGTCACTTGAGAGTTACAAAAGAAAGTCCGACCATGTAAACCCTCACAAAAGATAGGCCACCAGACAAGGGAGCTCTCGTAGACATAGCAACAACCCAAGCAAAAGAACACTATAAGACTAAAGCAAGTCCTAACCTATGCAGAAAGCGAAACCAAAAGGGTGGTGCGAACTTTGCAATATAGACATGACACGCAAAGCCAAGTGGTGAGCCTCACACCTGCGAAGGTAAGACTGGCTCGCTAGGGGCTCCCTCCGACGTCTCACCAGAAGATCCTACAAGGAATCGCGCCTTTCAGAGCGCGGCAAGGTACTTCACGCCGCGCTTGTCCCACACCTGGGCCAAGAAGGCTCGAACACCGTCCCGGACAAGAGGACGAGAGTCCAGGATGGTCTTCTTGCTCGGTGCCACGTACGCCTCCGCCTTAAACTTCCCCGCCGGATCGCAGCCAGCCTCACGAAGGCAGATGAAGGCGAGCTTGGCGCAAGACTGCGCACAGTCCTGCGCGTGCGCCGGGATCACGTCCCTCAAAGCAGTGGCGACCGCAACCGCCCACCGCAGGCAAGCGGCCGTCACATCCCGCCTGAGAAGTCAGGGGGAGCAGCGGAGATGCCAAGACCACTGCCCAGCTCGCCGACCTCCACGGCAACTGACACCGCCAGCGTGTCTACCTCCTGCTGCCGTCCCATGGCGGCCCCCTGCTCGACCTGCAGGGCGCAAAGCTCCGCACGAAGTAGGGTGATGGTGTCCTCCGCCTCGGCCAACTTCCTCGTGGCCTCCGCAGCATCGGCCTTGGCGATCTTGGTGATCCCCTTCTCTTCCCGGACTCGAGCACGTGCGCCTTCGATCGCAGAATCGTTCATCTCCAGGAGACGCTCAGTCGCGAGGAAGCCCTAGGGATGCGAGCCAAGAGTCAATAGCCATGGAGAGGACGGAATATGCAAGCAACTCGAAAAACCAAACACTTGAGATACCTTCAGCAAGGCAGACTTGGAAGCATCGTGAACCTCCGTAAACGACATCCCTTCGAAAGCGACATCGAGGTCGGCCAGCGAGATCCGGAGCGCTGCGTCGCGGTAGAAGCTAGCCTCGACCTCCGAGTCGGTGAAGTGCCCCGGAAGCAGTCGTCCGGCCACCAACAAGGCACCCGGGACAGCCCCGCTGCCTCCGTCACCGTCAGGCGCCGGCGCGCAGCGGGCTGGTGGTGGTGGCCTGGTGGAGCGACTATCTCCGGGCTCAGCAGCCGGAGAGAACGGCGCCGGGTGCGCCGCCGAAGACGTCGTCGCTGCCACCGCCCCCGTGGCGACAGAGGCGCCCGTGTCAACCTCGTCCATCCTGTCTGCACCAAAGTCAAAGCCACTGGAAGAAGCCGTGTCCGGAGGATGAGAGAGAAGGCCGCCACCTCTGGAGTCCTCAGATGTGACCCCGGACTCGTCGTCGCTGTCTTCGTAGTCCTCAGTGCTCGACTCAAGGTCAAGCGAGACAGGGACCCCCATCAGGCCCTTTCCAAGTCCGGGGCGTCGGCGGGGTAACTCATGCTGCGGGCTCAGAGCACGCCCGTCAGCCGTAGCGGTGGCCTACGGTCCACGAGCTCGGACCCTCCGGGGGGGGCGAAGCCGACGCGCTCGGCAGCGTTCGCTTGACCCCACTGGCCCCCTCGGCGGGAAGAAGAGATGTCCGCTCAGGCACGGCCCATCAGAAGGCCACGCACGCCCTATTGTATCGAGGCTTCGTGATCAGCAGCTTTACGTCCGCAACCTTGACCCAGCTGTAGCAGCCGAGTAGCACGTCCGCTGCCTCCTCTCCCTGCATCAAAGAGGAGTCTGCAAAGCCAATAAAAAGAGGAACAAGAAGAGAGCTTGAGATCAAAAGAGGCGATGAACCTCGACGCAACGGAGGCCGCCGATACGATGAAGTTAAAAGCCTTACATGTCGAGGGGAGGTACTTCCCCAGCACCCGCAGGCCGTGAGGCTCGTCCCGACCCTTCGGCAACAAACGCAACGTCCAGCCGGTGGCAAGCGGTGAAATCCCCAGCAGGAGGTACTCCTCCACCAAGTCCCGCACGCTCAGCTCGAGGGCCAAGCGCTGGAGTAAGAACCGCTGCGCCTCACCGCTCCCGATAAGAGCGGGGAGCGCGGTCGTCAGCACCAGGATGCTCGTTGAGCAGAAGAAGCCCGAGTCATGAACTCGACAGTAGAACCAAGCATCTCGCCAATCAGCCCACTTGCCCTTGACGGCGAGCGCCGGGAAGTCGAACTTGTTGCGGCTGCGACGATGTGCAAAGCTGACAGTCCCGTACATCGAGTACAGCTTCCCTGTCGCCTTCGTCCTCGTCGCCACCGCCTGGTGATTCCAAGCGAAGACCTCCGCCTGGTCGCTCGTCTCCATACTCCGCATCGCCCACTCGAAGGCAGCCAGCCGAACGAAGGCAGACGGGTGGAGGTCTGAAACCTCCAAGCCGAACAACGTCAGCACCTCCAGCAGCAGCGGGGCCGCCAGAACGCGAAGCCCGGCATCAAACTGAGCCGCAAACACCACGATGCGCCCGTCCGCTGGCTCCGCTCTCAGCTTTGAGGGTTTGGGGAGCTCGGCGTTGTACGGGCCATCGAGGCCTGGGATCTTGCCCTCCGCCGCTAGGCGTTTGATGAGCGGCATGTCCGCACTGGAGGGACCCAAGTAGCGGGAGTAATCTTTTGCCGTCAAGTCAGGAGTGGTGGTCGCCCTGCTCTTGCGCTTGTTCGCTGACATTGCAACTCGCTCCCCTGCGCTCGTTCGTGCGCCGTGTTCGTTCGCGTGCGCATCGTCGCCGCGCTCGCGTTCGTTCGTGTGCACGTCCGTCCTTTCGTCGCCACGCTCGCGTTCGTTCGCGTTCGCGTTCGTTAGATCATCGCCGCGCTCGCGTTCGTTCGTGTGCACGTTCGTCGGCTCGCCGCCGCGCTCGCATTCATTTGCATGCGCGTTTGTCCGCTCACCGCCGCGCTCGCGTTCGTTCACGTTCGTCCGTTCGTCGCCGCGCTCGCGTTCGTTCGCGTGTTCACTCGCGTTCGCGTTGGCCCACTCGTCTCCGCACTCGCGTTCATCCACTCGTCGCCGAGTCCGTCCGATCGTCGCCGCGCTTGCGTTCGTTCGCTCGTCGCCGCGTTCGTCCGTTCGTCCCCACTGCGCTCCTGCACGACCGTGCAAGGCCGCGGGAGCACGCTCACCGGGCTTGCCACGCCCTGTCGGTGTTCGCTCACGGCCGCCGGAGCCCGCAACGCTTGAGAATGTGGGGGCTGCAGGGCTCGGCGCTCGACAGCGCGTGGGGAGGCCGGGAGACGCCAATGCTAGAGCGGGGAGGTGGTCCGTGAGGTCGCCGGAGCTCGCTCATGGCCGCCGGGCCTGCGGAGCCTCGCTGAAACCCGCTCTCGTCCGCTTGGGGACGCGGGGACCACTGGGGGCTCGGTCGCACGGGGGGAGGCCGAGGGGCGGTGGAGCTGAGAGGTGGCGGAGCTGGGAGGTGGCACGAGGGCCGACCGGTGCTCGCTCACGGCCGTCGGAGCGCGCGGTGCCCCGCCGTCGCCCGCTCTCGCCCGCTAGGGAGCGCGGGGGTTGCGAGGGCCAGGCCGCGTGCAGGGGAGCCGGGAGGCGGCCGCGCCGGCTGCGTTGGGGGGGCCGGGAGAAGCGGCGGCCGGCCGGCGGAGTTGGGGGAGTAGGGGAGGCGCGGCGCGCCGGTGTTGCGGGGCCGGCGGGAGTCGCGGAAGGTGGGCCGGCCGGTGGCCGGTGCGAGGAGGCGGAGACGGCGGCGGAGGGGCGGTGGCGTGCAGGGGCGGCAGGGAGGATGCAATCGGCGAGGGAGATGGTGCTGGGGGGGCGGCGGCGTAGGGGTATATCCCCCCAGCCCCCAACTGATGCAAGCTCCTAAGGCCATGTACAATGCAGGGTGCTTATAACCCGGTGCTTAAAGAGAGAGAGTAGCGTGGCGTCTCAAAAAAATATGTGACTTACAATGCAGAGTGCTTCATATGGGTGCTTAAGTTGCTTTAATATTCGTGTAGCACCTACTCTAGCACCTTTGTCTCCAATGCAGCGCTTCATATGAGTACTATTTGGTGCCTTTTGGAGTACTATTTGCTAGGCACCGGTTGAAGCACCTGTCACCTGTGTCACCCTAAGCACCAGCCTAGCACCGGGTGCTAAATTTTGCTTCCGTTGCCCTTCCTAAGCACCTGTCTAAGCACCTCTCACAAAAAAACCAGGTTTTTTTCCTGAGGCACCTGTCTAAGCACCTGCATTGTACAGGGACTTACAATGCAGAGTGCTTCATATGGGTGCTTAAGTTGCTTTAATATTCGTATAGCACCTACTCTAGCACCTGTTGTCTCCAATGCAACGCTGCATTGTGTGGAGTACTATTTGTGCTTCTTGGAGTACTATTTGCTACGCACCGGTTGAAGCACATGTCACTTGTGTCACCCTAAGCACCAGCCTAGCACCGGGTGCTTAACTTTGCTTCTGTCGCCCTTTCTAAGCACCTGTCTAAGCACCTCTCACAAAAAAAACCGGTTTTTTTTCCTAAGGCACCTGTCTAAGCACCTGCATTGTACAGGGTCTAATGGGCCTTAGCCCATTAGGGTTAGGGGAGGGCGGTTCGGCCAGGAAAGAAAAAAAAGAAGAAAAGGAAAAAGAGGGAAGGAAAGGAAATAAAAAGAAAGGAAGAAGAAAAAGAAGAAAGGAAGAAGAAAAAGAAGAAAGGAAGAAAGAAAGAAAAGGGGAGAAGAAGAAAGAAGAGAAAAGAGAAGAAAAAGAGAAGAAGAAAAAGAAAAAAAAAGGAGAAAAAGAAAGAAGAGAAAAGAGGAGAAAAGAAAGAAGAGAAAAGAAAAAAAAGGGGGAGAAGAAAGAACCGCCCCGTCGACCACCCCTCGGGAGAAAATGGTGATTCTCGGAGAGTCGTCGATCCGGCCAGCGTACCAACCCCTCGGGATTGGTGTGCTGGCTCGGACGGGCGCTGTTCGACCGCCCCAACCAGCAAGGGGCTACTGTTGGAGGAGGGTTTCCCGCGCTGCCCCAGATTGACGCTGTTCAGAATCACTGCAACACTGTTAAGGTTTTCGTCGACACTCTCCGTCGTTAAGGCTGACTCCGACGAGCCCACGCTCCGCGTCGGGCTGTCTCCGGCGAGACCGTGTTCCGCGTCAGGGCTGTCGCTGACGCGCCCACACGCGGGATTATCACGCTCTCCGAGAAGATTCTCCTAAAGAGATGCCCGGATATATTCCCTCAAGATTCCTTAGGGCTAGGAAAACGACAGTTATGTCCTTGTAAATTCCCTCTCATGTGAGGGCAAAATTGTAATCGTACATTTCTCATTCTCAAACCCTATAAATACCCCCCTGGGGGTAGAGAAGAGGGGATCCATTATTCACTCTCCTCTTTTGTAAGCTCTCAAATCCATGCTCTAATACAAATACAGATTTACGTCGTCAACTGTCTCGTGCATCGCGCTCGCTCGTTCTCCCCTCGCACGTCCGGAGGTCGTCGTAACCGATCGGGGGTGCCACAAATCTACTGTCTAGACTTATACCTACGACAGTTTTGATAAACGAAGAAAACGGCACGAGTACGGCTATGGAATGCATGGTTTGAGCGTATCGACCACGAAAGATCGATTCAATTCAATAAAGCTGTCCCAACAAATTAAGTCAAAAAAAATTTCATCAGAGGGGATCTAACTAATTCGAATTCGAAGTTGTCGGCTCTCGGATTCCGGCCATAGGATTCCCGCAAGAAAAACAAAATCAGGCAAGAAGTACGAGTGCATTGCAATGCATGGTTGTTCATCGATCAGACAGCACGTATGTCGCAGCTGCATGCTAATTACCTATGGGCAAAAACCGCAGCACTCTGGTAAACTCCTTTAACGAATAGCTTTAAAGGAGAAAATGCAGTACAACGATGTTGACAACCAGTATGGATTCTTTTGACTCCAAAATGAAATTAGAGATGTTTAGAACATGGGATTAAGGGGATTAATAGAACTTCATCTGCACCAAACACTAGCTTATTATATTACCGGGATCTTCCGCTAATTGGTTACTTTTTGACAACGCTGAATGCTTTTCCAACCACAAAGCCGGTAGTGCGCCGCAAGAACCTTCTTGGTAGTAGACGGGTTAGTGAAAGTTTATCTTACTTGACCTCATAGTTATCGACATGATCACATACCGTGTCATCATCTTACTTAATTTAGCCATTTTGCAGGTAATTCTTTCAAACCTGTGTTCTGATCTTTTGCATCGTCCATTCCATGTCCTGGATAGTTCAGAACACAAAGCTAAGTGGCACCTTTTTATCCTCCACTATGGCCATGCCTGAAGGACAAAGACCGTCATGCATTTTCGACTATAATTGCAATGATAATGACACGGCTCAGCGTCGGGGAAAGTGGGTTGGAGGATTGTGCGTTTTTACCTATATGTATTGGGCTTGGGCTTGGTCATTTGTTGTTGGCGTGTCTGTTTTCGTTTGGCAATGCTCTAGAACTAGTTTAGCTAGGTAGTAGATCTCTAACAGGGGTTTTATATGATTTTCCTCTAATTAGCCGTGCTCTGTAAGGGATTTACGTATAATTTCTCTCATAAATAGTCTCAATTCTTTTCTACTATATAAATTGTAGGAACCCTTTGCCTTCCGTGAGGTTTGTAAAGAAAATGTGTCAAGCTGTAACCAAGACATAGAAAGGCTACACGATTTCAGAAAGATTTTTTTTTCTGAAAGCTACAAAAGCTGTTACTATTCATAGTTGCATTGCGAGATAATAAAGTTAGGAAAATATGCCCTCACTCTCATGGGTTATATCACCCCTAGATCTAATATTAGTTTGTGCTTTGAGATTCACATATTTTGATCATTTTCAATGTAATACATTCTCATTTCACACATTAATAAATTTAATTATACAGTGTCTCTATGTCTAGAACATGGTTAATATGGTGTGGATTCGACTATCAGTTAATTGTTAATTTATTTTCATTGTCTAAAATGCACAAAAATATATTAATACAAGCTAAATATGGATTGATTCATCACGGAGAGTACGGTATTGCATAGTACAAAGATATAAAATATACAAATCTTAAAACACGAACTAACGGTGGATAGAGAGGGGTTCAATACCCACTAGTAGTAACGAATCCACACTCAAGAAAGTTATGCTCAATTCATAGTTAGTTATGCATTGACATATATATACACATGTCATATACATGGTCAAATATGATAGTTTGATATGTATGGATCATCAGACTTCATTACTTGTATTACACACACAATCGTCCTTACCGGTGATCAAGTCACTTTTACCTTGTTGCGATATTAGAGATTGATCTAGAGACAAGAGACAAAGAATTTTACGTGGAAAACCCTTGCGGGAAAAAACCACGGACGCACGAAGGCACAATCTCACTATGATAGAAAAGTATTACAAGCACGAGACCACAAGACGGTCTTCAGGTGCGACTACCGGGGCATATATATATGGGCAATTACAAGAGTCCATAAAAGACAATACAACGAGTCCTTGGAGGACAAGACAAGAGTTGTAATCGGTTACGCCGGTACCAGCGCGAATCCCCACACCGTACGATGCTATGTCTAGCATGATTCGGTATCGTGTCCAACACGGTAACTAAATTCGGATCACTTTTCAACAATCTCCACCTTGATCCAAATTCCCTTCAATAGTCGAAGAAAGTAATGAACCCCTCCAATCATATCATAATCAATAAACCTTATGTGTCGAAAGTCCGTAAGACTAATCTCAACCATAAAGATTGGAACAAGTCTTGTCCAAAACGCTTCATACGAAGCTAAATTGAGCAAATCAGCAGTAAGTCCAACATACTACTATAGAAATCATTTGTATAGACGGTTCGGAACCCCCGTGCAGGACAGTTTTTCGAACCGTCTGTATGAAAGAGTCTGTACAAATCAGGTTTGTATAGATGATTTTTGAACCGTATGTACAAATCGATTAGTATAAATGGTTCCCAACTAGAACCATATGTATAAATCGAGTAGTACAGACGGTTCTAGTTTCGAACCGTCTTCCAGCGGGATTCGATCCCGCAACCTCGTGTTGTCCAAGCAAGGGGAGTTGCCAGCTGAATTAGGCTGAGTATGCGATACAGACAGGACGGCTTTCGTCTTAACTAATCCCTACGACTAAGCGGGATGCTTCTAGTACAGACGGTTCTAAATTTGGAACCGTCGATACAAATAGCACGGACGGTTCCAAGTTTATAACTGCCTACACTGTTCGATTTGTACAGATGGCTCCAATTTGGACCCATCTGTGCTATTTGTACAGACGGTTTCAAATTGGAGCCGTCTGTACTGTAGCTCCGAATGCTAGTTTTAGAGTCTAGATCCAACCCTAGTTTGAGAGGTTTTAGTAAAACAGTCATAACTTCCTCATATGAAGTCCGTTTTGGGTCCACGACTACTCAAATCGAAGCTAACGAAGAGGCGCATTCAAAAAAATACAGGTGCTCACACCTATACTCGTCTTGGCCCTCAAAATTCTGCTTCTAAATGTGATTTTTTGGCTCTGAAAGTTTTTTCGTAACTTTTTCTGATCTTGCATAGGGCATATCTCCTTCACCCGGACTCCGAATTGGGTGATTCTTGTTTCCCTTGTTAGCTTGAGTCGGGAACTTGCTTTCCACCTTGATCCTAACTTGTGCCGACCACTTTGGTCGAGGTGACCATTTCAAAATCTTCGATTTCGGGCCGAGATTTCCACTAGTCATTTCGTCGACTTTCTCGGAATTGGCTCAAACTTTCTGGAGACGTAGAGTTTGGCCTCTTGCTCACAGCCGTGAAAACCATTCGACAATCGGAGCTATCAAACTCCCTCCTCGACGCTGCCACTTTCCTGCCGCGGCAAGAAAATCTGCCGTTTTTGCTGCCGCTGCAGCAGAGTATCAACCAGCCTTGCTTCATCTATTTGTACAGACGGTTCTAAGTTTACAGATTTGTATAGACAGTTCTATACTTAGAACCGTCTATACTGTTCGATTTATACAGACGGTTCCAATTTGGACCCGTTTGTACTGTTTACAGATTTGTACAGACAGTTCCAAACTTAGAACCGTCTGTACTTGTCGATTTGTACAGACAGTTCCAATTTGGAACCGTCTGTACTGTAGCATCCCGCTTGTACTCATTTTCTCAGACGGTTTTCTTTTGGAACCGTCTGTGATACTATTTGTATAGACGGTTTCAAAAATCCGTCTGTACAGGGGCATCCCGTTAAATGAATTCCGTAGCAGTGACATACAGCTATTAACAAAGCAGACGAACAAATCTGGGTCTTTATCAATTCATAACCCCAGCAAAAGTCTGAGTCTGTGCAACTGACTTCTGATCCAACTTAATATAATGAATGGTCAAGAATCAAATGGCATAAGCCAATGTATCACCTATGGTGCTAGATAAACGCAGTGAAGAACTCATATCATGGAAGCTAACATGCTCCACTTGGAACATAATGCTTGGCAAACAACACTCATCAGAGAGCAACTTGCACGTGCTATCATTACGTACATGAAACTGCCGGCTGCATAAAGTAACTGAAATCTATGATATGGTTAAAACTTGCTCCCGTAAAATAATTGTCTAGATGAAAGGAACTCTCAACGTGCCATCGATGGAGTAGAAACAAACTCTGCAGTAGACCTCTCTGATTGAGCAAAGACAATTGGGATGTACTAGAGTAGTACTAAATGCTGTAGTATCTATGCAGAAACATGTCGAACTTAAGTTGGAGCAAAACCTTCACTTTCAAAACAACAAAACTCAGAAGAGTATATGTTGGCTACCAATAGGTTTGACTTGAAAATACCTTCTTAAATTGGAAGAACTATCTTCCTTTTTTTTTAACTCAATGTCTCCTTAATAGCTCGAGACTCCATGTGTTATAACCCAAGAAGATGAATAAAGCGTCATAGAAAACACCAAAGAGCGATGCCGCAATAAAACCGCCAAAACAGGCACTGTGGCCTAAAACTCCACCTCCAGTGAAAGCAAATCAATTATTGCTGATTAAACGACGATCAACTGAGGCGGCAGATCGTCAATGGAGGTGGCGCGGAAATAGAGCCAGCATTGGAATAGTCGCTAGGGTAGAGCATGAGTCGATGCTTGGAATGGAGTCGGGGCATGGAGCAAAGTAAAAACGATGAAAAAGTTATTCATATCTACCTTTTTCAATTGAACGAACGAAATCCTTGCTTGGAACTGTAGTAGCTGTCGAGGGAGGCGTGGACCGATGTTGTACATGCGTGGGTCGGCGCTTGATGCTAAAATCAGCGTACTCAACTCAAATTGCGTGGGACGGTGCTCAAAATTGGCTTGCACAGGGGACTTCATGTGTGCATGTAGCACTGTTCGGGTGCTTCACGTGTGCCTGCTTCTTTTTCTTTTTTCTTTTTCTCTGTCTCGGTTTGATCACGTGAGTAGCAACTGATTTGGTGGATTGGATGCAAGCTACTCCCGATCACTTCTTTTTTAGTTCTGACCGGATGGATCTTTGGAGGAGCGCCGGCTTTGATTTTCTTCCGATCGATTCTTGGTAGTTGCACTTCAGAGCAAATTGAGACGTCTTCGGACACGACTTGCTTGATCGATACGGCAGATTCGATTGTACTCGGCAATCGAACTCGGCGAGTTGACACAAGTGATGCACGACGCGGATGGCTTGCACGCGGGTGATACAGAGCGGCCCCGGGAAGACGCGCGAGCCGACGGGCGACTCGGCTAGTTAGCAGACGTGCGATGCGATGACTTCGCCGGTGAGGATCTGCTACAGATAACGACACATTCTGGATGACGTCCTTGATCACGCGTGCCTTGTTGCTTGGACGTCGAATAGATCGGATGCCGATATTGCCGTGCGCTGCCGCTGATGATCCGATGATGTTGTTGGGTGCCGCCCCGGGAGCGAAGATTGATTCTCCCGGGGACAGTGGCTAGATCTTTAAATCTGGAGCTTTGATACCACTTGTTACGATATTAGAGATTGATTTAGAAATAAGAGACAATGATTTTTACGTGAAAAAACTTTGTAAGAAAAAATCACGGACACACGAAGACGCAATCTCACTATGATGAAAAAGTATTACAAGTACGAGACCACAAGACGGTCTTCAGGTGCGACTACTGGAGCATATATATATGGGCAATTATAAGAGTCCATAAAAGATAAGACAACGAGTCTTTAAAAGACAAGACATACTTATCCTCCGAGGAATATGACCACCATCAGGGAATTATGCTCTTCCGAAACAAGCAAATTAACGTTCATGACGGTGATTCATTTCTTAATTTAAGCCCAACTGACTATAAGAAAATGTTCGTCAGCTTTAGCCAGAGAAGAGATATCCGTTGTTTTCAGTTAGACTACGCGTCTTCCAAGCAGCTCGCGTGCGGCTCATGAGACGAGACTCTAGTTTCGCCTCAAGCACCGTCGTCTGATCTCATCTCCTCACAGCTGAAGGCAGCATACTAGCTGGTTACCGATGGCGGTAGAGTCTTTCCTCTTTTGTCCTAACTTGTCGGTTGCATGCCATGACGTAGGTGCTGGACGGCGTAGCGGTGTCAGTGACGGAGTGATGTGGCGTCGGTGTTTTAATTATCTATTATTTTCTTTTCTTTTTATAAGACGATTTATATTAGGCCGGTGTCATCTCCTCCTTTGTTCAAAGAAACTTTAGCCACATAATCGGCGGTTGCTGTTGCTCTCATGAAAGCAGCGGCTGGTGACGTCGATCTCCACAAGCATTTGCCTGCCATTTCCATGCTTAAGTTTAAATCAACCCGTGCTGGCAAACCAACGAAAGTAAAGATAAAGCAGAGAACAAATAAAAACAACCCAATGGTTCTGAATTTTAATCACTAAGACCAAATCTATGGTACCTAGCTAACTGCCCTTTTTAATTAAAAAAAGAAAGAAAAGAAGAAGAAAATATCAACTCTAGAGTGATATAGACGTACTAGGTAGCTACAGAAAGCCATTTCTTGATTCGCTACCTAATTGTCTAGTTGAGAACACAGACGAATTCTAGAGAATGTTTCTGACCTGGGTTTTGTCGACGATCAAGTAGAATTCACAGCTTAGAGGGGTGTTTGGTTGGGATTTTCAGTAGCTTTTCACTGGAAAAAGCTGTAGCCCAACTAAACGGCCAGCTTTTCAGCAGTTTTTACCAATAGTAGCTGTGGGCTTTGCAGTGTAAATTCAGTTGTTTAGAAAAGCTGTCTTCTGCCAGCCTTTTGCAATGTGTTAAATCTTCAGTGCTTATTTTCTAAAATGCTGTAAATGGTTTGGATCAACCAAAAGCCATATATTCATTTTCCCACAGCCACAGCAGCTTTTTCAGACAGCCAGTCAACAGCAGCTTTATCAACAGCCACAACCCAATCAAACAGGCCCTTAATGTCTTCCAGTCTCTTTCTCTGAGCAGAAGACTTCGACGCAGCATTGAATGGTCATGAGAGTGACGTCGAGGTCACGCCGAAAAGGGCGAGATAAGTAAAGACTTGCTATGCTCTAGAGGCACGTCTCGGCGCTTGCATCGGTCTTCGGTTGGTAAACGGTATAATGGTGCATTCGCTAGTGGCATATCGATCCTATGGATGGTGACACTATGGCGATATCTTAAGACTCGATTTCGAGATCTGCCGTTACATCTTAGAAAAGAATTCTTATACCTCGATTGCACCGCCGCGCGAAGACGGCAGCGGCGTGTGCCTGCCTACCGGAGGCAGCTGGGCAGTGTTCGCCAGTACGCTGACGCCGAGCCTACTATTCTGCTCGGCGCGGTGGGCGCTCGGCCCTGTGGAAACTCGGGCGTGCGCTGAGGAAGCTGCTGCGATACGGCGAGGCGCGGCGCGGCGTGTCACGGCCTGCGGGAACCGCTGCGAGCTAGCTCTGCTTTTGCTGCGAGACGCCTGGGCCGGGACGAATGATTTGTACTGACGGGCCGTGATCCTCCTGATCCAGCTTCCCTCCCCAGGCGGCTGTGTCTCTGCTCGCGTGGTTGATCTCAAAATATTAAGATGAAATGTGGTTTTCCAAATGAGATAATTAAAAAGTGTCGAATATGTGTACGGATAGATTACGTAGTGGAATTAGAGTCAAACTAGCAGATAGGACTAGTAGTGTTTGAGTTAGAAACGTTTGTAACCCGAGCTTCTATAAAAAGGAGGTGCCGCTGATTGTAACCATAAGCCAATTCGGATTTGTCAGAATTGTTCTACATAGGCCTACGGGGCAGTCAAACCGCCAGCCCTTGGAGAGTGAGATGTCAACAAGGATAATCCAGGAATAAAGGGAAGGTGTACCCGATAACAGCCCGAGAATGTAGGTTTCGACTGAACCTCGTTAATAAATATTAATGTCGATTCGCTCTTTTAGTTACTTCTAGATCTAATCGCTATGAAACAGGAAATATTCGTTTTAAGGTCAGCCCATGCGGAAGCTGGTTTTGCAACAGGGATTAATTTGCTGGAAGAAGCGTGCAGCAGCTTGGTTGTTCCTCTCGTTTCCTTTGCTCGACACTCATCTCTCATCACATGTGACGCGAGTGCATCGGCATGCGCTGCACCGTGCTGTCCTTATCCAGCAGGACATAATTATGCTGCAAGGCGAGAACCAACAAAACGAAACGAAACGAAAACCCGCTCCCCTCCCTTCCCGCCACCAGTATCAGCTCCCGTACTCCACTCCACCTCCGGTTTCGCGCGCGCGTCCTTCTCGTGCTCTCGCTCTCGTCCCACACGCCGATAAGTACCCAGCTCCGCGCACATCGCACAGCTCATAGGCCGCCACCGCCTGCAAACCCGCGTCAAACAAACCAAGAATCTTCTCTCTCTGAACAGTTAGTTTATTTGCATTGTTTGATTGGTATGGCCACGCCTGCGGCGGCTCCGGGCGAGGGGAGGAGGAAGACGGTGGTGGTGGTCGGGGTGGACGACGGCGACCACAGCTACTACGCGCTCGAGTGGACCGCGCGGCACGTGGCGGCCGCGGCCGAGCTTGTCGTCGTCCACGCCAAGCCGTTCCCGTCCTCCGTCGTCAGCTTCGGCGGCCCCGGTATCCCTCTTTCTTGATTCCGTCTTTCATTTCAGAATCATCATGGTGAATCAGAGCTCTGATAGATTCGGCATACAATTCTTCTTCTCCATTTCTGGGAATTCAGCGGCTGGGGAGGTGGTGAGGTACGTGGAGTCGGACCTGCGCAAGATGGCCGAGGAGGTCGTGGAGAGGGCACGCCGCATCTGCATTGCCAGCTCGGTACTAGCAATTTGCTGCATTGGTTGATCGAGAGAGAAAAAAGAATCCAGTAACAAGAATGTGCACCGACAGAATTTCTGTAGCTTGTACTGATTGCTAAATCTTGCCGAAATTGCAGGTGCACGGTCTGGTAGAGGTGATCGAAGGGGAGCCCAGGTATGGTCGAGAAGCACCACGCGGATCTGCTGGTCGTGGGCAGCCATGGCTACGGCGCGATCAAAAGGTCCTTGCTTCGTTTCGTCTCCCATGATTTTTGCAGCTCCTAGTTACAATGTTTCAGCTGCGTTGTCGCTTGCAGGGCTTTTCTCGGGAGCGTGAGCGACTACTGCGCGCACCATGCGCACTGCTCCGTGATGATAGTGAAGCAACCCAAGCCCAAAAAATGATCTAGGCGATTCCAGTGTAAGATTGCGTGCCGCGTACTGTATAATGCCTTCTTAGTTGTGCGCACCTTCTTGCATTTTGTGTGTGCTATCTGCGTCGATATGGAGCAATGTTTTCTCATTAGTGCCTTAAATGATGTTCCCTGTTATGATTCGGCTAAAACATGTTTCTACAAAATAAGCTGACATGAGCTATGATGCCAAAAGGAGCCCAATCAAGCTAATCTGTGAACGTTTCAGATAACGCAGGATAATTCCCTACAATGCGCAAACAGTGTATGGTTGCATTCAGCAATAAGACGACATAAGTCAAATCCATCTCGCATTCAGCATTATAAACGACACCTATTTTTTAGATGAGAACGACATTGTTACTGTTCTCAAATGTCTCCCTACGACCATCAATATCCCAGTAAATGGTGCCCATTTAAAAAGTATACGTAAATCTCAAGTTCCCATCCAAATTGGTTTACAGCATATCATGCTGGAAACTTTCAAAAGCTAACACATGAATAGTACTTCGGCAATGAATTCAGCAGTTCGTGAGGACGACAAATACCCAGGCATTTCAGGACCATGACTCCAGTCCACCACCCACCATCACATTAGTTTTATTCTGATTTGGCCTGAAATGCAATTGGATTAGTTAGTATGAGACCAACCATTTGGCAATCAACAATAAGTCAGCACGGCGTGTGAGTTATATTACATCAGGAGATCGGGAACGTGATGGGCTCCTGCTTGGGCTACGTTTCTTGGGACTTGCTGCTTCACCACTGGCAGGCTGAGCAGAAACAGCTAAAGTAAGTTACAAAGACAAATTTTACAAAGCATGGTCAAGAAAACTTACAGAAGCATTTGGGGATCGGGGTCTTGCTGGTGATCTGCAAAAAGTTCCAAAACAACAGAATTCAATATCCAGAATGCATCTTTAACAGCTTGCTTCCAAAATCCTTGACGCCTCCCAAGCATTGGAATGGCCGAACGCAAGTGAAACGAGCTCATAGAAATTAAAAACAATCAGTTCCTTATGTCCAAAACATGCAGTACTGAAAGTGTTTAGTGTCAATGTTACGTGAGCATATACGCAAGAACAGCCCTCTGATGTGAAGTCCAATGAAGGAGCCAGGAAGGAACTCAATCCTCATGTATTCAAATCTGAGCAAACACCATTGGGCTGTCATAGTCCATACCATCAATCCTTAATGCTCTACCTCCAGAGTTCCAAAACAATCCTCTATGCTCAAGCTCTGATGTAATCAGTTACAGTACATTAGGTCAGAAAAATATATGATTTTTAGCTTCCAGTTCAGCTCCCAGTTCATTACCATACCTCAAGACAACCAATAGAACCGGTGCAAATTGACCAAATCCCCATCCTCAATTTCCTAATACGCAATCCCTAGATCGCCGCACAATCCCTCATCTAAGGAAGAAATGATTTGAGGCTTTAAAAAACACCGGACACTGGCCAATTCAGTTAGACAAGAAACACGTCACACCTGAGTGTGATAAAACTTGTGACCGTCTGCAAGATAATTAATATGCCAATAGTTTTCCATTTTACACTAGGAGACTTCAGTAAGTTTAATAAAAACACGACTCATAAAGCATGCCGAAGCAAGTGGATTATCACTGGCAACATGGACAATTGGATATCAGATGGAGTGATGCATCTTTTGCTGACAAAGATTTCATCACTGAGAAATAATATTTAGGCTGTTCGACAGGACCATTATTTTCAACCAGAGCATTTTTTTTTGTAGATGTGCCAACATATCAAACAACATTTGACGATAGAAAAATGTCACACTAATATCTACAGCTGTTCCATCTTTTGGGGGAAGGGCAATATTTACTTCAAAATTTGAGACCACAGGGGTCGTATTGTACTAGTTAGATTCATGGAAGTTACCTTGATGGAGAACGTCCTTTTGACACTGACCGTGAACGGGAAGAAACAGATCTTGACCGGGATCTTGACGCTGAACGGCGCAATGGTTTATCCTTGGGAGACTTGCTGCAAAACATATACAAATTTGATCAGTTGTCTGTTATGTTATCCAGGGCCAACTGAATGTAATCACAGCCAGAGACCTTGGACTCCTGCTTTTGCTGTAGCTGTGACTTCGGCTTCGGCTTCGGCTTCGGCTTCGTGAGTATGAGCGGCTGCGTTTGCCATCATACTCCTTCACCTTTAGAAAATAATATGGTGATGCATTGTTTAATTCCGGAACATGTTGCTGCTCAAAATTGAACTAGAAATAAAACATCCGAGTGTACCCTTATATGGGCTCGGGAGAAGGCATTCTTAAATTCAGTATCATCAAGCTTCCTTATCTGCAAATGGTGAGCATTCAAGAAAACATTGATTTAAGAAAAAATAAAGGCACCAGAGATCATAGTGCTCGAAAACCGCATATTCAACAGGATTGTACAGATGTGATGAAAATCAAGCATTCCATTTAAAGGTTAGTAGCAAGGCACCAGAAGCGACGCCCAAAAAAAAAGCAGGAGAGAAGATCGGACTTACAGCATACTTCATATCATCATAGTTTGTATAGTCCACAGTTCCTATGGTACCTGTAGCAAACAATGATGTAGGTCAACAATAGGTAGCAGCAGCACAGCACACATGACTTCATAGGAAGAATCATTGTTACAAGTTACAACAACTTCCTCATTAACAAATTGCTGAAAATAATGGTGTTCAGTTGAAAGAATAGCCAAGCACTACAAGAATAGGCATCACAACGATCAAGATTAAATGCCTTAATAAACAGTCTTCTTTTGTATTAAGCTTGTCAATGTACATGATGTGGTATAAATCAAGGCATAATAATGCACACCATGATCCCCATATGCTAGAGGAACAATGTGATGAATATAATTTAAAGATGTGTAGTGACACGAACATAGATTTCAATGCTATAGCCTTTTAAAAGTAAGTACTAACAGAATTGCAATGGAAAAAACAAGGCATGAACAGCATGTGATTGATCTAATAATGTTGAAAGTTAATTGGCAAATTGTTCCATCTAACCCATATGCAATTTATCATGAGCTCTGGTGAATACAATAGAAAAGGTAAGCAAAAAACTGCAGCAGGGAGCCAAGCTAACTCACCACCGCCCTCACGATACACCTCAGAGAAACAAACATCACCAGCCTTACGCATATGGTCCTGATACAACATTCATTGAGCTTCAGAGAGAGAAGGGAAATCGTGATAAGGCAAAAGAAAGCAGAAAAGTGCATAAGTGTATGATCTTGCTGCAGACCTTTAGATCTTGCCATGATGCAGAAGAAGGTAGTCCAGTAACCAGAACTGTCAAAAGGTACACCAATGATTTCAGTATATAAACAGAGAATTGTAGCATCTAGTATCCGTATCAATATTTTTGCCATACCACGATACTCTGTATGCCTAGAGACACCACCACGGCGTCCTCCACCACCATAGTTGTTTGAAAGGGAAGAAGAGTTACCCCTCCCGCCATGTGCAAGTTCGACCTGTGCATAGTGAGGATTAGACATGTGAACTGAGAAGAGCAAGCCACAAAACCGATTGCACCTACCCTCAACCGGTTCCCATCAAAGTTGTAGCCATCTCGTCCATGAATTGCGTCTTCAGCATCACGGGGATCTTCAAACTATATGGCAGGGCAACAAATACGAAGAGTTATGATACATATTCTGATATTCTACACTAACCCAACGATAAATCAGTAGCTGCTAAAAGCACGAAATTGTCAATTTCACATCAGTTACTTGTTGGTAACCTCCAACCAATCTAAGGGTATCAATTAAGAGGACAGATAAATTTAAAGAACCTGAAAATATTAAAGTATTCAACAAGTTACCTCAACAAAAGCATAGCCAGGCGGCCTTGGGGGAACCTTCAAGTCAATTTCAACTATCCGTCCATACTATACAGAAAATATTCCAGCATGAGATCTTCACAAAAATTGGAGTAAATTCCAAATTGCAGAGCGAATTAGGGACTGCAGATTGTTTTCTTATAGTGAATGGCGCAACTATGAATGCTATTCTTCTTCACCATTCAAAAAACTGAAATTAACTGGACTATTATTACGTCAAAACTACACAATCTTCCTATGTTCCAGGGAAAGAACCAGTAAAATACACTAGAGTCCTAAGTACTTTATAGTCCAACATATAATTACTTCCTTATTTCCAAGACAAATATAATACAGATAATAGAACTGGATATACCAACCTTGTAGAAGAGATCTTCCACCTCCCTCTCCCTGATATCGCCAGGGAGGTTCCCAACGTAAATAGTCCGGCTCCAGCGCCTACTCATCCTTCCTTGCTGGAACCTATCACCCAAAAGAGCACAGTCACTATTAAAATGATGATTTACAAAAAAGAAGAATTCAGATACAGCAAACAAAACAGTCACTAAACAGAACTATAACAACGGATTTACATGACACAGTGGGAAGTGGAAACAAGCACACCGAAAAATGTTGGCCTTTTCCAGGTTGAATAGCAGGAAAAAGCATCAACCCCAAAAAAAACTTGTAGGTTAGAATTCCCCCAAAAAAATATAGAACAATCATAGCTAAAAATCTTAATCCCAGAGGCGTTTAAGGCGCTACAAGCTCCAGCCTCCTACAAGTAACCACAACCTAAAACACCGAAAATTACGAGAAGATCAAAACCTACAGATCCGCACACCACACCAAACATAACCTAGGCAGAAAACAAAAACAGAGTAAATCGAAGAGCCGCATCTTACCAGCACGACCAGGCCCCCAAAAAACCTCAAAAAATAAAAAAAAATATGCAGTATTCAGCGCAAGGAGATGGAGAGGCGCGCATAAAAATAAGAGGGAAAATCATACCGGATGAACAAGAACGGCGGAGGGTTAGGTTCGCGCACACGCCGTCGCGGGGGGCGAAGGGCAGTAGAAAGAAGATAGGGTTTAATACTGACCTCTCGAGCCCCGTGGTTAGCGGTCAGTCCGCGTCTCTATGTAAGTGGGTCCCGCTTATGTGGGGCCCACGTGGCAGTGAGATTGTGCGTCTTAACAAGAGTCGTTGATCTGTATATACGCGAGACCGGTTGCGACCGTGCGCGTCGCGCGTCGGTTGCCTGGAGATTCGTGCGAGCTCAACGGAGTCGGGTTGGTTTCCTCCGTTGCAGATGTGGGCCCAACCGAAGCGGCCCGAAAGTTTTATCGAGGTAATGTTGGGCTGTATTTGACCATGTGTGATTTTTTGTAATAGTAAGTACAATTTATGCATGGCATCCTCTCAGAAATAAATTATGCATGACATAAAATATTTAGATTTTCTTTTAAGATTATAGTGAGAACGCACACAACCCACAAAATAAATCAAATTTTGCCAATGCACGTGTGACCACCATCTGTTAGTTACCATGGTAGGATATTGCCCATGATATTTTGGTGAGGAGTAGGAGAGAAAGTTGCCTTTGTACCAAAAAAATTGACAGGTTTCTTGTGCTACCAGGCACTGTTGCGTTGAGAATTGTTGTCAAGTAGTATATTCGAATTCTATTCGTGTAATTTTCGTATTATAACATAAGATGAGGCGGCTGGAAGAGATCTAATGGACGAAGATAGGAGGACGACTCATAATTTGAGTACTCTAAACAAAAAAACACTTAAGTACCCCGTTTGGTGCTGTGTTTGCGTACATCCTGTAACGAAAATACACTCAAATGATAATTAAAGAAAAACTGGAAAAGGGTTTTCGCAAGTAAAATTCAAGTATTAAGATACTTAATTAACAACATGCAAGCATCAAGGCAGACGAGCACAGTATACACAGCCATTAATCAGAACTCCATTACCATGGATCTCTTCTACGTACAAAGCTTCCGAATTAAGCACAGCAAGAGATTATCGCGATACAGATTAAGCGAAGACGACGTGCCCCCTCGGAATCCACGCGCGCAAGCACGATCAGGTCCTCTTGACAGGGTCGAAGTTGGAGACGGCGACGACGGCTCCGGCGATGCCCGCGAACACGACCCCACCGGACACGATGCTGAGCAGGAAGTTCTTGAGAGACGGGGACAGCCCCGGCGACGCGGCCTCCGCGACCTCGGGCAGGACCAGGGCCGCCGCCACGGCCGCGGCCGTCAGCCCGGCCGTCACCTTCTCCTTCGTGGACGCCGACGCCCGGACGGCAGTCATCCTGGCCGCCGGCCTCGGCAGGGGCCGGAACGTCGACGACGACGCGGCGCCGAGAGGCTTCTTGAGCCCGGCGACGGACAGGGGCGCCGCGACGGCTGACAGGGACGCGGTGGCCATGGGGAAGGTCGTCGACGTACGTAGGTGTCTTGGCGCGCGCGCTAGGAAGACGTGCGTGAACTGCAGCGTGTGTGGGGGACGGGATGGTTGGCGCGGAGAAGGTTAAAGAAGTAGGATGGGTGGAGGCGGAGGAGGGCGCGCGGCGTGCCAGGTCGGCGCGGGAGTCCGACGTGGGGAGCCGTGGTCGCGCCATTGCGGGATAAGGCTTATCCTCGGAGGAGGCATGTGGCTGTGGTCTTCCAGGTTCAGATTTTTGGTTCGAATCTGATTGGCCGAGGTCCCCTCCCTGTTATTTTTCCAGGTCGGGTAATGAGTGAAAAATGTGCCTACGGACTACTGGCGTACCATATGGAGGAAGCTAGACGGGGAAAAAAATTAATTGTTGCATTTTAAACCCTGATTTATATTTAAGATTTACGGATAAAAGCATATAAGAGCATTTTCAACAGTTCACCTAATCGTTACCGAAAGTATGTCATCTTAGCATTTAGGTGATGTGAAGAAGAAAATATGAGGAGAGAAAGAAATTGAGGTTATTACTCAGAGAGAAACAGCCTGGCTCTCTTGTCCTAAAACACTAGTAACAAGCATATGACTTATTGAAGAGAAGAGATAGACGGTTGGAGCAATGGTGGAGATGTGGTAAAGGCCAGAGTTTTCTTCGGTGGCTTCTTTGCGCATGTAGAGAACTTGCGCAAATCTTTTAGGTGTGGATTTTTGGCACATATGGGCATATGCACTCGTAATCATCTAGGTGAACTTTCACGTCTCGTTTCTTTTTCTTAAGAGTTTCACAATTGTCTAACATATATTAAAATATAAGTACTAGCAAATTTTTGTTCTAAAATATGCATGCTAGTGATTTGTACATAAAAGACAAATGGCCAAGGTATAGCGATTATGTGTGCACAATTGTCTTTTTTACAGTTCATAGATGTGTAAATTTTATCACAATTTTTGTTAATGCCTATACGTCTGTACATTACACACTTGTAGTTTTCCCCCCAAAAGTTTTCGAAATGTGCAAATACTATTTGTTTTTCCGGCAACGCGAGCACATGCGCCAGCTCTCACCATTGTATTTTCCAAATCTATTCTGCTGTATAGAACATTTTGGCCCACGTCTAGTCCGCTGAGCCCAACAGACTGAAAGCCCAGAAGAAGACGTGTTAGAGAGAAGTGGGCTAAGCCGCCGTACTCGTGCTTGTGCACGCACACGGCGACGCCGACTACGGCGAGCCATGTCCGCCGCATCCACCTATTCGCCTCAGCCGCCGGAAGCCATCCGCGGGAGCCTCATCCCCGTTCTACCCGACGACCTGGCCGTCCACTGCATTGCGCTCCTCCCGCCGCCGCGCACCCTTCCCTCGCCCTCGCCCTCGTCTCCCACGCTCTATACGCCCTCCTGCGCCGCCACCCGGAGCCGCTCCTTGCCGCCCGGCGCCACCTCCGCCTCTCCGACCCCCACATCCTCATCTCGCTCCGGCCGCCCTCCTCCGCGTCCCCTCTCTTCCTCCTCCTGCTCCCGCACCCCGGGTGGCCCCCTCTGCCTCTTCCCTCCCCTCCTGTCGTAGCAACGAGGCTAGGCAGTAAACTTGTGGCACCCCCGCACGGTTACGCGGACCTACGAGGGTTGCCCGGGAAACTACGTCGCGGAGACACCGCAGTCACGCACGCGGATCGCACGGTGCGAGGACACTCGAACCTGCCGCGATGTTGCAGACCGGAGGAGAGGAGGAGCAAGCAAACGTGTATTTAGAATTTCTGGGCTCCCCTCAAATGGAAGGGGTGCCCCTCTATTTATAGGGAGAATGGAGGGATAGGGGAGATTACAGGAATGCCCTCAGGCGTTTTACAATCATGCCCCTAGATGTACCGATGCCCCTGGGGACGTGTAGGTCTTTTCCTTCGGGAATACCACGGGAATATCCCGTGGGTCCCGCCCGTCATGCACGGACTTGTCGCCGTCACGGACTCAGCGTTGCACGGTCTTGGCGTGGTTACAGACTTGATGTTGCCGCGGAGTCGGCATCACGCGGTTTTGGCGTCGCGACGAGGTTGGTGTCGTCGCGGAGTCGGCGTCGCGCGGTCTTGGCGTCGCGACGAGGTTGGTGTCGTCGCGGAGTCGGCGTCGCGCGGTCTTGGCGCCGCGACGAGGTTGGTGTTGCGCTGATCTCCTCTAAGTATGAAAAAGCGTCGAAATATGAAAAAGCGTCGAAACCGGGTAGCGCGGGGACCCCTTCCCCAACAGTAGTCCCTCGCCGGTGTGGGCGGTCGAGTAGCGCCCGCCCGGCCGGCGCACCGATTCTAGTAGGGTCGGCGCGCTGACCGGGCTGACGAGCTTGAATTTGTCGCGACCCGCTCGGGGTTGCAGAACAGGCTCACCGGGGATCTCGCGGCAAAACCGGAGACTTAGAGAAAATTATTTGGGTCCAAACCGTGGTAAAATCGGGGACTTAATAAAAATCCTCCGGGTCCAATTCACGGTAAATCCATTTTTTTCCCTTTTTTTTCTTTCTTTTTCCTTCCTTTTTTCCTCATCATTTTTTTTCTCTTTCTGCCCACGCGTGCCGTGGCCAGCGGTTTTGGGCTGTAAACGGGCCACGGCCCATCCGATTAGGGCACCCAGGGGGAGGCGGCCGCCGGCCTATAAAAGCCCCCCGGGCTGCTGCCCTTTTTTCTTTTTCCTTTTTCTACCGCTGCCGCCGCTTGCTTCTTCACCGCCGCCGTGCGCTGTGCTGGCGTCGCTCCCCCGCGTCCGCCGCACGCCGCTGGCCGCCGGGGCCCCTTGCTCCCCACGCCGCCGCTGGGCCCTCTGCTCCCCGCGCACCGCCGGGCCCCCGCTCCTTGCGCCGCCGCCGGGGACCCTTGCTCCCCGTGCCGCCGCTGCTGCAAGGAGGCCCGCGCCTCCGCCGCTCCGGGACCTCGTGCCGCACCGCTCCCCCTTCGCAGCACCGGAGCCGCCGCCGCACGAGCCCCGACGCCCCGGTCCGCCTAGCGCCGCGCCCGGCTGCTCGCCGCCGCCTCCCGGCCGGTGCTACCTCCCGGCCTCCCGGCCGACGCCGCATTTCCAAGGCCCGGCGCCACGCCTGGCCGCTCGCCTCAAGAGACCGGCGCCAGGGGGCCGCCGTCGCCTCCCCCGGGCCTGCCGCGCGCCAGGGCCGCCGGCTGCTCGTCGCCGCCGCCCCCAGGGACAGCCGCTCCCCCGGGTCCGCCCGTGCACCAAGGCCGCCGCGTCGCCCTGCGCCGCCCAGGGGTAGGCTGCCGCCACCTCGGGCCTCGACTGCCTCGCGCCGTTGTCGACGCACAGCGCCGCCATCCCGCTCGGGTGCGGCGCGCCGCTGGTGCCACTGCCGTCCGGCCAATGCCGCCTACGCCATCGCGGCGTTGCTGGCCCGCCTGTCACCGGGCTTGGGGAGCCGCCGCCGACCGCGTACTGCTGTGGTCTGCCATCGCAAGCGCCTGACGCCGTGCTGCCCCAGGGTCTGCCCTTGTCGTAGCCGCAGCCGCACGGGCCTCTCTTTTTTGCAGGTTGGGAGCGACAATGATGTAGCTACTCGCTGAGTCACCACGGCTTCTACGCTTCGAGGGTGACCATCCTGCCTATGCTTTGCTTGCGTTATCTGTTCGCTATGGTGCGCGTGGCGTACGGGGCATCGGGTAGCGGCAGTTGTAGCAGCGTCGCGGCGCGAGGGGGGGCGCTCTCGCCGCACGTCCGAGGTCATCTGTATGAGATGGACAGGATGCATAGTGAACTGTCACCATGTTTCTATCTTATGCATCATGCGGTGTACATGCCGAGTTGTCACAACGTGTACTTATTTCGAACAATGGACTGTTACTGTATTTTTTTTCTTATCGTGCATGAGGTGTATCCGGTGTACGTCGTCATCGCACGCGTAGGCGCTTCTCAATTTTTCCCGCTCTTTGCCATGCTCGTATGAGTTGAGTTGAGTGACGTAGAGTCCGCCGATGTCGTGTTTACGTGCGCCACACCCTAGTCGCCACTTCCCCTCTTTAGTACGATTGATGAGGTTACGTATGTATATGCCATGATGATGTTGAGTCCACATATAACTTGGTCGTCGGGCGTGAGGCGCTCCACAGGATGACTCCTCTTATTGCTGCACTTGTTTGATTTTTGCACAGGAGCACTGCAGATTGGGAAATTCTGTGCCTGCCCAGTTCACGGCCGTTGGGATCGCTCGGCGAGGAGGTAGCCGCGGGACCCACTGCAGCGACCGTGTCGCATCGATCGTGGTCCCGTTTGCTCAAGACCCCCGTGGCACCCCGGGGCGACGTGGAGGGCGCGCTGGCGAGGAGATAGTGGCGGGACCCGTCGCAGCGACCGCGTCGCATCTACCGTGGTCCCGTTCACTCAAGACCCCCGTGACACCCCGGGGCGACGTGGGGGCACGCTGGCGAGACTTCCTGCTCGGGGCGCGAGGAGTGGCGCGACGTGACGTGGGGACGGTGACAGTGCTCGCTGTGTCGGCCGTAGTCCGGCTCGACGTGGACAGTCTTCGAGGTCTCCACCAAGAGAACAGCGGAGGAGCAAATGTGACACGATAGCGACAGGGCCCGTCGCAGCGACCGCGTCGCATCGACCGTGGTCCTGTTCGCTCGAGATAGCGAGGCTGCCAATGCCACGACGGAGCGCTGAGATCGACGCTGTGACAGGGCGCCTAGCTGGACGGTGCGACGAAGACGCCATGATGGAGCATCGCGGTCGACGGAGATGCTGCGATGGAGCGCCGAGGTCAACGCTACGACGGAGCAGCGAGGTCGATGCCACGATGGAGTGCTGAGTCAATGCCGTGACAGAGACACTGCGACGCAGTGGTGAGCTTGACGCCACGATGAGGACACCATGACAAAGCACCGAGGTTGACGCCGTGATGGGGCGCCACGGTCGATGCTGCGATGGAGTGCCACGCTGGACGTCGTGTTGGACGTCGCGACGGAGGCGCCACGACGAAGCGTCGCGGTCGATGCTGCGACGGAGCGTCACGCTGGATGCCGTGACTGGGGCGCCACGACGGAGCGCCGAGGTCAATGCAGCGATGGAGCGCCAAGGTTGACGGAGACGCTGCGACGGAGCGCCGGGCTCGATGCCGCGATGGAATGGCAAGGTCGACGCAGACGCTGCGATGGAGCGCCATAATGGAGCGCCGAGGTCAACGCCGCGACGGAGTGCCGGGGTCGATGCCGCGACAGAGCGGCAAGGTCGACGCAGCCGTGACGGAGCACCACAATAGAGCGCCGAGGTCGACGCCACGAAGGAGCGCCGGGCTCGATGCCGCGACGGAGCGGCAAGGTCAACGCAGACGTTGCGACAGAGCGCCACAATGGAGCGCCGAGGTCGACATCGTGACAGAGTGCCAAGCTGCACGCCGTGACGGAGATACCACGACGGAGACGCCACAACGGAGTGCCGAGGTCGACGCGGCGATGGAGCGCCACGCTGGATGCCGCGTCGGACACCGCGACGGTGGAGCGCCGCGGTCGACGCCGCGACGGAGCGCCGAGGTCGACACAGCGATGGAGCGCCAAGGTTGACGGGGATGCCGCGATGGAGCGCCGGGCTCGATGCCGCGACGGAGCGGCAAGGTCGACGCAGACGCTACGATGGAGCGCCATAATGGAGCATCGAGGTCAACGCTGCGACGGAGCGCCGGGGTCGATGCTGCGATAGAGCGGCAAGGTCGACACAGCCGTGACGGAGCACCACAATGGAGCGCTGAGGTTGACGCCGCGAAAGAGCGCCGGGCTCGATGCCGCGATGGAGCGGCAAGATCGACGCAGATGTTGCGACGGAGTGCCATAATGGAGCGCCGAGGTCAACGCCGCGACGGAGCACCTGGCTTGATGCCGCGACAGAGCGGCAAGGTCGATGCAGCCGTGACGGAGCGCCGAGGCCGACGCCGCGAAGGAGCGCCACGCTGGATGCCGCGTCGGACACCGCGACGGTGGAGCGCCACGGTCGATGCCGCGACGGAGCGCCGAGGTCGACACAGCGATGGAGCGCCAAGGTTGACAGGGACACCGTGACGGAGCGCCACAATGGAGCGCCGAGGTCGATGTCGCGACGGAGCACCGTGCTCGATGCCGCGACGGAGCGACAAGGTCAACGCAGACGCTGCGACGGAGCGCAACAATACAACGCCGAGGTCGACGCGGCGATGGAGCGCCAAGATTGACGGGGACACCGTGACGAAGCGCCGCAATGGAGAGCCGATGTCGACGTCACGACGGAGCGCCGTGCTCGATGCCGCGACGGAACGGCAAGGTCGACGCAGACGCTGCGACGGAGCGCAACAATGCAACGCGGAGGTCGACGCGGCGATGGAGCACCAAGGTTGACGGGGACACCGTGACGGAGTGCCACAATGGAAAGCCGAGGTCGACGTCGCGACGGAGCGCCGTGCTCGATGCCGCGACGGAGCGGCAAGGTCGACGCAGACGCTGCGACGGAGCGCAACAATGCAACGCCGAGGTCGACGCGGCGATGGAGCGCCACGCTGGATGCTGCGTCGGATACTGCAACGGTAGAGTGCCGCGGTCGACGCCATGACGGAGCACCGAGGTCGACGCTGCGATGGAGCTCCAAGCTTGACGGAGACGCTGCGACGAAGCATCGAGGAGTCGATGCCGCGGCATCGCTGCTTGCCCGTGGGTACCCCGGTGGCATAGTCCCTTGCGATGTCATGCGTGGTACTTGGTACCTTGCATGGTGGCGTAGTCCCCTTGCGATGTTGAGTATGGTACCGCGTACCTTGCCTCCTAATCGAAAAAACTTCGCGTCCCTCGGCGTGGCGGGTAGCGCGAGTAGTCGTCTTCTAGCCTTAAGCTTTTCTTCCTGTATCAAATAGTTAGGTACTTATTGCAAGAAGGGATTGACACGCGGCAACGTGCGTACCGGGTCCTTGCCCAAAAAAGAAGCGAAACACTTAGAGATAGGCGCACGGCGACGTGTGCATTAGGCCTTTCTTGGCTTGCAAGACGGCTCATGCGGGGGAGCGACAATACTCGACTCACATGGGGGAGATGTTTCTTCCCAACCAATGCGAGGAGGCCTTTTACTCGACTCGCGTGGGGGACGGGCTGCATCCCGGCGCACACGAGGAGGTTTGGGTGCTCGGCTCACGTGGGGAGTTGCTCCCAGCCAACGCGAGGAGGCTTTGCGCTCGACTCGTGCGGGGGAGATGGGGCTTCCCAGCGCACACGAGGAGATTCAAGTGCTCGACTCACGTGAGGGAGATGGTTCTTCCCGGCCAACGTGAGGAGCCTTTTTGCTCAACTCGTGCGGGAGAGATGGGGCTTCCCGGCGCACACGAGGAGGTTCAAGTGCTCGACTCATGCGGGGGAGATGGTTCTTCCCGGCCAACGTAAGGAGGCTTTTCGCTCGACTCATGCGGGAGAGATGGGGCTTCCCGGCACACACGAGGAGGTTTGTTGCTCGACTCGTGTGGGGGAGACGTGGCTTCCCGGCGCACACGAGGAGGTTTTGGGTGACGATGCTGAAGATGAGGCCCTTATGTGCTATTCCCAAGTTTCGGCACCAAAAGAACAAGCCAGCGGGTGGGCAGCCACATGTCGAGCGGTGTCGATGGCGTGACGGAGTGCCGAAGTCGACGCCGTGACATGCTGTCGAGGTCGGTGTCGCGACGGAGCGCCGAGCGGGTCGACACCACGACAGAGTGTTGAGCCCGACGTCACGACGGAGTGCAGAGGCCAACACCACGACGGAGGGGCGAGGTTGACGCCACAGCGCAGTGTAGAGGTCGACACCGCAACGGAGGGGCGAGGTCGACTCCGTGACGGAGTACTGATGTCGGCACCGCGCAGAGACACTGCAACGGAGACGCTGAGGTCGATTCCGTGACGGAGTACCGATGTCGACACCGCGCAGAGACACTGCAATTGAGACGCTGAGGTCGACACCGCGACGGAGCACCGAGCTGGACACTGCGACGCCTGCGCGTACCGCACTTCAGGTCGATGCTCTCGTGCACGTTGCGGCGGTGGCCGTGGCCTTCCGCTTCGTTCCTCCTCGCTTCTTAGGCGGCATGGCTCGATCGTCCTCCGGGTTGACGATGGCGTCTTCGCGCTCCCGGCGGCGACTGCAGTCTTCGTCACACGGCTTCTTGCTAGCTTCCCACAGACGGCGCCAACTGTCGTAGCAACGAGGCCAGGCAGTAAACTTGTGGCACCCCCGCACGGTTACGCGGACCTACGAGGGATGCCCGGGAAACTACGTCACGGAGACACCGCAGTCACGCACGGTGCGAAGACACTCGAACCCACCGCGATGTTGCAGACCGGAGGAGAGGAGGAGCAAGCAAACGTGTATTCAGAATTTCTGGGCTCCCCCCAAATGGAAGGGGTGCCCCTCTATTTATAGGGAGAATGGAGGGATAGGGGAGATTACAGGAATGCCCTCAGGCGTTTTACAATCATGCCCCTAGATGTACCGATGCCCCTGGGGACGTATAGGTCTTTTCCTCCGGGAATACCACGGGAATATCCCGTGGGTCCTGCCCGTCATGCACGGACTTGTCGCCGTCACGGACTCGGCGTTGCACGGTCTTGGCGTGGTTACAGACTTGATGTTGCCGCGGAGTCGGCATCGCGCGGTCTTGGCGTCGCGACGAGATTGGTGTCGTCGCGGAGTCGGCATCGCGCGGTCTTGGCGTCGCGACGAGGTTGGTGTCGTCGCGGAGTCGGCGTCGCGCGGTCTTGGCGTCGCGACGAGGTTGGTGTTGCGCTGATCTGCTCTAAGTATGAAAAAGCGTCGAAACCGGGTAGCGCGGGACCCCTTCCCCAACACCTCCCATCCCCGTCTCGTCCTCCTCGGTGGCCGCCGCCGCCGGGAATCGGCTCTTCCTCGTCGGCGGATCCGTCTCCGGGGTCCCCGCTCCGGCAGTGCAGATCCTGGACCCTCGCACCAGATCATGGTCCATAGGCCCGCGCCTCTCGTCCCCGCGGGAGTTCGCTGCTGTCGTCGCCCTTCCCGGCGTGCTATTCGTCGCCGGCGGCTGTGTTCCGTCGTCCCCCTTCTGGGCCGAGGCTCTCAACCTTGCTTCCCCGTGCGACAAGTGGTCCCCGGTCCCCAGTCCGGCCCACCTCCGGGAGAAGTGGATGCACGGCTGCGTGTCGCTCGCCGGGAAGGTCCTCGCGGTGGCCGACCGCGGCGGCTTGGCCTACGACCCCACCGCACCACCTGGCGAGGCCTGGGCACTGGTCTCTCCGGTCCTTGACATGTGGTGGGAGGGCCGTGCTGCTGTGGTTGGTGGAATCCTCTACTCCTACGATTACATGGGGCAGGTCAAGGGCTATGACCCGGACACTGATGCCTGGAGCACGGTGGACGGGTTGGAGAAGCAGCTTCCGAGGTTCTTCTGTGGCGCCACTCTTGCCAATGTCGGTGGACTGCTCTACCTGGTTTGGGAAGGGAAGTGGAAAGGGAAAGCTAGCAGAGAAGGCAAAGCGAAGGGCATCGTGGTCATTGAATGGGCTACCATTGAGGTGATGAGGGCCGAAGAGGGGTGGTTAATGGGGAAGGTAATGTCCAAGGACACTGTTGTCTTCACAGACATGCCGAGGGGGTCAGCGATCAGGCATTGCATTGCATTAGAGCTATGACATGGTTGCTGTAGATGTAAAGCAAGGAGCCAAGGATCATGCCTGTTTCGAAAGGTAAAGTAAGAGTTGTTGATTTGTTATAGATGCCTTCTGCACCAACTGCTTGAGCATGTCGTTTTATGTTGTTCAGTAGATTGAATTACTAGCAGTGTTTGTATTGGACTCGATTGTGGTTCTAGGTTGCACATTGTGCTCTGAGACTTTAAAAGGTCAATATTGCAGTGCCCCTTCACACCTGTGGGGAATGCTTCACTTGAGGTGAACACTTGTTTTTATTTTTTTCCAAGTATCTAAGTAGCGATTTGGTAGATTCCTTTTCATATGTAATTATGTTGAATAAGGGCATTGCATCAGTAATGGGCGCAAGAGTGCATTATTTTTGGTGAATGGGTTGTTTTAGCTGTTTTGAGTGAATAGGTTTAGTTTGTTGCAGAGTTTAGAATAAAGATTCTTTATATAAATATATTTCGGTTGAGTAGCTTGGGTTGACAGCATAGGGCATTAGTTGCTTCATTGGAGATGGCCTTGCTGATAAGGTGGTGATGCATTAGATTTTAGTTTCAACTGATATATCATATCACCATGGTGTAAAGATGGTTCTTTTTTGTTAATTTAGTGGAAGTAGTTCAATAATTTGGTACCAATGAATAATTATGCTGTTGATATGAATCTTGTTCCCAGTTAAATGCATTCAGTGGCTACATTTCATGTTATTGTTGAGTGTTGACACTACTTGGCAAACACAGTGTTGAGTTTGTAATCAAGATTCAAGCCTCTTGTAGGGTGGCAAAGATAGGTTACAGTCTGAAGCCTCATGACGCATGAGACTATACAGTCTTATCTTGTGCCACTAGCGACGCCATATTACCCATCTCATGTCATGGATTATATCTTGGCACTGCTTAGCATCGTCAAATGTATCGATTCAATAGCAACGGTGATATATCTGTGCTCTTATTTTACATAATAACATCCTAACTCTATTCATTTATTACTATGCAGTCCTCTCATATTGCAAAAATACTCTCATTCCTTTTTCATCTCATTCTCCACTCCATCCAGTCACCAACAAGATATCTTTTTTGTTTTTACGTTTCATTTCTTTGATGAACAAATATATTGGTCCTGCTTTTCTTTGCTCGGAATTTGTTATTGTTCAGAAATTTCCATTGTTTTTAAATTTTTTCACAGTTTCATTCTGTTGGACTAGTACATTTTGAACATTTCAAACATCCAACAGATTCTAAAAACTGTTATTCCATAATTTCTCCCACGGTAAAAGAGATCTCTTTGATCACAACCTCATGAGCAAAAAAATGTAGAAATGGACCATGATTTTTTAATCAAGCAAACCATGCACAAATTCCAAAATAGAACATGAAGACATTTCATAGATTTTACTACAGCTATGATGCAAATTCCAAGAAAAAGGAAGAGGGAGCTGTTGAAGAATCAGGAAGGTCTGCATGTAACACAGTTGGCAAAATTAGGAGGAGCACACAGAAGCATTTGAATCATCCAACAAAGAAGTAGTTGATAAAATAAAATATGAACATGAACAATCAAACAAAAACGCATGTTCTCGGTAAACAAATTTTTTATAACCATTCCACCGTTTCAAGATTCAAAGGGAATGGTGGGGATGGAGTATGCGGCGGCGGTGGAGCCCAGATCCATCTATGGTGGCGTCTGAGGCAGCCAAATTTGGTAGTGTCCGAGGCGATGGAGTGGGCACCACTGGTGGATGCGTCGTGCCTCGCTGTGGATGCAATGAGCCTCGCCGGATCCAGCAACATCGAGGCTCAAAGAGGCTGTAGATAGCGGTGGCGACGATCAAAAAAGTTTGGCCCAAATCTAACCCCTCATGGCTGCGAGCGGGGAACAGGGCCCTTGTGGATGTCGATGTTGCCTCGTCGGATCCGGTGGAGGTGGGGGCCGTTGAGGCCAGACCGGCCACGGTAGCCACCACGCCCCTCCTTTTCCGCCACCTTCAGTGAAGTAGAGGGCAGGCATGGAGGTGACGGGTCTTAGGAGAGGTGAAGGGTGGGGATGGAGGCGGCATAGCTCAGGATGCCTGCGCTAGCGACAGAAGAGGTGTTGCCCGGGAGCGGGTGAGAATGGGAGAAAGAGAATCGGGGTGAGCAGGAGGAGGAGGGGTCGAGGGGTTGAAATGTACTGTGTACATTTGAGTTCTATAAGGAGCGCTAAAGTGTTCTATATTAAAAATATTGAACTTGTTTATATACTAACACAAATCTCAAACATCAATAGACGTTTCAGATAGTAGGTAAACGTCTATATAGGTGTGAAAAAACTGCTTTGCGACGCGTGCTATGGTTTTGCGCTAGATCGATATACGAGGATTTTTGCAGTTTGGTGTCGTCGCGGTGCCGTGTGGGCAATCCGGGCACTCCGAGCTCCAAGTGCATGCCACAGTGGGCGCGCGCAACGCAACGCGACGGCATGCATCTGCCTGCTAGTTGGAGAGGGCAGGACTCGCGTTCGCCGTGCTGGATGATGGGGAATTCACGGAGAGATGACGCCACGGAGAGCAAACCAGGGGCACAAGTTTCGTGCGTACGTTGTTAAGTTCTGCGATTTGATCTTTGACTAAGTTTGATGAACTTTCTAATTGAGTTTTCCGCCGATGCAAATTCGCTATACTTGCTGTTCTGGGCCTTGGCTATTGACAGCGGCACAGCGCCAAATTGCCAATTATTATCTCGCCTTGGACGCGGTGTCTATATATGAAACTGAAAGTTCAATCAACATTTGCCAGGCCTTGGCTGGGCTTGAAAGCTCCATTTGTATAAGTTGTACTTCGCTGACGAGGCATGGCTCCTTGGATATGCTTAAATATAGTATGCACTACATTTAACATTTTACATAGGAGTGATGTATAGTCAAGCCAGACATAAACTTGATTAGTACTGCAAAGCAAGCGCGGTCCGAGAACCGATCGCCATGCCCTCCCACCTATGGTCATGATGGAGGGGCTTGGTGATCGCCGGCTTCAGCATGGTGGATACCGGCGGCCTGGCCGCGAAGGAGACCGCGATCTGGAAGGCTTCACGGGAGGCTGACCGGAGCAGCTCGAAAACCACCCTTCTCGCCGGCATTCTTGGCTTGGCGAGGAGGCTTTCGGAGGTCAGAATTCAGGAGACCGACGAAGGTTACATGCCAAAGGGAATGCAGCTATAAAGGAGAGGATTAGCCGAAAACTGACTCAGCCTAAATTTGGCAGAGAACGGCGGTTACGAAGGACCGATTCTTTCTGAAGCCTCTTATTCTGGCTGTTGTAGAATGACAATGCCGCGGGCAAATTTAGAGCACTGTCCACACGTGATTTTAGTTTTCTTTAACGGGTGTCCCTGAAGAACACGTGATTTAATTCTTAGCTTAGGCTACCTCGATCTCTTTTCCTGTAATAGCACAAGTTGCACCAGGATACCGCGTCAGCGCGGCAATACTCTCGAGTACTTGGGCAATCGAGTTGGAAGCACGCGCCAAATGGGGTAGACATTACGGTAGATTATAATAATCTCGTCTGTTTAACTTTTTGTATTATTTGGTTAACTAATTTTTGTATGTTTATGAATATTTTTATATACATATTATAAGATGATTTCAGAACAGTTTCAAACCTAAGAGACGTACGCAGACGCCGCGTGCTGCGTCCGCGCGGCAGGCAGCGGCACGTTCGATTTTGTCATTGCCCCAGTGGCCTGTGCGGTTCCCTTCGCCTGGGTAAACAATTGCTCGGTAAGACTTCTCTAAAGCAAACAGCTCTGCAACGTAAATCGAGAAACCGGAATGTAGGCTCGTTGCTTCGCAGGATCAGAGCCGCTGTTTTGACCACGGATTCCAACTTGCCACGTACTTGGCTCATCAACCTTTGCTTTTGCCTAATTTTTAATCCCGTTGTTCCAAGCTAAGCAGTGGGCCGTCGCCGATGGGTAGGGTTTGCTTGGACTATGCTATTTCTGAATAATATTTTCTATTTCATAGGAGATCTTGGTCCCTTATTTATAGTTCTAGCATTAACCGGTCTGGAATTAGGTGTAGCTATATCACAAGCTCATGTTTCTACGATCTCAATTTGTATTTACTTGAATGATGCTACAAATCTCCATCAAAATGAGTAATTTCATAATTGAATAAAAACGAGGAGCCGAAGATTATAGGGGCCTAAAGATGTGAAAAAAGTTAATATCTCTCTGTCTGAAGAACTAGACTCCGTATAGACGGAATCTCAGACAAGAACCTAGGAATGCTGCTCGCGAATGCCAGGAGCTGGCATCGCTCGTCAATCCCCTGCGTAGCTCGAATATGTGGCAGCACATGTGTTGCTTCACATTTTCTCCTGCAAGTTTATGCTTTTATTTTATCGAAGGTAATATCCACGAATACACTGTCTTTTTCTCTATCACTGGCCTCCATCACCTCCTCCCTCCACTGTGTCTCTTCTTCTCTTCCCCACTACATGCTTAACATTATCGACACTCCCCCTCCCCCCCCATTGCACCCTGCATTCTATTTAAGTCCCTTCACATGAAGGTGATTAAGAAATCCAACTCAGCCCACAAATTCAGCACTTGTGGACTGTTGATCTTAGCTGCAAGCAATGGTTGAGATGCCTCCTTGAGGAAGAAGAGAAAGCAAATTAACCCTAGCCTTTTGCCCTTGCTTGACAAGCTTGGTTGCTGCTGTGAGAGAGCAACACGAAAACACACACAACCAAAGGAGAGAAGAGAAGAGAGGAGGAGAAGTGAAACTCTGTCTAGTTTATAGCTCCCTGCTTGATCTTCTTCAAGCCTATGATTGGAGGCTCAAACGTGGTTGGATTGGCTCTAAACTTGGTGAGCTCTTTCCACACTTAGAGTACTTCAACTTGGTCAGTTGGTTTGAGGATTGGTTGGTTGGAGCACCGAATTTGAGAGTAGTTTAGTCAGATCTATCTGCAGTGTACTTAAAGGTGTGCAGTGTTGGCATTGGCTCCAAATGTTGTCGGATTGAGCTGAAATTTTGGCTATGTGTTAAGGACTCACTGTACTACATATCTGCCAAGTTTCACGCAATTTGGTTAGTGGTTTGAGAGCAATCGTCTGAAAATCGAAGAGGACAAAAGTTACGTTCTCTGTTTAGCAGATGTTAGCTACCTCTTGTTTGCTCCTATTGAGAGTGGTTGTTGCTGATGGTGATGCCAAGTTCGTAACTTGTGTTGTCGTTGTTGTAATTCTCTAGCGGTTGTGAAGAAGATTCCATTGTATCCATTTTGCTAATAGTAGAAGATTGGAGTGGACAGGTTGGTCCCGTGGTTTTACTCCTCCTCGAGGAGGTTTTCCACGAAAGTCACTGTGTTAACCTGTGCGTGTTGTTTTATTATCCTGTTGCTTGTTGGTTGAAGCTATCCTCAAAGTTCACTAGAAGATGAGGGGTTGAGCTATGCATATTTGTTGTGTAGGTGAATTGTGCATTGTGCTATCTAGCCCAACAAATCGGTATCAAAGCAAGGTTTGCTTGTGCTATTTGCTGAATTCCTTGTAGTGAAAGATCGAGGTGAATACCAGCATGATGATATCATTAAATGGTACAAACTACCAAACTTGGAAGAGCAAGATGGAGGATTTTGTATGTCAAAGAATACTACAAATCGGTGTTTGCGACTGAGATTCCAAATGATATTTCTGAAGATCAGTGGAAGGTACTTCATCGCCAAGCTTGTGGGTTCATCCAATAATAGGTCGATGACAATGTGTTGAACCATATCATTGATGAGACATATGCACGCACCTTATAGCAAAAATTGGAGGAGTTTTCTGCCCAAAAGAAAGGCACCAACACGATGTTCTTAATCAAGCAATTGATGCATTTGAGGTATAAAGAGGGTACTCCTACTGCAGATCATGTGAATGCATTTCAAGGCATTATAAATCAGCTACTTTCAATGGGTACCATATTTGAAGATGAAATAAGAGCATTGTTGTTACAACACAAACCTCCTCTCCTCCAAGTGATGAGACATGCACATCTTCCAACACAAACCTCCTCTCCTCCAAGTGATGAAACATGCACATCTTCCCTAATATCTTGACCGCCTTTTCTGTCTTCATCTTTTGGCATCCTGAATAGATCTCTTGCATATGTCTTGAGCTTCTGCTGGGCATTTCTTGCATTTAGTAACACTAGAGCTATTATGTGCAATTTGTTGCTTAAGACGATAAACCCCTTCGGTGCTCTCATGGCCACAAAAGTTGAATCTAACTCTGTCCTTGTTGTTTGGATCAATTAGTTTGCCATAGTTCTATCCAACTCATCCGAGTTCCTCTTAAGGGATACCAACCTCTTTGACCCTGTCTTCGATGCATGCAATGATGTTGACATCCTACAAAAATTCAAGGTATTATTTTAGACTTCAGCACTAGCAACAGCAGAACAAGTAGTAGCAGGCTAGCAGCAGCAATGCAGCAGAACAAACAGAGCAGCAACAGGCAGCACAAGTAGCAGCTAGCACAAGCAACAACAAGCCTTGAGCTGGAGCAACTACATAACTAATTACATAGAGCATAGAGCACTAGTAGCCGGCAGCCGGCAGCCGGCAGCCCCAAGTCCCTGACAACCTGCAACACTTAGAAAGAAAACAAATCGAGAGGACGAGGAGGCCGGGAGCTCACCTAAGGGGAAAAGGAGCCGAGGAGGAGATCCAACCTCCAGATCGGGGCGCGTGGCAACCAGCGTGATGGGATAAGGAACTCAAGGTCGGAGTGCGCGGCGAGATGAGGAAGAGGCGAAGAGCTGAGGTCATGGTCAGGGGCGTGCGGTAAGACGAGGAGGAGCTCGAGGTCGGAGACGCATGGCGAGATGAGGAGAAAGCCGGGGCGACAACGTGAGGAGGAGAAGCTCGAGATCCAGCGTGACGCGAGGTCGGGGTGGCGGCGCGAGGAGGAGGAGATAGGGCTCGGAGTTGCCGCCGCCGCACCCTCTCTCTTAGACTCTCAATCTCACTATCTCACCCTATCCTGAGCCAATATTTCGCTCTTTCCTCCTTCTTTGCTCTGTTTCCCGCTCCTCTCCACCCCGCCTACACACCGCTTCCCTTCGCCTAGCTCTGCCGCCACGCACTTAGGCGACCACCTAGCCTCACCGCACTCCACCTAGGCGCTCTGGCCCCTTAGCATGCTGCGGAAGGCCTAGACTACGCGTTTGCTCGCTGCGGAGTGCTTACGTGTGCCTAGGGTACTTCTTTTTTCCTTTTTGAAACAATCAAGAAATTTTCATTAAAGATCAAGGTTAGAGAGTGCAGAGCTTTGGAGAATAGAGCTAAACGCATCGTTGCACATAATTAACAACATATGTTAGGGTACCTTTTGATTAGACACGACTGCAGTGAGCAAGTGACAACGCAGAGACATGTACCCTTATGCATGTACGAATCCCTACCACGGGAGCACCCACAGAGCGTTCTCCCGCACGGCATCCAGCCACGAGGAAAACTGCCCAAAACCATGAGCCACGCGCGCGCAGTCTCCACGGGCCACCGCGGCATGGCGCTGGCGTGGACCCCCTGATCCCTGCAGCACGGTGCCTCTCGCCTGACTAGCCGGACCCCCGTACGCCTCCTCCGATCGGCGACACAGCCGCTCGCTACAACAAGAGCCCAAAACCCCTTTCCCTTCTTCCCCGTCATACACACGCGCACGCGTATTGCTGCAGTCGAGCTCGATCTGGAAGCAGCTTTTTCGCGGAATGGCGGAGGAGAAGGGCACATTGCAGTCGATGAGGGAGTGGGTGGTGGAGCACAAGCTCCGGGCCGTCGGTACGTCGCGAGAAATCCTTCCGCTGGTTCTCAAGTTTTTGCGTCGTTTGCTGCTGTGAAATCTGTTTCCCTTTTTCTCCCCGTCTGTGCTTGAAGGGACGCTGTGGCTAACGGGGATCGCGGGATCGATCGCGTACAACTGGTCGAGGCCAGGCATGAAGACCAGCGTGAAGCTCATCCACGCCAGGTTCGTTTCCTTTTGTTGGGGAACTGCCGTGAGTGTGATGTGCTTTGTGTTAACTTTGTCTCCTGAGTTGAAATCGGTTAATTTCCCGTTTGAATGCTTGTGGCTGTGTGTTGATTTTGTCTCCTAAGTTGAAATCAGTTAAATTCCCGTTTGAATGCTTGTGGTTGTGTGTTAATTTTGCCTCCTAAGTTGAAATTGGTTAAGTTCCATGAGCAATGCTTGTGGTTGTGGTGGTCTGGTGGGTAGCTGTGCTGTGCTGCACTGTTGGTAGGCAAGGCTTGAACCTGTTCAAGCCTAGCTATATATTCCAGGAAAAGAATTCCTGGTTGTGTGCATCTCAAGGATGGTAGCTATTTAGGTTCCGGCCGGATATAGGTGTCGTCAGGCACGTCGATTGATATTTTTCCTTTAATGTTAGTAGACGACACGATCAGCGCTATTCTTATGTTATTTCTTGTTTTGTTCCACATATTAAATGCCGAATTCGTATGAGAAGACGAGATTATAGGCTGAATGGGAATGCAGCAACCAGCAATCGGGACTACCATTGCCCTAAGCAACTGACATTTCAGTCGCTTCAAATTTATAGTCAAGAGTGGGACCCAAACACAACGAGGAGAGGCGGGGAGCTGGCACTATTAGTGATCTCCGGAAGTGAATTTGGTGTTTAAGGCATATTATTATTACACAGTCTGCCTCTCAATCAAGTTCCTTACTATGCAGACCGCATCCCAAGCACATCCATTGACTTGATGTTCAGTTAGTTTAGGCAACATGGCTCCAAAAGTTAGTTTATGAAACATTATCCCCAAGCAGCAATGGTGTGAGTTTAGTAAAGGAGGTAGCCGCGTTTATGTGAACAGAGGCATATGCAGTGCAATTCTACTTATCCGGTAAACCTTTGGGGTATAATGTCATGGAAGTACTTGACATGAAGGGTTCAAAAACAGGCTAGGTAACTACTGACTACTGCTCATAACTTAATGAAGGATACACTGAGAGACGAGAGTGCACTCTGCCTTTGCCCATGCAATGTGCTAGCTTATGCTCCTCATTTGTTGACACACAGAACAAGCGTGCAATACGCATCATGGTCCACATGGCAACAGTTGTCAACTAGGATTGACAGGGTGCTTATTTGTTATTATAGACTCTTGAAAGGGGTGGTAGCCAGTCAACCGCATCACTGTGTTCAATGCAAAAGGACAGAAAAGGGGAATACACAAATGAAATACTTTCCTGTTGCGCACTTATAAATTGCAATGAACACATTTCTCGTGATAGCCCCATTCTTTTTAGTTTCAGAAAACTACTGTATACCGCTAGTTGGTTATCTGTAGGAAAAAAACCTTGCCTACTCGGTATATCTCCATCTAGGTATCAGACTTTGATGGTTGTCAACAGAATTAGTGCTGTCCTGTGCTATGCACTCAGTAACCTCACTTTCATTTCGGCAACTTGAGTGTGTGAATCCTCGAATTGTATGTCTAGAATATTAATTTTTTAGCTTTCCCAGGACAATCTTTGTATGATATTATTCTAGTCTATACAGGCCAGTATAGGGTGGTTGCGTAGCACTCCTGTAGTATTGAGCAGATCAAGGAAGTATTAGAAAATAGTGTTGAAACAAATGGAAACCCAGTGCAGCTGGACATCTGGGAACAGTAATGTCTCAGAGATTAGCAACTAGCTAGTGATGCTCAAACCAGATTTGGACAAAAGCTTTGCTCTTCCCACAGATGAGGATTAACTGGTATCAGCATGTTTTGTCCTAGGCATGTCGTGTAAATAATCTGTTTTGTACATATAACAAGCGTAGGGTACATAAAAGTACCAGTTGTGTTCAAGACAAAAGTAGCAATGCTGGGGTTCAACGTATGAATCGAGGAGGCCTGAGCCATCCCGTTTCTAAAAAAGAAGTGCCAGTTGTGCATACTAATTAGGTGTTTGGACACATATTCACATATACCTTATCCCACTAGCCATTATTCTTAGGTTGTATGGGTAATTGCATGGAAATGTTGAACTTCAAGTTCACAACCCTAGTATGCTGACTCCAACATTTGGACATGAGGTGGAAGGTTGTATTCAGCTCGTGGAAAAGCAATGCCACCAATATTTATAAGAGGAATTCACCGAAAATATGCCTGGGGGACTCTTAATTGTGATTGCTTTTCAGACATTTTCCATAGTTAACCATTTATTAATCTTCATTACTCTTGTATGAGGTTCCTGGTGATCTCATTCACTGCATTAAGCTTACCTACTTGTTATCCCTGGTGGCATTGTACTTTTTTGACTGATCTTATCAACGTCCTCCTGCCATTTTTTCTTCAAAATAATCAATATTCAGTTTTTCATTCAAATGAGTAATGTTTAGGGTTATTCCATCTCCACTCTTTGTTTGCATTGCTTACTTGGCCTCTCTGTGCAGTCGAATCCAACATGTATCGACTGCAAAGAAACCTGGAAAGTACTACTAACCAAAATGTTGAACCTTTTGGTTTACAGTTACGGCACTGAAACTGCTATATGCAGTGCGTCGTTTGCACTGCTGCCTGACCAACTTACATGTACGTTAATTTCTTTGATTCTTCTACCTTGGCAGGCTTCATGCTCAGGCCCTTACCCTGGCTGCCTTGGGTGGTTCCGCACTGGTGGAGTACTACGATCATCAGTCAGGTTCAGGATCAAAAGTTCACGAATATGCAAAGCAGTTCCTTCCATCTGACAGCAACCCCAAAAAGACTAGGATCTACTGTGTAGAAGAGGCAGCAAATTACAGCCACCAGCTGATATGGAATGTGTTATTTTCTGAGCAAACTATCTGGCATTCTGTGTGCCGTCATCGAAACATTGTTTTCTGCAGGCTGCCTGTTCTCTGTATAAGCTACTGAACCAGCATTCAGATGCCGCAATATGCAGATGCATGGTAATGGAATGATGTACTTTCCTAAACCATTCACTGAATGAAATGTTTCCCTCTACTAGTTATTTTATCAGGTAAAGTACCACGAAAATGGTACATTACATTTTCCTGAGTTGGTGCGCAGAAGCTTCTTCTCAAGACAATTAACATTTCATTGCCTGACGTGGGATACCATGTGATGAGATTCCTTTCTCTGTTTGGAATATAATACTGCCAAGGTAGCACTAGTACTTGGGAGGCATTAATTAAAACACATGCTAATATGCTATGGAGATGATGTGTGAAACATCAGTCTTGCTTCCCTAGGTCCCCTCTGGTGGATCTGGTGGTGGGTTAGTTTATGGTTTCCTATTGGGTGATTGGTTTATAGTTTCCTAATTGGCATTGTTTAATTGGAACCAAACCTAGCGTATCATACCCATGAATCTTGAGTATGCTAGAAGATGACGGAAGTAGCTGATCAATTCTGAGTTATGCTGCTGATCGCAAGGATGAATTAGCTGGCGTGCAAGATACCACATATATACATCAGAATTCATAAGAAACTTTGCGGGACAAAAAAAAAGTGAAAGAAACACCAGTTGCAGTGACAATTAAGTGAATGCTTAAACAATGAGGGTGACTGGATCAATAATCAAAGCCCTAGGATGGACAAAAACATTATCTTCTTCGATTACCAGAAGAGGATTTCTTTACTGTGAACATGTTGGGTGTTTGACCTCTCCATCAAAGAATCTGGAGATCTTCTCAAGAGTAATCGAGTCTCCTCGAAAACTACCACTTCATTTTGTTGAAAGCTTTGGAGCACTGTTAGTTTCAGACTACCGGTTTAATATAGCGTACTTGCTCAGCGTTTGGTCAAGGACATCAAGACAGTGTAGCATACAGAGAAGGGCGGCGTCGTGAGACATAGTGTCTTGATCATGAATCAGGAAATAATTGAGGGGAATGGCCTCGATCAGGTCGCCATCACTGTTACCACCGACTTATAACGACCTAACACCCTTGTCTCTTTCTCAATTTGCGCTTGCCTTTTCTTGACGCAGTATGGTTGAATCATTAAGCAAAACTTCAAAAGCGCACCTAGGCTAGCTAGCTTCTACAAAACAGAAGAAAAATAAATAATGTACATTGATACCATCACAAAATGATCATGTCTTTCTTTCTGCACAAGCAGAGAAAAAAGAGAGAGAACTTTTTCAAGTATGAAAGTTACAAATCTTCTTCAGCTTGGAATGACCATAAGCTGGCGGTTCCGTAATCATCGGGCAGCTAGGCATTTGCAGTATGATCAGGGGTTCTGGTGATTGGTCAAAGCTGAAGAACAAACTAATAATAATCTGAAAGTGATATGTGCCATGTGAATGATATCCAAGTCATTGCATTCCTCAACTGACCCCTATAGACTGATGTTCCAGAAACCGTTGTTTAATTCTTCATTGCTTCTAAGAAGTGTACGCAACCAAGGCTGAATTTCCAATGTAGAAATCCAGGAGGCCAGGACCCTACCTAATATTGCCAAACCAAGAGTCATAAAGAAAACAAAACAAATGACGCATCAGGATGCGTGACCACATGAAGGGCACGACTTCTTTTACACCCTGTGTCTATCAGAAAGAAGTGGTACAAGCTGGCTCGACTTCTGAACCGAACTGTACATGCATGCATGCTGGTGACACCTACCTCTGTCTTTCTGGAAGTCTTAGCATACTTAGAGCATCTCCAAGGGCTTCTGCATACCGTTTTCTATAGCTATTTTTGCAGAATGTGAGTGAATAACGTCTCCAACCAATTCTGCAACCCATTCTCCATCCAACTCGGCTCTGCATCTGGGCGACGCCGTTCTCCATCCCCAGCAAACTTCATCGGTTTTGCATACCTCAATTGCAGCTCCCGGAAGTCTCCCTCTCGCCATCGTCTCCAGCGGAAGCAGCTTCGGCCTCTCGTCCCTCCCGTCACCTCATGGCCTGGTCGTCCCGGCGTATAGTCAGATCCGACAACAATCCGGCGGTCCGACGGTGCAGCTTGCAGGGGAAGGAGTCGGAGCTCGCGGTCGGGCAGATTCGAGCACCTCCACCTCCGTCGCCGAATCCAGGTACGTCACCCCCTCCCTCGCCTCGCCCCCCTTTGCCGCTCCGCATGGCGTTGGTCCTCCAGATCTAGAACCCTAGGTCCCGCTCCCCCCTCCTTCATCCATCTGTCCTCGGAGCCCCTGAGCTAGAGGCGTCTCCAGCTCCCGCAGATCTTCGCCGTCTTGGAGGTACCGCACCGGCCCGGCCGATGTTTGCCTATTTGTGTTGTCTCTGCATTGCTTTGCTCTGAGCTCATCGTGTTCTTGTAGGATTGGTGAGGTCATGGATGAGTAGGACTAGTGAGCTCGCCGGCGTCCATCACGCTGCCACAGATCTAATCAGGCTTCTTCGTCAACTGGGCATCCTCTGCAGCTTACCTCAGGTGAGGTCTCAGAGTGCCCCCTCTTTGATTGTTCTTACAGATCCTCATCTCCCTTTTTCTGCAGACTAGCACACACTGAATTCCTCCCGTCCGGCGACCGTGTTCTCCATCTAGGCGACCTCCTTGCTCATCACCCGGTGTATCAGTGAGGTATATCACTGAGATATGTATTCATGCCAATGTACCGAATTTAACAGCATGTACATTTGTAGAAAGATTGTGAGTTGAATCATATTTTGCATATTCCCAAAGTAGTTCTCAGAATCACAGAATTAAGCAAGAAGGAACTGATTATTCATATATCTATATTACATCATTTTTTCTTCGAGAAGAAGAGCATATATGCAGTTCAGTATAGCAGAATTGGTCAACTTCAAAAATATATGCCATGCAGTGAAGTGCAATACTTCCAATCTAGCAGGTCGAATTCTTTAGTGAGTATGAACTTCTGGAGCTCTTGGTGAAGATTTATCCACGTCTGCTGATAGAAGTGAGAATACTCATTACTTGATTACAGTTTGACTAGTCAAATTACCTACAACAAAACTAGGAACAGTGAGGTGCGATGGCAGATGCTTTTCTTCTATGACAGAACTGTTAGCTATTTTTGTGCTTAGCTATTTAGCTGCATCAGATTAGGTCTGCACACTAGTAGTCATGTGATATGAACCTGAAAACGAAAAACATAGATGTACGCCATCTTTCTTGCATCTAGCTTGTCAAAGCTTGTATAATTTATACTGAACTGGTTCGACATTACAGATAGGGTAGCTATGGTAGCTCTAATAACTGTGACAACCAAGATTATGTGTACCTAGAATATGCTCCTATGTTCTTTATGCATATTGAACATGGATTTGTTGCAGGAATTAGTCGCACTGATGGATAACAATGGGAAGAAAAAGAATGAAGGTTGGACATGGACAATACATGAGTTAGAGGAGATAGCGAGTGCTATTAAGAATCTAGCCGTAGATAACTTAGCAACCAATGTGGGTCCTGGCATGGGTGATATAAACATTGTGCTTCAACAAATAGAAAGATTAGCGGATGATCTTGAGCAAGTGGGGTTGCGGTCAAGGAATTTGCTTGCAATAGAAGAGATAAACCGTCTTGAGTAAGAGGTGAACCAAGAGGAAGAGAATGTTGACCTCGCTGATCTTAAACCATGTGACTGCGAGAGCGATCATAGCGACGTACCGGATTTTTATCAGCGGTGTGAAGACGAGGGCATCGAATTTGATAGCGATGATTCCATAGTTGGTTTAAGGATATTTTGGTTGTAAGCAGTTGAGTAGAGTAATAATCTAAGTTGAACTGATGAATACTATTTAATATGTTTATGTACCAACTGTTGTGTTATGATATTTATGAGAATTATTGACTCTTGTGTTATGAGAATTATGGAACATATGAGTGATATATTGTTGTGTGCTATTTAATACGGAATTGCTTTATGCTACACTGTTGTATTGACTTGTGCTTCACAAAATACAGAGTATGTAATCATTTTATGCTAACCTGCTGAGTGGCAGGATTGAGTGGGCGGCCTGGGATGAGATACAAAACTGTATCCCTGTTGAGGAGCAACAAATGCCAAGTCAACAGGATGCTCCACCAAACAAGAGTGTTAGCAAGAGATCAAAAAACTTCAATGATAAAGAAGATGAAATGTTGGTCTCCGCTTGGCTCAACATAAGTATGGATGCAGCACAGGGCAATGAACAATCTCGCTCAACCTATTGGAAGAGAATTCGTGTTTTCTTCCATGAGAACAAGGACTCCGTGTCCGACCGTTCTCAGCAGTCCCTTCTGCACCGTTGGTCTTCAATTCAAGAACATGTGAGCAAGTTTTATGGGTGTTTTGACCAGATATCAAGGCACCGACAGAGCGGGGTGACGCAACAGGACAAGGTAAATTCATATATCCATAGTTCGCTTCTATGGGATGTTAATAGATAGCTAGTTTTATAATACATATATTGTTCTGTAGATTATCCAGACTTGTGCTCTTTATAAGGAAGAAGAGGGCAAAGCTTTTTAGTATTTGCATTGCTAGAATGTCTTACAGGTTGATGTAGATGCTCCCACTACTCAAACGGATCCATTCACAAGACCAACTGGTAAGAAGGCGGTGAAAGAACGGAACCTTCGAGCTAAGAGTAGCACAAGTAGTACTGGGGATAGCCAGTATATGGAGGCATTGGACAACATTTGGGAGAAGAAGAGAGATATGGAAGTCCAGAAAGAAATAAGGAAGGAAGAGAAATACAAAGAGGCATATGCACTAGAGCAAGAGAAGATCACATTGTAGCAAGTGAAGGTGGCAAATGATAGAGGATTGCACTGGAGCAAGAGAAGGTTACACTCGAGCAGGAGAAGTTAGAGTTAAAGAGGCGGACGGACGACGAGAGAATGATGACCATGGACATTGCCGGTATTTCCATGCCACAGCAGGAGTACTACTTGGGTCTTCAGAGGTAGATCATAGCTTGTCGATTCGGTCGGTAGGGATTCATGTGCTCGTACTTTGTATTTTGGTTAGACTACTACTATTTGTACTATGTATTGTGGTGACACTACTGCTATTTGGACACAACATGGGCATCTTTATTTATACTTAGGAATTACATTAAGAACTAGAAATACATGAACACACTCCAAATAAACTAACAAACTGAAAGTACACTAGCAGACTTGGAATACATTAAGAACTCGAAATATATTAAGTACTACACCCCTCCGTGGCATGCTTAGAGGTGCTCCACTAGATCATCCTGAAGCTGAGAGTGAGCTTGGCTATTTCTAATAGAGTGGTGAGTTTGAATGAATTTATGCCGTTTAGGCGTGTAGTCATGAGAAACAGTCACATTTTCTCCCATCCCATCGCAATGGATGCCTTCATGGCCTTCATCTCGCTCATCTTCTATTATCATGTTATGCATGATGACACATGTAGTCATGATATCTTTGAGTGTGTCTTGATCCCAGAACCGAGCTGACCCTCGCACAATGGCAAAACAATCTTGTAGAACCCCAAATACTCGTTCCACATCTTTCCTAACTGATTCTTGAGCTTGAGAGAAAAATTTCTTCTTATTGCCATGTGGAGAAGGCATGGTTTTCACAAATGTTGCCCATTTAGAATATATGCTATCAACCAGGTAATACCCCATTGTGTAGTCGTGGCCGTTGATGGAGAAATTTATTTTGGAGCTTCCCCTTCAGCTAACTTTGCAAATAGAGTGGAACGATGTAGAACATCGATATCATTATGAGACCCAGGTAAAGCAAAAATGCATGCCAAATCAAGAGATCTTGCGAAGCAACAGCTTCCAGGATGATTGTGGGGTCATACACATGTCCAGTATACATGCCTTGCCACGCTGCCAGACAATTTTTCCACTTCCAGTGCATGCAATCTATGTTGCCTAGCATGCCAGGAAAATCTCTCTCCTCTCCAATGGCAAGCAATCTGGCAGTATCATTCTCATTTGGAGACCTCAGGTACTCATCTCTGAATATTTCTACAATTGCTTTCACAAATCTTTTTAGGCTCTCTATAGCAGTGCTTTCCCCAATCCGAACATAATCGTCTGTTGCATCTACTGCTACTCCATATGCTAGCATCCTAAATGCTGCGGTAATCTTCTACAAAGAAGATAACCTTAGCACTCCAGTATTATCTCTTTTTTTACAAAATATGCATCATGCTCTTCTACAGCTTGCAATATGTGTAAAAAAGAGGACGACTCATCCTAAACCTGTGTCGAAAAGAACAATGAGACGTTGTGACGATGGCATGGCACCTGGGTATCATCAAGAAGGACAAAGCCGGCCTTCCTGACATAGGGTAGGCCGGGCCGACTACTCGGAGTCTGACTTCTACACGGGGGCACCTCATCGACTTGGAGTACAAGACAAGGATATGTACCTACCCGGTAACCTCGAATTCTAGTTGTAAGCAATTAGGAGATCAATCTGTAAACCGATCTGGACTCTTGTAACCCTGCCTCCGACCGTCTATATAAGGCTGGGTAGGGACCTTCCGATCGGTAAGCTATTAGACTCACATAGAAGTTTTCATACTCTTAGACACGTAAGCCCTAGCAACCCTGAGATCTATTCTCGAGGTCTTGCGGCACTCGGGATACAAGCAATATCATCCACCAAACACAGGACGTAGGGTATTACCTCTTCTTGAGGGCCTGAACCTGTCTAAACTCTGTGTCCCATGTGCACCCATCTAGATCTGCTGTGCGCATATCACCCCGTATTCATTATTGCCGGATCAGAACACCGACAGTTGGCGCGCCAGGTAGGTGCGGTTGTGCACAGATCCATCAGACCAGATCCAGATGGGTTCCTTCAATGACAACGGCGACTTCGTTCCAGGTCGAATCTTGAGATTTGGCTCCCTGGACGCCGTCCCAGATCCAGGACAGTTTTTTTGATTTAGAAAGCTGGACTTCATCGCCGACAAACTCGGCAAGCTTCACCTCTGTGACTCGGCTTCCGGCCAGTCGGCGGAGGCTTCATCGCTTTTCCCACTAGGACTCTCCTCCGAGTCAACGACGTTGGTGATCATCTCCGAGGACGAGGTTGTACCCAAGTCGGATCTATCGTTTGAACACGGGTTCTCACCCGCCAAGCAGGGATCCCGACTGGTTGGTACGATCGAGCCCCTTTTGCCCGTCCTCGATTACGACTCGGACGACTTTGAGAGTTCAGGAAGTCATCATCCTTCTCGGGAGGTCTTCATGACTGATCTGGATGCGCTGACAGACAACGGGGATCAGACAATTCCTATCGCGGAGCAAACCCCCGCACAGCTTGAAACTACCCAGCTCCGCCTTCTTGCCAAGGAGGAAAGACTGGCCGAGCAGCAAACCGTGCTTGCTCACCAGCATGAAGAAAGACAACGTAACAATGACATGCGAGATCGAGGGCGTCAAGTCAACAATGCACTCCGCATGCGCGAGAGAGATGGCGTCCCGATATTCCCACTTTCCAGTCACAACCTCGTTGCTGCCACGGTGGCGGCACAAGCCATCAATATCCCCGAGGGTATACCCGGGCACGACGACCTCCGACGGCTCCGGATCCTGATGGAAGAGGCAGCTCTCCAACAGGCCGAGATCTCCGGGGATTGCACGTTTTCTCCTGCGAACACTCAGAGTCAGTGTACTTCCCCGCCAGGGAATTCGCACACCACTAAGGGTCGCCGTGCCAACCCAGAGCAACATCGCCCCGCTGGGATGGTTCGTGACCGACTCGGACCAGACTGCGATGCGCAGGACACCCTCGATGCAAGACGCCGTGCTTGTCGCGGCGCGGGAAAAAATAATCACCTTGCTGGGTCGGTCCACAGCCAACTCGGACCCAACCGCGACGGACGGAATGCCCCCGAGGCCGGACACTACGCCCGGTGAGATGCCGGGAGAGATAATCGCGGTGGACACCATGGTGACAGCTGCGCTACTAGCTAGCGTCGCTCTCCGAATCCTCCCGACGTGGCCTATGCGGGTCCGAAGTCGTTCGGTCCTCGTATCCGCAACGTCATCTTCCCGCCGCGATTCCGAGTCACTGGCATCGACAAATACACAGGCAAGACTCGACCAGACATCTGGCTGGCCGATTACCACACGGCGTGCAGAACTAATGGGGGGAACGATTATGTTGCGATTCACTACTTGCCCCTGTTCTTAGCCGACTCGACCCGAGCTTGGCTGACTAGCCTGCCTCAGGGCAGCATCTAGTCCTGGGCCAATCTTGAGACCCTCTTCATGAACAACTTCCAGGGCACCTACAATAGGCCTGGAAACGCGTGGGATCTTCATAGTTGCACCCAGGAAACAGGTGAAACCCTCAGAGAGTACATCCATCGCTTCTCCAAAAAGAAGAACTCTTTGCCGAAAGTCCAGGAGGGCGACGTCATCACCGCCTTCTCCAAGGGTATTCAGAGCACAGATCCCATCCATAAGATCGCACGTAAGAATGCTCAGACTACGCGAGCTTTTCGATATTGCAAACAACTTTACGATTGGTGAAGAAGCTGTTCACAGTGCGACTAAAGACGACAAGGGGAAGGGCAAGGCTCCCGAGTCCCTCGAAGCAAGGGATCGTCTCAGGAAAAACACCGGAAGTGCAAGAGTGGAGACATCGTTGCTGCTGCCGAGCATGCTTCACAGCGTCGACCTCAGCACGGTAATGCCACTTTTGAGGGGATGATGAGCCAGCCGTGCCACTTCCATGGGCCAAAGTCTAATTATCTCATACGTGATTGCAATCTCTTAAAGAATTTAAACAAACCTTTCGCCCCCAGACGGAACAAAAAGGATCCTCCCCCGGACGAGGGCGACGAATTTCCAAAAAAGACTGCGTGCCTTATGATCTTCGGCGGCCCGAACGGCTACGCGTCCAAGCGTCGTCAGAAGCTCACAGACCGTGAAGTTAATGCGGTTGAGCCGGCAGTACCCCAGTACCTGCCATGGTCCGAGTCCATAATCTCGTTTGGCCGCTCGGATTACCCCGACTACATATCTCATCCTGAAAGGTTCCCCTTGGTGGTAGACTCAATCGTACAGGACGTCTGCCTCACCAAGGTCCTCATGGACGGAGGAAGTGGTTTGAACATCCTCTACGTCAAGACTCTAGACGACATGAAGGTCCCTCGCTCAGAGATCATGCCCTCCGGTGCACCCTTCCACAGGGTTGTACCCAGCAAGCTGGCAAGGCCACTTGGGCAGATCGCTTTGGCGGTCACTTTGGCATGCCCGACAACTTCCGGATCGAGACCCTCACTTTCGAGGTCGTTGACTTCCCAGGCTCGTATCATGCCATCCTGGGGCGTCCCTGCTACGCCAAATTCATGGTTATCCCCAGCTATGTCTACCTAAAGCTCAAGATGCCGGGTCCCCACGGGATAATACTGGTGCAAAGAAACTTCCAGCACGCCCACGCATGTGACCTGGAAAACTACAATCTCGCCGCAGCCCAAATCGTAGCAGCCGAGCTTGACAACCTCAAGTCGCCTGTGGTTGAGGAAGCACCCCCGACCAAGAAAACTTCAGCATCGACATCTTTCCAGTCGGTGCAGGACACCAAGGCAATCCAGCTCGATAAGGAAGACTCCTCCAAAATGACGCAGATCGGGACTGTGCTCAGCGACAAATAGTAAAGCGCGCTCGTCAGCTTCCTCTGCGACAACGGGGACATCTTCGCATGGACATCTTCTGACATGCCGAGGGTTCCGAGGGAAGCTGCTGAGTACTCTCTTAATGTCCGACCAGACGCCAGACCGATCAAGCAACGCATGCGCTGTTTTGCTGAGGACAAGCGCAGAGCAATAGGAGAAGAGATAGCCAAACTTCAGTCAGCTGGTTTTATCAAAGAAGTGTACCATCCTGACTGGTTAGCAATCCAGTTTTGGTTCGTAAGAAGAATGGAAAATGGAGGATGTGCGTCGACTATACGAGCCTCAACAAAGCATGTCCCAAAGATCCCTTCACACTGCCTCGCATCAACCAGGTGATCGACTCCACCGCTGGCTGTGAAATTTGGTGTTTTCTCGACGCCTACTCGGGCTATCATCAGATCAAGACGAAGGAGGACGACGAGATCAAGACATCGTTCATCACCCCTTTCGGGGCCTTCTGTTACGTCTCCATGCCTTTCGGCTTAAAGAACGTTGGCGCTACGTACCAACGGTGCATATAGCGTTGCCTCCAGGGGCAAATCGGCAGGAATGTACAGGCCTACGTCGATGATGTGGTGGTCAAGTCTGAGAAGAAAGAGGATCTCCTAACAGACTTGGAGGAAACGTTCTCCGATCTTAGGCGATTCAGCATGAAGCTCAACCCAGAAAAGTGCATTTTCGGAGTGCCTTCGGGAAAGTTACTCGGTTTCATCATTTCTGAACGAGGAATCGAGGTTAACCCGGAGAAGATCGATGCCATCATCAAGATGGGACCACCCAAAAGCGTCAAGGATGTCCAACGACTGACCGGGTGCATGGCGGCCCTTAGCCGATTCATCTCTTGACTCGGCGAAAAGGCCCTACCCCTCTACAAGCTACTGAAGAAATCAAACAACTTCACATGGACATCTGAGGCTCAAGATGCCCTCGATGAGCTGAAGAAGCTCCTGGCTATGCCCCCGGTACTGGTTTCTCCGATGCCCAACGAGCCGCTGCTCCTCTACATTGCAGCAACCACCCAGGTGGCCAGTACCGTGTTGGTCGTCGAACGCTTCGAGCCAGACTACATCCAAAAGGTTCAGCGCCCGGTCTACTTCATCAGTGAAGTGCTTTCCGAGTCCAAGGCGCGATACCCATAGATACAGAAGATCATCTATGCGGTGTTCGTCACGTCTCGGAAGCTAGTCCACTATTTTCAGGGACACCCGATTATAGTGGTCAGCTCCTTCCCGATCGCTGACGTCATCAACAATCACGACGCTACAGGAAGGATTGCTAAATGGGCAATGGAATTAATGGTATTCAGCATAATTTATGCCCCCCGCACAGCTATCAAGTCTTAGACTCTCGCCGACTTCATGGCCGAGTGGACAGAAGTCCAATCCCCGCCCTCTGTCGTTGACCTGGAACATTGGACCCTTTACTTCGATGGTTCACTGATGCTTCAGGGCGCGGGGGCTGGCATCATTCTCATTTCTCCGAAAGGGGAATGCTTCAAGTACATGCTCCAGATTCACTTCCCAGTGTCCAGCAATGTCGTTGAATATGAAGCCTTACTACACGGCCTACGCATCGCGACCTCACTCGGAAACCGCTGGCTCCTCGCTCGTGGAGACTCTGAACTAGTGGTCAGGCAGGTTATGAAGGAATGGTCATGCAGGGACCCAGTCATGGAAGCCTACTGCCAAGAGGCACGCAAGCTTGAAGCCAAGTTCGATGGCCTCGAGATCACGCATGTTCTCCGCCGAGACAACGAGGCTGCAGACGCACTCGCCAAGCTGGGGTCTAGTCAGGACGTTGTCCCGGCTGCAGTTTTCCTCCAGGAGTTGCATGCCCCCTCCATCAAAATAGAGATAGTGTCCGAGACCGACGAACCACTCCCCAATGGATTTGATAGCACTCAGCAGACTTCACAAGAGGTCTTAGTCACCACTCCCGACTGGACAACGCCTTTCCTCGACTACCTCCTGCGGGATACTCTCCCGCCGGATCAGACCGAGGCGCGCCAAGGCCTATGTCATAGTTGAAGGCGAACTTTACAAGAAGAGCACCTCCGGAATCCTCCAGCGGTGCATATCTCAAGACCAGGGAAAACAACTACTACACGATATTCACTCGGGGGTTTGCGGGCACCACACGGCGCCAAAGTCACTAGTCGGGAAAGCTTTTCGACAAGGTTTCTACTGGCCGACCGCCGTTTCAGATGCCGAGCACATCGTGCGCACTTGCGAGGGATGCCAGTACTTCACCCGGCAGACACACTTGCCAGCTCAGGCACTCCAACCCATCCCGATCTCATAGTATTTTGCTGTCTGGGGTTTGGACATGGTTGGCCCCCTCAAGAAGGCTCCCGGGGGTTACACACATCTCTTCTTCACCGTCGACAAGTTCACCAAGTGGATTGAAGCCAAACCAGTTGCCACGATCACTGCTGAAAGGGCCGTCGAATTCTTTCGGGACATAGTATACCGTTTCGGCGTCCCCAATAGCATCATCACGGACAACGACACTCAGTTCACCGGCGGCGCCTTCCTCCGATTCTGTGATGACTACAACATTGGCCTCAACTTCGCCGCCGTGGCTCACCCACGCACCAACGGGCAGGTTGAGCGGACCAATGGATTGATTACGCAAGGCATCAAACCTCGAATCTTCCAACGCCTGAAGAAATTTGCGGGTAAATGGGCAGCCGAGTTGCCCTCGATGCTTTGGAGCCTGCGGACTACACCCAACTGATCAACCGGTTACACACCTTTGTTCATGGTATATGGAGCCGAGGCCGTGCTACCGACTGATCTGGACCATGGATCCCCACGCATCCGTGCTTACACTGAGGCCGAGTCGGAGGAAGCAAGACAAGATGCTATCGACTAGCTTGAAGAAGCATGCGAAGTCACCTTCTTTCGGTCGGCAAAATACCAGCAGAGCCTTCGACGCTATCACAACCGGCACGTACGCGGCCGCTCATTTAGCGTTGGTGACTTGGTCCTACGCCGAGTCCAGTCCAACAAAGACAAGCATAAGCTCTCTCCACCATGAGAGGGCCCGTACGTGATCGCTGAAGTACTACGCCTGGGCGCTTACCGACTGAAGGATCAGGACGACAACATCATCACTAATGCATGGAACATTGAACAGCTACGTCGCTTCTATGCTTAAGTTTTGTGCTTGCATATTTTAAGAATGGACAAATGAATAAATATTTCTTTGCTCCATCCGAGTAATTTTTGAGGGTTCCCGACTGACCCGCTATGCACACTCACGACCACGCATAGTGGACACTCGGGGGCTACACCACACCGAGTGAGCCTAACCGCACTCGGGCTTTTTACCTTCGAATAATTATTTTAGTACTGTGTGCAAGGTTTGGCGTTAACCCTTCGTCTTCGATCACCGGTCTATGCCACAAACCTGCGCTACACGAGAAAACAGCCCACAGCTACTCTCTACGCAATGGGGGCTACGATGGGTCGACAAGGGCACACACAAAGAGCTAGCTCAAACATGAAAGAATCTTTACAAAGGAAGAAATCAACTGAACATAGAACAAAGTTTACCAAAACGTGCATCAACAAAATTATACTCAGACTTCCTGTGTACTAAACATGCATATCGAACAAGTTCAAAATGTTCTACCACTATTTTTACAGGTTAGCACAGTCGGCTAAGGTGTTCACGACAACCGAGACCTCCTCCACCAATGCAGGGATGTCTTCTTTGGGGAAGTCGGCCGTAAGTCCCTCCTTGATATCCTTCATATCAATCAAAGGATAATGGGACTTGGCCACCACAAGCGCGAACTCGACGTCGAATCGGGGAACTCCTTCTACAAGGCCTTTGCTTGATCAGGTGCTTGCCGAAGGCGCTCCGCGACCACCTCCGCATGGTCTGGAGTCAGGTCGTCCTCCCACAGCTCGTCGCAGGCTACCCGACCAGCCGCCTTCAGAGACTCCACCGTCTCGTTGATCTTCCCAATCTGGGTTTGGAAGGCTGCGACGATAAGGCAAAGACATTAACAAGATGATCGGCAAATTCCCGACTGCTCAGACAAGGATCAAGTCCTTACCAGCGGCGGAGTCCGAGGCTCGCTTGTTCGCGGACTCGGCGGCATCCAGGGCCCTCCTCAGGCGACCATCGGTGGTAACCGCCTCCTCCTCAAGCTCCCCAATGCGAGCCCTCACTGCTTCGAGCTCTTTCCTGAGCTTGGCGGTGCCTTCGAGCTCCACCCTGAGTCTGGCAGCCTCCTCCCTGAACTTGGCGGCACCTTCAAGCTCCGCCTTGAGTCTGGCGGCCTCCTCCTTGAGCTTGGCAGCACTTTCAAGCTCTTCCCTGAGCTTGGAGGCCTCCTCCCTCAGCCGAGCGGTCCCTTCAAGCTCCCTTCGAAGCCCGGAGGCCTCGCCCTCCGCAGCTGCAGGGGGTGTTGCGAAGAGTCAGCACAGCACAAACGAAAGCAACCGAAGAAGGCCCAACTCATTACCTTGAACGTCCTTCTTCAAGGACTCGATCTGCGCATCCCTCGCGGCCACCTACTCCTGTGCCGTGCGGAGGGTACCCTTCAAGTTATCCCACTCGGCCTGGCGCTGGCCGAGTCGGTCGAAGGCCGGGAGCTTGTCCTGGAGGAACCCGGTTTTATCCCTGGACCTCCTGGCTAAGTTTTGCACAGGCAGTGCAAAAAGTCAGCTACTTGAGAAAAGCATCAAGATCTTCCGCTCGGTTGCATGAACTGAGTGGAGGCTTGGGGACTACACCCATTGGGTGTACTGATCGCGGCCCCAATGTGAAATCTACAAGCCAAAAAGAATCTCCGCCCGACTGTTCCAGTTGGCCGGAGGCTCGGGGGCTACACCTATTGGGGTGCACTGATAGTGCCCTCAATGTGAAAACTACAAATGAAAAAGAACCTCCGCCCGACTGTCTAGTCAGTCGGAGGCTCGGGGGCTACACCCACTGGGTGCACTGATCTGTGCCCCCAGTGCGAAAATCTACAGGCTGAACAAAGAGTCTCGGCCCGACTGGAACAGTCGGACAGAGACTCGGGGGGATACTCCCCAGTGGCTGCACCATCGGCGCACTCACGGTGACAAATAGAAACAAATCAGAAAGGCGAGAATCATACCTGCATTAATGGCCGCAGTCTGCCATTCACCAAGTTGGTGCTCACCTTCACCGTCTTCAACAACGCTGGGAGAGTATCTCCGAGTTGGGTGGCGACATCCATCGCCTTGCCCCACTCCTCCAACTCCCAAACGTCATCGATCTCCCACGCGACTTCGCCCGAGGAGTCCGCCTGGCGGACTCGAAGCGGTTGGATATCTACGTGGAAGCTTGGCGGTGGTGGCGGCACTCGGTTGATCTCCACCTCTTCCACCGGAAGCACCAAGTTTCCTTGGTGGTCCGATGGAATAGTCTGCGCCTAACTCGGACCCGCCTGCTTGGTTGCGATGGGGCCTCGCGCTCCGACGCTGGACTCTGCTAACAGAGGGGCAGGAGGCGGGGTCGGGGGTGCACCGGCCGGACCGGGGGAAGGCTGCGACGAAGGAGTGGCCGCGACCCTTGGTAGAGACGAAGGTCGGGCATTCGGCCCCAATTCGCCTCCGCCCGGAGCGAGCTCCGAGGCGCTCGGCGTACCCCTGGGGATGTCTGTTTTCCTCCCTCTACAAAAGACACCCAAGTTATTACTACTTTCCACAATAAAAAAGCACGAAAGATTGCACTCAGCGACATAACTGGATGACCGGGGAAAGGGCACGCGCCTCCTGGGCCTCGAGGCTTGCCGCCCCGGCACGGCACTCGCCAAAGCCAGTGGTACCGAGGAGCTGCTCGACCCACCGAAGGCGGCATCGGCAGTGCGTTTCCTCCTCCGGATGAGGGGAACATCGTCTTCCTCTTCCTGAGGGTCTTCCTCAGTCGCCACCGTAGTCGGTGGAGGGGCGCTGGGCTCCTCTGCTACGGATGCTCCTCCCCTCGATGATCTGGCACCAGTGGCGGAGGTTCCGGCCCCCCTGCGGTGGTGGTTCGTCGCTGGGGACATCGGCGTACTGTGGCTGGTGCCAGATTTCATTCTCCGGCAGAGGAGCCCTGGAACCGAACCCGAAGAGATCCTGCGAAGTCGGGGCACACAAGCGCAATCTGAGTATGACTCGTTTGAAACACAAACTACAGATGACAACGTTGGAGGATTGGTCGCTCACCTGGCTTGGGGGTGGCGCAAACTGAAGGGCGTCGGGTGCTCGGAGGTATCCAAGCTCGTCCCTTGGGCCATCAGCCTCTCGACCCGATGACGCACTTCTTCTTTGGAGAACGCGTCGGTCGACTCCCGGGTCACATCCTGTTGATTGATGTACTCGTACATCAGATGGACCCTCAACTTCGCAGGCTGGATCCACTGGCTGATGAAAGTCGAGATGACCCCAACTCCGGTGACTCCAGACTGGAGCACCCGCGTGAGGTGCCCCATGAGGACTTCGACTCTGGGCTGCTCCCAATCTTATGGAAACTCGGTCCAGCTCGGCTTGACCACGGGAGGCTGGCCCTCGAACCTCGGAAGTGAAGGCTCGGGGTTGGAGCAGTAGAACTATTCCGAATGCCATCCCTTGTTGGACGACTGGAATGGGAGCTCTAGGTAGTTCTTGACAGTGCCGGGCCTCAGTTGGAACCCAGCACCCCCTACCACGGCCGGATTGGTCCGACTCAGCTGCGACTTCATGATGAAGAGCTGCTTCCACAGGGCGAAGTGCAGCTCGATTTTGAGAAAGCACTCGCACAGCGTGATGAAACAGGCCACGTGCAGCATCCCGTTTGGATTGAGATTCTGCAGCTTCAGCCCGTAGAACTAAAGCAACCCACGAAGGAAGGGATGAACTGGGACTGAGAACCCCTGGGAGAAGAAGGAGGCAAAGACGACGACCTCGCCCGTGTTGGGAGTGGGGAATTCCTCCCCGTCGGCGGCGCGCCACTCAATCAGCTCCTTGGGCGGCAGCACCCCCGACGCCACCAAGGCTTGCAGCCTGGCCTCCGAAGTAGTGGATTTCGCCCAAGGCGCCATTGGATCGACTAGATAGCCTTCCTCGTCAAATGCGGTTGGCAGCACCGCGTTCTCCTCCTCCCCAAACAAGTCCACTTCTTTGATGATGGTGGGCATCCAGCGGCGGCGGAACAGATCTAGGGTTTTTCTCGGAGCCCCGACCTCGATTTGGCCGGCTGAAATGAGGAGCGGATGCGTGGAGTACTACGCGGCGGTGCGGCGGGTCCTATCGGCGGCGAGAGGGCAGTCGAGAAAGCGGCGGCTTGGATTTGGGGGCGAGGCGGCGGTTTTGAAAATGGCGAAGCGCGGGGAAGACGAAGGGGCTACTGGGCGCAGAGGAGACAAGGTGTGAAAAGGAGCAAGTGTGAACGGATCACGCTATAAAGGAAAGACAGCCTGGCGGACACGACTTTTCTGCCTCCGCGAGGCAACCTTCCCGATTCCGCGGCACGACTTCTCCGCACTCACGGCGTGGCTTCTTCGCTTCCACAGCATAAGGTTTCTGTTTCCGGATTCCACGTGATCAGGGTTTCAACGGTTAGCTTTCCGGGGATAACGGCCGTTTGAATACACCTCCCATAAAGAGTGACTGTCACGTGCCTTTAACGGGTCACTAGTCGGTTGCCGAATAACTCAGAACTGAGCGTTACGGTTTGAAGGGTTTCAGTGGTTGGCCTCTAGGGGAACGCAATCACTTGAATACACTCGAGGGAAGGGCGGTAGTAGTGCGCCTCCAGCAGGCCACTAGTCGGACACCGAACAACTCAGGACCGAAGCGCTATAGCTTGTGTTCTGATTCTGACATGAATCTCGAGGGTACTCCCCCAGAGGGACGTTAGCTGGACCCGAGTCACTCGGGAAACCAGGTACCACTCGGGAGTTTAGTCGGGATTCATGGTAGCCCCCCGCTGGGCTATCAGCCGGTCTCCATCCGCTGGAAATGACCAGATACCACCAGGACTTACCCGTTATTAGCTCACCTGCCATGATATTCCTGTCCTACGGGTGAATATTACTCGGCTTATTATTTTCTTGTTCCTCGAAGAGTCCCTCACAATCTTCCTGCAAGCCACAAAAGGCGCGCTCAGGCGGATATCGCTCGGGAAACTTGCCCAAGGGAGAAGGCAATAAGCGCTTGGTTTTGGAGCAGCGATGTTACCAAGACAAGCAGCAGCCAGATCATGAAGGACTCGGGGGCTACTGACGATGGCATGGCACCCGGGTATCGTCAAGAAGAACAAAGGCGGCCTTCCTGACATAGGGTAGGCCGGACCGACTACTCGGAGTCCGACTTCTACACGGGGGCACCTCATCGACTTGGAGTACAAGACAAGGATATGTACCTACCCGGTAACCCCGGATTCTAGTTGTAACCAATTAGGAGATCAATCTGTAAACCGATCCGGACTCTTGTAATCCTGCCTCCGGCCGCCTATATAAAGCTGGGTAGGGACCTTCCGATCGGTAAGCTATTAGACTCACATAGAAGTTTTTATACTCTTAGACACATAAGCCCTAGCAACCCTGAGATCTATTCTCAAGGTCTTGCGGCACTCGGGATACAAGCAATATCATCACCAAACATAGGACATAGGGCATTACCTCTTCTTGAGGGCCTGAACCTGCCTAAACTCTATGTCCCGTGTGCACCCATCTAGATCCGCTGTGCGCACATCAACCCGTATTCATTATTGCCGGATCAGAACACCGACACATTGAAAGAGGACGAAGAAACATAGCTACAGAAATTTAGTACTAATTGCAAACCTTCGCCGGAAGAGCGTTGGGCTGTACGTAGGGGACTCTACAAAGTAGTCTTGGTATAGTCTACAGTGTCCGACTCTTCTATTGCGTTGAAGTACTTGATGTCCTTGCACAGAACCACCATGGCGTGGAGCATTTATAAACTCGTGATGTTTATGTGCTAAGTACAGACGACGACGAATCCAAGAGAGATTGGTAGAGTGAAGAGTAGGGATAGCTCATTCTGATAGAAGAGAGCAGAGTGGCAAGAAGGGATACCCTCTCTGGGCAAATGGCACTGCTTATATAGACCCAAAAAATATAGCCGTTGGGAATATAGCTGTTGGAAATATAGCCGTTGGGATTATATCCGTTCGCAATATAGTCGTTAAGAATAGATGTAACAAAAAATTAGCCATTACAAATTTAGCTTTCATAATTAAACCTGTTATAAATATAATCGTCTAAAGTATTATGGTAGTTATAAGATATGAATAAAATATAGGGGAGTGGGATATGGAGAATGAGAAATAGAGAATGGGTTGGAGGGAATGAGATATAGGGAAAGAATATTTTGGAGAAGCTCTCCATATAGATATATGGAGAATGAGATATGGAGAACCCCTTGGAGATGCTCTTAGTTTATTGGTCTTGGTATAGCTGTTTATAGGTAAACACTTAATAACCATAGACCTAATTTACATTTTAGTCTTCAGTTTCCTGTATTTTGATTCTTGAGCTCTCATGTTAAACTATGTGTACACTACCATGTACATATCTCATGCATGTAGTTTTAGCTTTTCTATGACCGAGTCAATTTACCTCTGATATATCGATCAAGTATAGCTAGCATAGGGTTGATTAGTATCTTAACTACATAATTTAGATTGTATGTTGTACCGTGCCTAATATAAAGAGTAACACATCGGCCCTATTGGTGCTGCATGCTTTCCATCTACTACTTTTAATATTGTATTTTTATATGGTATCAGATTGTAGTTTGATTCAACCACGATGACTACTTCCACGATCAATGCATCTCACTAACCACCAGTGCCCTTACATCAGGTGCCTTGGCAAACATCAGCGCTAGCATGTCTTCTTCAGCTCCATCAACCTTTAGCTTCAGTCATCCCATCACCGTCAAGCTTGGGCAGGAGAAGTTCCACCTATGGAAGGCACAGGTTGTGCGTTTCCTCAGGAGCGTCTGCCTTCTCGGCTACGTTGAGGCGCCACAGCGTGCCCCGCCGAGTATGTAACCCAGACCATGGAGTCTTGTGATACTCAATCTCGCAATCCAGCGTATTAAGCCTAGGTACAATAGGATCAAGCGATCCTCTCCGCATTGCTCTCGTCCATGACAGAAGCAGTGCTCAACTAGATTCTTTTCATGGCCACCTCTTGTGAGTCATGGACAGCTCTTAAGGACATGTTCTCATCACAGTCGACGACAAGGTCGATGCAACTCCATGTTTAGTTGTCCAACATCATGACATGTCTATGACAACCTACTTCAACAAGGTCAAATCGCTCTCCGATATGCTGACCTCCATCAGCCAACTGCTTCAACCACACAATTTTATCTCGTATTTGCTTGTGGGACTCGATGCCGACGATGACTCCCTCGTCTCGTTAGTGACCGCTCGCGACTCGGTGATTTCCATACGGGATCTCTATGCTCATATCCTGAGTCATGAGTACCGAATGGAAAGTTGTGAGGCCAAGATGCACGGTGAAAATCACTTGAAGAAAGCTGCCTTCCGCTCCAAGACCGGCGCCAAGAACATCTACACAAACAACCGGTTCTCCAATAACAACCAAAACAGGCCCGGCTACTCCAAGCCAAACGCTGGTACTAGTGCTGAGGAGGCTCTAGTAGCGGAAATCACCCGGTCTGTTAGCTTTGCACCTAGGTCAAGCATGTGGCATCCCAATGCTACAAACACTTTAAGTGTGACTTCACAGGTGTTGGCAATGAAGGGCATGTGGCGGAAGCAGCTCACACACAAGGACACATGCCCTCGTACTCCATCGACTCAAGCTGGTATGCTGATACTAGCATGACAGATCACCTCACCAAAGAGCTTGACAAGCTGACCGTGATGGAGCAATACCAGCGCAAGGACCAATGTTCATACCGCAAACGGGTCAGGTATGACAGTATCTCACGTTGGTCATTCCACTATTCATACACCTTCGTCTAAATCCATTCACCTAAATGATATCCTTCACGTTCCCTCTATTACTTGCAATCTTCTTTCTGTTTGCAAAGTAACTCTCCATACTAATGTTCTTGTTGAATTTCATCCTAATGATGATTTTGTTAAAGATCAGGACACGAGTGCAACACTTCTTAGAGGCAAGTGTCATGGTGGGCTCTACTCTAGAGATGCAACATGTTCCAAACAAGTTTTTAGTAGTGTCAAGGCATCACAGGAGAGGTGGTACTCTCATCTAGATCATTCAGTGTCCCAAGTCATTCAACATGTTCTTCGTCATAATGAGCTTCCTTTTGAGTCGTTTTCAAATAAAGTAGTGTGTGATGCTCGACAATATAACATCTGCTCCTTAGAGTTGATGTTCTCGGACGTATGAAACCCTGCCCAAACTTCAGTTAGTGGACTTTGTTTTTATGTGAGCTTTATCGATTCATATAGTCGTTTTACGTGGTTATACTTACTCAAACACAAATCCGATGTCTTCAAAATCTTTGTACAATTCCAACTGCATGTGGATCGCCTTCTACATAGGAAGATTCTTCACGTCGAGACATACTAGGGTGGAGAGTACATTAAGCTGCACACTTCCAAAAACCTTGCGTCAATCATCGTATAGCTTGTCCCCGTACTCATCAACAAAATGGTACCGTTGAGCGTAAACGCCATGTGGTAGAAACTGGCTTAACCTTGTTAGCTCATGCATCTATTCCTTTGCATTTTGGAGTGACGCATTCACATAGCTTGCTTTCTCATCAATCCTATACCTAGCCAACGTGCATACCCCTCTTAAACACCTACTTGGCAAAAACTCACTATACCTTTCTCAAAGTCTTTGGTTGTGCCTATTGGCCATCTACATCCATATAACACACGCAAACTAGATTTTTGTTCCAAAAAATATAGTTCTCTCCATCATGGTTAGAAGTGTTTGCATGTTCCATCTCATCGAGTTTACATTTCTTATGATGTCATCTTCAACGAAACTATTTTTCCTTTTGCTACCTTACCATCGCCATCGGGTTCACCTTCCACAAATCTATCTTCTACTCATATTACACGTGACCAACTTGATGATATTGTGCATGCACACTTCTGTCGGATAATCAAGTTATGTTTGTGGTATGTGCCTGCAAAATCTCATAGGCAATGATCTGGTGTCGGATCCTAGTGGCACCTCCTCGCCTTTACGTGTGCATGGCTCTCCATCACCTCTACATGCACACGCTAATGGCACTAGCTCAGGCGGTGCAAACATCTCTAGGTTAGATGCATCTGAGGCTGCTGCTACTTCGAACCTGGCTACTGCGCCGAGCCCGGTTTTTGTATTACCACCTGCACCACCTCGACACCAGATGCAGACCTGGTTTCACAATAATATTCACAAGCCCCTCATCCGTACAAACGGCATGATCACATACGATGCTACCACGACTCTAACTGAACCTCACGACTACCGAGCGGCTCTCCTGATCCCTTGTTGGAAGGATGCTATGGTTGCCAAGTACTTGGCTCTCATGTAGAATAGGATTTGGCGGCTCATTCCCCCTCGTTCCAGCATCAATATAATTGACTACAAGTGGGTAAGGTTAAGAGGAAGGTCGATAGGTCAATCGAGCGTGCCAAGGGATTCAAGAGCGTTATGGATGTGACTACAAGGATAGTTTTAGTTCCATCATTAAACCAACAACGATCCGGGTTCTTCTCTCCATGGCTATCTCTCAAGGGTGGCATCTCAAGCAATTGGACGTTCAAAATGCTTTTTTTGCATGGTCATCTTGAGGAAGAGGTTTACATGCGCCAACCTCTGGGGTTTGAAGATTAGTGTCACAATTCGTTGTCATCAGGGTATCACCATGTTTATCCTAGTGTATGTCGGTGACATTACCATGATCAACTCCTTCCCAAGAGCTACCAAGATAGTTCTACAGTAGTTGCATGTGGCATTTGCCATTAAGAATCTTGGTGATCTCCATTTCTTTCTCAGGATTGAAGTTCATCGTCAACCACCATATTTACTTTTCTCCCAATAAAAGTATGCCCTGGAGCTACTTGCTCATGCCGGAATGACCAAGTGTAAGCCTTCTCACACACCCATCGCCTCCATAGCCAAGTTGTCACAGGAGGATGGTATGTTGCTTAGTGCTACTGATTCCACATGGTATAGAAGTCGAGGATCGTCAGTATCTTACTATTACCCAGTCGGACATCTCCTTTGTTGTCAACATAGTTTGTCAATTTCTTCATGCTCCTCGTTGCTCGTACTGGGCTGCGATTAAGCAGATTCTTTGTCAGATTCAATTAACTGTTTCTCATGGGCTGCAGTTGCACTCGTCTCGATCAAGCCTTCTCTCGGCATTCTCAGATGCTGACTAGGCTAGCAATATTGATGACAAGCAATCTACAGGGGATATGCCACCTTTCTTGGCGCAAACAAGCCACAGTCTCGTGATCGAGCACTGAGTCAGAGTACAAGTCTCTTGCCAATGCTACTGTGGAACTTGTTGTTGGAATTGATCTCAGCTAACAGTCTGAGAGAATTAAGGGGGGACTCTGCACCAACGTGCATGCCCTAACTGACCGCCCTGATCGGGGGTACCTAACCAACTTTGGTTTAGGTCCCCTGTCACGCAGCGCACATATAAAAAAAGGGAAAGTGAGTCAAAATCCTTACGGTGACATGTTCTCGTGAGGTTTAGCTCATACCCGAAATCCCTAAAACCCTAATCGATCTAAGGGGAGGCGCTGAAGTGACGGGAAGACCGACGCCGACTCCCTCGATGACACCCGTGCTAGGACAGTGCCGGTGGCGCCCGGAGGGACGCCGCTACCCGCTGCTCCGGTGACTACGTCTGCGACCCGACCAATCTTCCCCAAGCCGTCATCACGCCTGCATCAAGCAAGCGGAGGTCCTCGCATCGACTCCAATGGCTAATCCCATCTCGGGTAAATTACGCTTCCGCACTCACGTTTAGGTGTTCTAGTTTGAGATTAGAGCTCCATCAAGTTAATGCTAAAGAATCAGACCTAACACTTATTTGGGGATAGACTTTACTTCGCAAACTTGGCGTTATACAGAAGCGGCCTCCAGTTCTTTGGTGTGACAATCTGGATACAGCGTATTTGTACCTTGTTTTTCATACTTGGACTAAGCATGTTGAGAGATATTTTCATTTCATTCGAGAATGGGTGGCTCAGAAGCTTCTTTAAATCAAGTTTATATCATCCAAAGATCAGGTGGCAAATACATTCACAAAACCGTTGTTATCACAACTCTTTGCAGGCTTTCGGTGCAATCTCAATCTTGCTTCGCCAGCTATGATTGAGGGAGGCTGTTAAACTATGTGTACATGCAGTGCCATGCACATATCTCACGCACGTAGTTTCAGATAGCTGCCATAGGGTTGGTTAGTATCTTAACTAACTAGTTTGGATTGTACGTTGTACTTTGCCTAATATAAAGAGTAACACGTCAGCCTTATTGGTGTTGCGCTTCATCTACTACTCTCAATCTTGTACTTTACATCTAGAACTGACACTGTGCTACGGTTTCAATTTAGTCATTGTCCGGTAAATATATAGTTCAGGGGCCTAATCATGTAACTGAATAGATTTCAGTAATGATGCTCGTTTTGAGGTGATGGTTCTGGTTTTGTTTCGTTCCTTGACATGTTTTCTGGCGAGGGACTTGCTCTTTGCCTCCCCTGCAAGTTTGGCCTACTAGACGGAGTCGCCATCATCTCAACCTAATTTCTGGTGCCTAATTTGCCATGCCACAAGGGCCAAGAAACTGACCTCTGGAAGAAAAGGTTTTCTCCAAAAATCAATTAGGACTCATCTTCATCTCGCTCACCTTTGATTTTCTTGAGCATCTGCCTGCCTACGTAGGAAATTAAGCTCAACTTACGTGCGAATTTAAATAGGTACTTCGACCAACAAAAGGTGCAAGCTATTCGGGATGGGTTAGCCACGAGGAATTCTTACTGTCAGATTACTCCTTTACCCAGTGGCAGCTAATTAAGAATTGTGGCTAACGTAATTTCCTAATGGAAAGGGAACATCCTGGAGCGCAACTTTTTTTGTCAACTAAATAAAGCTAATTGTGTAATCAAGATGCATGGCACGCGCGGTTAGGGAAAGAAGAGGAGAAAAGGTGGAGGTAGTTTCTTGTCACGCATGGGAACTCTCGGCGAGAGATTACTACTTGCAGACTCTGTTGTTGTGTCCCTCTAACCTCTCTCGCCTGTTCACCAAATTGTTCAAGACTTTACTTAACCAGTTAGTTTACCTGTAGCTGCTGCAATCTGCATCATTTTTAGGTATGTGTTGTGCAATTCCGATCCTACTAAATGAGCGTTCTAGCCCCGTTACGTCTTAGACCTACTATACCAGCACCCCGACTTCAAATCTGCTGGGCCGCTATACCTGTAGCTGCAGGTCCAACCATAAAATAACATTGGCACAAATTTATGAAAAGAAACGATCCAACAAGCAAACGTGCGGCAAGGAAAGAACTCAACGCGCCAAAAGACAGAAAACTACATATCAAAACCGACTTCCCGTTCGCCTAGCGAGTGCACCAACGGAGGGATGCACGCGCCAGCTAACTCCAGCTTCTAAGATTATCTCCAGCAGCTTTTAAACTTATTACTAACTGGAGTAAAAATACATAAACTTATCAATAGCAGCAAGTCTTCTAATAGATTATTAGAAAGACTTGTTTTTAAGACCAAAAAGACTAAATGTTAGTAGCACGCAAGGACAGAGCCTATAAGATGAGCTTTTTAGAGCATCTTCAATAGTATACCTCAATCATTTCTTAAGGAATGCCACATCAACTTTTGGTTTTAGCGCCGCACTAGCACCTTCCACTCACGTGGCATCCCAATCAACGTACATGTCACCATTCTTCTCTCTCCTCCCTATTCTCTCTCCTCTCAACGACCTAATCTCTCCCCACCGCTTCTCAAGCTGCTGCCACCGGTCACCCTTGGTCCAAGCAACTCCACCGTCCACTGCCATTTCTCTAGCCGCCCACCTCTTCCACTCCCTCTTCCTTGGTGCCCATGCCCTACCCTCTGCCGAGCAAGTGTCGCTGTTTCCACAGCCCCACCAGCAATCCGACGAACCAGAGCTCCTCGACATAGTTCCCTCGGCTAGAGGATGTGCAATAATGCAGCGAAAATGATAGCACTGATGATTGGTCCTCCTATCCTCCTAACCACAATTTTGTCGTTCTTCTCCGACTCTGGCCACCGCCTCCTTGCTCTGATCTTCGCACAGGATAATCATCTCAGCAAACCCTCTCTCGCATGATCCTCGCCATCTCATCATTGCTTCCCTCTTGATCAATTTCACAATCTCACAACGGTAGCACCTTGGCCACAAGAAACTGACTCTGGCGTCGCCCAATGCCATCACTGCCAAAGACGAGGGGAAGGAGGTGGGGAGGTAGGAGGTGACTGGCCTCATAGAGAGAAAGAGAGAAGAGGGGCACGAGAGACTTGGTTCTGGAGGACTAGCAACAATGATGAGGTCGGCATCGGGGTGAGAGAGGAGAGAGTGAGAGAAAGAGATAAAGAGAGGAGAGAAGAGGGGAGTGATAGCACTGTGAGTGTCCTGATCTTTCAAGGAGAAATATATGATCGATTTGGTGGAGATGACCGACACGTGGACCCTGTTGACTAGGATGCCACGGCAGACTAACAAACATGTCATGTAGGTGATTTGGAGCTTCAGTGAAATGGTTCAGTGAACACAAATGGATATTTTCAGAGTTGGATGACCAAAGAGAGGAGAGAAGAGGGGAGTGATAGCACTGTGAGTGTCCTGATCTTTCAAAGAGAAATATATGATCGATTTTGGTGGAGACGACCGACACGTGGACCCTGTTGACTAGGATGCCATGGCAGACTAACAAACATGTCATGTAGGTGATTTGGAGCTTCAGTGAAATAGTTTAGTGAACACAAATGGATATTTTCAGAGTTGGATGACCAAAATGATCGTATCGTTACAAGTTGGGTGTTATCCAATGAATTTTACGCTTGATTAGTTATGTACGTGAACCTAGCGGGGTTAATTAATGGCATAAACACAGCACTAGGAAGATGGACTTCTTAATTGAACTCAGGCACGCACTATTTCCTAATCCGATTCAGACAATCAAACTGGCCGTTAATTGGTGTCTAGCACACGACGGCACGTTAAGCAACGAGACGCACCTATATATGGATAATTCAGTGATCCGAAATCATCAGCTGTACGTGGAAGTTTGATGCAAGGGTAATGCGATCAATTCTCTGGATCAAAATGGAATCTCATTGATTAATCACCAGAGCAGCAAGTCAAGACCACTGAGTAGAGTCATATAGCTAGCCTATACGGTTTATTATACCCACCAGGATGACCCGTGCATTTGCATCTGATTAAAATTATTTTTTCTAACAGTATTTGTTCCACACCGTCAACTTTATTCGATTTTATTCTTCCTACATTATCTTTGATATGTCATTCAAAATATAGAAAAAAATTATATCCAATACTGTGTTTTGAGATAATATTATTGGAATTAGATAGAAATCTTTCCATTAAGTGTATTATGTTGTTAGCCTTTAGTTGACAATATTCTTTAATAGCAAATCTTATTTTTCATATGTGATGTTCTTTCTCTTTATATTTCTCTTCCATTGTTTAATGTCGATCGGTAATTAGGAAGCAAGGCGAGGATCTTGTGTCACACTAAAAACCAATGATATTAAGGTCCATAACCTGCCATGCAAAATCATAAACTTTCATACTAATCTCCAGCTTTCCCTCCACATCCCTCAATGTCTATCTTTCCACCAATAATTTGTTGATGATTTTTCACCAAGAATTAAACTTAAACATTGATGGCATGTACATGAACTTTATATTCTCTTCCTCCACCCACGTATCCTAGTCCTATTGCAGTTGTATTATTCAATTAATGCAATATCATGCCTCTAGATACTTTTGCTCTTGAATCCATATGTGATAGAGTGGCTCAATGTCCATGCCATTAAGCTCATTAGCAAGACCCTAACCCTTTTTTTTACCACTTCTGATCAAACTAATATCTCTCTCTGAAAACTGCTAGCCTCGGCCCTCGCCTTGCCAAGTCTCATTGTCGTCACCGGTTTGTTTCGCACAGTGTCCATGCCATTAAGCTCCTTAGCGAGAACCTAACCATTTCTTTTACCACCTCCTGATCAAATTGACATTTCTCTCTGAAAACAGCTAGTCTTGCCTCGTCGAATCTCATCGTCCTCACGAGTTTGTTTGGCAAACCTTATTTGAAACGTTATCCCTTACTACCTTGCCATCATGTCAAGACTCACCTCATGACCTCGATGATAATGTGTTCATCAGTGTGTACTCATCAAAATTGCTAAAACATTCTCTCCACCCCAACTCTTGTCTTGGTTTGTCCTTTTTCATCATGTCCATGTTGTTTTCCAACGACCTATATATTTTTAGTACAATAGAAACGATTTATTACATACTTGATGTGATTTGTTGCTTCCAACCTTTACTGGTGCAGCAAGACCACCATTTCACTTCGTCTGTACAATACGCTAGCTTGCACAATAGCAGATTGGCATGTACATTATCAGTCCATCTTATACATGCTTATGATCTTCGATCTTTCAATCTGTCTCCTTTGTGTGGCTTCTGCCACTATGAACTCTAACGACGATTAGCATGCTTTTCATAGCGTCATCTGCTTGTCTCTGTTCTATTCATGTTGACTTCTTTTTATACTGTCAAACCCGTGCATGTTGAGACATCTAATGTTTGCTTTCTCTTTACTTATTGGTAGAAGCAGTTCATACATGTTGATATATCTAATGAATGTTACGTTGATATTTGTCATCCATCACAAATATTGCGTGCTATGGAGTGGAAATTAAATAGCTAATTTTATTTTAATTTTTTCTTCAATTTTATATAAATCCAACTACTAATTTTATTTAAAACTATTTTCAAAAAATAATTTAGGAAAATATAGTTGTATTTTTTTATCCATCTAATATAACAATGAAACTGCTAGTTTTCATTAAAAATTAATTCCAGAATTTAATTTATTGAAATACAGTTATATCCTTTATCCTCCTTACATATAAACCCCAAATGCTAATTTTCACTTAAAATTCATTTTGAAATTTAATTTAGGAAAATAGATTTATATTATTTATCCACCTAATATATAAATCCAACCATTAACTTTCATTTAAAATTAATTCTAAAATTTAATTTAGGAAGATAGAGTTTTATTTAAATTAAGGAGAGTTTATAAAATAATTTAATTCATCTACACTATTATAATTTGGACCTACCACGATCAAATGGTGTATATAATTTAAACTATATGGATGAATGTGATGGCTTTGTTTTGATTTTTTAATAATACAATAGATAATGTTGGAGACCTGCCATTCTAAACTACATGTTCATTGCTTCATTACTTATCGAGCTTTCCACCGATTGTTAATCCACATCACAAAATCACCGCTTGGCCCCCCTCTAATTAGGAAGCTTCTTAGATAATTAATTGCAAGTGTCATAGCTCTGTCCATAGCTGATAGTAAGATGAAACATTGTTTTCCTGAACACGCAGGAGAGCTGTGCGTGTTAGTAAAAGAGGTCAAAGCTGATACACACATCCGCTAAAACGATTAGTTGGACGAGCATAAGATGGGAATCACAGACTCGGAGTAAAATCTACCCACACCCGCCAGAACCCAGATACTGTAACACTGTTACATGTGTACCCTCTTGACGTACACTCTCTCTAAAGCGCCAAATTTGTGGACCACGCCAAGAGTAGAGGCACAATAGTTCGAAAGTGTCAAAACTCACGAATCGTATTCAAATGATTGTGAAGCAGAAAGTGGTATTTTTCTCTCCCTGTCCTTGTTAACCTGTTCACCCCAACAACGATTTGGCTATCAAATCACTCTCTTACTTTAGTTCCCATTTCTCAAAGCCTGCAATGACCATGTAGTAGTCAGTATAGAATGCTCTACCGAGTTGTCGCTGAAATAGGACGCTATGGTTCTACGGCACGCGCGGGTTTTCTTCTGTTCGTTGGATATTGACAGCGGATGAATTGGTAAATTACAATTGTGCGGTTTGGAAGCCACCGATGCTTTAACATGAAACAGAACACCTCTCAGCCTCACAGGAGCTTTCCAATTGGCGAAATACTGATTCCAACTTGCACCCCGAAAATAACTTAAATGGTAAATTAAGCAGGTCTTTTCCGAAGATATGTGGGATCCCAAGATATATAGATACCCACATGAAATGGTTGAAGCCTTGAAGATTTGTAGACTCGCTATCGAAATTTGAAGCATCTCTACCACACCCTCGTTAGCTTCTACCAAGTAGTCTGTCTTTGCAAGCAAATGATGAAAAAACATAACTAAATCACTAAAATTAGTAAGTGCATCATATGATGGAGAGATCGAAATGTCACTCTTTCATTATTTATTGAAAAGAAACTAAAATTATTACATGCCTACGTGGTTAGGCCAAGGATGGTTCCACGACTGGGTCGGTCGGCCACTGCCACTACGAGTCAAAGGAGCGAACAACCGATGGCGGGGGCAGCTCCGCAAATTCGCCCAAATCGAGGGGCGAGCCCCGCGAAACGGCGCCAATCACGGGTCCACGTGGGCGGCCTCCGCCTCGCCCCCGATCCGATCGCACGGCCCCGCCAAACACCACCTAACCCTCAGCTTCCTCAAATAGGACTACGTGCCACTCCCCTTCTCGCGCACCCAGCGAGGAGCTAGAGATCACGGAGCTGGCCTGAGCGAGAGGCCGATCACGCGCGCGATCCATGGCGTCCATGTGTTCCTTCTCCGAGCTGACCTACCGAGGGCACGAGCACGAGTCCCAGACGGCGAACGGCGCGGGCGCGGGCGCGTACTCGGCCAACAAGCCGCAGGAGCTGGCGCCGGTGCCGTGGCTGGCGCGGCCGCTGCGGTACGTGCTGGGCGAGCAGCGCCTGGCGTTCGCCTTCGTCGGCATGGCCGTCGCGTCCCTCATGTTCCTCCTGCTGGCGCCCGCCGGCACCGGCACGACGACGGCGTCTACAGGCATCGCCGGCCTCACAGGTTCTTCGAGCGTGGCGCACCTGGCGGCGGTGGGTCTTGTATCGCGGCAGTACTCTGGCGTGGCCGCGCGGATGGCGTATGAGGAGCAGCGCGGCAACCGGCCGGGGAGGGTGCCACTGGGACTGAAGCGGAAGGGTCTGCGCGTGGTGGTGACGGGCGGCGCCGGGTTCGTGGGGAGCCACCTGGTGGACCGGCTGCTGGCGCGGGGCGACAGCGTGATCGTGGTGGACAACTTCTTCACGGGCCGCAAGGAGAACGTGCTCCACCACGCCGGCAACCCCAACTTCGAGATGATCCGGCACGACGTCGTGGAGCCGATCCTGCTGGAGGTGGACCAGATCTACCACCTCGCCTGCCCGGCCTCCCCCGTGCACTACAAGCACAACCCCGTCAAGACCATCAAGACCAACGTCGTCGGCACCCTCAACATGCTCGGCCTCGCCAAGCGCGTCGGCGCCAGGTTCCTCCTCACCAGCACCAGCGAGGTCTACGGCGACCCGCTCCAGCACCCGCAGGTCGAGACCTACTGGGGCAACGTCAACCCCATCGGTACGCTAATTGTTACTTCTTCTTCTTCTTCTTCTACGTTAATTACTTTGTATCTGTATCTGTATCTGTATCTGTATCTGTTCGTCCGTGGAAAATTCCATTAATCCTTTGGGAGACGCGTGCACTGCGTCAAAGAAAGAAAGAAAGAAAAAAGAAAGGAAGGAAGAATGAAATCCCGAGTGTGCATGCGCGTGTGGATCGGCATTTCTTTTCCGCATTTGCCGTTTCAATGTGCCGTCGAGACCGAGCTAGCTAGTCACTCATCTTCCGTCGTAACGGCAAGGAAATTCTGGCGTCGTCTTCTGAACAGGAAAAGGACAGGAATGCTTGTTGTGGATGGGACAAGCTAAACAACAAATTCAGAGAAACTCGCATGTATACTTCTGTAGTAGTATTAAACTTGTTATTTGAATAGTAGTATCTGTGAATGATGGATTTCAGGTGTGCGAAGCTGCTACGACGAGGGCAAGCGGACAGCGGAGACACTGACCATGGACTACCACCGGGGGCGCCAACGTCGAGGTTCGTGCATTCACGTCTTTGATCATCCAGCACTCGTCCACCCAAACTTTACTGAAACCCAAAGTGTCCTCTCTTCTTTTCTTTCCTTAAATTGCAAAACTAGATTATGGCTAGGTGTAGAATCTGTAGCTACTACTGTAGTATAATCCGAGCATCATGCAATTAAGTGGAGCAATTAAACAAAGCTAACTGGAGTAATTAAGTTAACTAATACGGGGCTCTTGATTTCCTTCTCTGTGTTGGCAGGTGAGGATTGCTCGGATCTTCAATACCTACGGGCCACGCATGTGCATCGACGATGGCCGGGTCGTCAGCAACTTTGTCGCTCAGGTAAGACAACTAACACATTACCCATGCATCACATGCACGCTTCCACGTTAATTACCTCTCTTTCCGCTTTACTTGCCTTAGTCGTAGGTTTCTACTACTAACCTAGTATTTCTAGATCTAGATCTACAATAGTATTGATTAGTGCTACCTCTTTGTAAACCCTCCTAATCCAGTAATCCCATGCCTAGCTACCCCCCGCTCCTGTGAGCCAGAGTCTAAGTCTACTTACTATTGATCTATCTACTAGTACACCTTATGATAGTTCAAAAAAACGAGATAACCTTATGATCTTTATAGCTTAGAATTTTGTGGCTATTAATTACTGGCTTTATACCCAAAAATGCAGGTTTTGAAACATGTATAGTTTCAGTTTGATAGGTTTTTTGTGGAAGAGTTGGAAGACAGAAACCTTCTCTCTGCCTAGATATTTCAGCGCCATCGTCTAATCCGTGCCGCGTCCTAAATCTCGTGCCTTTGTGGCTGGCAGAGTGGCCCACGCTGCGAAGCTAAAGAAACTTTAACAACTGGATACCATGCACGTTCCAACACTTTTTTTTAAAACTTGAAACCTGACACGAATCCCCCAGTTAAAACCTGCTGTACCACGCCAGATTGCACCTTTACACGCGAAGGTACAGGCGTGGGGTAGGAAATGTTGACACGAATGGAGTCACTCATAGACATGACATGATTTGTACGTCTCAGCTCGGTTAATGGTTACGTGTCTGTGATGTGTTAACAACTGCTAATGGTGAAACTGGCTTGATGGGCGCAGGCACTGAGGAAGGAGCCCCTGACGGTGTACGGCGATGGCAAGCAGACGAGGAGCTTCCAGTACGTCTCCGATCTGGTAAGCTCTCCCTTTCACTCACACGCACCACAAGTCATGCACACATTCTGGCCATCTCTTTTCCTTTTTATAAGCAAGCTAATTAAAAGTGCAGCACAGTGTTGCTGGTTCGTTGGTTCATCGTACAGTTCAAGTTTTCTTGGTGTGCTGCTGCATAGTTGCTTGGTTGCGGCACTAGTGCATCACCACATTTTCGTTCTCTTTCTCTTGGGTTAATTAGTTGCTGCTTGCTAATTAACGCTATAGATGTTTGGCGTCTCGAGAGACGCATGCAGCCCAGTCCTGAGTGGCAGTGCTAATGCTACAGCTGTTGTCCGTGCTCCCAACGGCACGCAACTGTGGCTTTGGTAGGTTTGGGGTGGTCCATTCTTTTTTGTGTCGCTGCTGCCTACTACTGATGGCTGCATTTTGGACCACCCCAGGCTATGAAACCCATGCTGGTACGGACCGAATTGTCTCCATCATCAGCTGGACCTGGGCCTCGCCACTAAATGCCCCAGGCCGTGCAGTACTAAGAGCAGCATCGTGTTCGTCTTCACTCCAGTAGTCTGGGTCTCCTGTTGCTGCTTCGACAGGAAGCAATGGAAACTGCAACTGGTGAACTGTTGCTACCGACATGGCAGCCTCTAGAAGTCAAGTAGCCATCAACCTTTTTGGCCTTTTTGAGCTTTGCGCACAGCCAACAGTCCCTTGCAATTGAATGCACGAGTCATCACTGTTCCATTGGGCACATGAAAATTTCAAGGCTCACCTAGTACCATGTCGTCACATCCATGGTGTCCTCGTTTACCTCGGCACATCTCTGGAGCGTGTAATCCTGAGGAATCAATTAACGCGTTTGACATGGTTAATGGATGTACATGCAGGTTGAGGGGCTGATGAAGCTGATGGAGGGGGAGCACGTGGGGCCGTTCAACCTGGGGAACCCGGGGGAGTTCACGATGCTGGAGCTGGCCAAGGTGGTGCAGGACACCATCGACCCCAACGCGCGGATCGAGTTCCGGCCAAACACCGCCGACGACCGCACAAGCGCAAGCCGGACATCAGCCGCGCCAGGGAGCTGCTCGGGTGGGAGCCCAAGATCTCGCTCCAGAAGGGCCTGCCCCTCATGGTCCAGGACTTCCGCAACCGCGTCTTCGGCGACCAGAAGATCGACGCCGCCGCCGCCGGCGACAACTAGACCGCCGGTGGTTTTTTCGTGTAGGAAGTTCAGGAAAGATCGATGACAGTGTGTCGCAGTGACCGGAAGGATCAGCCGGGATCGAAGCAAGAAGCATACATGCGCGACTGTAGGTTGTTTAGCTCGGCTCTGCTGCATAAGCGTTATACAGATCGGTGTAGCTAGCTGCTGCTGCAAGGAAACATAGATGATCGATCCATGGGGTAGTGACTAGACGCGTGCAGCATGAGGTCGAGATCCTTACGACTGTCCCCTCCTTGTTGTTAATTTGTTTCTTCGCCTTGTTCTCTTTTACATACATGCTCTGTTCCCACCCTCTTTTTGGCTAGCTATGAGTTATTCCTTTTCTTTATCTCTCTCTCCATCCCTTTTATGCGCTTCTGTATCTTGCAGTTTTCAATTAAGACTGGTGTATTCGTCTGTGTTTGTGATCATAGTAACTATACAATAACAGTATTAACGCATGTGGATATCGTGTGCCGTTCCATGTTGATTTGGTGCCCAAACAGAAAGCGATAAGAGCCTAGCAAATTGGTCTTCTTTGCGAATCAGGAAATAGTTTGTTTGATCAAGATATTCAAACAAAACCTACAGTGCATTAATACTTTCCTTAAGGAACAGGGAACAAATCTCTCTAAAAAAAGAAACACGAAAAACAAATTCATTTTTTTAGATGACGAGAAACAATTCAGTTGATATAGTTGAAGCACACTCAGAACATGTTTGAATTAGTGGTATCAACCTATGGGTTCTCGAATTTTTCTAATTTAATATTCGGCGGAATGTGAAGGATTACCCTTCGATTTGATTTGATTGTTTTACTAAGAGCAGAGGAGAATTTATTAGCAGGTTACCAAGCTGAAAATTCCGATATCAAATGTGTTCATTTTTATATAATGGGCCGAAACCTTAACATGATGGTAAAAGTCTAGCCCAACCAGGATCTCTCCCAAGACCACAACAACCCAACAAAACCAAATCCTGCCCAAGTGAGTTACAAATACATGGGCCTAACACGAGAAATACTCTGATGGGTGCATCCGAGCTATGTAGAGATGGAGAGTGAACTCTTAGCTATGTAGAGATGGAGAGTGAACTCTTATTAGTTGTATTGTTTTTAATGTGAAGATAAGAGTCAATGCAAACTTTCCAAAAAAACAAGTGAGGTGCACCATTAGTCCGCAAGCTATTAGCGTTTGGATAGCTTTGTCCAAGAACTAAAAAATTGCACAGTTGTCTTTCTAAACTGGTTTAAGTGACTCAGTTTCATCAAAAACACAAGGCGTAGCAAAATATGTGCCAATAGCGTTTTGACGTGGCTGGGCTTTTTACTTTTTCTCTCTCTTCTCACTTCACTCACTACCCCACATGTAATTATCTTCTTCAATCTTGTACATCAGCGTCTGCTCCCAAAACAATTCTCCCTTTTCTTCTTCTGCCCGGACTCTTCTGAACCCTTCGACTCCACACTGCTTCCATGGCAGCGGCAGGCTAGCCGGAGGTGATCCGGGACAAGGTGGCGATGCGGGCATGGTCACGGGCCCGCCGCGCGGAGGGCAAGACTGTGGCGCTCGTGCCCTCCATGGGCTTCCTCCATGAGGGCCACCTCTCCCTCATCTCCCGGCGGCGGCGGTGGCCTCCGCCGGCCCCGTCGCCATGGTCGTCTCCATCTACGTCAACCCCAGCCAGTTCGCGCCCACCGAGGATGTCGCCACGTACCCCTCCGACCTTGCCGGCGACCTCCGCAAGCTCGCCTCCACCGGCGCAAACACCGCGGTCTTCAACCCTCCGAACCTCTATGTTCGCGGTGAGGCTGCCCGCACTGGCACAGACGCCTCCAAGGGCGGCGCAGTCTCCTGCTTAGAGAAGGGGCTGGAGAAGCGTCGGGTCCTCTGCTCCGCACTCGCCCACCGCGCCGACACCCGCGCGCGTCTCGGGGACGGCCTCGGCACACTCGCCGACTGCGACGCTGCGCTCGCGGCCGACCTGGTCTACCCCGGATCGCTACAAGCACGTGCAGAGCGGGGTCTTGTCCATGTACGCCGCGGTCAGGGACGTGGGCACAGCGCGGGCCGCCTTCGCGGAGATCGTGAGCCTGGACGTGGTGTACGTCACCGCTATGCTTGGGGCTCTTGCCACCGGAGGCGATGTGGATACTACGCGTGAGCTGTTTGATAGAATGCCGTAGCGGGACCATGTCGCATGGAACACCATGATTGTGGGGTACGTGCGCGTGGGCAGGTCGAGGGAAGCCTTAAGGCTGTTCGACGAAATGCAGAAGGCTGGAGCTGCTGTCGGAGGGGCGACGCTGGTGTCAATGCTCACTGCCTGTGCACAAATGGTGGGTGCGTGGCAAGTGGGTGCACAAATGGGACGATCATGCTTTGATTCAATGAAAGACAAGCATAGTGTTGAGCCCTGGCTTGAGCATTAACGGCTGCATGGTTTGATTTGTTTGGTCGAGCAGGGCGTTTAGATGACGCCGTCGATTTCATCAATTCCATGCCAGTGGAGCCACATGAAGGTGTGTGGGGAGCACTACTCAACGCTTCTCGAATTCACAATAAAGTTGAGCTGGGAAAGAAAGAAAGAAAGAGAATTGAAGGGGGAGGAAAGAAAGAGTAAAACGCACGTCTAAGCAACCGAGCCACGTCTGAGCCACGTTGGTACGGATTTATCAGGGTGTGTGTTTTTTGATCTAACTGAGTCACTTAAACTAGTTTAGAGAGACAACCGAATGGTTTTTTTAGTTCCTGAACTAAACTGTTCAAATGCTAATAGTTTACGGACTAATGGTGCACTTCACTCAAAAAACAACGCAGCTTGTACAACCCCATGATTGGTCAAAATATTTAATGGGCCCGATGTTTCCTACGAGATCCAACCTGAGCCCATAATTTTCATTTATAAGCCCAGTTTAAGCCCATCCTAATCTTCACTTGTCCCGCGAGAATGGCAGCCCACAGGGCCTATATATACCACGCGACCCCTCCTCTCTCGCTCTGGTAAACCCTAGCCGCCTGCGCGCCGCCACAGCACACAACCCACCCACCCGAGCAGAGGAAGAAGCGAGGGCGAGATGGCGCGCGGCGCGGCGGCGGCGGCGGCGGCGGCGAAGGGCGGCGCGGGTGGCAAGAAGAAGGGGTCGGTCTCGTTCGTGATCGACTGCACCAAGCCCGTGGAGGACAAGATCATGGAGATCGCGTCGCTGGAGAAGTTCCTGCAGGAGCGCATCAAGGTCGCCGGAGGCAAGGCCGGGAACCTCGGCGACTCCGTCACCGTCACGCGCGACAAGAGCAAGGTCACTGTCACCTCCGACGGGAGCTTCTCCAAGAGGTATAACACGCTCCAAGATCCTCATATTCCCTTGCTCCCATTACAGTGCTTGGAACTGATTATTCGTGAAATCGTCATTATCAGTATATAGATCTGTGAAATTATATTCTCTGTGCTCTTGTTAGTCAAGGTTACTTGCACTTATGTCTGAACTTGGATTGGTTCATTTTGCAGTTATGTAAATGCGATTGGCTCCACTACATGTTATATGTTGCCACTGCTCTATATTTTGATATGCAAACATGTATCTAGCTTTTGGAGTGCTATTATACATGCGAAAAGTTGTCAATAGCTGCAAACCATCACTAGTTGTAGGGTTGGATAATTTGACCTTGTTTACTATCAGGCGTTCAATTGATATTTATTTGAACCATTTTAGCTTCCTAGCTGCATATCCTACTTCCTGAAGTAGCTGAATATTTTCAAGCGTTGAGAGGAATCGGAATGTTAAGTCTAGCTGAATATCGCCCTTTTATTTCAAATATTGCTTGCGCCTTCAGTGTTAGTGCAACTTCAGCATTTTACAGACCACTCTACCAACAGAAAACATCTGTTCTATGTTTTACCTTATCTGGACTCAGATGAACATTTGATGGGTCATTTGGTTATATCTAGGTGGATGATTGATTATCATTTTTACCACCCAATATATATGTTGTCGGTGGCCTTGTTTTGTTCCAGTCTAGACTGATCACACCACTCTTCTGCTGTCTTATCAGGTACCTGAAGTACTTGACCAAGAAGTACTTGAAGAAGCACAATGTGCGGGACTGGCTACGTGTGATCGCAGCCAACAAGGACCGCAATGTGTATGAGCTCCGGTACTTCAACATTGCTGAGAATGAGGGCGAGGAGGAAGATTAGAGTGCATCCCACTTAGTTCGTAGTATTGAACTTGTTGAATTTTGATACTTGATCTGAGTACCTCTAGTTATCTTATGTTGTGCTGTGGTGAACATGGATGGTTTAATTTTAAGAATCCTTATATTTTGTCGCCTCAACTATAAATCCGTATGTTGTGAACCTTGAAAAGTGATCTGGAGATTTGTTCTGGTTTTTACTCGAATAATGCTGTGTAAAGCGGTGCTGCTTCACTACTGTTAAAATTGTTTGCAGTCCTGTCTGCATTTCGGGCCCTTTCCTGCCCCTCTGAGACATAGTTAGATATGCTCTTGCTACTAAATTTACTCCCCAGTCGCCAAATCAGTGCTGGCCGGGGTTTAGTCCTGCATTCTCAATATAATTGAGTAACCAAGAACCATTCGAGGAATTATGATCCTGATGATGAATTAATTCTTTGTGCTCATGTTTGGATGCAATCAGCACGGTTGACATACCAAATGGGTGTAAAGATGTTCATGTATTGACTAGGCATCGGAAAATTGGGGAAAATTGGATATGAGGAGGTATACGGTAGTAGCTGTTTGAATAATACGCTAGTCAGCAGGTGGCGTCACCGCTAATCAGAGGATTATCCTTTTGTACAAGCAACGTAGGTTAAGGTTAAACAACTCATTACTTGGAAACATTTCCTATTCACTTCTGCAAACATCCCCACAACACACACACACACAACACCAAAGATAATTTGCTCAGAAGCAGAAGAGTAAGCTGAAGACCAATATACGGTTATCCAGTAAAGAACAATCTGAGGACTCACCTCCGTAAAGCCTGTCAGCGGATAGCAGCGAGCATTTGCAAAACTGAAGACAAGCTGAAGACCTTCTATGTATTGTTCTTTACTCTCCAAAAGTTTCTGAAAATATGGATTCCAGTATGAGTGGGTGAGAATGAGATTTAATTATACAAGCATATCAGATTTGTTATCGACAAGCTTTGAAAATTTCTGAAGTGCACCTAAAATTATTCTGGACAAAATTGAACTAAATCAGTCATGTCAAGCAAGCTCCAGCCTTATTCTTCGAGATGAAGCAAATGTTTCTTACGTCGAGAGGTTTCCGGCTCGCCGTTGTCATTAACTCAAGTTCTAATGCAGAATGTTCTAATCTGTTCTCCTTCTAACCTGTAACACTTGTTCTAGAGCACCCCAAAAACCTTTCTGGCCACTCTAGACAGTGGTTCTGCTAACGGTCGCTTATCTTGCTCGTTAAAGCAATCATCCTCGACTTTATAACCCTTATCCATTGTCGTTCCACTTGTTGAATTGTCCATCAGATAGTCCTGTTCTTTGGCTGGATCAGTATGATCTGATGGATTCTCGGTCATTTATAGTGAGTATCCAACTTCTTCAATCTTAGCTTCGTTGTTATTCTTGTAGACTTCATGCAAAGTTTTCAACAACGACGATGATGACAAGAAAGGTATCTCGTTTTTGGTTGTGTAGAGAGGCTCCTCTCTGTCATCAGCAGAACTTTGATCCACGTGGAAAGTGGGGAGCTGGTGCTCCTCCTCTTGTTCTTCATTGCCATAGAGACGCAACTTATCAAGAATCCTCCAAGTCACAGCATCCGGTGAAAGGCCATTCCTTCTCATCTCCTTCACCAACTGATAGGCCAACTTCTTCAATCCCTGCTTGCAGGCACTGTCGACAAGCACGTTGTAGCACAGAACACTGGGAGCAACCCCACAGTCTACCAGCTCATACAGGAAATCGCAGGCCTTTTCCAGTTTCCCCAGTTTGCAAAGGCCTCTCAAGATTGCACTGTACACGTAAACATCATGAATCCCTGATGGCCGGCTACATTGTCCCAGGATGCCTTTGCCTTCTCGAGTTGTCCTGCGTCGCACAGCCCTCTGATCACATCAGTGTGAGTCACAGAGTCAGCAACGATGTTATTGGACTTCATTTCGTCCACGACTTGCATTGCTCTGTCAGCTAGCCCAAGGCAGAAAACTCCCTCGAGTACACAATTGTAAGTAATGACATTCGGGGAGCACTGGCACCTGGGCATCAAAATGTGCAGCACATGGAGGTCTTCTGCGTGCTCACCTACATCCAGGTATCCAGATATGAGGGTGGTGAAGGTGACAACGTCAGGAGCGCAGAATTTCCCGTTAAACATGTCGTCCACAATCCTTCTGGCCTCCTGGGCCCGCCCAACTCTGCAGAAGCCATGGATGACAGTGTTCATGGTGATCACATCCGGCCTGCATTCCCCCTGTAGCATGGACACAAGCACGCCGAGCTGCTCGCTTGGGTTGTCCACAGCACGCAGTGCCCCAAGGAACATATTGTATAGCCTAGTCTTGGTTTCATCGTCAGCCTTGTCATGACTTTACATTGGGGTTGCAGCATCAGCTCCAGGACATCCTTGGCCTTGGCTAGCTCATTCTCCCGGCAGAGCTCGTCGACCAGTACCTTGTATGATACCTCTCTCGATTGATACCCGAAGCACACGCCTTCCATGACCAGCTGGTATGCCCTCATGCATCCTCCGGGCTTCTTGCTGGTGCATAGCCCGTGAACAATGCAGGTGTAGGACACGGTGCTTGGGCACAGGCCCCTCTTCCCCATGATGTACACTATCCTGAACGCGCCATGCATGGTGCTGTCCGGTCCGGCACAGCGAGTCAATCATCTGGGCGTAGGCAAACTCATCGGGGACACAGCCCCGCCGTTGTGGCATCTCCTCTGCGATGCCGAAAACTGTTGGAAATACTAACTCTCAAAGGCAGAGGGAGATGTAAGCTCTCACGTGCACAAGAAACAGAGTAGAGTATGCACTCACACACACATGTATATTGAAGCTCTAAATGCTTAGTATTACAAAGGTAAGTGCCTGTTCTTATATAGAACTTACAAACCGACTTACAAAACACAGCTGCTTACAACTCACTAACTTATAAGTACAGTTAGTAGTCAATTTACTTTTGACTGTCTCTTACCGTCTTACAAAAATTTTCTAGTACTTTCCTTCTTACTCTAGATAGCAGTTTTACAGCTAAAGGTACTTGATACATCTAGAGACATCAGATAACATCTTCACTTGCCGACATGCAGTTTATTAATTATATATTTGAGCTAAGCAACAAGATTAATTTTCAACATTTCACCTCCATAATCTTGTTGCCTGTTTTTGACATTTTGTATACCGATTCGCTCTCTCATCTCTAAGAATTTCAGTCTTCCAAGCGGCTTGGTGAGAATATCAACTAACTGATCACTTGTGGCGATGTATTCCACTTCGATTTTACTATCTTCCACACATTGACGTATAAAGTGGTACTTTGTGTCGATGTTGAAAGAGCATCTAGGCCCCCAAGTTGGTTTTGATGGTTAATGGCAACTCAAACTGAAATCTAACGTTTACAGTGAGTGTAAGCAGGTTTGTAGGTTCCAGAAAGAAGGGTCATCAAAGAAAGGATGACCACCAAAAAGGGTACAAGGGTGGTTTCCAGGACTAAGGAATGGCTGTGCTAGGCAGCTGTGCCACAGCTGTGAAGAAGCCGGTGCTGTGCAAGGAGTTGTAAGTAAGGTAATGGTGGCTTGATGCGTCAAGGGTCGTGACTACAGCTGGTGGGTAGGTAAAGTCTAGATTTGCTAGTTTCTTTGAGTCCATAGGAAAAACCCGTACTATCAAGAGGGATGAAACAGTGATGATCTGTGGAGGTTCTAGTTGCTCAATGCTTAGGATGTTAGACAGTGGCACTAATGCTTTGAGATTAGTGGCCCTGTGTCAGCATTTTTTCTTAAGTATAAAACTGGTTGGAGCTAGCACTCTGCAGTGCTAGCAGTAGAAAACCCTAGGGGTTAGAGTCACCGGTGTGACACAGTGGTGTCACAGGTGGTCTAACGCTCTATGACTCAGGTACATCTCTGTACCAGGGGAGAGCTTGTAAACGCTAAGGATCCTGCGCTGCGATAGCTTGTCTGCTGAGTCGGAGGGCTGTCGGAGGTTCTCTCCTTATAGGTTTCAGAGAATGTGTGCGCTGAGGGCATGTCATGTGCCAAGACCAGGCTGAGCAGTGTGGCTGCCTCAGTTTAGGGTTTACCTGTGTGTGCCGCCGGTGACACAGGTATCGGTCTGCTTGAGCCGGTTATAGTTGGGCGGAGTGATTGGCTGTGTCATCGGTGATTCACTTAATCCTACGTGGCAACAGTGTAATGGTCAAGTGCCTGTGAACCCTATATATAGGGGACCAGGGGAGGTCTTCGACCTTAACCAAGAGCCAATCAGTAACTCACATTTGACCGTTGCAAAGCCTCTTTCCACCGAACAAAAGCCAAGTTTCCTAAGTGTCAGTTCGGGAAGGGTTAGAGTCCTTGAGCAAAGAGCATTGGTTCCTCCAAGAGTTGTTACTGCTGAATCTATTACTATTGGAGTGTCTACTCCTAGATGGACGTAGGAGTTGCTGGTACCACCCAAGCTTGTGTGGGCTAGACCAGTAGTCTGTGAGGATGATTGAAGTCTACCTGCTGCAAGCAAAAGGACTTCCACAAGCAAAGGAAGAGGCTTGAGATCAGGTACTCGGAGAACAAGCACGATTCAGTGCTGGCGATCTCTTCGGAGTAGCCTCTCCAACGGAGACGTACCACTCTGCAAAGAGTTGAGAACTTCGGTGAAAAACACTCTGTCTCCTGAATACTTGTTGTTTTACTCCTTGCTTCTTGCTATATCTGTTTGCTTGTATGCTCATATAGATATTCTATTTATCTGCTTAGATCACCTTTACACCTGTGTCTTGTTAGCTGTCTCATAGTTGGTATAGATCATATCTCACACCTGTGTCAGCTACCTGTTACACAGGCACTTTGATTGCTTATCATTTTGCTAAGTCATTAGCCCACCTGTACTAGGCACCTGTGTGACAGCTGCATGCTAATTTACACATCGCAATTTACCTGTGTCACTCACCTGTCACACAGCTAGCTAATCCTTGCTTCTGCATAAGGCTTAATCTAAATAATCTAGTTAAAAGAAGTAATTTTGTTAGCCTCCTATTCACCCCTCTCTAGTCGGCATCTGAGGTCCTTTCAGATGTGTTTACTTCTGTCATGATAAACTGGATTCTTGCAGAGTGCAATTGCCGATTTGTTGTCCACCTTGAGCGTAACCTTGTCATTTGCTTGCATCTTCAACTCACTAAGTAGACGTCCGAGCCAGATGCCCTGACAAGCTGTGGTAGTAGCTGCAATATATTCCGCTTCACATGACGATAGTGCTATCGTCTTTTGTTTTTGCGATATCCAAGTCACCAAATTTGAGCCAAGGAAAAATACAGTACCTGTAGTGCTTTTCCGGTCATCAACATCTCCAGCCATGTCACTATCACTATAGCCCACAAGGCTTGGTTCTTCCTTACCCTTTCTCACATAGCGGCATCCAAAATCAATTGTACCACGGACATACCTTAAAATTTGCTTTATCGCGGCCATATGTTGCGCTGTTGTTGTTTGCATGTAGCGGCTTACAATTCCAACCGCATAGGCTATGTCCGGTCTTGTGTTCACCAAGTATCGGAGGCTTCCAACTATATTGCGATAGTCAGTTTGATCCACCCGGGCACTTGGACTTGACTTGCTAAGTTTCAGCCTCGCCTCCATTGGTGTTTGCAATGGGTTGCAATCTGCTAGATTGCATTTCTTTAGGATTTTTGCTGCATAAGATGATTGGCACAACAAAATCTCTTGATCTTTTTGTTGTACGTCAATCCCCAAGTAATAACTTAACAGCCCGAGGTCACTCATGTTGAATAATTGTTTCATCCATGTCTTGGATCTTGCAATCTCAGCAGTGCTTGTCCCCGTGATAATCAAGTCATCCACGTACACACCGACTAGGAGACTTGTATCACCTAAATTTCTTTTGTAGACAGCATGCTCCACGGGGCTTCTCTCGAAGCCGAGTGACACTAGGCTCTTGTCAAGTTTCGCGTACCATGCTGTTGGTGCTTGACGAAGACCATACAATGCCTTCTTGAGCTTCAACACTTTGCCTTTACTGCCCTCTTGTTCATGACCGGGTGGTTGCACCACGTATACCTCGTCCTGCAAGTCACCATTGAGGAAGGCAGACTTTACGTCCACATGATGCACCTCCCAGCCTTCCTGTGCAGCCAAAGCAATAAGGAGCCACACTGTCTCAAGCCGTGCAATCGGTGCAAATACTTCATCAAAATCCACACCTTGCTTCTGCACATAGCCTTTAGCAACAAGGCGAGCTTTGTGTTTGATAATAGCACCTTGTGAATCCTTTTTTACCTTGTACACCCATTTCAAACCGACGGGTCTTTGCCCGATTGGGAGATCAACAAGCTCCAACGTTCCATTTCTCTCAATGGAACTAAGCTCTTCTTCCATTGCATGCCTCCAACATGCATGCTTGTTAGCCTCCTGAAAATTCACTGGCTCTTCCATGGCAAACAAGCATTGCCCAGAGTAGTCAGGCTCGACTTCTGTTGATTCATTGTAAATATCCAGAAGAGGGCGGACACGCCTTGGTGGTGTAAAGGCATCACTTGCTGCAGAGCTCTCGATGGCACCAACAGGTGTGCTGATCTCCGCACATGTCTGATCATCTGTTGGTAGCGTGTCTGGTACATTAGATGCGCCTCTAGTGCTCACCATGCCTGGCGAGTTTGGAGTGTCGTCGATGTCATTCATCGCACCTTGACTGTCCATGTGATGCGGCACCACCTCATTTCTTGCATCACTGTGAGGTGCATAATATACTTAAAGTCCTCATCATGATCAGTTGCATCTTGACCAAACACAGATTGCCAGTCCCAATGTCTCGTTTCTTCAAACACGACATCCCTTGACACATGCAGCTTATTTTTCTCCGGATCATACATCCAATATGCCTTCGTACCTGTCTCATACCCAATGAACACCATAGGCACACTACGATTAGCGAGTTTCTTCACATGTGGGTGCACCACCTTGACATGTCCCATGCAGCCGAAAGTGCGAAGATGCCACACACTCGGCTTCTTTCGGTGAAAGCCCTCATATGGTGTTTTGCCGACGACGCTTTTGGTCGTGAACAGTTCAGGAGATAGACTGCCGTTGAAACGGCCTCCCCCCAAAACCTTCCTAGCATCCTCATGCTCTTCAATAAGCTCCTTGCCATGGTGACCACCATCTGGTTCCGCCGCTCCACCACGCCGTTCTGTTGTGGTGAGTATGACGCAGTGAGGAACCGCTTGATGCCCAAATTCTCACAATACTCGTGGAACTCGTGAGAGGTGAACTCCCATCCTTGATCAGTGTGGAACGCCTTTAGCTTGGTGTTCACCTCCATTTCAGCACCAGCCTTAATTTTCTTGAATGCGGCGAGAGCTTCATCTTTGCTCTTGAGAAAAGCAATCCACATGTATCGACTATGATCATCAACAACCAACAGCAAATACTTGTTACCTGCTGGTGTTGCTGGTGTGATTGGTCCGCACAAATCACCGTGCATAAGTTGCAGCGGACTGGCTGCACGGTAGGATGACGCCGTTGGGAATGGCACGTGTCGTTGCTTGCCGATCATGCATCCATCGCAAATCTGATTAACATGCTGAATGAGTGGCATGCCTTCCACCATTCTGGAAGTTGAGGTGCCCAAAACGCCTATGCCACAGCCATGCATCCTCCTTGATGCACGCTAAAAGGCACACAGGTTGTGCGAGATTCAGGTGAGCACATACAATCTATTCCTCGTTCTCTCCACCTTGGCTAGCAATCGCCCGTCCTGGCCATAGACGCACAGAAAACCATCTTCTAGAATGGTTTTACAACCATTCTCATCGAGCTGGCCAAGGCTCACTATGTTGCTGTTGAGGCGCGGGATGTAATACACGTCGGAGAGGGCGCCATGCTCTCCGGTTAGGCACTGGAACAATATTGTTCCTCGCCTGCATATCTCCACGGCAGAGCCATCGCCGAACCAGACAGTACCTCGCACCGAAGTGTCCAACTTAGTGAACACTTCCTTACACCCTGTCATGTGGTTGCTGGCTCCCGTGTCGAGGTACTACACCGCACTCTTCTCTGCAACTCCCAGTGTGGGTATCACCTTCTCCTCGTTCAGCATGACCACGTCACACGCCTCCTGCATGCATGCAGACAAGAGTAGGACTGGCTCATCCTCCTGAGCCCATGTGAGATGTGCCTCCTCGTCGCGGTCACGACGTGGTTTACGACACTCTGAAGCAAAATGCCCATATATACCACAGTTGAAGCACTTGATTTTGCTCTTGTTGCGAAACCCACTGGTCTCGCCATCACAACCACCTCTGCCGTGTCCGCGGCCACGGCCGCTGGATCTACCATGACCACGACCATCTCCGCCGTTGCCGCTGCTCCTCTTGGCACTTGAAGAAGGTTCGCCCCCACCATTTTTCTTCATGCGCGCCATCCACTCCGCCTCTGTGAGCAACAAGTGACCTTGCTCATCTTTATCGCCGAGCCTGTACCACTCCTCAATTGCCTTGAGATGGCCGGTAAGCTCTTCAAGTGACAGGGTCTTGAGATCAATGAGTTGCTCGATGGAGATTGCCACTTGCATGTACCTTGCTGATACAGCCCGGAGGAATTTCTTGACGACATGGACATCTTCCAATGTCTCACCCAATGCACGAATGCTGTTGACAATCCCCATCAACCGCATGGCGAAGTCATCCACGGACTCACTGTCCTTCATGCGGATTGTCTCGAAGTCTGCCTTCAAGGTCTGTGCCTTCGCCTCTCGGACGTGCTCCACGCCCATGTGCATCGTCTTCAGTGTCTCCCACGCTTCCTTAGCCGAATCCTTCACGGTTAGCATTGCGAGCATCTCCTCTGGTACAGCTTGGAGGATGGCAGCGAGGCCCACCCTATCTTCTCGCTTATCTGTCTTCCTGTGCTCAATGGCTACCCACACACCTTGGGCCTGCAAATTGACCTCATCAAGAGAGACCAATTTGCATAGTTGGACCTCGTGAGCACCAGGTAGTGGAGCGAGACTCCAGACTCCCTTGTCATCTTCTGCACCACCACATTATCGCCTCCCATTGCCTTGCCTGAAGACGACCCATCTTTCAACATCCTAGGCTCTGATACCAAATGTTGGAAATACTAACTCTCTCGAACGTGAACAGAGCAAAGGTAGAGGGAGATGTGAGCTCTCATGTGCACAAGAAATAGAGTAGAGTATGCACTCACACACACATGTATATTGAAGCTCTAAATGCTTAGTATTACAAAGGTAAGTGCCTGTTCTTATATAGAACTTACAAACCGACTCTAGAACCGACTTACAAAACACAACTACTTACAACTCACTAACTCATAAGCACAGTTAGTAGTCAATTTACTTTTGACTGTCTCTTACCGTCTTACAAAAATTTTCTAGTATCTTTCTTACTCTAGATAGCAGTTTTACAGCTAAAGGTACTTGATACATCTAGAGACATCAGATAACATCTTCACTTGCCGACATGCAGTTTATTAATTATATATTTGAGCTAAGCAACAAGATTAATTTTCAACAAAGACAACGTGGAAGAACACGAGGTTGGCGAACGCGGCGTTCTTGACTTCCTGGTCCTCATCACGGGAGCTCTCCATGCCAGGCCAGAGATGGTTGCCGACGAGGTCCATGGCCCCGTCGACGTCGCGGCTGCGGAGGAATGCCTTGACAAGGAAGGTGCGGGCAACAGAGCTGGGCGCGACACCCCAGCGAGGCATTTCGTCGAGTACCTTCTAGGCCACGCAGGGGTCGGGGACGCGGGCGTAGCCGTCGAGGACTGCGGCATAGGACGCGGCGTCAGGGGCCATGTGCATGCGGAGGAGGAGGAGGGAGGGCGTGGTGGAGCAGAGCAGGGCGAGGAGGAGGAGGCCATTGGCGGCCGGCTCGTCGAGGAGGCGGGGCGCGGAGGAGGAGGAGAGGAGGAGCGCGACGCGGTAGTGCGCCTTCGGGGCGCGGCCCAATGCGTAGAGCGCATCCACCAGGCCGCCCAAGTCCGGCTCCTCGAGCTGAGCTGTGGTAGCGATCATATCGGGGGCGAAGGAGACGCGGCACGCGCACACGGTCGAGCTAGGGGCGCCGACACGGTGACACCGTAGCACGCTCGCTCTAATGATTGCGAGTTGCCGACCTGGACTTTAGGAGAACTCTTCTAAAGTATTGCTAAAGATATTGGAGTGCTGTTATGCAGGACGTTGGACGAATGTCGATCTGGTTCATTGTGTAAATGCAACCAAAATGGTAGAAGAATAAAAACATGTCTTTTTAGCTGCTTTGATATATGCACCCAATCATGGATAGGAGCATAAAATCATCGGTTTGCACCACAATCAGGAAATAGAGAGTTGGAGATGCTTTGGAAGGGGAAAGAAGAACTGCACTTCTGCTATGTTATATGTTGAAAATTTGAGATGGCTCTAAACCCACTTAGGACCTGCACCTTTCATCTCCTTAGTGTACTATTGGCTTCCAGGCGGCCAAGCCACTCACGTTAAAGCAAGACTAGCTTCCGGGCGGCACGCCACTCACGTTGAAGCAAGTCCGTTGTGGTTCCGGGCGACCGAGCCGCTCAGTTAAATCACAACTCAATAATGCACCGAGTACTTAAAAATAGCACAGCCTAATTGGGAGACTAGGTGTCGGTGTTTTGATCCAGCAATAATGAACATGGGGCAGCGTACGCGTAGCAGCTCTAGATGGATGCACACGGGACACAGAGTTTAGACAGGTTCAGACCCTCGGGAAGAGGTAATACCCTACGTCCTGTGTTTGGTGGATTGTATTGCTCGTATACCGTATGCCGCAAGACCTCGAGAGAAGCTCTCTAGGTTGCTTAGGTTTGGATGTGTATCGTCTCTATGAAAGCCTCTATGTTGCTTACCGATCGGGGAATCCCTCTCATGCCTTATATAGGCGGCAGGGGCAGGGTTAAACAAGTCCGGATCGGTTTATAAGTAGATTTCCTATTCAGTTACAATTAGATCCCGTGATATCGGGTAGGTACAGGTTTATATCTTGTACTCCAAGTCGATGGAGCGCTCCCGTGTAAAAGTCAGACTCCGAGTAGTCGACCCGGCTCACCCTATGACCAGAAGGTCGGTTTTGTCCTCCTTGGCGATACCTGGGTGCAATGTCATCGTCAGTAGCCCCCGAGTCCTTCATGATCTGGCGGCAACTTGTCTTGGTAATGCCTTCGCCCAAACCAAGTGCTTTTTGTCTTCCCCCTGACAAGTTTCCCGAGCGGTATCCGCCTGAGCGCGCCTCTTTGTTGCTTGCAGGGAGATTGTGAGGGACTCATAGAACTCCTGTAGAATAAAAGTAATAAGCCAAGTAATATTCACCCGTAGGGCAGGAATATCATGGCAGGTGAGCTAATAATGGGTAAGTCCTGGTGGTATCCGGTCATTTCCAGTGGATGAAGACTGGCTATTGACCCAGCGGGGACATACCATGAATCCCGACTGAATTCCCAAGTGGCACCTGGTTACCCGAGTAGCTCAGGTCCAGCTAGTGTCCCTCTGGGGGACTACCCTCCGAATTCGCGTCAGAACCAGAACACAAGATGTAGCGTTTCGGTCCCGAGTCGTTCAGTGCCCGACTAGTGGCCCAATAGAGGCGCACTACTGCCGCCCTTCACTCGGGTGTATTCAAGTGGTTGTGACCCTGGAGGTCAACCACCGAAACCCTTCAAACTGTAACGTTTCGGTCCCGAGTTGTTCGGTAACTGACTGCGGCCCACTGGAGGCATGTTACAGTCGCTCTTTATTTGGGGTGTATTCAAATGTCCGTTAACTCCGGAAGGCCAACCGTTGAAACCCTGGTCAAGCGGGCGCTGGAAGTGGAAACGTCACGCCGTGGAATCGAAAGAATCGCACCGTGGAAACGGAAGAGTCGCGCCGCCCAGGCTGTCTTGCTTTATAAGACAGGGGAACAGCGCGGCCCGCTCATTTTCCATTCAGTTCACGCTTTGCCTCCTCAGCGCCCTACAGACTCTTCGTCTTCCCTGCGCCCCACTGAATCGAGAGCGCCGCCACGTAGCAAATCTGAATCGCTGCCATTTCTACATCCATCTTGCCGCTGCCGCCTCAGCCGGCCAAACCCCAATCGAGAATCCAAAACTCTAGATCCGGTCCGCCGCCGCTGGATGCCCACCATCATCAAGGAGGTGGACTTGTTCGGAGAGGAGGTGGAGAACTCGGTGCTGTCATCCGCATTCGGCGAGAAGGACTGCCCGACTGATCTGATGGCGCCTTGGGCGAAGTCCACGGTGACTGAGGCCAAACTGCAGGCCATGGTGGAGGCGGGGGTGCTGCCGTCGAAGGAATTAATCGAGTGGCGCACCGCTGATGGGGAGGACTTCCCCACCCCGAACACCAGTGAGGTCGTCATCCACGCTTCCTTCTTTTCCCGGGGGTTCTCAGTCCCAGCCCATCCTTTCCTGCGTGGACTGCTGTACTTCTACGGGCTAGAGCTGCAGAACCTCAACCCAAACGGGATGCTGCACGTGGCCTGCTTCATCACACTGTGCGAGTGATTCCTCGGAATAGAGCCGCACTTCACCCTGTGGAAGCAACTCTTCGTCGTCAAGCCACAGCCGAGCCAGAACAACCCGGCCGTGGTTGGGGGTGCCGGGTTCCAGCTGAGGACTGGCACCGTCAAGAACTACCTGGAGCTCCCCTTCCAGTCATCCAACAAGGGATGGCACTCGGAATGGTTCTACTGTTCCAACCTCAAGCCCTCGCTTCCAAGGTTCGAGGGCTAGCCTCTCGAGATATGCCGAGTTGGACCGAACTTCCACAAAATTGGGAGCAGCCCGGGGTCGAAGACCTCTTGGGGCACCTCGCGCAAGTGCTCCAGTCTGGAGTCACTGGAGTCGGGGTCATCTCGACCTTCATCAGCTGGCAGATCTAGCCCGTGAAGTTAAGGGTCCATCCGATGTACGAGTACATCAACCAACAAGATGTGACTCGGGAGTCGGCCGACGTGCTCTTGGAAGAGGAAGTACAGCGCCGAGTCGGGAGGATGGTGGCCCAAGGCACGAATCTGGATACTTCTGGGCACCCAGCGCCCTTTAGCCTGGCCAACCCCCCGAGCTAGGCGAGCGACCAATCTTCAGGCTTTGTTATTTGCAGTTTGTGCTGTCATCGAGTCATACTCGGTCTGCGTCTGTGCGCCCCGACTTCACAGGACCTCTTCAGATTTTGTTCCAAGGCCCCTCTACCAGAGAACGAGCCCTGGAACTAGCCGCCGTATACCGGCGTCCCTAGCGGCGGGCAGCCGCCGCAGGGGAGTGCCGGACCATCTACCACCGATGTTGGGTCGTCGAGGGGAGGGACACCCACAGTGGAGGAGCCTAGCGCCCCTCCGCCGACTACGGCGACGCCTGAGGAAGACCCTCAGGAAGAGGAAGAGGATGTCCCCCTCATTTGGAGGAGGAAACGCACGGCCGATGCCGCCTTCGGTGGGCAGAGCAGCTCTTTGGCGTCGCCGGCTTCGGCGACCACCACACCGGGGCAGCAGGTTCCGAGGCCCAGGAGGTGCATGCCCTTTCCCCGATCCACCAGGTATGTCGCCGAGTGAGCGTCCCCTGCCCTTTTATTGCAGAAAGTAGTAATAACCTAGATGTCTTTGTAGGCCGAGGAAACCGGTGGACCTCCCAAGGTGCAGGCCGAGTGCCCCGAGGCCACTCAGGGTGGAGGCGAATCGGGGCCGGATGCCCGACCCCCCGAGGACTACGGACGCTCCTTCACCGCAGCCTTCCCCCCGACAGGGCGGTGCACCCCGACCCGCCACCCGCCCCTCGGCTAGAGGAGTCCAGCGCCGGAGCGCAAGGCCCCGTCGTGACTGAGCAGGCGGGTCCGAGTCGGGCGCAGACTGTCCCGCCGGATCACCGGGGGAACTTGGTGCTGCCGGTGGAAGAGATAGAGATCAGCCGAGTGCCGCCACCGCCGCCAAGCTTCCACGTGGATGTCCAACCGCTTCAGGTCCGCCAAACAGATCCCTCGAAGCCCAGCGAAGTCATGTGGGAGATCGACGACGTCCGGGAATCACAGGAGTGGGAGGAGGCACTGAACGCCGCCACCCAGCTCGGAGAAAAACTCCCGGCATTGTTGAAGATGGTGAAGGAGAGCACCAATTTGGTGAACGGCAAGATACGGCCGTTAAAGCAGGTATAATTTTCGCCCTTGTGTTTCTTCTCTATTTTTTCGCCGTGAGCGCACAGACGGTGCACTCACTGGGGAGTAGCCCCCGAGCCTCTGCCCGACTGTCTCAGTCGGGCGGAGGCTCTTTATTAGCCTGTAGATTCCGCACTGGGGGCATGATCAGTGCACCCAGTGGGTGTAGCCCCCGAGCCTTCGGCCGACTGGAATAGTCGAGCGGTGGTTCTTTTTGGCTTGTAGATTCCGCACTAGGGGCATGATCAGTGCACCCAGTGGGTGTAGCCCCCGAGCCTCTACTCGGTTCGTGGAATTGAGTGGAGGGTTCTGACGCTTTTCTCGAGTAGCTGATCTCTTTTGTTGTCTATGCAGAACTTAACCAGGAGGTCCAAGGACAAAACCGAGTTCCTCCAGGCCGGCACCCTCCGCACAATGCAGGAGCAGGTGACCGTGAAGGAAGTGCAACTCGAGTCCTTGAATAAGGACGTTCAAGGTAATGAGTCTGAATTTCTTCACTTGCCTCCGTGTGAGTTATGCTAACTCTTCGTAACCTCCTCTGCAACTGCTGAGAGCGAGGCCTCCAGGCTCAGAAAGGAGCTCGAAGAGACCACCAAGCTCAGAGAAGAGGCCTCCAAGCTCAGGGAAGAGCTTGAAGGCGCCGCCAAGCTCAGGGAAGAGCTCGAGGTGATGAGGGCTCGCGTTGGGCAGCTCGAGGAAGAGAGAAGGTTGCAGCCGAGGGCCGCCTGAGGAGGGCCCTGGACAACACCGAGTCCGCCAATAAGAGGGCTTCAGACTCTGTCGCCGGTAAGGACTTGACCCTCGTCTGCTCAGCCGGAGCTTGCCGATTATCTTGTTAATGTATTTGCTTTGTCTCCACAGCATTCCAGATACGCATTGGGAAGATACACGAGACGGCCGAGTCCTTGAAGGCGGCCAGTTAGATGGCCTGCGACGCTTTGTGGGAGGACAACCCGACCTCGGACCACTCGGAGGTGGTCGTGGAGCACCTTTTCAGCGAGCGCCTGATCAGGCGAAGGCCTTGCTGAAGGAGTCCACCCGAGTCGGAGTCAAGTTTGCGCTCGTGGTGGCTAAGTCCCACTATCCGTCGATCGACATGAAAGAGATCGAGGAGGGACTTGCCGCTGACATCCCCGACGAAAAGGTCCCGGCGCTGATGGAGGAAGTCCATGCTGCCACGAACTCCCTAGCCGACCGTGCCAACCTGTAGAAGTAGGGATATGTATATGAACTGTTTGAAATGCATGTCAAGTACTCGGGAAGTCTGAGTGTTACTCTTTTATGCGTGTCCTTGGCGAACATGTTCTGTGTTTGTTAATCTTTCATAAAAATTCATTCGTGTGTAAGTTAGTTCTTTGTGTGTGCTCTTGCCGATCCGTCGTAGCCCCCATTGCGTAGAGACTAGCCGTGGGCGGTTCCCCGTGTAGCGTAGGGTTATGGCGTAGACCGGCGATCGAAGACAAAGAGTTAACACCAAGCTTTTTACACAGTACTAAAATGATTGTTTGAAAGAGAGAAGCCCAAGTGCGCTTAGGCGCACACAGTGTGGTGTAACCCCCGAGTGTCCACTATGCGTAGCCGTGAGCGTGCATAGCGGGCCAGTCAGGAACCCAAAGAATTACTCAGATGGAGCAAAGAAATATTTTATTCATGTATTCATACTTAAAGTATAAAAGTACAAAGCTTAATTATAGAAGCGACGTAGCTATTCAATGTTCCATGCGTTGGTGAGGAGGTTGCCGTCCTTCTCCTTCAGTCGTTAAGCCCCCGGGTGCAGCACTTCAGTGACAACGTATGGGCCCTCTCACGGCGGTGAGAACTTGTGCTTGTCCTTGTTGGACTGGACTCGGCGCAGGACCAAGTCGCCAACGTTGAACACGCGCCCGCGTATGTGCCGGCTGTGATAGCGCCATAAACCCTGCTGGTACTTGGCTGACCGAAGGAAAGCAATTTCATGTGCCTCTTCAAGCTGATCAACAGCGTCTTGTCTTGTTTCCTCTGACTGGTCCCTATCGTAAGCATGGATGCGTGGGAATCCATGGTCTAGGTTAGTCGGCAGCACGGCCTCGACTCCGTATACCATGAAGAAAGGGGTGTAACCGGTTGACCGGTTGGGTGTAGTCCGCAGGCTCCAGAGCTCCGAGGGCAACTCCGCTGCCCATTTTCCCTCAAACTTCTTTAGGCGCTGGAAGATCCAAGGTTTGATGTCTTGCATAATCAGACCATTGGCACGCTCAACCTGCCCATTTGTGCGTGAGTGTGCCACTACGACGAAGCTGAGGCTAATCTTGTAGTCGTCGTAGAATCGGAGAAAGGCGCCGCTAGTGAACTAGGTGCCATTGTCTGTGATGATGCTGTTGGGGACGCCGAACCAGTACACGATGTCCCGAAAAAACTCGAGGGCCCGTTCGGCAGTGATCATGGCAACTGGCTTGGCCTCAATCCACTTGGTGAACTTGTCGACAGCGATGAAGAGATGTGTGTAACCCCCAGGAGTCTTCTTGAGGGGACCAACCATGTCCAGACCCTAGACAGCAAAAGGCCATGTGATCGGGATAGGTTGGAGTGTCTGAACCGGCAAGTGTGCCTATCGAGCGAAGTACTGGTATCCCTCGCAAGTGCGCACAATGTGCGCAGCATCAGGGATAGCGGTTGGCCAGTAGAAATCTTGTCGAAAAGCTTTCCCGACTAGCGACTTCGGCGCTGCATGGTGCCCGCAAACTCCCAAATGAATATCGTGCAGCAACTGCCTCCCCTGGTCTTGAGATATGCACCACTGGAAAATTCCGAAGATGCTCTTTTTGTAAAGGTCGCCGTCTTTCACGATGTAAGCCTTGGCGCACCTCGCAAGGCGTCGCGCCTCGGTTTGATCCTGTGGGAGCATGTCTCATAGGATGTAGTCGTGGAAAGGCGTCGTCCAGTCGGGAGTGGTGACCAAAACTTCTTGCGCAGCCTGTTGAACGCTATTGGACCTCTCGGGGTGTGGTTCTTCGGTTTTGGACGCTGTCTCCACCTTGATGGATGGGGCATGCAACTCCTGGAGGAAAACTCCGGCCGGGACGATATCCCGACTGGACCCCAGTTGCCAAGTGCGTCTGTAGCCTCGTTGTCTCGGCGGAGGACGTGCGTGAGCTCGAGGCCGTCGAACTTGGCTTTGAGCTTGCGTACCTCTTGGCAGTAGACTTCCATAAAGGGGTCTCTGCATGACCATGCCTTCATGACTTGCCTGACCACCAATTCAGAATCTCCGCAGGCGAGAAGCCGGCGAATTCCGAGTGAGATCGCAATTCGTAGGCTGTGTAATAAGGCTTCATATTCGGCGACGTTATTGGACGCTGGGAAATGGATCTATAGCATGTACTTGAGGCATTCCCCTTTCGGAGAGATGAACACGATGCCAGCCCCCGCGCCCTGAAGCATCAGTGAACCGTCGAAGTAGAGCATCCAATGTTCGAGGTCGATGACAGAGGGCGGGGATTAGACTTCCGTTCAGTCGGCCATGAAGTCAGCAAGAGCTTGAGACTTGATAGCCATGCGGGGGGTATAAACTATGCTGAATGCAATTAGTTCCATTGCCCACTTAGCAATCCTTCCAGTGGCGTCGCGATTGTTGATGACTTCAGCAATCGAGAAGGAACTGACCACCGTAATCGGGTGTCTTTAGAAGTAGTGGACTAGCTTCCGAGATGTGATAAACACCGCATAGATGATCTTCTGTATCTGTGGGTATCGCGCCTTGGACTTGGAAAGCACTTCGCTAATGAAGTAGATCGGGCGCTGAACCTTTTGGACGTGGCCTGGCTCGGGGCGTTCAACGAACAAGACAGTGCTAGTCACCTGAGTAGTCGCTGCGATGTAAAGAAGCAGTGGCTCGTTGGGCATCGGGGAAACCAACACCGAGGATGTAGTCAGGAGCTTTTTCAACCTGTCGAGGGCGTCTTGGGCCTCGGCTATCCAGGTGAAGGTGTCTCATTTCTTCAAGAGCTTGTAAAGGGGCAGGGCCTTCTTGCCGAGTCGAGAGATAAATCGACTGAGGGCCGCCATGCACCCGGCTAGCCTTTTGACATCCTTTAGGCTTTTCGGTGGCCCCATCTTGATAATGGCATCTATCTTCTCTGGGTTAACCACCACGTCATTGACGTAGGCCTGCATGTTCCTGCCAATCTGCCCCTGGAGGCAACGCTGTATGCACCGTTGGTACGTAGCGTCGACGTTCTTCAAACCGAAAGGCATGGAGACATAGCAGAAGGCTCCGAATGGAGTGATGAACGATGTCTTGATCTCGTCGTCTTCTTTCATCTTGATCTGATGGTAGCCCGAGTAGGCATCGAGAAAACACAAAATTTCGTAACCGGCAGTAGAGTCAATCACCTGGTCGATGCGAGGTAATGTGAAGGGATCTTTGGGGCATGCTTTGTTGAGGCTCGTGTAGTCAACGCACATCCTCCATTTTCCATTCTTTTTACGAACAAGAACTGGGTTTGTTAACCAGTCGGGATGGTACACTTCTTTGATAAAGCTAGCTGACAGCAGTTTGGCTATCTCTTCTCCTATTGCTTTGCACCTGTCCTCAGCAAAACGGCGCAGGCACTGCTTGACCGGCCTAGCGTCTGGTCGAACATTCAGAGAGTGCTCGGTAGCCTCCCTCGAGACTCCAGGCATGTCAGAAGATGTCCATGCAAAGATGTCTCGATTATCGCGGAGGAAGCTGACGAGCGCGCTTTCCTATTTGTCGATGATTGTAGTCCCGATCTGCGTCGTCTTGGAGGGGTCTTCCGGATTGATCTGGATCGTCTTGGTGTCCCGCGCCGACTGGAAAGATGTTGATGCTGAAGTCTTCTTAGCCGGGGGTGCTTTCTCAACCACAGCTGACTTGAGGTTGTCAAGCTTGGCTGCTGCGATTTGGGCTGCGGCGAGGGTGCAGTTTTCTAGGTCACACGTGTAGGCGTGCTGGAAGTTGTTTTGCACCATTATTATCCCGTGGGGACCTGGCATCTTGAGCTTCAAGTAGACATAGCTGGGAACAGCCATCAATTTGGCGTAGCAGGGACGCCCCAGGATAGTGTGATACGAACCCGGGAAGTCAACGACCTCGAAAGTGAGGGTATCAGTCTGGAAGTTGTTAGGTGTACCGAAGGTGACCGCCAAAATGATCTGTCCGAGTGGTCTTGCTAGCTTGCCAGGCACAACCTCATGGAAGGGTGTGCCGATGGGCTTGATTTCTAAGCGGGAGATCTTGATGTTGTCCAGGGTCTTTACGTAGAGGATGTTCAAACCACTTCCTCCATCCATGAGGACCTTGGTGAGGCGGACGTCGCAGATGATTGGATCCACCACCAAGGGAAACCTTCCGGGATGAGGTATGTAGTCGGGATGATCCGAGCGGTCGAAAGAAATAACGGACTCGGACCATCATTGGTACTGGGGCACAACCGGCTCAATCGTGTTGACTTCGTGGTCCGTGAGCTTCTGGTGACGCTTGGACTTGTAGCCATTCGGACCGCCGAATATCATGAGGCACACAGTCTCCTTTGGGAATTCATTGCCCCCATCTAGAGGAGGCTCCTTTTTGTTCCGGCTGGGGGCAGAAGGCTTGTTTAGATTCTTTAAGAGATTGCAGTCGCGCGTAAGATGATTTGACTTTGGTTCATGGAAGCGACACGGCTGGCCCATCATTTCCTCAAAAGTGGCATTACCGAGCTGAGGACGACGCTGTGGAGCACGCTTAGCAGCGGCAATGAAGTCTCCACTCTTGCGCTTCCGGTGTTTCTTCTTGGACGACCCGAGACGATCCTTCATTTTGGGGGACTCGAAAGCCCTGCCCTTCCCCTTGTCGTCTTTGGTCGCACTGCGAACAGCTTCTTCACCAGTCGCGAAGTTGTTTGTGATATCAAAGAGCTCGCACGTAGTCTGAGGATTCTTACGTGCGATCTTGTGGATGAGGTCCGTGCTCCGAACACCCTTGGAGAAAGCGGTGATGACATCGCCCTCTCGGACTTTCGGCAAAAAGTTCTTCTTTTTGGAGAAGTGTTAGATGTACTCTCTGAGGGTCTCGCCCGCTTTCTGGATACAACTGTGGAGATCCCACGCGTTCCTAGGCCTATTGTAGGTGCCCTGTAAGTTGTTCACAAAGAGGGTCTCAAGATCAGCCCAGGACTAGATGCTGCCCTGAGGCAGGCTGGTGAGCCAAGCTCGGGCCGAGTCGGCTAAGAACAGAGGCAAGTAGTGGATCGCGACATAATCGTTGCCTCCATTGGTTCTGCACGCCGTGTGTTAATCAGCCAACCAGATGCCTGGCTGAGTCTCACCTGTGTATTTATCGATGCCGGTGACTCAGAATTGTGGTGGAAAGATGACGTTGCGGATGCGAGGGCCGAATGCCTTTGGACCTGCGTAGGCCATGTCGGAAGGAGTCGGAGAGCGGCACTGGCTAGTAGCGCAGTAACCGCCACTGTCGCCACTGTGGCCATCGTGGTTGTCTCTACCGGTGTCCCGTCGGGCGTAGCGCCTGGCCTCGAGGGCATTCCGTACGTCATGGTTGGGTCCGAGTCGGCTGTGGACCGAACCGGTGGGATGATTATTTTTTCCCGTGCCGCGATGAGCGCGGTATCTTGCCTCGAGAGTGTCCCGTGCATCGCGGTCCAGTCCGAGTCGGTTACGAACCGACCCAGCGGGGCGATGGTGCTCTGGGTTGGTATGGCGACCTTCGGTGACGTGTGAATTCCCTAGCGGGGAAGAACGCCGGCTCCGGGTGCTCGCAGGACAAGCTGCACGGACCTCGGAGATCTCGGCCTGCTGGAGAGCTGTCTCTTCCATTAGGATTCGGAGCCGTCGGAGATCATCGTAACCCGGGGTGCCCTCGGGGATATTGATGGCACGTGCCGCCACCGTGGCGGCGACGAGGTTGTGACTGCGAAGCGGAAATATCGGGACGTTGTCCCTCTCGCGCATGCGAAGTGCGTTGTTGACCTGGCGTCCTCGATCCCGCTTATCTCGTTACGCTGTCTTTCCTCGCGCTGGCGAGCTAGCACGGTCTACTGCTCGGCTAGCCTCTCCTCCTTGGCAACAAGAAGGAGCCGGTTGGCTTCTACCTGATCGGGGGTTTGATCGGCGATGGGAATCGTCTGGTCATCGATGTTGGCCAGTGCATTCGGGTCAGCCATGAAGACCTCCCGAGAAGGATGGTGACTTCCTAAACTCTCGAAGCCGTCCGAGTCGTAGTCGAGAATGGGCAGGAGGGACTCGATCACGCCAACCAGTCGGGATCCCTACTCGACGGGTGAAACCCGTGTCCAAACAGTAGATCCAACTTTGGCGCAACCTCATCCTCGGAGACGGTCATCGAAACCATCGACTCAGAGGAGAATCCGAGTGAAGAAGGCGATGAAGCCTCCGCCGGCCGGCTGGAAGCCGAGTTGCAGAGGTGAAGTTTGCCGAGCTTATCGGCGATGAAGTCCAGTTTTTCGAATCGAAAAAAACTATCCTGGATCAGCGACAGAATCCGGGGTGCCGAAGCTCATGTTTCGGCTCGGAACGAAGTCGCCGTTGTTGTTGGAGAAACCCATCTGGATCTGTTCAGATGGATCTATGCGCACCACCCCTACCTGGCGCGCCAACTGTCGGTGTTTTGATCCGGCAATAATGAATATGGGGCAGCGTACGCGTAGCAGATCTAGATGGGTGCACACGGGACACAGAGTTTAGACAGGTTTAGGCCCTCGGGAAGAGGTAATACCATACGTCCTGTGTTTGGTGGATTGTATTGCTAGTATACTATATGCTGCAAGACCTCAAGAGGAGCTCTCTAGGTTGCTTAGGTTTGGATGTGTATCGTCTCTATGAAAGCCTCTATGTTGCTTACCAATCGGGGAATCCCTCTCCTGCCTTATATAGGCGGCAGGGGCAGGGTTACACAAGTCTGGATCGGTTTATAAGTAGATTTTCTATTCGGTTACAATTAGATCCCGTGACATCGGGTAGGTACATGTTTATGCCTTGTACTCCAAGTCGATGGAGTGCCCCCGTGTATAAGTCGGACTCCGAGTAGTCGGCCCGGCTCACCCTATGACCAGAAGGCCAGTTTTGTCCTCCTTGACGATACCCGGGTGCTATGTCATCGTTACTATAAATTATTAAACACTACTTTTATTAGTATGTGGACAATATTACATAAGAGCACACGTACACATCTCTAAGTGGCTCTCACTCCACTCTAACTCACTCTTGCTAGCTATGCTCTCTTACCATGGTGGGGGAAGAGGCTATGGTCCTCTATTTATAGGGCTCAAGGTCCATTGGATCTTTGACATGTGTCACGATCATGGCCCTTCATCTAAAATATCTAAACATTCCACACTGTTCTAAGTAAATATCTAAATAATAGAAGATTTTCTAATATCTCTATTCTAGTATCTTCCTAGTAAGTATCTTATTCTTGAGATATTGGGAATACTCTAGAAGTTTGCTTTGACATACTTCAGTACTCCCCCTCAATGCAAACTTCCTTTCCAGTTCATTCCGAGAGCCTCTCGAAACTTCTCAAATTTTGCTTTGTTGAGACTCTTGGTGAAGATATCTGCAACTTGCTCTTCTGTCTTTGTTGGCACCATCTCGATATCTCCTTCAAGGACTTTTTCTCTGATGTAGTGGTAATGAACTTCTATATGCTTTGTCCTTGCATGAAAAACTGGATTTTCTGCTAAGCGTATTGAGGATAGATTATCATAGAAAATTCTTACTTGGTGATCTGTTGGTTGGTGAAGATTTTTCATCAATTGCTTAAGCCAGGTGCTTTCTTGTGCTGCCGCTGCTGCTGATCGATACTCTGCTTCAGTGCTTGATAGTGCCATAGTAGGTTGCCTCTTACTGCACCATGACATAGCTCTGGATCCAAGACTAAAGATATATCCAGTTGTTGATCGTCGTGTATCACAGTCTCCAGCGTAGTCGGCATCACAGTATCCAATCACCTGGCATTCTTTTGTTTTCTTGTAAAAGATACCATAACCAATGGTGCCTTTGACGTACCTGAGGATATGCCGTACTGCATCAAGGTGAGGCTTCTTCGACACGCTCATATATCGGCTAGCCACTCCAACGGCATAGGAAATGTCGAGCCAACTTAGTGTGAGATAGATGAGACTCCCGACCAGTTGTCGGTACATGGTTACATCCTCAAGATCTTTTCCTTCGTCTTCTCATAGCTTCATATTAGGAACCATAGGAGTAGAGATAGGCTTGTAGTCAAGCATCCCATATCTTTTAAGAAGATCCTTTGCATATTTTTGTTGGTCTAGGAATATCCCTTCCTTTGTGCGCTCCACTTCGAGTCGAAAGAAATGCCTTAACTCACCAAGCTCCTTCATTTGGAATCTGATTGAGAGATTTTCCCTTGTTCTTTATATCTCCTCATAGTAATCTCCTGTAATGATCAGGTCATCAACGTAGACTAGGACTATTGCTAGTCTACCTTTCTTGAGCTTCACAAATAAGCTAGAATCTGATGGAGCAACTGCAAAGCCACTCTGTACTAGGAACTCACCAATTTTTCCGTACCATGCTCTTGGAGCTTGCTTCAAGCCGTAGAGCGCCTTCTTCAACTTACAAACATACTCGGGGTGAGCTTTACTCTCGAAGCCTCTTGGTTGCTCTACGTAGATCTCCTTATCAAGTTCTCTATGTACGAAGGCATTCTTGACATCCATCTGCCACAACTTCCAAGACTTGCTAGCAGCTATTGCAAGCAAGACTCGAACAGTTGTGATCTTCGCTACTAGATTGAATGTTCTTCATAGTCCAGCCCATATTGTTGAGAGAAGCCCCGAGCAACAAGTCGAGCCTCATACCTTTCAATTGAGCCATCTGGACGGGTCTTCACATTGTATACCCATTTGCAAGATATTAGCTTCACATCCTTGGGTTTTGGTACTGAATCCCAAGTTTGATTTTCTTTTAGTGCCTTGGTCTCTTCCTCCATTGCATTTTGCCACTCAGGGCCTTGTGCTGCTTCTTCATAAGAAGATGGCTCAATAGGTAAAGAATCATCAATAAGGGCAGCATTAGCATATCTTGGATTTGGCTTGATTTGCCTTGTTGAGCTTTGTAGTTCCTGCACGTGTTCCTGAACATCTATTTGTTGAGTCTCTTCAGGTTTATGCATGTCAGTATTCCACGGGTTCTTGGGCTTGTTAGGCGAGCTCCCTTCTGCTTCACTTAGAGTTGATGCTTGCTCTTCAACTTCAGCTTGAGTTTCTTCTTGAATCTCCTCCAAGTGATGGACTCAGAAATCTCAACTTTCTTTGGAGACTACCATGAGGAAGTTTCATCAAACACAATGTTTCTTGAAGTGTGGCACTTGCCTGTGGTTGGATCACAACACCTCCAACCTTTTCGAGCATCATTATAGCCAACAAAGATGCACCAAATTGCCTTCTTGTCAAACTTTCTTCTTAGGTGATCTGGTACGAAGATGTAGCATACGCAGCCAAATACTTTAAAGTGACTGATGGCTGGTTTCATCTTTCACAACTTCTCATGTGGTGATTTAAATTCCAACCTTGCTTGTGGTAGCCTATTAATCACATAGGCTGCCGTCCTCATACCCTCGGCCTAGAATCTTCCAGGAACATTCTTGGCATGAAGCATACTCTGACATGTCTCCGCAAGGTGATGATTCTTGCGCTCTGCTACTCCATTTTGTTACGGAGTATTGGGGCAAGTTAACTATCTGCTAATCTTGTGATTCTTGAGATAGCCGGTGAACTCATTGGATAGATATTCTCTTCCGTTGTCAGTGCGTAAACACTAAATCTTCTTATCGAGTTCACCTTCTATCTTTTTCTTGAATTATTTAAACTTCATAAAGGTCTCGGACTTCTCTTTCATAAAGTAAACCCAGACGTATCTTGAGAAGTCGTCGATAAATGTCACCATGTACCTCATGCCTCCAAGTGATATTTGCTTGATTGGGCCAAAAACATCTGAGTGCTAATGGCGTTTTGAACCGATGCTCCGACTCTTTGTATGGCAGTTGGTGAGCCTTGCCATTCTGACAGCTAGCACAAACTATGTCTATTCGGATGTCCAAATGCGGGAGCCCTTTCACCACAGACTTCTCCATCATTTCCTTCAATTTGTGGTAGCTGACGTGTCCAAGGCGCGCATGCCAGAGATCAACCGTCTCATTCTTTCGGGTCTTGTCAACATATGCTGACTCTCTCCTTCTTCCTTCCATGATTGGTGTGCCAATCACCTTTAATTTTTGAAAAATGGCCACTTGTTCAGGACCAAAGAGAACGTAGTTCCCTTCTGCTGTCAATTGAGGTACTGACAGTAGATTCTTCTTCAAGCCTGGGACGTGATAGACTTTCTCTAGTTGGAGTTGTTGAGGACCGTATCTTAGAACAGCCGTGATGAGGACATGGCCCCCATGGATATACCCAGTGACACCTCTACTTCCACTACTTCAACTACATCCACTGCTCGAGCTATAAAGAACAAACGGCGGTTCGTCAAGATCGTCAAGAACAAGCGAGGATTCAAGTTCAAGCTCTCAGGAGGAGGAAGGAATGAAGTTCATGTGTCCATGAAGATGTTCCACATGAATTGGTGCTGTACAAGGAATCTTCCCACGTCACTTTTGGTCCAAAAAGAGCTAGAGATAGAGTCTCACAAGACCTGGACTCTGATTTGGATTGCTGAGACAGCCCTGACTTCAAACGTCTTTATCTCGAGCATACGGACTCCGATTTAGGTGATCTTAGACTCTCTGGAAAGCTTATCTCGTGGTCTTTCCAACCTGTCTAACCCCATATCCAAATTCCTTACTAGCCAATAGCAACAGCTAAAATAATTTGAGACTGCCTCTGTAATAGATCACCTCTTGTCTTTATATACCCCCAAGGATTCTCTCTTTAGTTTTTGGGTTTCATTGAGTTGTTTAGCTACTGCTACATTATCGCATCTACAAGTTGTGTAGGACTACCGCCTTGTTTAGATCGCCAGTGGAATCCCAATACATTTTATTCTATCTCTTGTGCCAATTTAATACTCGCAATTTTATATTATAATTTATCATAGTTCTTGTTGGTTCTTCGGTTGCTTGCAGGAACTCAAACTTTGTTGTTCAGGTTGATCGTTTCTACGGCAAGGTTAATAACCATCGGAGGTTGGTTTAGTGATTGCTAAGGCGTATCGTCGCGTATGGTATAGTCGGATCGTCAAGGTCAAACTCCACCAAACCGTTAGCTACCTTCGTCTCACCGAAAGATCGGGCCACCATCTCATCAAGCCGCCTTCCCTGTATGAGCGATGGATAATTTGGAGTTGTTAGCAGTTAGCACCCCTCTTCTCCCTTTGTACTCGGTCATATCTTGCAACTTCTTATCATCGTTGGTCATATGATTGGAGCACCCGGAGTCCACAATCCAATCCTCTTTATAGTTAATCTGTGGATCTACGGTAGCTGCAAGAGCCAGTACCTTCATGCCTTCCTCCAAGAAAACCCAGCTTCAACGTCCCACTCCTCTTCACTGATGGGTGCTTCTAGAGTGATCTCCTCTTTCTCCTTTGTTGGAGAAACACCTTCAAAACACCTTTTTGGAAGTCGACAATCTCGAGCAAATTGACCCTTCTTACCACAATTGAAGTATCCACCATTTTGCTTCTTCTCATACTTCTCATGTTGCTGTTAGTGATCATGTCTTCCTCGTTAAGTCCCCCCTACAGAGTTGTTTCTCTCCCTTGGATGTTGGTTGCCACCTTCAATCCATTTTGTTTTAGGCCTCATTTGTCCTCGATATGGACCCTTCTTCTTGGTGAAGAGAGCCTCCTCTTCTTCCTTTATGGTAATGCTCCCCATCTTCTTGGCTAACTCCTCTTGATTAACCAACAAGTTCTCCAGCTCAACCAATGATGGCTGAATAGGCCATCCCATCAATGCGGTGATAAACCCATTATATTCCGGTCTAAGGCCATGAATGATGATTCTCTTCATCCGGGCCTCACACACCTTCTCATCCGGTGAAAGTTGGGATATCTCATGGCAAATAAACTTCACCTTCAAAAAGTATCGATTGATAGATAAGTTGCCTTGTGAGATACCTGCAAGCTCTTTTTCCAAGAGCTGGAGTCGTGCTTCATTCTTCCTTGAGAAAAGCTTCGCCAGAGTCTCCCAGGCCGCATGAGGTGTCTTCTCATCAGGGATATGCTCCAGTAGGTCATCTTCAATTGTTATCTTTAGCACGAACAAGGCTTTGTCGGCCTTGATGCGCCACTTCCGCAAGGCATCAGCATTATCCTTCGGTGGAGTTGTCTCGGTGCCCGCAACGATCTCCCACAATTCCTGGCCTTGTAGGTAGAACTCCATGCAGGTTTCCTAATAGTCATAGTTGTGACTATTGAGCTTCTTGATCCCACTGCTTGTGCTAGCAAGATCCGCCATGGTGACTGACGTCTGACGTCAAGTAAGCCTTGGTCCCTGACCAATGGGCCTCACAGTCCCATTGTGCACCGGTGGAGTCTCCCCTTAACACCTTTTAGTGACACACTGTGTAAGCGCCCTACACCTAAGACTCCTCCTACTCTAGACGATCCCGGACTGCCTGCTCTAATACCAATTATTGGAAATTTGAGATGGCCCTAAACCCACTTAGGACCCGCACCTTTCACCTCCTTAGTGCACTATTGGCTTCTGGGTGGCCAAGCCGCTCATGTTAAAGTAAGACTAGCTTCCGGGCGGCACGTCGCTCACGTTGAAGCAAGTCTGTTGTGGTTCCGGGCGACCGAGCCACTCATGTTAAATTACAACTCAATAATGCACCGAATACTTAGAAATTGGACGGCCTAATTGGGAGACTAGGAATTATGAAACACTACTTTTATTAATATGTGGACAAGATTACATAAGAACACACATACACATCTCTAAGTGGCTCTCACTTCATTCTAACTCACTCTTGCTAGCTATGCTCTCTTACCATGGTGGGGGAAGAGCCTATGTTCCTCTATTTATAGGGTTCAAAGTCCATTGAATCTTTGACATGTGTCAAGAACATGACCCTCATCTAAAATATATAAATATTCTACACTCTTCTAACTAAATATCTAAATACTAGAAGATTTTCTAATATCTCTATTCTAGTATCTTCCTAGTAAGTATCTTATTGTTGAGATATTCAGAATACTTTAGAAGTTTGCTTTGACATACTTCAACATTATAGTATTATGTCATGCCGCCACGCCCTAGCTGAGCCTCAGTTTGTAACGATACAGGGAAAGTTTGTGTGAAGATATTGCATGAGTCGTGCGTCTTGACTGCTGAGTTTCGTGCATGCCGGTCTTCCACCAACAAAAACGAAAGGACTTCGTTCTTCTTCGCAGCAAGCCCCGAGGCCCTCAAATCCCAGCCCAGACGCATGCAACCGTGCGGCCGAAGGAACGGTCGCCGCACGGTCTAGGCACAAAGATAAGAAGTAAAAGAAACTTGGAAACAAAGAGGTTTGCTGGCTTGGTCGGCGAGCGTGGCGTTTCTCCGCGAAACAAACGCGGCCTATTTTGCTGGAGGCAGCGGCGCGGAGGGCTGTGTATCACTCAGGAGGAGCGGCAGTCGCAGAGGCCCAGCTTCGGTGACGCTTACTGACACTGAGATTGCGTCTGTCAGTGTCAATCACTGGTCTAGGCCATAGGCCATTGCCACAAGTTATATATGTCACTCAAGCTCAAGCTAGTTGTGCGGCCCTTTTGCAAAATCCGACGCAATGGGCATTGCCCTTGCTGCACAGACCCGACAGACTCGACGCAGCCACCATCAAGCAGTCAGTTAACTTGTCAGAGTTGACGCATTTCCACTCTGGGCCCTACCACCCCACCGTCACCTCGGCCAATCACGAGCCTCGGATCTATACGTGCTTCCTCTTCAGAGTTGCGCAAGTGAAAGCTTTCTTCAGCTCAGTGAACCCTGAGTACAGGTACAGGGAGCTGATATCGATCTGTGAGTAGCAGTAGATGAAAACGGAGAGGAGTACGCTTCTGAATTCTGAATCTGCTCGCTTCCATGTGGTACTCGTAACTCGATTTGTAGAAGAAACTTGGAAGGTGAAGCTGTAAACTCCGTCAGATCGTGCATGCCCCCGCGAATCCCTCGCCCGTCGATCCGTCGGTGCATGCTTTTCCTCCGTCCCCAGGGAGACACGCATCGAGATCAGTGTGCCTACGTACTTTTACTTACGTTGGTATGATATCTGACGTTTTGATTCGTGCCTTTGCGTGTGCCCTTGCTCTTGCTTTCCTTTCGGCTCCATGCATGCATGACTTGAGTTCTCTCTCGCTCGCTGATCGGATCTGCAATGCATCCTGCCCGACGTACGCCCCAACGGAGAAGTGCCCATGCATCTATGAAAACACCCCGTGTTTCTCCAGGCCTGCAATAGCCAAGTGTTCTTTTATATATGCTTAATTAATTAGCTCAATGATACCACGGTTTCGTGCAATCTTGTTGTATCTGATACATCACGCACCTGGTATTGTGGCTAGTGGCATCTGAATGTACATTGTGCGGTAGTCGATCCAGATATTTGTAAAGCTAATTAATGTAGCTAGACTACCAAGTATCAACCGATGCAAATCGCAAGCTTAATTTCATTCCGTTCAATCTCCGTCGCTGGTGAGATTGGTCAGCCACCCAACCAGCATGTCTGCTTTCCTATCTATACACTTGTAATAAAGAGAGAGTTCATAAGTGAAAAATGAACACAAAACTGCATTTTCCTTGAAGAGACACCGAAACATTATTAACAATCAGGAAAAAATAAGAAATATTCTAGAAAAATCATTTAAAAACCCTAGAACTTTCTAAAAATAAATAATAATTTACGAGCATTAGTGAAAAATCTTGGCAAAACTCACAGATAATACGGAACATTCATGAAAAATTAATCACCACGTCATCAGTCATACCGCTTTGACCTAGGTTAGCGGCAATTAAATGTTAACTTGTTTGGATTGAAGTTGAGAGACCAAAACTAAACTCAGCCCATAGTCCAGGGGCCAAAAAAATTAGACTACTTCCAGGAAAAACTTAGTAAGATAACTGAATCTAGCAAACTTATAAAGTAACAAACTGTATGCCATTAAGTTAAGCTGGCTTATCATACGAATGGTGAAAACCGCCTGGCGTGCACAACCAAATCCAGCAAACAACACATTATCAAACTAAACTCCCGTGTTCGAAATGGCCCTAAGTTGAGTTGTTAGCTATATTTTTGAACAGATTTTTCATTTGAATTTTTACATTATTTGACAATTTTGTGAGAGCTAAATTAGCTGAAACCTATCCGGAAAGATTAATTAACAATTGGAACAGAGCTTCCAACATGCTATGGGTAACCTAGGAGATATAGGCATTTACAAGTTCTGAAAATTTCAAAAAATATTCATACATCTATATGTTAGATAAGTGTAAATCTACAATTTTGGCTCAAAAATATGTCTGTTTGTGTGCCCACACAAAATAATAATTATGTGCACTTACTGCTGATGTCGTAGACTCTTTCCTTTTGCTGCATACGATGGACATATTTTTGGCTCAAGTTTGTACGTTCAAACTTTATCCGACAATGCATCTACAGAGAAAACCGTAATTTTCAAAAACTTACAGACCTGTAAAAAAATTCTGAACACACCGAAGCGATCAGGAGATATCATGTTTCCCCTCCTAACTATAACCGCTCAGCTTCTGGGATTTGGACGGTGCTCCATGTTTTTGCAATCTTTTGGTGCACAACTTCCTTGATCGGATCCACATATCTCTCCATCATCCCAATGGCCAAAGCAAACAGGGCGCTCAATTATCCCACGCGCCTAGCCTCATGCCAAAAGGCCAGACCAGATTCTTAACTGAGGTTATTTCAGACGCTTTACGTACGTTCTCCCGTACATTGGTACTCCAAAGAAAGTCAGGCCAGTGCATCATTGAAAATCTAAAGTAATTAAAGCAGCAAATCCGACCAGGCCACCACGAATCTACAAAGACAATGACGGTCACTCAAAAGTTGTAGCTGACGTAGCTATCGGTAATTAATCAGCTATTCTGTGATAAATTACTCTGGTGTGAAGTGCACCACGCTAAACTCGATCGGCAATTAACCAATTGGGCCAATGGATTAGTTGCTTCGTGACGCGCATTCTTGTGTGCGTCACGTGCTCGCATTTGGAGTCGTAAGCTCACAAGAACTTAGTCTGTTTTTCTGTCTCTTGCGTTGGATCATCTCTGTTGGTAATTAAAAAAAGAGAGTGGAGGAGGAGAAGACATCTAGGTATGACTTTATAGTCAAAAAATGATATTTGCCACTTCAAAACATGCCAATTGGGATAGTTTTATAAAGAGAGATGGAAAGAAACCTGTATTCTTCCTTCGAAATAGCATAGGTATCCAGGAGCGAATTAACCTGTCCTTCGCGAAAAAGAAATATCCAGGACCACGAGCAGATTAACCTGTTCTTCAGAAAGAAAAAAAGTATCCAGGACCAGGAGAATCGAGGAAGCAAACGGCAAAATTTCACTATAAAAATTTCACGAAAGGTTGCAAAATGCAGTGTCTTTTGGACTCGAACACACGCATGCATTAGTACTCGTGAACTAACGGCTCGATAAAAAATTACTCGATATTGCACACCTTGTGGCCGGATCATGGAGGGTATACGATGATTTGCTCACAGACTCGCAGCTCCATAACATAGCGAGGAAGACTGTGATGGAGAAGGAGAACACGTGCAGTGCAAGCTAGCTCTGATCCCATAAGGCAGGAGGAGAACACTTGCATGCACGTGCCCTGCTTCTCCAACGCGGTCCTTCTCACTGAACCTGAGAACAGGCGGCCGGTGAATTCTTCTCCAACGGTGCGGTCCTTCTCACTGAACCTGAGAACTAATGGTGAGGACTGAAGAGGAGCAGGGGTGCAGAGAAACCCTGCCTTCTTATACCAGGCCCGAGAGAGAGAGAGAGAGGGAGGGGGGGGGCGGTGGGGTGGAGATGGTTGGATGAGCGGATGATTTTGCTGGGAGCTAGCTAGCTGGGGAGTGTTGAAAGGGGTGCATGCAGTGATGCAGAGGGTCGCCGTCCCAAATCATTTTTTAGATAAAGGAAGAATTATATTATTTTCCTCTGCATATCAAGATGCACACAACCAATGAACAGAGTTACCAGTCACATAAACAGTCTAGCACAAAAAAACAAGAAAATATAAAAGACCGTACGATTGCACACGATATAACTAAACAAGGTTCCCTATGGAGTGCTAGCAGCACCAATTCTAGGTAACTACCGCCAAGCACTAGACGAGAATAAGTGAAGCACCACCTGTCTCAACAGGTTGCTCCCAGTCTCCAAAGATGATCGTTGATCCTCCTGCTGCAATGGAATCCATGAACGCAGAAGATGTATGCATATGAACACCACCTGATTTGGATGATAAAAGAACTTTCGATCAAAAATTATATAATTACGGCAAAGTCAAATAGCCGAACATAAAGCAAGGACGTCAATGAAAACTCGATCTCTGATATTATCATCGATATTATAGTACCAATTCCCCACCATCCACCAACAAAATTGAGTGACATGACAGTCAAAAAATAGATGTTGGATGGTTTCGTTTTGAGAACAAAAACAACATCTGGGGCAACCATTCTAGTTTCGTTTAATCAAGTTATCTTTTGTGAGTATAACCCATCTGCCTAGATACCAAAGAAAAATTAGTTTTGAGAGGTACTCTCAATTTCCAAAAGTGTTTACGACGAAACTGAGCATTAGAGTTCATCAACAAATGATACATAGACTTAACAAAAAACTGTCCGTTAGAATTTAAACCCCAAATGAGTCTATCCCGGTTCCCAGCGATCATGAACTCTGCAATATCTATCATTAAGTTATTCCACTTCACCAACTTAGACCCAACGATCGCTCGTCGAAAAGATAAATTTAGCGGTGTAGTCTGGAAAACCGATGCCACCGTCACATGTTTAATTTGGGCCACGTAGAATAACTGTGGATACTTGTCTTTCAAAGGAGTAAACACAAACCAAACATTTTCCCAGAATCTCGTTTGGCAACTATTGCCAATTTGGGAGCGACAAAGAGGGAAGAACAGGTCCTGAACTCCCATAAGGCTAGTCCAGAAATGAGAATCCCCCTGCTTAGAGACGACTTGGAATAACGGTTTGGATCTAAGGTATTTTTTTTCTAAATTTTTTTTGCCACATACCATCCTCATTTAAGAGGTTAAAGAGCCATTTACAAAACAAAACTCTATTTTATTATTTTAAATTAAGAATATCCAAACCACCTTGCCGTCCCAAATCATATTAGCTGAAGAATGGAAAATGGAGAGCCGAGGCCAGTGGCCCTGTCAAGCTTCACTTCCTTGCTATCCTGTCGGGCCACTTATGCGTATGCAAAAGGCGACTTGTCTCGAATCTCCTGCTCCTGCTCGGCTCACCTGACATGCAGATATATTATAGCCCTGCCCCTGCATACGTGGAAAGAGTGTCACGCAAGTACCACTTCATGGTCAGTTCGCATGCCAAATCGCCAAATGGAAATTAAATGGCTCTGTAATACGGAGTATACAGCGAGTTCATATCGTTGACAAAACATATATACTAGCCGTTTGCAAACGCAGTTTGCAGGCCATAGGCCATAGCCACGCTACACCAGCCAATGCGGACCCTTTGCAAATCAACAAGGCAACAACATTGTGCGTGAAGTGCGTGCACACGTCTGCGCGCACAAAATCCCCTTGTTTCATGAAGCTTTGGCAGTGAACAAATTACACAGGGAAACGATGCAAGTACTAGTACGTAGCAAGTTGCCGGCGATCGATCCCGTAGCCGGTTGTACCGACCCCGTGCCAGCCACTCCCTGAACGCGCGCAGTGCATGCACTTGGCACAACCGGGCGCCCCGATTTGCTAACTCTATTGCTGTTAATCTGGACATTCAGTTAAGAAACACATGCTACCTGACCTCTCTAAATAAAATTAAGGAGGTCGGATTAAACCTAACATTACATGTCATGGGATGATGTCAATACCCAGGGGTCTAAGCAAAGTGCATCCACTAGCAAACTACTGGAGTAGTACACTTGGGTAGGGGCTGCCATGCGGTGAACGGCCACAGCGTTGTCTGCCATGGAAGAACCATGCTTTCATGGGAAAAAAAGCAAAAATGGCCCCCGGCCGAATTGCAATGGCAAAAATGGCCCCCCGTCGTACGCAAAAGCAAAAGTGTCTCCGCGACGCGCCGCGCAGTCGACACGTGGCGAAATCGCGCCGTGGACCCGCGATGGAGTAGCCCCGGGCCCGCGAAAGAACCGCGCCGCGCCCCAGGCCCGCGACGGGCTAACGCCATCAACGGTGGCGTTTAAGTCCGCGAGCTAACGCCAATGGCAGTGGCGTTCGCCCTGGTTCCGAAATTCCAAAATATACGTGTTATTTCTCGATTTTTTAAAATCATGTATAAGTTCCAAAAAAATCTTAAAAAATTCATACCGGTTTATAATGGAATGAAGTATACACACGTAAATTTTCGTAAAATAATATGCATTTTTGTGACCTGTGTTTTTTCCGGAACTTATACATGATTTTAAAAAATCGAGAAATAACACGTATATTTTGGAATTTCGGAACCAGGGCGAACGCCACTGCCATTGGCGTTAGCTCGCGGACTTAAAGGCCACAGTTGATGGCGTTAGCCCGTCGCGGGCCTGGAGCGCTATGCGGGCCGCATCGCGGGCCTGGGGCGCGGCGCGGTTCTTTCGCGGGCCCGGGGCGCGACCAGACTCCATCGCGGGTCCCCGGCGCGATTTCACCACGTGTCGACTGCGCGGCGCGTCGCGGAGACACTTTTGCTTTTGCGTGTGACGGGGGGCCATTTTTGCCATTGCAACTCGGCCGGGGGCCATTTTTGCTTTTTTTCCGCTTTCATGCACGCGAGCCGGTTAACCTTTCCTGGGGGGCGCGCCGCTGTGACTTAGCCATTGCGGTGCTGAAATCCACGTAGATTTCACAAGATACACACGCAAAGATCGATGGACTCGAATGAGTTGCGTATCCGGCGGTGCGGATGCAGGAGAAGCGGAGAAAAGGTTGGTCGATGGACGTGCGGATTGACGGGTGGATTGGCTCGGATCGATGGACAGCGAGAGTGGAAGACGACGACGACGACATGGACAGCGGGCAGAGGCCCGGAGATCACAGATACTAGTAATAAACTACTAGTAATATATGGTCGTGCTTAACGTTTGCTTGCTTGCGATGGCTTCCGAATTTGATTTTGATTTAATCATCCGGAATTTATGACAGGTTACCCGACTCCAGGGGGCAAACAACCAACCACCATCAAATCAATTCATTGGATTTTTTGGACGAGTCACGATGCATGATATTGATACGATGTTGACAAGATGGATTTGCAGTTTTTCTTATGAATAAGAGATCTGTTTTGTGTGTGTGTGTTTTGCTGGTTCGTCATTCGGATTAGAGTACGTCCCTCGGCACGCCTGGATCCTGGATTTGCGCACCTAACCTAAGCGTTTCGAACTGTACAAATGACGGTGAATAGATATTATCGGTGTTGTCTAAAACGGCCTGCCGCAAGCCTTCGTCCGGGCTATACACCCAGATGGACAGACCAATAATAACTTTTTGTGCGGGTGGGCGTGTTGTTGGGGCCTGGGTGGGGTTGACGAGCTCATCGGCCCTATATAACATATCTTGCCCCTCTTTCGCATTAGGCTGTTTTAGTTTATTCTCGGAACAATTTAGATAGACGACACGTGGCACGTATTGCACCGTGTAACCTCGACGGTAGCCTATCACGTTTCTAACCCGCGATTGGGGGTGGAGCCTACGAGCTCAACCGCGACAGGGCACCTATTGTGCCGTGGGGCTACGATAGCGACTTGTCGCGCCTCTACTGTGTGATAGGGCACGGTCATGTTACGCTTGCACATAGCTTCCCTGTCATGCCCCGACACCGCGATGGATCGCCCCGACACTACAACAGATGGTTGATATGACCGCCCTAGCAGCTGTTGTCGGCTATGCAGCCAGTAGAAGCTTATCGAGCCCTCACGGTGCGATAGGTGCATGCGTTCATCTACAAAACCTGTCGTCATACTCTCATCGTCCATCACCAGTTATTCGTGACCCCTTCTATTCTCCATTCATGCCCCTCTTTCCATTGTTGAGCTGGTGGTGCAAAGCGACGCTAAAAATAATCAAAGATGGTGAATCTTTCTTATAAAGCAATATATTTATGTTTGGTTGAATCGAAGAGTAGTAAATTAGCCCTTCATAATAGTTTGTTGAACAAAATATGTCTGATGATGCTCCAGTGCGTCTTTGGACTCGTCTTATGTCTCCCTGTCTTTGAGAGGTGCCACATATATGATAGGTGGAAAAGGTAGGGTTTTTGTTGAGAAAATTTGAACAAAGAAGTTCACCTAATCGAACTGGGAAAGATTTTACCTAAGAACGTGTGCCTTGAATGACTTGGAGAAGATTTGTAAACACCTGGAGAAGTTGCACATGAGGTGGATGAGAGTGTGCAGACTGAAAGAACTTCCCGGAGCACAGTTTAATGAATCAACGAAAACAATAAAGCTTAAGAAGACTCAATACGTAGTGCGCATTAAGGTTGTTATTATGATTTACGATGACCCCTTTTATAGCAATCATCGTATTTTGCTACTATTGTATGATGTTTTATAATGTTAGGCAAATCCTAAGGATGTAGAGTTTCTGAATAAATAAATTAAGAATTATACCTAGATGAAGTTAACATTTGGATATTGCTACCCAATAGCTCGATCAATCAAAGGTGATGGGTCATCGGAGGGTGCTAGATCATTAAAAGGTGCAATAGATGATGGTGATGACTTTGTGGAGGACTCTTTGAAGCAATGCACATATATCAGTCCTGCAACATCATGAAATGGTACAGATAGCGATGATGACTTTGTGGAGGACTCTCTAAAGCGGCAGAGATAGTGATGATGACTTCATGCTCCTTGCAGCGATGAACCACTTGAATTATTATATACTACGTTAATTTGAGTTGTAGTTATTAGTTGGAAATTAGATATGAAGAATGTATCTTAGGGAGCATTGGATAATGAACTGACGAGTTAGAATTACAAACCAAAGCCTAGCATACATAACAAATACAATGAGATACGTCACTGAAATCATGATGTGAAGCTACTCCTACGATACAAACGGCATCATGCAATACAATGGACTAAGATTAAATTACAGTCTCTCACTATGGCCACGTGTACCGCTCGGCGATGTGGTGAGACTAGTTAGGGCGCACTGAAAGGACCTTAATAACTAAGATGTCGCCTAGAGGGGGTGAATAGGCTTTTTAAATTCACTTACGAATTTAGTTTAATCCTAATGCGGAAGTATACTAATTGGATTTTCACAAGCTCAAATCCTAATATACTAGTTTTTCATATGAGCATAACCACCCTATGTTAATATATCAAGGTTTGCAATCCTAGGGTGACAAGCAAGCAATTCAACTTCTATAGGAGATATACAAGTAATGTATTGCAAGTATGAAATGCGATAAGTAAAGGAGACAAGAGACAAACGATGTATGACCCGGAGTTCGGATATCCACCGATATCCTACGTCTTCGTTGAGGACCCGATCACGCTTGATCAAAGGTGGGCTCTCTCTCAAGCCACCTCCTCTCGAGGACTCTTCGGAGTCTCCCCGATCACTATGGTTAGCTCTTTCCTCCACTCTCAGAGATGGCGAGCTCCACAACCACTTCACAATCTCCCGGGCCTCCTCACAAGCTTCTTGAGGAGATCACCGAGCCACAACCACCAAGCCGTCTAGGAGTCGGTGGCCTCCAAGAGTAATAGACTCTCGGACTCTCGCTCGAACACAATCGACGCCGAGTGCTCAACAATGCAACTTATGCACACACCTTGTGCAACTTATGCACAAAGGTTTCCCTCACTCCTCACAAATGGCAACACATGCACTTGAGGCTTTGGAGAGGGATGAAAGCACTAGAGATGCTCACAAATGAAGTATGGATGCAGCAACTCATCTTCCAAGCTAATCCAAGGTGGAGACTATATATAGCCAACCTTGAAAACTAGCTGTTGGAGAGGAATATGGGCAAATACGGACTGTTCGGACTTGACCCAGACCCTCCGGGTACACACCAACGGTCAGAAAAGTGACCGTTGGAAAATCCGGGACCCTTGACCCGGACCCTCCGGGTTGAGGTCCGGGTTGTCTAGTACAGATCCGGACCCTCATCCGGACCCTGACCCGGACCCTCCGAATTTAACTCGGACCCTCCAGATTCAACCCGGACCCTGGCCTGGACCTTAGCCCGGAGGGTCCGGATTTTCCAGGGAGAGCCCGGATCACTTCTGAACAAACCCGGAACACCTAGGTTCAACCCGGAACACTTTGGGGGCTTGCCTTAGGTCATATACTTCGGAAATGGACCTCCCGGAGTCCACGAACCTAGCGATCAACAAACCACTTAGGTCGGTTGGATCGCACACACCTAGACACCAAGTCTAGGAACAACACACGCAACACCTAACTACGCCCGAAGCCTCGGAGCACTCGCACCTCGAAACCTCCGGACACATGACGTGAACAAGCTAATCATCCGATAGCCTCTCTTTATAGTACGGCTATCTAACCTATAATCCGGTCTCTCTCCAAACTTCTTGAGACCGATCAAACTAGAAAAACCTAGTCTAGGCATACCATCGACTTATGATGTCATCCTCTCATGGGCACATACGATCAGTCTTTCAATGCTTGCCCATGAATGATACATAACCCTCAACATACACATAGCACATAGCATATGTGGTTAGTTCATATAGTGCAATACACAATTGCTCACCTTCACTTGATCACACCAAGCCACCACTAGTATTCTTCTCTTGAACTCCTAGCTTCATGTCTTGATCACCATGGCTCAACACATGAGTCCACTCTTGACCATCTTAGTTCAACACATGAACTTCTTTATCTTGGTCAACTTCACTCTTACACTATAATTTTATCTTGATCAATGTGGTTCACTCCTTGAACCCATATCTTGACCCTTGAAGTTTACTTCTTGATCACTTAATGCTTCACATGATTTGATGGACTTCAACACATGAATCCATCTCCCAATCACCACATGCATTATTGATATTAGGCTTCACGGGCTTGTAGGTTTATCCTCTTGATGTAACCCTACAAAGTGGTACCTAACTAATACACGTTCCAACACTCAAGAAAAATGGTTAGTCCACAAACCCGTTTATCATTAATCACCAAAACCACACCTAAGTTAGATTAACTCTCAATCCATCCTAAACCATACAAGGGCTAAGTGGACTTTTACACACGGGATGTGGTTGTCTATTACAGTAGTGGTAGGCGTAGAAGCAATTTTCATTGGCGCAGCAGCACCATGCTATGTAGTGCTCCCGATAAGACACCACCTCATCTGTTTGTCTGCAGAGTTCTTGGTTCTTGCTTCTCTTCCATTAGTTGTTCCTCTAGCTTCTAAATCTTAAGGTGAGATATCCCATATGCGCCGTAATGTGAGAGGGTTTGTTGGGTCAATGCAAGACATGAAGTTGCAACCGCGTGTCTGCAAAAACACTAGTAAATTAAATTTTGTTGGTTACCTGGATGGATAGTGAAGTATGAAGGAAAAAATCACTTGCCAAGTAGTGTGCGTGTCGGGACCCGATCTTAATGACTAGATTACCCTCTGCGTTTTACTAACAGTAATCCCATGATCAGTAGCTGTTGTCCATAGTCAAAGTGAATATTATATCTATCCACGAAATAATACAACGTACCGACTATTATGGTCAAAACTTACATAATAGGCCATAAATGATCAATAAATTCAAAAACTTGCAGCGGAAGGAAACAAAAAGATAACTCCGGGCTCAGCGGAAGGAAACCAACGACATTTGGTTTTGATTTTTGATAACAATAACTTTTTCTAGAAAATTCTCTCAGAGAAAAAATGAATCCCACATTTATCCCATAATTATTGGAGTAATCTACCATGATTTTTTTTTAGTTTGAACTAAAGCATGGAAAAACAATAGTTAATCATATAATCTAAATCCCACTAAGTAATGTCTAAACAGTGGGTAGTTAGTAGTTATAGTGGTCACACACATCAATAGATCATCGATAAGCTACTTCCTGCTACCGTGATTATTAGCAACCGTAACGGTGTTACAAGATATAGCGTCTCTGCGAAGAAGATAACAAACGCAAGCACACGTTCATTGACTTATACACTCGAGGTTGTTGTTCATCTAGAATCTTCGATGTAAAGCTTGTTACCTATATTACTGATATCAGTAGATATCGGTATAGATGAGAGGATCTCTCTAAGAAAACATACACAACCAGGATTGATTAGTCTCTGCAGGCTCGCAGCACATGCCAAACTAAGCCAGCTGAGTTCCAGAAACAATACGAAAGAAATGAGCCCGCTCATCTCGCAGGCTTGCCCACGTACCGACTCGGATGCAGGATGCCGCTGCATGAGATGCGAACCAACACCATCATTCTATCTGCATCATTTGTGTGCGCTAACGGAGTGATCAATCGTGTTTTGCAAAGCGCCCCCGTTTATGATACATCCATCATCAAACGGGACGGCCCAGGCTGGGCACGCCTAAAAATCACAGGCTGCACGTTCATCAGGAATCCGATGCTCCAATCGCCCATGGAATGGGACTGCTCAGCGGTTGGGTGCGTAATCCGACCGTAACTGTCGTAGGTATAAGCCTAGACAATAGATTCGTGGCACCCCCGATCGGCTACAGCGGCCTCCGGGCATGCGAGGGGCAAACGAACGAGAGCACAAACGCGTGAGACAGTCGACGACGAAAACCAAACTTCGTATTAGGGCAAGAAATGAGAGCTTACAAATGGGGGAAATGGAAAAAGGATCCCCCACCTCTACCCCCAGGGAGGTATTTATAGGGTTCCAAAAAAGGAAAATGCAAAATTACAGTTTTGCCCCGAAAGTACGGAACTATTACAAGGGCATGACGGTCATTTCTCTACTCCTAAGGAATCTTGGGAGAATATTCCCGGGCATCTTTTTAGGAGAATCTTCTTGGATGGCGAGATGGTCCCACGTGCGGGCTCTGACGCGGGGCGCGGACTTGACGGAGACAGCCCCGACGCGGAGCGTGGGCTCGTCGGAGTCAACCCTGACGCGGGGCGTGGACTTGACGGAGACAGCCCCAACACGGAGCGTGGGCTCGTCGGAGTCAACCCTGACGCAGGAGGGTGTCGACAAAAATCCTAATGGTGCGGCAGTGATTCTGAACAGTGTCGATTCGGACTAGCGCGAAAAACCTCCCCCAACAGTAGCCCCTTGCCGGTTAGGGCGGTCGGAAAGCGCCCGTCCGAGCCGGCACACTAATCCCTAACGGGTTGGTGCGTAGGCTGGATCGACGGCTCTTCCCGAATCACAATTTTCTCCCGAGAAGTGCTTGACGGCGCTGTTTTTCTTCTCTCCTTCTTCTTCTTTCCTTTCTTCTCTTTTTCCTTTCCTTCTTTTCTTTCTTCTTCTTTCTTTTTCTTCTCCTTTTTTCTTTTTTCCTTTCTTCTTTTCTCTTCTTTCTTTTTCTCCTCTTTCTTTTTCTCCTCTTTTTCCTTTTCTTCTTTCTTCCTTTTTCTTTCTTTCTTCCTTTTCCACCGGGCAAAAGACACCCCCTAACCTTAATGGGCCTTGGCCCATGTAAGGCTTAGGTCGTTTGGGGGGCAGGGGGCTATATCTCCTCACGCCGCCGCATCCCTACCTTCACGCCGCTGCTCCCCCGCCAGCTGCCTCTCTCCCGCCGCTGGTCGCCTCTCTCCCGCCACCGGCCACCTCTCCCCTGCTGGCCGCCTCTCCTCCGCCGTCCCCGCACCCCGCCACTCTGGCCCTGGCTTATCGCACGCCGGCCTCGCTCCAGCCCCGGCCTGCCGCGCTCCGGCCTGCCACGGCCTTCGCGCTCCCGTCCAGCTGCGCCTCTGGCCCCGTCGCCGCGCTCCCATCCAGCCCCGGCCTCCGTCGCCGGTTCCTCCACACGCCGCTCCAGACCCCAGCGGCCCAACCCCGGCCTCGGCGGCCTGCTGCCGCCCGGTCCCGGCGCCACTCCCACGGCCCAGCCTCAGCGGCCTGCAGCGCCGGCTCCGCCCGCTGTTCTCCACCCGACACTCTCGCCAGTTGGGCTGTCACCTCCCCTCACGCGAGCTGCCGGCCCGTGCCACGCCCGAGCTGCCGGACGACTGAGCTGCCGGTCCGTGCCACGCTCGAGCCGTCGGACGCCCGCGCCGCCGGTTCCTCCACCGCCCCGCTGCTTCCACCGCCTCCGCCTGCGCTGGGTTGACCCCGACGCGCCGCCTCCCCTGCCTTCGTCCGCACGGTTGGGTTGGCCCTACCGCACCGCCTCGCCCACGGCTGAAGCCGCTCTTCCTCGCCCGTGGCCGCTTGGCTGTTGCGAGTCCTCCGCCACCTTTGCCGCCCCCGTAGTCGCATGCAGAGGACCTCCCGGCAAGAGAGGCTTGCTCCATTGCTTGGCTCTCCGGCGAGGTGGTTCCCAGGAAGAAGGTGATTGCTTGCTCCATTACTTGGCTGCATGTGTAATGCCAGAGAAGAAGGTGGCTTGCATATGTTTTCTTTTGTGATTGGTTACTTACCTGTAGCTTGCTATGCAATGTCAGAGCGACCTAGAGCAAAATCTGCGGTGGTGATTAGTAGCACAGGAGCAAGGCCAAGGAAAGGTATATTTGTGCCATATTCATTGCATGACAAATGGAGTGGCCGCATGATTATTTGCAGGAATAATGGAGCAGTTGTTTTCGTTGTATAAAAGATGGAGTGGTCGTTTTTGTTGTATGAAAAATGGAGTGGTTGTATTTGTCGGATGTATCATGGGGTGAATCTAATGTAAATTGCTAAGAGCCCTGTTGTGTGAGCTGGTTCTAAAGTTTTAACCTTGCAGTTAATTGTGTGTTTTATTGGACTGGAGTGCTTAGGGTTGGTGCTAGGCTGCTAGCTAATGTTAATTAGAAAGTACTCTTGGTACAGGTTGCACGGGTGGAAAAGTTGGTTTCAGATAGAAAAAGAGCAAGTTTTGGGCGATCATCGCTCCTGATTTGACAGAAAAATATTACTCTCGCTACTTGGGCCCCTCCAGCGCGGACATGCCGCTCATCAAACGCCTAACGGCGGAGGGCAAGATCTCGGGCCTCGACGGACGCCGCGTTGGACAACGTGACGGAGACGCCACGACAGAGCGACGAGGTCGACGACGTGACGGAGATGCCTTGACGGAGCACCGCGATCGCCGCTCGTACCCCGGTTGCCTGCCTCGCCACCCCGCTCCCCCACCATCCTTGCGACGCTGTAAGGGAGCGTTGGTGCGTGACGCTGTTGCACGCCGTGGGTCGCGGGGACAGCGTCGGAGCACTACGCTAGACGCCGCGTTGGACGCCGCGACGGGGTACTTGTGTGGCGTAGCTCTTTGCGCCACGACGGAGCGCCGCGGTCGACGTCACGATGGAGCGCCACGCTGGACGCCACGTTGGACGACGTGACGGAGACGCCACGATGGAGCGACGAGGTCGATGACGCGATGGAGACACCTCGACGGAGCGTCGCGATCGCCGCTCGCACCCCGGTTGCCCGCCTCGCCACCCCGCTCCCCCACCGTCCTTGCGACGTTGTAAGGGAGCACCGGTGCGTGACGCTGTTGCACGCCGTGGGTCGCGGGGATGGCGTCGGAGCACTACGCTAGACACCGCGTTGGACGCCGCGACGGGGTACTTGTGTGGCGTAGCTCTTTGCGCCACGACGGAGCGCCGCGGTCGACGCCGCGACGGAGACTTGGTTGGCATAGCCCCGTGCACCAGGACGAAGTGATGCGGTTGACGCCGCGACGGAGACTTGGGTGGCATAGCCCCTTGCACCAGGACGGAGCGACGCGGTTGACGCCGTGACGGAGACTTGGGTGGCACAGTCCCTTGCGCCACGACGGAACGGCGCGGTCGACGTCGCGACGGAGCGCCACACTGGATGCCGCGTTGGACGCCGCGACAGGGATGCCACGATGGGGCACGCGCAGGGTACGCAGCGCACTTGCAGGGGTGCGCTCAGGGTGTACACGGAGCCTCCTGCAGGGGTACGCGCAGGGTGAGCGTAAGGTGCGCATGGAGCCTCCCGCAGGTGCACGCGCGGGGTGCGCGGGGCGTCCTGCAGGGGTGCGCACAGGGGCGATACATAGCCATGCGCCGGGGAGGTGGTGCATGGAGTGAAGGTTGTTCCGACACTGTGACGGAGATGTTGTTCAATGCCGCGGTGAGGGGATGCTCTACGCCGTGCGGAGCGTGCTCTACGCCGCAGCGGAGTGAAGGTTGTCCCGACACGGCGACGGAGACGTCGCCTAAGACAGGACAATAGCGCACGTCGCCCCGGTTGACGGGTCATATCGCAGCTCTTCGTTCTTAGGAGAGAACCTCAGCGCCCATCTATGTCGGCGAAGCATGTCAACGCTGAGGAGCATGTCGACCTTAGCGAAGTATGTCGAAGCCAGACGAGGCATGTCCGCGTCGGCGGGGTATGTTGATACCGAGGAGTATGTCCATGCTAAGAAACATGTCGACTTCGGCGGAGCATGTTCATGACGGCGAAGTGCGTCGGGGCCGAGGAGCATGTCTATGCCGGACGGAAGATGCCGACGCTGGGCAGAGTGTCAACGCCGCGCGAGGTGTGTTGACACCGTGCAAGGCATGTCGACGTCGAGCAGAGTGATGACGCCTGGCAGCTCGGCTTTGTTTCTAGGGGAGCCCCTTGTCCAGATGGTGCCGAGCACGGAAGGTGTCGAGGCACACACGGACCGTGCCCGGGGAGGGCGTTGAGGCGCATGTGGTACTTTGCCCACGGATGGTGTTGGAGCGTGCTGCGGTAGCTTGCCGAGACGTCTGTGGTGTCGCTTGTGTTGATGTGAACACATCGCGGGACGATATTGGTGTGCGCATATGGCTAGCGCCGAGCGTGAAGTCCGGTACCTGCAAGGTGTGTGCCCTTTTTGCGTGAATTTTGACGCGGCGTGCTCCGGTGAGATTATTAGGCCATCGTGTCGGAAGAGATAGTGTATTGCGAGGTGTGCAGTACCCTGCCTCCCAACGGAAAAACCTAGCGCTCGAGGACATGGCTGAGAGCGCTTGTGGCCTTCCGCAACCACAAAATTTCAAGGCCTGATGGCGTGGCAAGGAGGGCATTGATGTTTCCCCTGACATGGACACTTCACGTGCGACAAGGACCAACAATTAGCGTGCGATGGCCACAGTCGTTTAGTGTATGATGACAACAACATGTGACACTCAATGGTGGCAAACACCTGGCGCTCGATGGTGACAAACACATGACGCTCGATGGTGCGTGTAAGAACATTTCTGCCTTACTTCGACGTACATGTGCCTGTTTCGACGTCGCGGGGAGCTTACCGTCGCACGACCCCGGAGGGAAGGGGCGCTTTATCCCGGACGGAGATGGCTCGACATCGCGGGGAGCTTATCGTCACGCGACCCCGGAGGGAAGGGACGCTCTACCCGGACGGAGATGGCTCGACATCGCGGGGAGCTTATCGTCACACGACCCCGGAGGAAAGGGACACTCTATCCCGAATGGAGGTGGCTCGACATCGTGGGGAGCTATTCGTCGCACGACCCCGGAGGGAAGGGACACTCTATCCCAGACGGAGATGGCTCGGACGTCGCGGGGAGCTTATCGTCGCACGACTGCGGAGGGAAGGGACACTCTATCCCGGACGGAGATGACTCAGACATCACGGGGAGCTTATCGTCGCACGACCCCAGAGGAAAGGGACACCCTATCCCGGACGGAGATGGCTCGACATCGCGGGGAGCTATTCGTCGCACGACCCCGGAGGGAAGGGACACTCTATCCCGGACGGAGATGGCTCGGACGTCGCGGGGAGCTTATCGTCGCACAACCCCGGAGGGAAGGGACACTCTATCTCGGACGGAGATGGCTCGGACGTCGCGGGGAGCTTATCGTCGCACGACCCCGGAGGGAAGGGACACTCTATCCCCGACGGAGATGGCTCGGACGATGCGGACGTGCGCGTGAATGACGTAGATGATGATCCCGTGCGGTGTCGACCACAATAGGAGCAAAGGACGTAGCCCGAAGTGGCAGGCGCTTACTGGGACGATGATGTCGCGTGATGTCACCGAGGGCGAGCGCGTGGGGCGTGGGTGATGTTGACGAGCCCTTGATGTCGCCGAGGACGGGCGTGGAGGATGCCAAGCCCGAGAGCGTGGACGAGGGCGACGTCGATGGCGAGTGCGGCGAGGCGGACGCGTGTGACACACGAGTGCGGTGCAGCGAACGATCCGGCGGATAAGCACGGCGGAAGACCGCGTCGCGGCAGACGCGAGCGGCGGATGAGCACGGCGGAAGACCGCGTCGCGGCGGATGCGCGCGGCGGATGATCCCGTCGCGGCGGATGCGCGCAGCGGATGACCTCGTCGCGGCAGACGCGTGCGGCAGATGCGCGCGGTGGATGGCCCCGTCGCGGCGGACGAGCGCGGCACGGCGGACGCGCGCGGCGGATGAGCGTGGTGGACGACGTCATCGCGGCGGACGCGTGCGGCGAACGCGCGCGGCGGACGCATGCGGCGGACGAGCGCGGCACAGCAGACGTGCGCGGCGGATGAGCGTGGCGGACGACGTCATCGCGGCGAACGCGTGTGGCGAACGCGCGTGGCGGACGACCTCGTCGCGGCAGACGCGTGCGGCGGATGCGCGCGGTGGATGGCCCCGTCGCGGCGGACGAGCGCGGCACGGCGGACGCGCGCGGCGGATGAGCGTGGCGGACGACGTCATCACGGCGGACGCGTGCGGCGAACGCGCGCGGCGGACGACCTCATCGCGGCAGACGCATGCGGCGGACGAGCGCGGCACAGCAGACGCGCGCGGCGGATGAGCGTGGCGGACGACGTCATTGCGGCGGACGCGTGCGGCGAACACGCGCGGCGGACGAGCGCGGCACAGCAGACGCGCGTGGCGGATGACGTCGTCACGGCGGACGTGCACGGCGGATGGCCCCTTCGCGGCAGACGAGCGCGGCACGGCGGACGCGGGTGGCGGATGAGCGCGGCGGACGATGGCGATGCCAACAACAAGCCCCTGATGTCACCGAGGACGGGCGCGGAGGATGCCAAATCCGAGAGCGTGGACGAGGGCGATGTCGATGACAAGCCCCTGGTGTCGCCATCACGCAATATTTGGCTTAATTACAGCGTCTCCCTGAGCTCATTAGCTTCGCGCCCCAGGGTTTTGGCCTCCGTTTTGATGCGTGCTTCAGAGTTTGCCACGTTGATCACGGCCGCGGGGAGTCCAGCAGCCCGGACGTCGGCTGATGAGTCATCGGCTCGGAGGTTAGCGGCCGACGGGTTGTTGACGCGGGCGCCGCTAAGCTCCATGGTGACGACCATGTTGTTCGTCTTGGCTCGACGCGTCGGGTTTGGTGCCCGGGGGACGATCGTCCTCCGCGCTCTTTCTCTTCGGCACCATGGCTTTTCACTCGCCTCCCCACGGTTGGCGCCAACTGTCGTAGGTATAAGCCTAGACAATAGATTTGTGGCACCCCCGGTCGGCTACAGCGGCCTCCGGGCATACGAGGGGCAAACGAGCGAGAGCACAAACGCGTGAGACAGTCGACGACGAAAACCAAACTTCGTATTAGGGCAAGAAATGAGAGCTTACAAATGGGGGAAATGGAAAAAGGATCCCCCCATCTCTACCCCCAGGGAGGTATTTATAGGGTTCCAAAAAAGGGAAATACGAAATTACAGTTTTGCCCCGAAAGCACGGAACTATTACAAGGGCATGACGGTTATTTCTCTACTCCTAAGGAATCTTGGGAGAATATTCCCGGGCATCTTTTTAGGAGAATCTTCTTGGATGGCGAGATGGTCCCACGTGCGGGCTCTGACGCGGGGCGCGGACTTGACGGAGACAGCCCCGACGTGGAGCGTGGGCTCGTTGGAGTCAACCCTGACGCGGGGCGCGGACTTGACGGAGACAGCCCCGACGCGGAGCGTGGGCTCGTCGGAGTTAACCCTGACACGGGGCGCGGACTTGACGGAGACAGCCCCGACGCGGAGCGTGGGCTCGTCGGAGTCAACCCTGACGCCGGAGGGTGTCGACGAAAATCCTAATAGTGCGGCAGTGATTCTGAACAGTGTCGATTCGAACTAGCGCGGAAAACCATCCCCAACAGTAACCATATGAAATGCTACAGATTCATACTTATATGTACAGGGATAATAATCGAGTCACGGGCAAGTAAGGCACAAAGTTCCAGTGGAGAGGACACTCGTCTTTGGCTCGCAAGTGGGAACAAACAGATGCATGCCGGCATACATAAGCTCGATCGGCTCACTCTGAGCGTGCCAGCTATTAACCGTTCTCTTAACGCACTACTGGCTAGTCTTGGTGGGATAAACAATTTGCCGACATGGCACATCGATCCGTGTATGTGCGTTGCGTTATCATTTCTGTCTCTTTTCCACAGCACTAAGCCGTGCACTAAAGCTTGTTTTTGGAAGCACTAACACGACGACCACCACCATGCAGTGCTGTTTCAGAAAAGCGTAACGATTTTAGTCCGTCAAAAAAGCGTAAAGATCCTTACCATAAGGCGATTTCTGTAACATTCTACCGCATCATTGTTTCTCAGTGACTGGCGAATTCAAGACTGAAAAGCCAAGTATTAGCTGACCCAAATCAAGTTAACTCGGAAAAAAACGGATGCGCATGCTTCCACTTTCCGGGTCTATAAATAGGTTGCGCTTACAGAAGCAAGAAGCCAGGCAAGCGAAGTTCTGACGCACGCAGCGCACCGCACACCTAGCTACCGGTGGCACTCCGACAAACAAATGGCACCGAAGGCCGTTCTCCTCGCGGCTGCTGCCGTGATCGCGGCGGCGTGCGTGCTGGGCGCCGCGGAGGCGAAGCTCGGCAGGCTCATCATCGCCGGCGTCGTGCCGTGCAACACCGGCAGCCTGATCGACATCGCGACCTCCCCCGCGTTCCCAAGTACGTCTTCACAGCGTCGCGGCGCATGCATGCACTTGCTGAATATATCTTGGTGACAGTGACAGGCATGGCGATCTAACCTTTTTTCTTTGTGCAGACGCGGACGTGGAGCTGCGGTGCGCGGGGAAGGTGGTGGCCGGCGCGACGACGAACAGCAACGGTTCGTTCGCGATGGAGGCGGACCTGACGAGCGCGCTGGCGGCGTTCCTCGGCGGGTGCTCGCTGGTGGTGGACACGCCGCTCGTCAAATGCAACGCCGAGCTACCGGCGGCGGGGAGCCTCGTGTCCTACCTGCAGGGCCCTCTCACCAGGCTGCTCGGCGGCATCTTCCGCCTCTTCCCCGCCGGATTCTCCTTCCACGGCCGATGAAAATCAAGAAAGATCATCTCGATCAACACGCTGATATTGTGTTTCCGATCTCTTGTGCCTAGCTATCATCTGTGAACTGAGTAGGATGATGTATGGTGCTGAACTGGTTCTGTATGTTGAAGGTTCGTGGCAGCTGGCGATATATATATATGGTTGGAGAAGCAAATTGTTTTTAGATATATGTTGGAATCATTTTATAAAACAAGATATATGTTGGAACTCCTATAGAAAACGATAAATGTTAGAATGATCTACAACTAGCCTCTATGAAAATAGATTAGTACAAGTAGGTATAAATTAGTTCATCACTAAGAGTACAGTATTTTTCTAAGAATTGTTTGGGTTAGATGGATTAGCATTGTGTTTTCACCAAATGGGTTTTAGGTGATTTTCAGGGAGACTTTTAGTTAGTTTTTTTTTGTTACCATGAGTCCATACAATTCTTTGTTTGGATGAGGAAACACTAAAACTAGCCAGTCGGGGAAAAATTGTTGAGATCGGGTACAACAGAAACAAAAAAACGTTGAATACCTATTTTTCTCAAAACGTGATTCTCTGGTTTTACGAAAATTAAGTTTTAGTTATCCACGAGTTAGTTAGATCACTCAGACAAACAAAATTTTAGTTAGTTAGGAGGATAAATCCGTTTAAGTAGATAACGACGAAAAGTATAATACTGCATAGCGTATAAATTGTCAATATCAGAAAACGAACTCATGTTGGATCTTGAGGTTTTTATACCCACGGGTAACAAATCCGAGCTCTTCTCTCTTGTCCCTCCAATTTTTCTTCCGTATTAGAGGAGTAATTTAATGTTGGAGGGCATTATTTATCACGTCCAATGACTGGTGATTGCTGCTTGCTTGCTTGCAAACGAATCTTCTCAAATGAATGAGTACACATTAGTTAATGGTGTAAACACCAACAAAATGAACCTTTCTCTGAGACCTTGACACTGAGAATATTTTTCTGATCATGAGCTGTATCGGGCGCATTGGATACTTAGTGGTTCCTTTTTTTCTAGAAAAAAAGACTAAAGTGCAAATAAAGGCCAACAAGTGAAATGTCACTCCCAAGAGTGAAGTGTGGCGTACCTAACTGAAGTGCCGCTTTTCATCATTTCACCTTCACTATGTTAGCTGAAATATTCAAAGATTGCCTGGAAATTCAGGTGCCAGGGTGCCCAAAAGGTACATTTCGTCAAAACGGAGGCGCAATTTGTTGTTCAATTTACAGTGCTCAGCTGCTCAAGCTGCACTCGAAGGCACTAACTTCGCGTCAGTAATGCAGAAAAAAAGGTGACGAAGTACTTTAATTTGTAGTGGATCGCACGCACAGGTGACAAGCTAGTTCATGGATAACCATATTCGGCCACTAATTTATAAAGTTCCGCGATCAAATGAAACTTCGCCTGGCTCCATATAGTGTCCCACAACTAAGAACTCAAAACAAGCCTATAATCGACCTGTGCTCGCACCATGCTGTGACAAATGCAAAATAAAGTGAAGACGTACTTCTTTAAGGGATCATCAATCTATAGCTGACAGGGGTAATTTGAGGCAAGCCACTGCAGGCTATCTTACGTCAGACTTTGCACTATGATCGATCCAATATGACAAGGCATGCACCTACATTACATTGTCTTAATTAACAAATAAACTCTCGCGTTCCCTATCTGCAATGAATTTGCATGCACTTTAATTTGCCTTCACAAAAATCGTACTTAAGCAAGTGCACCAAGAGCTCAAACCAAGCCTCTCCGAAAACACCAGCATACATCTTTGTAGGAGCTAGTACACTGTCCGTTAGCTTCAGCTATGTTGTCCAGGTTCCTGCTGCTCGTGCTTGGCGCCGCGGCGATCAGCGCGCTCGCCTCAGGCGCGCAGCCTCCACAGCCGCCGCGCATCCGAGCGGACGTCGTCATCATGGGCTTCGTGCCCTGCAACAACGGCACCTCCATGAGAACGGGCTCCGCTCCTGGGTTCCCAGGTAAGCTGCGTCGCACCTCACTCCTCCACGCCACGCGCGCGCCGGCGCACGGCTGGAAATCGCGCACATGCCATGGTGCCATCTAACTAACGCTAGCCGGCAGGCGCGGTGGTGCAGCTGCGGTGCAGGGACGACGGCGCCGGCGCCGCGGCGGTGGCGGCCAACGCGACGACGGACGGGAGGGGGTGGTTCCGCATGGCGATGAACGGCACGACGGCGGCGCTGTCGAGAGTGGCCAGCGACTGCGGCCTGGTGGTGGCGACGCCGCTGGCCTCCTGCAACGCGGCGCTCCCGGCGGCGGGGACGCTCGAGTCCGGCCTGCGGCATCTCGTCAGCATGGTCCTCTTCCCGCGGGGCTTCTCCTACGTCGCGCCGTCACTGGATTAGTGGGCTCAGTTGGATCGATCAGTTGATTAACTGCTGCAACCTGTAGCGATGAGGTTGCATAATGCATCTGCCTTCGCTGGCAATAACTGAAGTGATGATGTTCCTGTGTCATACAACATGCAGATCATCCACTCGAGGGGATTGCTTCAATACACACTAGTCCGACTCAAAAACTGCCAAAAGATTCTAGTTTAAATTCCATGTCTATTCGAGGAGATTAAGTCCGATGAAATCGTATCCAAACAAGCATGCGATCTACGAGAATTGCCGTATATTTTTCCAACCATTGTGTCACGTGTCAGCCCGTCTTCCCAACTTTGTTCCAAAAAAAAGACAAGAACTTAAAAACGAGGAGAATTTGAATTTATATCTCTAAATTTCGTATTGGAGGGTTTTGAAGTTTGAACTATAAAAAAAATAAAAAACTTTCAAACTGAATCATTCAAGACCTCAAATCGTGTAAATTTATCCGTAAAAAGGGGAAAAATTTGAAACCAAAATAATGAGGTCTGATCCAGGCCAAAGCAAAGAAGCAAGCACTACTAATTTGGGCCGAGCCCACCACGATTCTCCGGCCACCTCATATTTAAACTCCACTCCTCATTCTGCCCTCAAAACCCTAGCACCCGTCCTCCCGCCGCCGCCGCCGCCGCCGCCGCTCCTGCCGCTGCCACTTCCACCGCAACACAACCATGGTAACCTCGTATTCCTCTTCCTCCTATTCTTCTCCGGGACTCTACTCCTTGCTGACACCACCCCGTCCTGTCGTGCGCAGGGTATCGACCTCGTCGCCGGCGGCCGCAACAAGAAGACCAAGCGCACGGCGCCCAAATCCGACGATGTCTACCTCAAGCTCCTCGTCAAGGTCAGTTCCTCTCCGATCCGGTGTTACCGTAGCATTCGCCGTTTACTGCTCAGGGATTCAGATTTGGTGCGATTCGATTTTATTGTTCGTAGCTCTACCGCTTCCTGGTGCGGAGGACCAAGAGCAACTTCAACGCCGTGATCCTGAAACGGCTGTTCATGAGCAAGACCAACCGCCCGCCGCTCTCCATGCGCCGTCTCGTCAGGTTCATGGAGGGGAAGGTATCCATCCATCTTGCAGTGCTTTTTTTTTCCCTGGATGCTCGATACAATAGCTGGATGTGAAACTCATCTAGGGCTGTGTATTTGGCTTGTGGAGGTGCAGGGGGACCAGATCGCTGTGATCGTGGGCACCATCACCGACGACAAGAGGGTCTACGAGGTGCCGGCGATGAAGGTGGCCGCACTCAGGTTCACCGAGACGGCGAGGGCCAGGATCGTCAATGCAGGCGGCGAGTGCCTCACCTTCGACCAGCTCGCTCTCCGGGCGCCACTCGGCCAGAACACGGTACGACTCGAGTCGTAATTCAGATGCCACTTGCTAGTGATGCTGATCGATACATTTCATTTCTTGTATGAATCGGTACCAAGAAGTTAGAATTGGACCAGATATAATCTGAAATTAAGTATGCTAGGCCCCTATAGGAGGATAAATCTAACAGTGGCTGACAACCAACTTAATTTTTCGTGCTCACATAGTGTTACATCGAGATGTTTATGTTTAGGTTGTTTTAGGCCATTCCAAGAACAATGTATCGATTATTGAGTTATGTAGGTTGTTATTATAAGAGATGCATCAGTTACCCTCTTCTTGGGGTGTTCACACACACCAAGGAGATACGACAGGTGCATAGATCTACATGGTTGGCTGACCAGTCCATTGTGTTTATTCATAGTTGGCCTGGGTCAAATTGTCCAATGAAACAACTTTGTTGATGGCTATTAAACTATCCTAATGGTTCTAATGAGAAAACCATCGTAGTGGTCGACTAGAGTACATATGCTAGGGAAACTAGGAATTTCACATTGTAGTTCTGTAGAATATTTGCTCCAAAATGTGTACTATCCCTTTATTTTGTTTTGAGACGTGTAGATATTAATGATTTGCTTGTAACTTGTAAGATTATGTAATTCCTGTAATGATGTTTACATGAATTATACATATTTTGAAATAAAATGGCATGAACTATATTGTTTTTGCAACATACCTGGTTACCCTCTTCTCATATATTAGTGATGTACCCCAAGATATGAGCTGTCTGCCTTTTAGTGTTGTTATTAGCGTTTTCCCAGCTGAAATATTTCCTTCTCGAGTCTGAATGCTATACAACTGTTCTAATAATTTGCATTTTCTTAATAGCTTCTTCTGAGGGGTCCCAAGAATGCTAGGGAAGCTGTTAGGCACTTTGGCCCTGCTCCAGGAGTCCCACACAGCAACACCAAGCCATATGTTCGCTCAAAGGGTAGGAAATTTGAGAAGGCAAGAGGAAGGAGGAACAGCAGGGGCTTTAAGGTTTAAGCTGCAGCATGTTTGGCACCCTTGTGTCATATTGCTGCTGTTAGTTAATCACCACCTTTTTGGATACCAGAATCATACTGTTTTAGATGTCAGAATCTTGTGTTAATTATTTTCCAGAACCAGTTAAATTTTGTTTCCATGTTTTGCACCGTAAGATTTGTGTTTACAAGCCCATTATGAATATCCTTTGTAATATCATTATGGGGCTTTACAATTGCTTTGTGAGCGTTTAGGTATCAGAAGTTAGCCCTTCTGCGATGTAATAGATTGGTGATGCTCAGAATTGTGATATTCTTATATGAACTGAAACGCCTTGACCTCGTTACCATGAGATGGTAGTTAGCCCACTTACAAGTCCAATACATTGTTGACGGTATTCAGTTGGAGGTGACATGGCTAGGAAGTAGGATCGCCGGCAAAGCTGGCCGAGGTATCCCGCCGAACACCGGCGAGTGCCCTTGAGCCCATTGTCAAGGGCATCAGCAGCTTCTTCCTTGATCCCTAGGACCTTAGCATCGGTAACAGAGCGAGCTAGTGTGTGTGCGCCACCAACGCACCGGTCGATTGGTAGCGCGCACCCTTGACGACACCCGACGTGGCGATCATTGTATTTTTCACGTGGTACTGTTGCTTGGTCCTCCGTCCAAAAATATAATGTATACATATTTTCTAAAATTATTTTTAATCAAAATTTATTCAATAATACATTATATGATATAAAATTGATACCATTAGAAAGTGTTTTTCAGTACAAATCCAATGATGTTAATTTGGTATCATGTAATCTACTTCTATATATTATTAAATAAATTTTTATTAAAGATAAAATTTAAAAAACATATGTGTCTTATATTTCTGGATAGAATAAGTATTTTTTAGGGTACCGATGAATCAATAGAATTGGTGATTGGTACCATGGACGCAGCGCGGTGTGAGAGCATCTCCAAGAGCATCTGGATATCACTCTCCATAGCTATATCTAGCAAAAGTTAGAAAAAAACGAGCTCCAACAGCTTCTCCATCCCGTTCTCCATCACTGTGCATTCTGGATCCGCCTCCTCCCACTCTCCATTCTTCTGCGCTCTGGATCGAGGCTCCCCGCTCTGGATCGGTTGCCAACCGGCTGCGCGCGCACGGAAATCTCCCCTGTCCCCTTGCCGCACCACCTCCCGGCTGCTGCCACAAACCCCCCAACAAAACCATGGCTGCCGCCACCGCGAAGGCCGCGGCCCTCTCCACCACGGCCGTCGTCGCCATGCCCTCCGGGAGGGCACACGCCCAGGGGGGCAGCGGCTTCCGCTTCCCCGGCTTCTCCTCCTCCCAAACCCCTCACCCCGCCGCGCCGCCGCAGCCTCAGTCGTCCCCCGCGCCGGCCGCGGAGGTGGCGCTCAGGGTCTGGAACGACAACCCCCGCACCACGGCCGCGGGATTCGACCCCGAGGCGCTGGAGATCAACAAATCGCCGGATGCCAAAAAGGTAGGATTACTGGAGGTTCTGGGGCAAGTTCCGTTTGGAGGTTCTTGTCTGGGCCTGGGTTCTGGTGGGAGGTTGTGTTGACCCATGGTTGTGCAGCTCTTCGAGATCATGAAGAAGCAGGAGACGCGACAGGTGGAGCTCGCTGCAAGGAAGGCCGAGTACCAGAAGGAGTTGGCGGCCGCCGAAGAACGAAAGGAAGAAGGAACAAGTGCAGTCCTGAAGTTATTAATAAACTAGGTGATGCTACTTTGCTTTTCACGGAGAACAAATTTAAGGAGGCGATTCCTATATTATATGAGATCGTGCGGATCGCACCAATCTGCCGAATTCATATCATCTGCTTGGTAGCATTTATAAAGAGAATGGTGAAATTGACAAGGCCATAAACTTTGTGATGCTTGCTGCGTATGTCTCATCAAAGGATGTATCTCTGTGGATTTTTGTTTCGGCGACTGGTTGCTTGACTTGTGGTGATTAATTGCTTGATTTTCTGAAGTTATTATGGTTGATGGAAAATGTTAATGCTGTCAAGGACGCAGTCCGGGCAAGCCTACACTTGAAGCATTAGGAATTCCTGCTGATGCGCATGGCGCTGGCCGATTCTGCGTATTGCTAAACATATGTACCTCGAATGCCTGAATAGTTGATATATATATATATATATATATATATATATATATATATATATATATAGCAGTTGCTACTTAATAATTAAACTGCCTGTGCATTTTCATTTGTAATAATTAAAATATAGGGGAGTGGAATATGGAGAGTGGGATATAGAGAAGCTGTTGGAGATGGAAGAAATATGAAGAGAGAATCTTTTGGAGATGGCTCTCCATATGGGGTTTTGGAGAGTGGGTTTTAGAGAAGCTTTTGGAGTTGCTCTGACAAACGTCTTACCAGTTGGGCAGCCGAGTCAAAATCAGACACCGAACTTTTTTTTAAAATATTATTTTTAAAATAAAATATTCGAGGTCTATATGTCTGGTACCGGAAATTGCAAAAATATGCCCCTGTCGGCCGACCGTCGACCGACTGGAGGCCTCTCGGCCAACGGTCGACCGACAGGTCGGTATCGGCCCACCGGAGACCGATTGGGCGCCGAAAGGGTCAACAGCGACTTGATTTGACTTGATTTGATGCGGCAGCGACTTGATCTGATGCGGCGGGACCCGTGGGGGGCCTATCGTCCGACGGTTGGACGACAGGCTCCCAGTCGTCCTACGGTGGACCGACTGGAGCCCAGTCGTCCAACTGTGGACCGACAGAGCCCCACCCGATGCAATGCAGTGCCTGTTTATTTTTTAAATTTGCTGTAAGCTTTTTGAACTTCCTGCGCGTTATGTAAAGCAGTGCCTGTTTTTTTTGCACTTGCTGCGTTAGGTAAGCAGTGCCTGCTTTTTGCACTTCCTGCGTTGGTCGGCCGTGATTGCAGTGTAAGCAGTGCCTGTTGTTTTTTCACTTCTTGCGTTGGTCGGCCGTGATTGAAGGATTTTTCGCCTTTACATCACCTGCAGTACATCACCCAGTGTATCATTTCTCTATTTATACATCTCTTGCCTGTCTCTCCTTCTTCACCCATGCACGAGAAATTTATAAGCTCAGGGGAGGAGTTAGGATTCGGGAGCAAGGTGAGAAGAAAGAAATTTTCGGAAAGGATTAGGGTTCGGGAGGGATCTCGGCTGTGGGTCACGTGTGAGGTAAATAGTAGGGAATTTTTTTTAGTTTTCTCGAAGTAGTAACTATGACCGTATTGCAAAATGGCAGGAATGGCCTCATCTGGTGCTGACGAGATGCCGAAGCAGAAGATGGTTGCCGACTTGCCCGCAGGTGTCGAAGTTCCCCTTTGCTGGTGCCAGGATCCGTGCAGACTGATGAAGTCGGATGAGTTCGGCTACACGTACGGAAGAAGGTTCTTCATGTGTGCTAACTACGACGAAGAGCCACCGAAGTTTGGCATGTCCAGACGGAGTGAACTGGTAAAACTCGCACATACCCGCATTTCTAACACGATGCAATACTATGGTAACAGTCGTTTGCTTGCAGTCTCGACCTACTATATGTGACTACATACAGTGGCTGGACGTTACCCAATCGAAAGAGGATGAGGAAGAACTCATGTGGAAGGTTAACTGGGCTCGAGGTCGGATTCAGGAACGCATGCACGAGGCAGAGGAGGAGGAGAAGAGAAAGCGTTGGCAGGAGATGCAACGCAAAGAGAAGGAGGAGGCGGAACGTCGAGCTGCGGAGGCACGTGAGGCCGAAAGGGCAAGGAAGCGCGAGATGGCGCGTCGCGCGAAGGAAGAAGGGGAGGAAGCTCACGCTCGTCGTATGAGGAAGGGAAAATATCCTAAAGGCGCTGAGTAGTTATTTTAATATTTATTAGGTTGTTCGGCTGTACGTGAATGTTATCGTACCCTGTTGTCACGCCCTGATGATGTTTCGAAGTTTTCGAATAAATAAACGAAGTGTTCCATGCAATTCAGTACAACTAAAGATAGTCAAAATGCAAAAGAAAATGGTGCGAGTGTACGGCTAAAAAAGAACTAGTCCTGCTCGTCTCCCTACTCATGTCCTCCTGGGCCTCCCCGTGGTGCGGCGGGTGGGGCGGCTCTACGAGTACGAGGACGTGGTCTCTTGCGAGGGCCGGACAGTGTCAAGGGCTGTACCGGCCGTGGCTGACGGTGACCCCTGCCCAAAATCGGCTCAGCCGACTGACGAGGTGGCGACTGTGTGACCTGCGTGGGTGGTGGCGGTGGAGTCTAAAATCCCGGGAAGTGAGGAACAATCCCAGAAGCGTCCGCTTGGCTCCACATGTCGCCGTACTCAACAGTATCTGGTGAACCCGCAAACGCCACAACGGGAACCACGTCACCTATATTAACCAATCGTATTTAGTAATACAATCCAAGAAAATACTAAGACCATATTAGTAATACGGTTTTACCTGTGGCGTGGAGCATCATGGACTGGTGATGCCACGACGAGCCACCCGCCTGTGTCGGGAGAGGTGGTGCTGGCTGGGGTGTCGAGTATGGCTGGTGATGCCATGACGAGCCACCCGCCTGCGTCGGGAGAGGTGCTGCTGGCTGGGGTGACGAGTGTGGCTGGTGATGCCAAAACGAGCCACCCGCCTGCGTCGGGAGAGGTGGTGTAGGCTGCGGTGACGACTGTGCGTGGTGATGCCACGACGAGCCTCCTGCCTGCGTCGGGAGAGGAGGACGTGGCTGGACTTGCGGGTGTGGCTGCCACGACGACGAGGAGTGCCGTGGGGGACGGTGCGCATGACGAGTAGACCGTCCTGGAGCGACGTCTGAAGCGCGCGCACAGGTCAAAGTCTCGTAGATCTTTCGAAGCTTGTCGTTCAGACGTCGCCACGCGGATCGATGATCCGATGGACTGATGTCAACCCCCATCTCAAGTCGGTTAAGAAGTGCGGCAACCTCCTCCTGAGCCTCAAGCGTCATTTGCGCCTGTAAATGCGAAAGGATTATTGTTACTTGCTCAGGACTTCTGCAAATACGAAACAATGAAAATTATGACACTTACCGCGTGGTGCCTGACGCCAACAACAGAAGCAGCCGGGTAGTGATCCGACGTGCGGCCTTGCTGCATCTCATCTGGGTCGGCACGTGGTACGTAGAACAACCGCGTACCGGGCCGGTACCACTGGAGGTACACATCGTACTCGGCCGGATCGAAGGCCGTGTCCTCGTGCCAGAGATCTGCGCTTGCCGTCGTCCACTGCTCGACAAACGGCGCAAGGTTTCGTGCCCACGTTGTTGCCGTCTTGTTTTCCACCTTTACGGCTGTACCTACATTTTCATGATTATTGGTACGAAGTGAGCAAAAACTATGTTTCAATACTATTATCTGACATTAAAACATTATGTACTCTTACCTGTGGATGTGAGGCTGAAGCAAGGGCGGTGCTGGGGGAGGACACATTTGGCGTTTCCCGAATTGACGCATCACTCGGTGCACAGCGGTTATCTCCACAGTGACGTCGAACACTACGGTAGCCTTCGTCATCCAGTAGTCCAGGTCTCTAGTACACAACAATGAAATCCCGCCAGGCGCTCGTCGCGTTAACGCGTCGACAGTGTATGGCTCCCAGATCACCTGACTATGGTGCAACGTATCGAACTGCGATGTGAAGGCTGGGTAGCAGTTCCTGACCTGTTCGCTAGCATACCGTACTTGTCGGGATTAAAAATAATTAATAACGAAACACATGAAGTATTTCTGTTAGAAACCATATTTTGTATAAAACTAACCCGTCTCCGTGTCCAGAGTGTCCCAAAAGTAGGCATATCGATAAGGTCCCCGTGGTACGCCGTATCGTCATACGGTACATCGAACTGCACGTCTGGCCGTCCGACCGGGAATCGCTCGTATGACCAAAGCTGCAGCAAGAGTGGGCAACCCAGTACCGCCGACTTCTCGGCGCGCCTGCTGCAAGCATTGCACATGCCTCTCAAAGTGGCTGCCAGGACCGCTGAACCCCAACTCCTCTGAACTATGTCCTCGCGGCAACGGGCGTCCGCGATCTCCCGCGCTATTCCGATGTAGCGAGCGTCCACAGTGTTCACGTGATTGGACGTGAACATCACCTTGTCGAAGAGCCACAAGATATACGCCTCTAGACAACGGTCAACCTGCTGCTCCGTAAGCGCGACACCAGGGTAACCAAGCACGCCGATCTACACGCAAGAAGTAACATCAGCAAGGTAATAGCATTTTAAACGTTGGTTCGCAATGAATAATAAAGGCAAGTGACGTTACCTGAAAGTTGCGCAACCACCGCCACATAGGCCCGTTTGTATCTCGGACCAACTCCCCGACGCCCTGAGCAACACCTGCGAAACGGGCTACTATGTCCTCGTGCCAACCTACCTGAGGCTCCAACGGTCCAACTGCGGCTCCAGCCAACGGTAGGCCCAGCAAGAACGAGACGTCCTGGAGAGTAGGCGCCATCTCTCCCCAAGGAAAGTGCAGTGTGTGCGTCTCAGGCCTCCAACGGTCCACTAAGCAGGTGATCAGTGACCGGTCGTAACCAAAACGACGAGACCGCTCGTTGTACTGCTCTCTAGGCTCGTCGTCGTCGTCATCTTGCGGCATGAGCCTCCACTCTGCCGCAGTAGCCTCAACCATCCGTGCCAGCGGTAAGAGACCCGCCCAAGCCAACCTGCCAAACAAGTACAGTATAGCAAAATTAGTGTGACGTTTCGTAATAAAGAGTAGTTCGAAGAACGTATGTAACTACGAGACCCACCGGTCAACCCAGTCTGGGTCTATCATCCAATCCTCCTGAGGCGTGCGAGTGATGAGCACAGGGAGCTTTTCGCCCTCCTCCAGTAGCCTCCCCCGGTGTCGAATGTCAACCGTAGGGTCCAGATGACGATACGTCGTCATACCTGCGGTAATAATGGATTCGTACAGATATAAACTTACGGAATCATACAAATATAAACTTACAAGTCCCCACGAATGGATACCGTGTTATGAAGACTTAACCATTCTTATAGGAAATACAAACTTACATGAAATACACGAAGGGATAAACAAAACTTACAGGAAAAAACAAACTTACAGTTCAATAATAACTTACAGGAAAACACGAAGGGATAAACAGAACTTACAGGAAAATACAAACTTACAGTTCAATAATAACTTACGGAACAAACTAAGTTGAAAGTAGAAATTATTAAATCGTATTTCAACATTCTCCTGGTGCGTCTCCATGCGCCGATGTGCTAGCGCCAGCTGCAGTATCCCCTTGTCGTTGTTTCTGTAACTCAGGACAGTATTTCATTCTATGCCCATACCTTGAGCAATGCATGCACTGTCTAGTTGGACCACCAGCCTCTGATTGGTCCATGTCGTTACGAATACGACGAACCTGCCGTCGACCTCGTCTTACCCGGAGTAGTCTGAAGTCTGGGATGTATTCCCTTTGAGCCTCGTCTACATTGTTGAAGTTGCCAACCGCACGGAATCCACTTATCTCGCCGCTCCAAGTATGCAGCACAGACTGCTTCAGATAGTATGGTGACACGAAGGAGATTGAGTCCATCCCTATTTGGCCACACGCAGCCAGCACATGAGAGCAAGGCAGGTGTAGCAGCTTCGGTTTGTTGCATGTGCACTTGCAAGTGGGCGTGGCTTCCATTCCAATTGTAACCTCATGCGTCTTCGTCTCGTTCGCAGCCCCAAAACCAGATTTATCTCTCAGACGTATCTCGTACCTCCTTTCAAGATTCCCAATGCTATAGACTGTGTGCCCTAATCCCTTTTGAATCTTCTCCTCCATGTACGTCATCACCTTCGCACAGTACGGGGTCGTAGGAAAATTATTCATATGCAGTGCAGCATTTCTGTACCTCTCTTGAAAGTACCTCACGGTGCCATGCATCGCACCCTCGACGATAGCAGTTAGAGGTAAACCCCGCTGCCCTCGCAGCACAAAGTTGTACACCTCCGCAAGGTTGGTCGTCATGATGCCGTACGTAGCGCCATGAGTGTCATGAAGCAAAGACCACTTCTCAGGAGACTCCTTCTCTATCCACTGAGAGAAACTCTTTATTTGTTTCGCCTTCCTCCTCCTCGTACCAGGAGGGTCAATTGCTGGAATAGCAGAAAGCTCCCGTGGCTCTTCTTCCGGGCTAAGTACTACATTTTTTTTCTTGCGATCAATGATCTCGCTCTTAGTAAAGTCATCGAGCTTCCGCCACAAAGTTTTGTACTTCTTCTCCTGGTTCTGCTTGCACAGCCTCTTAAACAGATTCATAAGGCGCTTGTTCCTAAACTGGCTAAAAAAATTAGCCCCTAGATGGCGTATGCACCAACGGTTTTGCAGGTCCGCCCAAGGGTGATCTTCATCAGCCGTTGGTTCCTGGAGTGTCTTTACTGCTTTCAGTATACCAGGGTGCCTGTCGTGAATAACACATACGTTCTCTCGATTCTTCACTACTCCATGCTTAAGCTGCCTGAAGAACCATAACCAGCTCGAGAAGTTCTCACCCTCAACGAACGCCATCGCCAATGGCAGGATCTGATTGTTGCCGTCAACACCAATCGCCGTCAGGATCTGCCCCTTGTACTTGCCTGTCAGAAATGTCCCATCCATGCACAGCACTGGACGACAATGTCTGAAAGTTTCAATGCATGCACCGAAAGAGAAGAAAGCTCGGTTCAATACTTTATAGCCTGGAAAGTACGGGCTCACCGAGTGCTCTATGTCAATATGTGTCCCTGGGTTCCGGAGGAGGAGTGTATAAAGCAGACGGGGCAGGTTGTCATACGAGTCATAGAAGGTGCCGAAGCGCATCTCCATGGCCTTCTGCTTAGCCCTCCAAGCCTGCCCATATGGGATTTCGTACTTGTACCTGTTCTTTATGGCAACTTGTATGTGTTTTGCTTCCATGTCTTTCTTCTCCACTATCTCGCTATACATCAGTTCAGCGATGAGAGTGGATGTCAGATTGGGGTGGCGTGCTAGGACATTGCTTCTAACGCAAGTGTGTGGCACGACGTTGGTCACGACCCAATTCACTTCGTACTTGGGCACGTGGCCGTGCACCTTGCTTTCACAGCCATTAGCCGTGCATGTTAAGGTTAAATTATTTGGGGAAGAAATGTCAGTCCTGAAAACCCTCTGCGTGGACATGGCCCATTGCGTGACAGCATGCTTCAATTCTTTCTTGGTAGCATACATCGAACCAATTTGGATCTGGTTCTTGTTATATTCCCAACCAGAATCATGGCCATCATTCACAGTCATGCCACCAAGAAGTTCCTGATTCCATGCACTCGGAATCGGGGACGCATGACTGTTATCTTCGTCACCGCTATCTTCGTCGACATCTTCAGCCAATCCATCTTCATCTTCCTGTTCCATTACCTCCTGCATGGACCCGAAATCCTCTTCTTCATCCGCCTGCCCCGTGGGACCTATTTCTGCCGGTTTACTGCTCTGCCCAGCTTCAGGATTGTTCTGCTCCGCTTCGTAGTGAACTACCTCGTCCACCAGTGGTTCAGGATTGTTCTGCTCCGCATCATACCCACCGCCTTCTGACCCGGCACCCTTCAGGATGGCTTGCACAAGTGCGACCGGAGGACTTTTTCTAGCATTGCAAACCCGCATCCACGATCTCCAGTCTCTAGTACTCTCGATCGGCAATAGGTCCCATTTAATATCATGGCAAGACTTGGTAAACACTGCCTGAATGGTCACAGCATATACTGCAGGATTCATCGAGAAGGTACGTGTAAGCCAGTGATTGGCTTCCTTAAAGTTGAGCCTCTCCGGATCGGATATAGGCAAATCAACATGGCTGAATTCACTAAGATCAACCCCACTATGATTCGAACGTACAATCCCAGGACCATAGTACACCGTCATATTTACTACCTCCGACATACCTGCTGTAACATAAATTTATATCTTCGTCACATACGTAGTAAGACATGCAGTTATATTACGAGAACTTTTTTTATAAATATTATTTTTTTAGAATTTTTTTTAGAATTTATAGGTTTATTTGAAAAAATCACAAAACTAGCACCCTGTCGTCTAACGGTTGGACGACAGGAGGCTTGTCGTCCAACCGTTAGACGACAGGGGCCAGTCGGCCATTTGTGAAACGAGATGACCTATCGTTCAACGGTGGAACGACATCCCGAGTACTGTAGCAGCGAGTACTGTAGCAGTAACAGTACTCATATCTTCGATTTTTTTTTACTTCTTCCAAATCATCTCGTGCATTAAATCTTAGTAGAAAAATGGATCATTTACAGGCCCATGTATCTACGGGTGCGATCGGATTTCAAATCCGTGCCCCGGTTTTCGAATTGCTATAAATTTGAGTGGTCATAGCAATTGGGTAAAAACCACTCAAATTTATAGCAATTCGAAACCCGGTGTACGGATTTGAAATCCGATCGCACCTGTGGATACATGGGCCTGTAAATGATCCATTTTTCTACTAAGATTTAATGCACGAGATGATTTGGAAGAAGTAAAAAAAATCGAAGATATGAGTACTGTTACTGCTACAGTACTCGCTGCTAAAGTACTCGGGATGTCGTTCCACCGTTGAACGATAGGTCATCTCGTTTCACAAATGGCCGACTGGCCCCCGTCGTCTAACGGTTGGACGACAAGCCTCCTGTCGTCTAACCGTTAGACGACAGGGTGCTAGTTTTGTGATTTTTTCAAATAAACCTATAAATTCTAAATAAAAAAATTGAAAATAATATTTATGAAAAAACTGCTATATTACGACGCGCGACCGCTAAATTCTTTCGTGCTAAATGTAGGTCGAGTACATGCTTACAGTGTGTACAAGGGTGATCCGGAACACACCAGGATTATCAACCGATAAATCGGGATAGAACTTTTAGCACGATCGAATGCAACGGTCAACACAAACACGTAATAATTAACCTAACTAAATAACAACATTATGCATGTCTCATAATTATTAATTAGGTCGACCTAACTTAACCTCATTTTTTTTCAGACGTCTAATCGATTCTACTTATTCTATTCAACGAGACCTAACTAAACATAAATTTAAACTTATTCAAAACATCGTAATTAAATATCTACATAGCCCTAATAATCTTACTAATTTCTTTATACATAAATAACCATACTAATTATACTAAATAAGTACAAAACGTCATAATGAAACTATGATAACAAGTACAATCATAATAATTTATATTTACATACAGACACCGGCAATGAGCATAATAATCATACTAATAATTATACTAAATATGTTTTAATAATTAACCGTGGATTCTACTTATTCTATTCGACGAGACCTAACTAAACTATAAATTTAAACTTATTCAAAACATCGGAATTAAAAATCTACATAGCCCTAATAATCTTAGTAACTTTTTTATACGTACATAACCATAGTAATTATACTAAACAAGTACGAAACATCATAATTAAACTATGATAACAAATACAATCATAATAATTTATATTTACATACAGACACCGGCAATGAGCATAATAATCATACTAATAATTATACTAAATGTGTTTTAAAAATTAACCGTGGATTTAGCGAGCTCACCTCCTCTTCTTTCCCGCGGGCACACCTCCTCTCCCTTCTTCCTTTCTTCCTTTATAAGACACCGGCAATGAGCATAATAATCATACTAATAATTATACTAAATGTGTTTTAAAAATTAACCGTGGATTTAGCGAGCTCACCTCCTCTTCTTTCCCGCGGGCACACCTCCTCTCCCTTCTTCTTTTCTTCCTTTATAAGACACCGGCAATGAGCATAATAATCATACTAATAATTATACTAAATGTGTTTTAAAAATTAACCGTGGATTTAGCGAGCTCACCTCCTCTTCTTTCCCGCGGGCACACCTCCTCTCCCTTCTTCCTTTCTTCCTCTTCTTCCTCCCCCTTTCTTCCTTTCTTCCTCTTCTTCCTCCCTTTCTTCCTCTTCTCCTCTCCTCTTCTTCCTCCCTTTCTTCCTCTTCTTCCTCTGTTCTTCCTCCCTTTCTTCTCTTCTCCTCTTTCTCTTTTCTCTGTGGACTGCGGGATGGATTCGAATGCTGCGGGAGGGGAATAAATCGGCACCCGAGGCGCTGGAATCACGGGCGCAGGCGCTGGAGTCACGGGCGCAACGTTTAGGGCTCTGTCGGTCCATAGTTGGACGACTGGGCTCCAGTCGGTCCACCGTAGGACGACTGGGAGCCTGTCGTCCAACTGTCGGACGACAGGCCCCCCACGGGTCCCGCCGCGTCAAATCAAGTCGAATCAGGTCGCCAGCACCGCTTTCGGCGCCCAATCGGTCTCCGGTGGGCCGATACCGACCTGTCGGTCGACCGTTGGCCGACAGGCCTCCAGTCGGTCGACGGTCGGCCGACAGGGGCATATTTTTGCAATTTCCGGTACCAGACATATAGACCTCGAATATTTTATTTTAAAAATAATATTTTAAAAAAAAGTTCATCAGACACCAGCTTGGCACTTGACTCGCAGTTTCGGACGCGATAATCCGATGTTTCCGAGGCCCTGCAGGCCCAGGCCGGCACGGCCGCACGGGCGTTAAGCCGCCTAAATAGGAAACAAGAGACTGAACCGTCCCATCGTCCTCCGCATAGATGGCGAAGCTGACTTCGGAGCTGCTCCGCCCGGTGGACGCGGCGCAGGCGCTGGACGAGGCGGCGCTGCTGCGGTACGCGGTCGCCCACGTCCCCGGTTTCCCCTCTCCCACGCCGGCACTGGCCCTCACGCAGTTCGGCCACGGCCAGTCCAACCCCACCTACTGCCTCGAGGCCTCCGCGCCCGGAGCGGACACCAGGCGCTACGTGCTGCGGAAGAAGCCCGCCGGCGCTATCCTCCAGTCCGCCCACGCCGTCGAGCGCGAGTTCCAGGTCGAAATCCTCTGCCGCTAGCTGCTCCATTCGATTTGCGGGCTTGCTGTTGCTGATGTCCCGTTCACCAGTTTAGTTTGATCTTCTCTGATGCGACCATGGTTTCTATCTGATATGGTAGTCAGATAGGTGCTGCTCGTTTGCTCGACGTGATGTCTGATGTGGGTCGTACGCTGAAATTAGCGTTCAGATCGGGAGGGGAAGGAACATGCCATACTAATTCTACTTCTCGTTTGATGACATTTCCTTGTGGGCTGTAATGGCGTTGCAAAAATTTATTGCTTTACATGTACATTGGCCAACCAGGGTACTGTTAGGTTTACCATTGTGCAACCACTTTCACCGACGGAACCCTGTAAATCCATCTGTTCAGTGAAAATTGTACATGTAATATATGGTTGCTGCTAACTAGGTAGTTCATTCCTGGTGCTTATTAAGAGCAATTGAACTTTCTAGCTGCTGCATAATTAAGGAATTTAGCGTATTTATCAGACCAATCTGATACTTTGGCTTTCACTGTATGTTTGTAAGCCCATACTTATAGGTAAAGGAGGGTTGACATGATATGTTGATGTGAGATGCTTCCTATGTGCTGTTGTTTCCTTCTGCTAAGTCTTGTGAGCTTACTCCCTGACTTGTGTTTGATGTGGAAGCAGGTCCTCAAAGCTTTGAGTGCTTACACGGATGTTCCTGTCCCTAAGGTGTTTTGTCTTTGCACTGATGCAAGTGTGATCGGAACCCCTTTCTACATAATGGAGTATCTAGAAGGGATATTATATCTTGATAATAAGTTGCCGGTATGCTGTTTGTTGAGCATCCTTATTCTTGTTCATTCTTCAGATTTACTGATCAGTTCTTCGATCTGTTGGTATACTTGTTACTGGGTAATGTTTTCATGTAAAAACTTGGGCAGTATTTACCTGTCACCAGACATTCTTCTAGCTTATGGCAGCTGCTTGTTGTAGCACACACACACGGTGTAGTTCTGCTTGTATGCAATGTATGGGAACATATCAAATGAAGAGTCTTAAAATTGGACAACTAGCAACCTTAGGCATTGGTTTGAATCACAAGGCTCAGACACAGACTCTGAAAGGCAATGACACTTGACACTTTTCAAACCCTCCTACCTCTGCATCATTTAGAGTTGATCGAGCAGCTGAGATTAGAGTGCCGACAATACCATTTTTAAGGGATTAGATATGCTTCCTGCAATGAATGTGTCAAATTGGCAAGAATTATATTCATGATAATTTGGTGATTTTTGATGCAGGAAATAACCCCAACTAAAAGGAAGGCTATATATTTTGCTGCCGCCAAAACTTTGGCTACTATACACAAAGTTGATGTGACTGCAGTTGATTTGCAAAAGTATGGGAGAAGAGACAATTATTGCAAAAGACAAGTAGGTGTTATGCAGTATTTATCTTGTATATTGATTACGCACCCTCCCCCTTTCTGACTGTTTTCTAAGGACGAAAGTCAAAACCGATTTATTTCCATGTCATTGAGTTGCATAAGAGAACTCTCTTGGGGTGCAATGGTGACTGCAGAAGGTTACGAACCCACCCACCCCTGGTTCGAGTCTCACATCTACATTAATTTTGGAGTGTGGACTGCGTGTGAGGGGGAGGGGGGGCGGGGGCGGACCTTAATAGCTATGCCTTTTGGGACCATGTACTAAGCCACTATGATTTTTCTTCCAGTCAATCTATCTCTTATTGTAGAACATATTAGGTGCATTTTTGTAGTTGAACTGAATAAGAACTCTACAGGCAAATGCGCTGTCCTTTTTTGTTCTGACATTACAGTTATTTGTTTCTTCCTAGTCTAAGTGATTTTGATCATTTGAGTTCGAAAAATAAAAAAGAATTCTAGGTTTCATGTTCTGAATAATGAGGGCTGTGATATTTCATTTGCATTTAAAGATAATTACTGTTTCCTGGTTCAGATAGAAAGATGGGAGAGGCAATATCTTCATTCGACTGGTGAAGGGAAGCCTGCACGTTATCAGAAGATGCTTGATCTAGTTCATTGGTTGAAAGAAAATGTACCAGAAGAAGATTCATCGACAGGATTGGGAACTGGCCTTGTTCATGGTGATTATCGTGTTGATAATCTTATTTTTCACCCAACAGAGGTTTGTGTTTTTGGCATCGCCGGGTACTTATGCACTCTCCTAAGTCCTAACTACTGTACATAATTTCAAATCTTCTGTATGATGACTGCTTATATCTCTACAGGATCGAGTAATTGGTGTACTTGATTGGGAACTATCTACTTTGGGGAATCAGATGTGTGATGTTGCTTACAGCTCTATGGTATGAATTACTTTCTTATTTATAATATTGTTAGGCATCATTCACCTAGTTACATCATGTTTTCTTGTGCTATTACTATATAGTTCTAGCTTTGATGTACTCGTTTGGGTATTATGTCACTTTGCTAACTATGACTTAGCTGAAGTTGTTTTGAAAGAAGAACAGTAGGGGAGTACCCCTACTATATCTTTATCTGAAGTTAGTTGTATAAAAAACGCAGCATGAATATATTGTTAAGTTCGTTGTGTCATTCTTTTTATGAATATTCCACAATATTTTCTGTTGATTTCAGTAAGCTTACCTTTTTTCCTGGCCAGTTAGTTACACTATTGATATTATTATTATGTTTCCTCCATGCTGGTTACAACTCACAAACTTACAGTTGATATGTAATGCGCTTACAGTATGTCAGTATGTTGAAAGACATATGTACTACTAGCAGGTTACTGGGGCACATATAGTTTTGAGCTTTGGTCATGTTCTGTTTATTTGATTTGTATGATAGTCACGACACATAAACATATAAGATAATTGAAGTTTGTGTGTTGGAAGTCTGAAAAAAAGTTAGTGTCCCATTTGCTCATCATTTTTTGTACCCTGTGTTCCATTTAGTGGTGACCATCAACAGAAACTGTTGCAAACCTGGTATGAAAATTAGAATTGGTTAAGACCTGTTTGTATATAAAAATAGCATTTAGATCACGTAATTTCGTGCATTTTCCTTTGTTTTGTATGTTATGTTTGTCTTGATTATTACTTATTCTTGCAGACATATATTTTTGATGCAACACCCACTGAAAATGGTTTGTATGGAGGATTTGAGCATACTGGCATTCCAGATGGCATTCCTCAACTGGAAGAGTACCTTGCTGTGTACTGCTCTATGTCTGTAAGCATCACATTGCTTCCATTTTGACACTGGCTGGATAAATACGCCGCACCTACTCACTGCTTTTTATCCCTCATTTTCTTCGTTTGGAATGTTCCTCAGGCAAGACCCTGGCCTGCTGCAAATTGGAAGTTCTATATTGCCTTTTCATTGTTTCGAGGGGCATCTATCTATGCAGGAGTATATCACAGATGGACTATGGTAAGTACGTCTCTTTAACTCTTGAAATCTGAGTCTGCTTATCTATTCTAATTTATTTGAGCTAGCACACAGGGCAATGCTTCAGGTGGTGAGCGTGCTAGATTTGCTGGCAAGGCTGGTAATGCTATGGTTGACCGTGCCTGGGATTACATAAATAGAGAAAATGTCCTGCGAGAACAGCCTGCCACAGGTAATTGTATTTCACATCCTCATCTCAACAGCCTCCTACCATATAGTTGTGTGTGGTTTGTGGACACGCTTACGTTTTCTTAAACCTTGTTGCTGTTTCCAAATAATTTTCTATGCAAAGACACGGAAAGTGTGGTTATGATCCTTTATTCTTTTTCTAGAAACAATCCTTTATTCCTTTAAAGTCTAATGTACTTAAATATTGTTAATTGAACAGTCTTCGCTTTTAATATTAGGTATTCATGTCCCAAAAGCTTCATGGCAAGAATTCCATGGAGAGCAGGAAGGTTCAACTCCAACAAATGGTCAAGGAAAATTTGTTCCTAGCGAAAAAGTTATGCAGCTCCGGAAAAAAATAATGAAGTTTATGAAAGATCATATATACCCCATGGAGGGTGAGTTCTATAAACATGCCCAATCATCCTCTCGGTGGACAATCCATCCAGAAGAAGAAAATTTGAAAGCATTAGCAAAAGAGGAGGGACTATGGAACTTGTTTATTCCGGTATCATTCTCTTTTCCTTTGAGACCTTTTGTATTTACCTGATTCAGAAAATGACGCACATTATACTTTAGTACTGTAGGGTGCATTTATTTTATACTTGCTTCTATGCTGATTAAAATTGTTGATCTGCAGCTCGACAGTGCAGCTAGAGCAAGAGAGCTACTACTTGAGGACCGATCTCATATTTCTCTAGGAAGTTCGGATGACCTTTTGCTAGGTGCGGGTCTCACAAATCTTGAGTATGGATATTTATGTGAGATTATGGGCCGTTCAGTTTGGGCTCCACAAATATTTAACTGTGGTGCACCCGATACGGGTAACATGGAGGTAAGACATATTGATTCTGCAGTTTTCGGTATCTCATAAAAAAAATCATACTACAAAAATTTCGTATTCTATTCGCTAGCATAAAGCAATGGTCAATGGTGTCTTTATGTCCCTGCAAATGAGCCATTAGTGTGCTAATTATTTTAGAAGGATCTTAAAACATGTAGTTTGAATGCTCTATGAGGGTTGGTACAAACAATTTTATATCTGACAATGAAAATCTCATTATAGGTCCTGTTGAGATATGGGAGTAAGGAACAACAGAAGCAGTGGCTTGTTCCTTTATTGGAAGGGAAAATTCGTTCGGGATTTGCAATGACAGAACCACAAGTTGCATCTTCAGATGCAACAAATATAGAATGTTCAATATCCAGGTAACTAAAGGAATAAAAAAATTATGGGCATGTTCTCGTTGTTCCTTCAGGCTGTTGATATTTAGTTACATGTGGTTACTACTGCCTCTCATCTCACTCTTTAATTAGAAGCTATTACCTTGTTAAGGGCTATTATATAGTTGTCAAATGACATGTTTAGCAATTCCTAGTTCCTACAGCAACTAACGTTTTCTTTTATTTATTTTTCATCTCAAAAGTATTATCAGCTTGACAGCCAAAAAAAAATAGTAAACTGGTTAAACCTCTAAATTCGTTGTGTATTTTCAGTAAAGCAAATACCACCATACCATAGATTTCATGACCTCTCTTGATAGTTTATACAAATGGCATTGCTTTCTTTAGTTTGAGCTTTCTGCATTGCCGGTTACATGTGACTTCTCAACAGGCAGGGGGATTTCTATGTGATAAATGGCAAGAAGTGGTGGACCAGTGGGGCTATGGACCCAAGGTGCAAAATCCTGATATTAATGGTAACTATAACATCTATCCATGAAAGTGGTGCTATGGGTGATGTATATTTTTTTCTTCTAATGTAAAAGGTGTTTCTTTCATCCAGGGAAAGACAGAATTTTCTGCTCCTAAACATAAGCAGCAGTCAATGATTTTAGTGGATGTCAACATTCCTGGAGTGCAGATAAGGAGACCATTGTTGGTCTTTGGTTTTGATGATGCACCTCATGGACATGCAGAGATTACTTTTGAGAACGTGCGTGTTCCAGTCACAGATATCCTCCTTGGGGAAGGACGGGGTTTCGAGATTGCTCAAGTAAGCAGTACTCTTCTGTTATTACTAACAATTTTGTTATAACCCGTACTTCTTTGTCATATTTAAGATGCTTTGCAGGGCAGACTAGGTCCCGGGAGATTACATCATTGCATGAGACTAATAGGAGCAGCAGAGCGTGGCATGAATATGATGGTTGATAGGGCCTTAAGTAGGACCGCATTTGGAAAGAGGATTGCACAGCAGGGTTCCTTTTTATCAGACCTTGCAAAGGTATGCCCTCTTTGATTTCTCGCTTGATTCATTTAACTGCTTACATAGTTCATTTACAAACCTGTGAATTGATAAACAAATGTCTGTTTCACAAACTATGTGTTTTTAGATTGCCACATGAGTTAGTTATCATTTCTTTGTTCCGTTGTTTTCTAGAGAGTTACAATATTAATCTGCCCTACTTGTATCTACGGAGTCCAGACAAATAACATCCAACTCAGCTTCTCAAATTGAACTGTTCATTTGTTTGATGCTTTAAAGCATGTTAGTGATTATATATATCAAGCTTAAGCATCTGTATAACTATTAGTGCTACAGAACATAACACTTGGTTTAGGAACGTTTCAATTTTAAACCTCATTGGTTTTTCATCTCTTGTTTTGTTGTGAGCATTCCACTAACGTTGATGCGAAATCCAGTGCCGGATAGAACTCGAGCAGGCCAGACTTTTGGTGCTTGAAGCAGCCGATCAACTGGACCGGCATGGGAACAAGAAAGCCCGTGGGATCCTCGCAATGGCCAAGGTAAACCAAGGTTCAACACATCAGCACCTTCTTTTGATCATTGTAGCAACAAAAATTCAATGAATCTGGCCTTCGCGTAGGTGGCAGCTCCAAATATGGCCCTGAAAGTTCTTGACATGGCAATGCAAGTTCACGGCGCTGCTGGGGTCTCATCCGACACAGTGCTATCACATCTATGGGCAACCGCTAGGACACTGCGGATTGCAGACGGCCCCGATGAAGTCCACCTCGGGACAATTGCGAAGCTGGAGCTGCAAAGGGCAAGGCTGTAAGATCAGGATGATGACCAGATTCAATAACAAGGGGACAGCAAACCTCTGGAAAAGGTTCGTTAAAGGACAGTACCACAGCCACAGGTAGATAGAATGGTGAATAAGTGGCGTCAGATTCGTCGGTGTACACTTTAGCCTTGTTGGTTGCATGTTATTTGTCCATACGACTATACACGCATCTTTAATGTTCGTCCGCTGAGACCAACCCAACAAGTACAATTACAGCAGTACCAATGAGTATGGCAGATCTGAACATTGGCACCAACAAATTCTCTTTGGTGTACAGTAGAGACGAATCGGAAGAAATGAGAGCCACCCCTTCAATGACTAGCCTTCGGCCATTGTGGATTTTAACCCTCGGAGGCCAAGAATCGCTTCAAAACACTAACCCTCGGAGGCCAAGAATCGCTTCAAAACACATGCAGCGGTAGCTTCAGGGTTAGAAACTATATCAAACCTGGAATAACCTGAACCACGCTTATTCCATGATGGCCAGTACTATGGGGCCAAAAAATCGTCGTGTGCACAGAACCAACTCATTCTAGCTCAAGCCCAACGTGTAGGGGAACGAGCTGGAGTTGAGCCACAGGTCGCCCTGGACGAACGACTGCACGGTGAAGTTGCTGGCGTCGGCGGCGCCGGTGAGCACGTGGTACCCCGGCCACGCCACCCTCGCCGACGTGTTGGCGCCGGGCCCCCGGTTCATATACTCGGCGTAGTAGAGCGTGTCCAGAGCGAAGGTGCCATTCCACTCGAGCCAGCCCCTGGGGTGCACCAGGCTCTCCATCTTGGACTGCATGAACACCGTCCGCGAGTACTGCTTCCAGGGCCGGCCGAGGTAGGAGGAGAAGTTGGCCTGCACCGGGATGAGGTCGGCGGCGGCGGCGACCTTGCAGCCCTGGATGGAGATGCCGGTGTTCTGGTTGGGGTCCTCGCGGCCCTGCGCCGTGAAGACGTTCTTCTGGCCGGGGTCCGGGCGCCGGGCGTAGAGGTTACAGTTCTGGAGCACGACGGCCGCGTCGCCGAAGATGAAGTCCACGGTGCCGTAGACGTCGCAGTCGCGGTAGAACTGCCGCAGCGAGTGCGCGTACAGCGTGTCCTGGTACCCCGCGAAGCTGCACCGGTAGAAGGCCGACAGGTCCGCGTTCACGCGCAGCGCCACCGCCTGGTGCTTGCTCGGCCCCGCCGCGTTCTCCACCGTGATGTCCCGCGCCAGGAACCCCGTGCCGATCACCGCTGCAACATCGTTTCCAACCGTTGCGTAACGTATGTCAGAAAGTTTTTTGCCACCGATATGATCCATCAAACCAAAACCTTCAATAAGAACTCTAGCTTTTGGACCGGCACATATACTAGCTTGCACGAAGATTGTTAGGCACTTTGGCGAGTGGACTTCATGACACTCACACGTGACCACATCTGCGTGTGATGCAATGCGATGTTGGTGTATGTACATGTCCTGTGGCCTGCGTCGTGCAGCCGTGCGAGGCCGCGGGTGGCCATGGATGCAAGATACAAATGCATGTGAGGCGGGTACTGGTGAATGGTGATGTATCGATCATCTCCACGGACATCATGCATGCACGACGACAGCGGCATGTCAGCCACATGTCGTCTCTCATGTCATGGTCATGGCAACGTTAATTTGGCGACCGATTTAAGGCTCCGCTGTGGCTAGCACTAAGCATCGTCCCGGCCGGTCCTAGCAATGGCACTGACGGGCCCGGCCACGCCCCTATCTTGAGCGCCCATGTTGCTCGCCTTTTCTCTTCTAAAATGCGTGCGTTTATATCGAGCAGCAACCAGACAAAGTCGCAGAGCAGCTGCGTGCAACTCCATTGATACGAACAGTGTCGGTTTGCTCTTGTTTGTTCCTTGGCTTAATGCGGCAACCGGGAATCTAGGTGGCTCGTCTTGAGCATTATTACGGCTAATTGTTGTAGGTACTCCACTGGATCGAGTCAGTGCTAACTGATCCAATTTGCAACCTACACTGATACGAATCTATCTGTCGGTGCCTACAAAAACTTGACCTTGGGCCATCCATCCCTACACCTCCGGGGACCAGTCGACCAGAAGAGAACAGTTCACATCCACGCAACAAAAAAGGAGGATAAGAAAAGAAGAAAGGCGGCCAGAAAAGGCATTCCATTGTGTTATAATTGGCTGCTCTTTTGTAGTAGTGGTTGAATGCGGTCACATACTCAGATCACAGGATCGGTTTCTGCTGCCGTCTCGCCCTCAACCTGCCGGTTGAAGCTGCAGACCGGCAGGGGAATGCATTTCCATTTGGGATTTCCGTTTGAGGTCTTTATGGTGCCCACCAAGAAATATGGGCATTCATATTGAGACATCTATTGGTGGAGATCAGTGGCGGAGCCAGGATTGGAGCAAACCCCGGGCGAACCAGGGCGAAAAACTCTGCCTCTGACAATTTAGCCTTAAAATTATTGCCTTAAAATTTTTGTCTTAAAATTTAACCTTAAAAAAAAGGAATATATTTGCCAGGACCCGGGCCGTGGCCCTGGTTGCCCGGGTCCTGGTTCCGCCCCTGGTGGAGATCACTCTATACTGCTGATTCTATGAGTAATATATATAATCTAAATTCTATTAGTAGTATATATAATCTAATTTCTATAGTATAAGGTAGTATATGGAGTTTAAGGGCAAAATTGAAAAAACTAACTAGTTACAAAATCGATCAAATGGCATGTTGCATGCTCAGCCGGCGGTCGTCACTTCCCGCCGCAGAGCCTACTTCAGGTGCACGCACCGGCGCACGAAGGGCTACCACGCGACCAAGCAGGTGCAGAGTGCCGACGGCGACCCGCTGCTCTTCGACGTTGTGTACCACGGTGCACACACCTGCGCGCAGGTCAGGTAGCACGATGGCGGCGGACAGGGGCCACCGTCGCTTGTCGGCGCAGAGAAGCAGCGGGTGCAGCCTAATGCTGGCTAGGAGCAGAGCTCGCCGCTTGCGGCTGAAACCGAAGGGATTCAGTGGCTAGAGCCCATGACGCCATTCTCGTTCCCCTCCTCGCCGGCCGGCACTGGTAGCGGCAGCGGCGCAATCAATGGCTGTTTTCCATACGCGGTGGCTGGCGTCCTCAAGGTTGACATGGACTTCGAGATTCAACTGAACAAGTTGTTCTTGAATCCATCCGAGTTATTCCAATCGGAGATTCAGAACATGTGGGTGGCCAACTAGTTGGCTAACCGCATCGTACTGAACGTTCGTAGTAGTATTAGAAGATTCAGACTTGTGTAATCACGCTGGTACAATTAGGATGTGAGAACAGTTATCACTATGGAACTATAGTACCATCAAACAATATACGCTGGGCACTAGAACAACTCCAAATTGATCCAAATCGATCAAATGGCGTGTTGGCGTGCTCAGCCGGTGGTCGAGCATCTCCTTGAACTCGTCGTCGGTGGCCTTGAGCATGTCCGGCAGCGGCAGCGCGACGCCGGCCTCGGCGGCGGCGCAACTTGGGCTTGTAGTTGCGCTCGATGTTAAACATGAAGAGGGGCGAGCACCCGAGCACCATGGCCACGACGTCGTCCCTCGACATGCCCAGCCCGGCCAGGAACTCCAGCTTGGGCGCCATGATCTGCTCGACGCTGGAGACGAGGAGGATGGGGTCCTGGAACGCGAGCGCCCGGTTGTCACGGAAGCCCAGGCGGCGGAGGTAGATGAGCACGGGGCGGAGCTGGTCGCGGAGGCTGCAAGCGAGGACACACGGGCACTTGACGACGACGCGGCGGTATGCGGTGTCCGGGACGCCGAGGTCGTCGGTGAGGAAGGCGAAGACAGGGCGGCTCGCGCGAGAACGCGTTAGGGAGACGCGCCGGCGGCTCACGGGCGAGGAGTCATGCTCGCAATAGAAATTTTTTAGCGATTCAATTCCGGGTATACTGCCTAAATTATCCCTGCTAATCAACGGTGGATCTAATTCAATACTACTCCTTCCAACCAGCAGTAGAATGCACCGTAAAAAACCTCTTCCGTTTCGCAGTGCCCGCCAGGCGCCAGCCACGCGTCCATGGCTTTTCTTCCTTCGCGGCGGCTCACCCACCTAATTACCTAATCACTCCCATGCTGCATAACTCCAAATGCCAAGAATCAAAGGCCGTTTATGTACCCTAGCACACCAAAAATACTAGAATAATCGAAGTTGCACTGGAAACAACTTCATGAGTCCTGACTCCTGTGTGTTGCTATGGTGCATGCTGTGCAGGGTATTCAATTTCCAAGTGCAGGCAGGCAGCTAACTAGCACCTGCATTGGCCGCTGTTTAGTTGTTTTGACATAAAAGCGAAGTAGGTAACAGGTGATGCCTCATAACTATGAGGTCTTACCACTTGGAATTAACCTGCATGTGTATAATTAAGTTGCTTTTTGCTGTGACCAAGTCTCTAAGCTCCTCGACTCATTGGCCAAACTGAAGTTGATAGAGAGATTTACATGAGTTCATGGCGCCAATTATCTCGAGTATGTAACCTAGCTATTTGTCGGTAAGTAGCTCACTTGTGGTCCAATCCCTGCGCCTACTAGTCCTAGAAGAGTAGAAGCAGGCCCTGTAATTTGGCTACGACACTCGTGATCCATGTACCACACGGACGCTCGCCCACGAGCCGGATCACGCATACAACCAAGGAAAGGAGCGCGCGCGCATGCATTTCTATGATGCGTCAGTGTAATCCATCACTCGTCCGGCCATGCCGGCGTCGGCGTGGCCCCTCAGGCGACAGCTGCTCGTGCATGGTGAACAGGGAGACGACCCGTGCGATCAATCATCTAACACTACTGTTTTGTGTTTATCATGGTGCGCCGGCAGTAATTCGACTCTGCACGTACGTCGACTCTGCCTAGCTTGCTAGCTGGTGATAAAGTGGCAAGTGAAGTGAATTGCAGCAGTGGAGTAATTCACTATCAGATCACCAATCCAGCATACGACTATCTTTCTTGTGCAGGCGTGCAGTGCTCCTTCTTGTCCAGATTTCATCGTCTGGCATCTCGCTTCACCACCGTTAATGACATCCCAAAAACTTTATGGAAGCATGCAGTAAAAAAAAAGGGAGGAGCAAACATACGGACCCCATAGCAGAAAATAACACGATGATCTCCCGCCAGTGTGTTCACTCGTGCATGAAAAGCTTAACTGACGTGCTCATTACCATTTACTATGCTAACGTGTCAGGTCAATGTAAGAGCACAAAATATAAAAAGCCACAAAACTAAGCTAAGATAATACTAATTAATCCCTTCAAATTGGCAGAGAAGTTTGATGAGAGCAGAGTGATAGCTGGATTACTGAATTTTACCTAGCGTTGCGGAGCGGAAGGTGGTGTAGTTGTCGACGACGTTGCGGCTGGCCTTGATGACCGTCTTCCACATGCCGTCGCCGACCAGCATGATGTTGGTCTTCTCACTCCCGACCTCCACGTTCTCGAAGTACCCACCGGCCTTCACGTGGATCACGTACCGCGTCTCGCTGTTGTTCGGCGCCGCCGCCACCGCCTCGCCCACCGTCGTGTAGTTCCCGCTCCCGTCCTTGGCCACCACCGCGTCCGCCGCCGGGAAGACGACGCCGCCGCCCTGCTGCCGCTGCTGCAGCCGCCTCCGGTCCCCCGCCGACACCCACGACGGGAACCCGCGCCGCACACGCCCGTAGCCCTCGAACGCCTCGCCGTTGTTCGCCCGGAGCCCGCGGCCGTGCCGGCGCTGCGGGAGGCGGCGCAGCATGGCGAGCGAGTTGGACACGAGGTGGGCCACGTGGTAGATGCGGCCCCTGGATGTAGGGACGGACGCGGCCGTCCTCCGAGGCGTACGGCCCGGTGAACCCGTCCAGGCAGGTGTACTGGTTGGTCATGGCGGCCGACAGCACGGTCTGCACACCGGCGACCGAATCCTCCGCGGTGTGGTTGCCCGCGGAGAGCTCGGCGGCCGCCGTGCCCAGCTGGCCCAGCGTGTGCCCGAACAGCTCCAGGCAGTCGGACAGCGCGAGACGGTCGCGCGTGCGCAGCCGCCGCGGCTCCCGAAGGTAGGACGTGCAGTTCGACGCGGACGCGCGCACCGCAGCAGCTGCGCTCCCCACCACCTCGGAGATCACGTCGCGGAACGGCTTCCGCGCGAGGTCCTGGATCGTCGCCAGCGTTGACACGCACACGTCCCGGTGCAGCGTGCCGGCACAATGCCGGTCCACGGCGGCCGCGTGCTCGGCGCCATCGTCGAGAATTACGCGCGCACGGTGGTCCTGGTCACCGGCGACGGCTAACGCCTCCTGGGTGAAGAGGAATACGAGCAGCAGGAGGAAGGTGGCGTCGAGCAGGAGCTTGGCTGCTGCTGCTGCTGCTGGCATTCTGTGGTGGGATCACTAGCTCACTGTGGCAGTGACGAACGCGACAAGGACAGTGGCGTGCGAAGTGAGTGAGGGATTAATTGGAGGAGCGTGACTTTTATAGCAACCGCTAGATGCTGATGCTACGACGTTAGAGATGGAATTTGGGGGATCTTCTCCTTGGTTTTTCATATCCGATAGATTGATTCAGCTGTCTTAGCTCATGATGGAGACATCACTGTCTGCTTTCCAGTTTTAGTACTCCAAAACGGGAGAGGACTTGATCTTTTTGGTGTTGGGTCATTGGCGATGAACAGCTTATGATTGCTAAGAGGTGACGACCCACGGCCATCCAAATTGATTTGCTACTCGAGCTCTGGCCCAATAACCAGGTTAATCTCCTGTAGATGCAAATTCAGTTAAGCTAGAGATCGAACCCCTCCTGCGTGCCCGAACACGACCCACAAGCGATCTAGGGTTTCCACCCGCAGGAGCTGCAGCTGTCGCGCTCACTCCACTCTCTACCGTCAGGGGCGGTCTTCGGCTTGCTTCTGGCAGCGGCAGGGACTCACCTTGCTCATCCCGGTTGCCTTCATCGACTTGCCTTCCCTTTGTGACCTTGCTGGTCTATGGAGGATGGGCGGCACGACAGCTTTATGCGGTGGAGCGACCTGCCCGAGGTAGCGTGGTGGCGGTTTTGAACCGTGGGGCGGCCAGCGCAAGAGGATTCCTTGATGGTTTGTGGAGATCGCGACTATCGGCGGCTGCAACAGATGGTGGCGGCATTAGCTATTCGGGCTATGTCGCATTGGACGCTTCGTGTGGCGGTCGGCTCCACTTGGTGCGTTGGTTCGTCGAACACATGATTTGTGGTAGACGTCGGTGATGGTGGCGTGTTGGGTATCACGGACCCCCGGAATCAAGGTCGTATGAGAGGAGATCGATCTTTTCGGAATCGGTTAAGTCATTGATCCCGATCAACACCCAGTGTTATGAGAAATGGTCGGGAGAAGTAGATCAATGAAGGATAACCTAGACTATCGCAGGATTCATACTCCTCAACACCAGGTGTCACAAGAAACAGTCCCAAGGCCGGAACAGTGCCTTCACCCCACCATCACTTGTGTGCACCCCCTCCCAGCCGTGCCACGAGCCGATGTCACTACCTTCAACGTCGCCTCCACCGCGCCGGCTCACTTGACGTTGGCCCACTGAGGGCACCAGCCGCTGCCCCCTGGCCACTGTGAGGCTAACCCTTGTTGCACCATTGAAGGAGGGCCGCATCCTCGGCCCCCCATGCGAAGTTAGCTAGCCACCACCTAGGCCGACCACAAGCGCCAGATCTGCACGGAATCCCCAGATCCACCGCACCCTAGAGCTCCACCACCGCGCTTCGTGGCCCACCGCACCGTGCACTGCCCGAGTGGTGTGTCGACGCCATGACCACGTACCGAGGTCGCCACCTCGGCTTCTGCTTGCTGTAGGCCAGCCACCGCCTTCCAGCCGCATCCTTCAAGCCTCAGCATCGCGCAGCAAACGAGCCTCCCATCACCTTTAGGAAGCAGGGTCGGCCGCCACCGTGGCAAAGGCCAGTGGTAGTGATGGCCAGGGAAGGCCAGGACGGTGCTCTGCCGCAGGGGCTAGGCGACACAGGAGCTCAATTTACTTTTTAGTGTTTTTCCACCGAACTTCAGAATGAGCTAGCTAAGATAACCTGCTCAGACGAAATTGGACAGGGAGTTCTTCTTGTTGTTTTTGTTCGCATGATGAGACCATTCAACACCTTTTCTTTCAGTGTAAGGTGGCCAAGTTTTGTTGGAGAGTGGTTCGTATAGCTTTTAACATAGCTACTCCTAGTTCTGTTGCTGATAGGATGGGACCTTGACGTGATTCTTTTGTAGCGCCCTGTAGAGATCAAGTTTTTTTTGGCGTCCTTGCTTTGTGTACGGCTATTTGGCTATGCCGTAATGATTTAATTTTTGATAAAAAGTTTTTTTATCATCCTAATCAGGTGGTGTTCTTTTGTGCTTCTCTTCTCCGCACATGGGTGCCCTTGTAGCAGGAGGATCAACGACTAGTGTTCCAAGTGGGGAGCAACCAGCTGCGACGAGTGGTGCTACACTTGTTTTCGTCTAGTACTTGGAGGCAGCAGCCCAGGATTGCTGTTAGAGATGCATCGTAGTTTTTGGGTTTTCGATCGCGTTGTGCGATGTTTGTCTTTTGACGGTGTCGGTTTAGATTATACTCTTTTTGTTGGCTTTTTTTCCTTTAAACATTTAAAACTTGTGGATGTTTGTGATGGCTGTATGCATTGTTATGCAGAGGCCGGAAGTAATATAATTTCTTTATCTTTATATATAAAAAAAGAATGGATTGCCCTCTGCGTAGTTTTCGAGCTGGGCACGTTTTTAGTACTTCCGTGTATTCGTGTAAAGACGGAGATAACTGTAGGCAGTCACGTTCATCCCGCTCAATGTGCAGTGAGTCGCACGCAGAAGAGAGCCATCAGGACGGTACAAAAACACGCATGTGTACAGTAATGCAAGATTCCCATATCGCTTTTGCATCACTCAAGTTTCTTCCAATCAATCGAGTCGATATCCATCGCAAATACTAAACAGCATCTGATTCCTATCCACGATACTAAGATTAGCAAACATGCGATGCATAAGAAGGCAGTTGCAGCCATGGAATGATCCACCAAACCAACATTTCTTTCTTTGAAGATCATCATGCAATTGAGACCATGGCCATATAATAAGCTGATGCAGACGCCAGCTGCAACGCACAGGTAGAGAGAGGCAAGGCCGCAAGAGACAGCAGTGGTGATGACGCCATGTCCTGGCTCCGACATAAAACAACGGGCGACGAGTAGTGCTCACATGCTAATGCATCTGCACCACCATTACTGCAGCTGCGTGCGTGCGTGCCCAGTGCTCAGCCCAGCCCAGGCACACACGCCTCTGCTGCTTTTCTCGACGCGGTCTGGCACCCCACCGGCGCGCAGCGGCAGCCGGCAGGCACATTCACCGACACATCCAGCTCGCTGGTGCCCTTGTCAGCTAGCTGAGCCATGCCACGCCACGCCGTGATCTGCGAATAAAAAGCAGCGGACCGGCGCGCCGAAACAGTTGTTGTCGTTTGGACCCGCCTCTGTCCAATCTGCTAACCTCGTTGCTCAAGCTCGACGTTCGGTTCAGGGGGGAAATGCAACGCAGAACAGAGGGACGCGCGTGAGAGCGCGTGGCGGATCGAAGCCACGGCGCTGAGGACGGGCGAGTTAGCTAGTAGCGCACACAGAGACCGTACGTGCGCGCGTATACGTCAGTGGATGTGGAGGATGGCCGGGCAGTGGGCGGCGCACCGCGCGTGCGACATGGGCGGATGACCTGCGCGCGGGTGATGGTGCGGCAGCGTTCGAGCGATCACGGCTCGACCGCCAGAGTGAACAGCCCCCGTAGTTCTCCGAAGCCGAGGAAGCCACCGCAGGTGGACACGATTAAGAACCCGTTGGCGCCACGGCCGGCGGAGCCACCAAGGAGCGCGTCCCGCCGTTCACCCCCTCGGGGAAGCTCGGGTCCTAGGAGCTCGCGGACCCGACGGGGGGCTTGTCGTTCACGCAGAGGCGGCGCTGGTCCGCCACCAGACCCGCCGGCCGCGATCCTGTCGGGGACGCGACACCCGGGGACGAGGAGGGGGCGGCGAGGAAGGTGAGGGAGGAGGACAGGGAGTACTACCGGACGCACAAGCCGTCACCGCTGGCGGAGGTGGATTTAGCGGACATGAGGAAGCCGGTCACGCGCGCGACGGACGGCGGAGCCGAGGATCGTCTCACGGGCGACGTGCCCGGGAGGATGGAGGAGGACACCACGGACGTGTCGCCGGCGCACGCCGAGGCCATGTTCCGGGAGACCGCGTCGCGCGGGAACCCCACGCGCTCGCCGCGATGCTAGCGGCGCGGCGCCTGGAGGTGACCGATGGGGCTGGCCGGGGCAGCGCGCCGTGGGGCAGCTGATCGGCGTAAGGCCTGTGTGCCCTGTGCCCTCGAGGATGATGCGTTGGTAGTACCTTTTTAAATTCTTTGGAGAACTTTACTTTTCCGTATTCAAAATTAAGATGTCTCGTGATCTCGTGAATTTCAAGTTGCCAATTCTCGGATGTTCGTTTTATCTAGATGCTTCATGCGCAGATCGTTTGATTAACTTGATGCGTTAATACTCTAGATTTTCCTGCGCTCTTAGCTCGTGCTCTCGCAAGCAACTGCCACTGTTGGATGTCCAAATACATTGTGTTTGAAACGTATCGGAATTTTAATATGACCTAATATTTTGTCATGGTGTGTATCCACTTGTACTATACGCAGGATATTCGTTCTATGCACATCTGCTATAGGAATGAAAATTCCATAAAAATGATAGTCCAGGAGGCTATCTACCGCGTCTTTACTCATTTGAGGTACGAGTTGGCTTTAATGTCACTCTCTGCCTATCGTACCTACCCGGCTCTTTCACCAGCAGATCGCCATGTCAACTATGAGTTTAACTCTAGGTGGAAGAGCCGATAGGCACCATAGACAGAGAGTAACATCGCTAGATTGTGCCTCAAACGAGTAAGGGCACAGTAGGCAGCCTCCTGTACTATCATCTCTACAAAAGTGTCATTCTCATAGCAGATGTGCATAGGACGAATATCATGGCACGGTGGATACATACCATGGCAAGATATTTGGTCATGTTAAAGTCCCGGTGCGTTTCAAATATAGTTTATTCGGGCATCCAATGATAGCAGTTGCTTGCGAGAGCACGAGCTAAAAGCTCGGAGAAGCCTGGAGTTAACTGGACGATCTGCCCACGAGGCATCTAAATAAGACGGACATGAGAGAATTAGCAATTCGGAATTCATGTGATCACGGTAGGGAAGAAAAGAACACCCATCCATGAGACATCTTAATTTTGAATGAACAGGAGAAAAGTAAACTTTTTGAAACCAAGAAATAGAGAAGAATTTAGAGCTTAAATCGAAGAAGGTAAGGAATCCTTACTTATTTTTCTTAGTTCCTTTTAAATTTAAAATAGTTTACATAACACTAGACTGAACAAGACCAAGATCAAGATTATCCAATAGACAATTTTGTTCCAATATGAACACTAGCCATTGAGCTAGCCATTATTCATAGGACTGCGAGCAGAACAAGACCACTCCACCTCGCCCTACTCCAGGACAAGTATTTGTTATTTGATCATGTGTATTTGTTATTTGGTCGTTTGACCATTGTTTGAATAAGTTGTTAAATTTACTCGTTTCAAAGTTCTATGCATATTATTATAGTTTTTACCATAGAGTTGCTGTTACGATGCATGTTTGTTCCAACATGTCTTATGTGCTCTGTGTGTATGTTTATAAAGCAGATGAAGTATTTAGGGTTTGGAATTCAATTTATGAAATTGTTAAGTGTGATCGGTGTCGTGAAGCGACTTTCTGACTAAGAGATTGTGAACTATATCACTCTATTTCAGCTGTGTATTAATTTGTCGAAGCGAGGATGGATTTGATGTTTTAGCTTAGTCAGAAAAACTGAGAAGACTATATTACTCTACTTTAATTGTACATTTATTTCTTGGCTATAGATTAATGTATCAAGCTTTTTGAAAACTGATTGCAATTGAGGATTGCGTTACTCTCTGCAGTAGAACATCAGCAGTAGTAATAGACGATGCACGGAATAAAGATGCATGGCTTCATATTCGTTTCTGTAACTAAAAGATGTACTGCTTGGGCGCATTCGGTCTTCCCTTTAGATGAGCAAAATTTGTGTTGGAGTTTGCTCCAAATTCCTGTCACCTCTGAGCAGAAGACGTTTTGCGTTATCGGTGTCAGCCAACAGTGTCATCCAGCTGTGTCAGCCACCTGTGTCAGCCAGCTGTGTCACAATTGGCTCATCACCTGTGACACAGGTAGCTGACACAGGTAGGGTTAGCTCACCTGAGTCAGGTGCTAGCATGTTAAGTGTTCTGCCTGTGTCAGTCAGCTGTGTCACAAGCAGTGACACAGATACCTCTTCACCCACCTGTAACTATATATACCCTACCTTGTAGACGTTATGGGATAAACCAAGCATTGTAAATCTCTAACAGGTTAGGACTTCATTTGAAGTTGACGTCTTCGTGCGTCCGTGGTTTTCACCCTTTCTAGGGTTTCCACGTAAAACTCCCTGTGTGCTTTGGATCGTGTTTCTTGCCCTATTTTCAGAACGCACTTTGTTGCTTGTTTCTTGCTACGAGTTTGTTTCCGCTACTCTGATTTCTCACTTCCTCTGGACCGCTCATCTCGTTCCTCATCCATTAACAAGTGGTATTAGAGCATTGGTTGTTCGTTCTTGAGATGGCGTCCATGAAGTTTGATCTTCCGCTTCTTGATCGAGACACTCGATTCTGTTTGTGGTAAGTCAAGATGCGTGCTCTATTGGCTCAGGCTGATTATGAGGATGCTTTGGATTCCTTTGGTGGGAAGGCTGTTGCTGCTTGGTCCAATGATGAGAAGAAGAAGGACCACAAGGCCGTTTCCCAAATTCAACTCCATCTGCACAACAACATTCTACAGGAGGTTCTCCAGGAGACACATGCTACTTCGCTATGGCTGAAGCTTGAAGCAATCTGCATGACCAAGGATCTGACCAGCAAGATGCACCTCAAGCAAAAGTTGTTCTTGCACAAGATGCAAGAAGGAGGTAACTTGCTTGATCACATCTCTAATTTCAAGGAGATTGTTGCTGATCTAGCATCATTAGATGTTAGTTATGATGAAGAAGATTTGAGTTTGATTCTCTTGTGTTCGCTGCCCAGTTCATCTTCTGGTTTTAGAGACACCATGCTATATAGTAGAGATACCCTCACTCTTCATGAGGTGTATGAGGCCTTGCATTCCAAGGAGAAGATGAGACAGATGGTATCAGATGATTCAAGTGGCTCACATGCTGAGGGCTTGTCTATCAGAGGCAGATCTGAGAAGAAAAACCCCAATCATGGTCATGGAAGAAGCTCTGCCTGTGTCACAGGTCAGAGAGGCAGGTCAAAGTCCAGAGAAAAGGGCAAGTTTTGCAGATACTGTAAACATGATGGACATGACATTTCTGAGTGTTACAAGCTGAAAAACAAGGAGAACAGAAAAGGTACAAAGCCAAAAGAAAATGTTGATGCCGCTGCCAACTGTTCTGCTAACTCAGACGTCGAGTCTTTAGTTGTCATTGCTGGAAGTTATGCCAGCAGCTATAACGCAGCTCATCACCTCAGCTGTGCCAGCTCTAACTGTGACACAGGTGATCATCCCACGTGTGACACAGGTCTTCACCTCATCTGTGTCAGCCCCACCTGTGACACTGATGCTAACACAGGTATTGGTTTTTTGAATGCTGTTGCCAGTTCAACTGGACAGAGAGCTGCCACCAATGAGTGAATTCTTGACACTGCTTGCACATATCATATGTGCCCTCGCAGAGATTGGTTCAGTTCCTTTGAGCCGTTAAGCAATGGTGGATCAGTTCTTGGCTATGATGACTCACCTTGCAGGATAGAGGGTATTGGCTCAATTCAGATCAAGATATTTGATGGCATGATTAGAACACTGACAGATGTCAGATACATTCCAAAGATAAAGAGAAATCTTATCTCATTGAGCTATTTTGATGGTAAGGGGTATCATTATTCAGGTGGAGATAGTTGCTTGAAGATCATCAAAGGGTCTCTTGTGGTGATGAAGGCAGACCTGAGGAAGTCCAGTGGACTATACTATCTCCGTGGCAGTACAATCTCAGACAATGCCGCCCCTGTAATTCCTCAAGATGCTTCTGGTTCTGGTGCATCAAACCTTTGGCATATGCGTCTCGGGCACATGAGCAAATCAGGTCTGGAAGAGCTGAGCAAGCGTGGACTACTTGAAGGATATAGTGGAAGCCTGAAGTTCTGTGAGCATTGTATTTTCGACAAGCACAAAAGGGTGAAGTTCATCACCTCAACTCACACAACTGAAGGAATACTTAATTATGTGCATTCTGATTTGTGGGGGCCATCCAGAAAGCCATCCTTTGGTGGTTCTCATTACATGATGACCATTATTGATGATTACTCAAGAAAGGTCTGGCCCTATTTTCTCAAGCACAAGTCAGAAGCATTTTTCGCCTTCAAAGAGTGGAAGACAATGGTTGAAAACCAAACTGAAAAGAAAATCAAGAAGCTTCGAACTGATAATGGTATAAAATTTTGCTCCAAACAGTTCAACTTATACTGCAAGTCTCATGGTATAGTGAGACACTACACTGTCCCTGGCACTCCTCAATAGAATGGTGTAGCTGAGCGTATGAATAGGACCATTATCTCCAAGGCCCGTTACATGTGGTCCAATGCAGGTCTGAACAGATATTTTTGGGCTGAAGCTGTCTCCATTGTATGTCATCTTATCAATAGGTCACCTTCCACAGCAATTGATAAGAAAATACCCATTGAGGTTTGGTCTGGTTCTCCTGCAGACTATTCTAATCTGAGAGTGTTTGGGTGCCCTGCTTATGCTCATGTTGACAATGGGAAGCTTGAACTCAGGGCAGTTAAATACATATTTGTTGGCTATAAGTCTGGTGTAAAAGGCTTTAAGCTTTGGAATCCTGAAACCAAGAAGATGATAGTCAGCTGAAGTGTTGTCTTCAATGAGGCTGCTATGTTGCAAAGCAATGATGTTCCAGTTGATCAGCTCAGAGGTTCTGAAGACAGAGGACAGAAGTCTAACTCTGAGGTGGAGCATTCAGTTAAGCTCAGTGATTCTTATGCACCTGTCTCATAGGTGAGTGCACCTGTGCCACAGGTGACAGCTGTGCCACAGTCAGGCTTAGGTCAGCCAGCTGTGCCACAGGTAACTCATGACCTGCCAGCTGTGCCACAGGCAGGTGACGCAGGTGGTTATATGCCTGCTGCTGTGAACACTCCACATCATTCCATTACAGTTGATAAGCCCAGAAGGGATCCTAAACCTATCAGGAGGCTAATTGAAGAAGCAAATATGGTTGCTTATGCTTTCAGTGTCACAGAGGAAATTGAAGGATCTGCCGAACCTTCTTCATACTCAGAAGCCATTATCTCTGCTGATGCAAGCAAATGAATGACTGCAATGCATGATGAAATTGAGTCTCTTGACAAGAATGACACATGTGATTTAGTTAAACTGCCCAGTGACAAGAGACCGATAAGCTGTAAATGGTCTTCAAGTGCAAGGAGGGTATTACTCCTAATGATGAGGCAAGATAAAAGGCAAGGTTAGTTGCTAAAGGCTACAGCCAGATTCCAGGTATTGATTTCAATGAAGTGTTCTCCCCTGTTGTGAAGCACAGCTCTATTCGTACACTTCTTAGCATTGTTGCAATGCATGATTATGAGCTACAACAATTAGATGTCAAAACTATATTTCTTCATGGGGAGTTGGATGAAGACATCTATATGAATCAACCTGAAGGCTTTACTGTTCCTGGTAAAGAGAAGCTTGTCTGCAAACTGAAGAAGTCACTGTATGGATTGAAGCAATCTCTTAGGCAGTGGTACAAGAGGTTTAACACCTTCATGATTTCTCAAGGTTTTCAAAGATCTGACTATAATAGCTGTGTCTACTTGAGATCTGCTAACGGCTCTGCCATTTATTTGCTATTGTATGTCGATGACATGCTGATTGCTACTAAAGATAAAGCAGATGTTGACAAATTGAAAGAACAATTGAGTTCTAAATTTGATATGAAGGATCTGGGTGCTGCAAAGAAGATTCTTGGCATGGAAATTTTCAGAAACAGATCTGCTGAAAAATTATACCTCAGTCAGAGAGGATACATTGACAAGATGCTTCACCGATTCAATTTTCAAGATGCCAGACCGGTTTCTACACCATTAACTGCACACTTCAGATTATCATCAAGCTGTTGTCCAAAGTTTGAAGAAGATGATGAGTACATGTCTAGAGTTCCCTATTTGAGTACTGTTGGCTCTTTCATGTATGCCATGGTCTGCTTCCGTCCTGATTTAGCTCATGCCTTGAGCGTTGTGAGCAGATTCATGGCTAATCCTGGAAAGGAGCATTGGAAAGCAGTCCAATGGATATTCAGGTACCTTCGAGGTACACCTAATGCTTGTTTGCATTTTGGGAAATCTAGAGATGGAATTGTTGGATATGTTGATTCCGACTTTGCTGGCGATTTGGACAAGACAAGATCACTTACAGGCTATGTGTTCACCATTGGTGGCTGTGCTGTGAGTTGGAAGGCAACCCTGCAGTCAACTGTTGCATTGTCTACTACTGAGGCCGAATACATGGCTCTTGCTGAGGCATGCAAGGAGGCTACTTAGTTGAGATGATTATATTCTGAGCTTTGTGGAGATTTATCCTGCACCACTATCTTCTGTGACAGTCAAAGTGCAATTTGCCTTACAAAGGATTCCATATTCCATGAGAGAACTAAGCATATTGATGTCAGATTTCATTTCATCAGAGATGTTGTTGCCAAGGGTGATGTCAAAGTGACCAAGATCAGCACGCATGATAATGCTGCTGATATGATGATAAAGCCAGTTCCTGCAGCTAAGTTTGAGTTTTGCTCAAGTTTGGCTGGTGTTAAAAGATAGTCCCTTTTGACTATTTACGCATGGCGCGTGATGAACTGTTTAATCAGTTGAATTTGTTATCCTAGGCATTACAAGGAAGGAAGAAATTTGTTCAAGATGGAGTTTGTTGGAGTTTGCTCCAAATTCCTGTTACCTCTGAGCAGAAGATGTTCTGCGTTATCGGTGTCAGCCAGCAGTGTCACCCAGCTGTGTTAGCCACCTGCGTCAGTCAGCTGTCACCTGTGACACAGGTAGCTGACACAGGTAGGGTTAGCTCACCCGAGTCAGGTGCTAGCATGTTAAGTATTCTCCCTGTGTCAGTCAGCTGTGCCACAAGCAGTGACACATATGCCTCTTCACCCACCTGTAACTATATATATCTTACCTTGTAGACGTTATGGGATAAACCAAATATTGTAAATCTCTAACAGGTTAGGACTTCATTCATAGTAAAGTTGACGTCTTCGTGTGTCCGTGATTTTCACCATTTCTAGGATTTTCACGTAAAACTCCATGTGTGCTTTAGATCGTATTTCTTACTCTATTTTTCAAAGCGCGCTTTGTTGCTTCTTTCTTACTACGAGTTTGTTTCTGCTACTCTGATTTCTTATTTCCTCTGGACCGCTCATCTCGTTCCTCATCCATTAACAATTTGTATGACCCATGATTGCGTACCACCTTGCCTTCAGGGTAGCTGGCTTCACCGCTTCATAATCGGTACCGAAGATCAGTACAAGGCTACACTAATATACATATGTTTTCTTTTTGAACATAAGTTATATACATATGTTTTCAGGGACGACAAAATATACACGTCACACAAAAGAGAGAAATTCTAAGTTAACTAGAACCGACTGAAACTGCGGATATGCGAATATGCCACGGAAAAGAGACAAGCGCCTAAACTGGCTAGAACGACGCTTATCTGTAGATGCGCGCGCGTCACTGTTCTCGCCATGCAGAGGAGTCCCTTAATATTTTGTAGCCACGGCCACGGCGGCGCGGCAGAGCGGACACGTCGTGTTGAGCTGGAGCCATGTCGTGATGCACTCCTCTTGGAACCTGTGGCCGCAGCCCGGCAGGAGCCGCCCGGCCTCCCTCTCCCCAAACTCCGACAGGCACACCGCGCACTCCGGCGCGCTCGCCGCTGCCGCGCCCATGTGCACGAACACCGGGAGCAGCGACAGCAGCACGGCGCGGCGGGGCCGTGGGATCGGGATGGCACGAGCCACCGGCGGGGAGGCCGGCCCCGGAGAGGCGGCGCTCGCGGCGGCCTCCTTGTTGTACACCCAGATGAAGCGGCCGGTGAGGTAGAGGAAGAGGAGCACCGCGCTGGCGGCCGCCAGCCCCGTCGCGCCGACGCCGGAGAGGGTCCAGCCCGGAGCCCGGGAGTGGCCGGTCGGGCCAGGAGCAGGACTGCCGTCCATGTCCTGCGGCCCGAGAGATCGTAGCAGAATCTATGCGCAGGAGCATATACGGTGGATTCGATGAGATGGGTTGGGTTTTAATGGCACCCGGGCACTGGCGATCGGTGATTGCAATTGAGGCAGAATGTAAGACTGGGGCAGCCAGCGGCACGAACGAAGTATTTGCCTTCGATGGCTAGTTCAGTGGCACCGTCAGTAGAAACACGCACCAACAAGACAATAAACAAGATTGACCGAGCATCGGTCGTCGAAATCCAAAAGCTGGCCAGGATAATACGAGTACTTCAAACACTAAGTGTATCCTCGTGGGGCTTCAACTTAAATCAGCTGTACAACGGCTTTACGATCAGAAACAACCAAGCAGCAAGAAAACATGGCAGTGGTATAGCCAAAGATACCAAGCACAGCAAAGAAACAAAACCGATCAGACAGGAACTTGCGAATTCCCTTGCATAAAGGTTGTGAAACTAGGTTCATAAGCATAACCAGATATTGTGACCTCTACTGTTTAAAGAAACTCTGCATAAACATCTCTGCTACATCCAACAGAACAAACATGATATGATATTTAAGGTCTGAGACACGACACTTGGATATAGCACAAAAAAGTTCTGACGCTTCAAAATTAGGCTAATCCTTCATAGTAGCAGAAAGCTAAAGCTTCATATCAAACCTTCACTTCTTCACTTTCTTTGGTGCCCTATAAGATTGGAAATAGGCGAAAATTAGCTCAATGAAACATACAAAAATAATCCAAAGGGAGAACAGATTTTGAAGATGCTTACGCCGCAGTCGGAGCTGGAGCGGCAGCTGCTGGTGCATGTTCTCTCGGGCCCTGCTTGTCAAATAGTATAAATTAACCAAATGTTTTAAAAACAAAACACTGCTGCATAAAAGTAATGGCAGAATTCAATCATGTTTCTGCCTTCACAAATTAAAATTTTCCATAATGCCTATACAGAAACAGCCTGCTGACATTTGCAGCTACAAATTGGCCCTGAACAGGAAATGCCAAACACAGCATAGTAGCTTGCCATATTCAACATTATCCTACAAATAACAACCAATTTCTGGAACATATAGTCTGTTATCTAAGATCAACAAACAAAGGGTTATCCATTGTAGAAAGCCCCAAATTGTTAGAACAAGAGACGAAGATAATTGAAATGCTAATTTCTCAAGTGACATGGGAAACATTAAGAACTGCAGTACCAATATAGTGCAGCAGCAGGTTCTCATTACATGAGGAAATAGAGAGTCTCGAGTCAAAACAAAATCTTACCTGAGCCAACCTCTCCTCCCTCCTGGCAATCTTCCTCTCTCGGCTTGCCTTGCTCTTAGCGCGCTTGGCCTCGAACTGATCAGAAAGGGTCTTCTCTCTTGCCTTCTCAGCCTTGGACTTGTGGATACTCTCCATAAGTACCCTCTTGTTCTTGAACATGTTACCCTTGACCTTCAAGTACATGTCATGGTACATGTGCTTGTCGATCTTCTTTGCTTCACGGTACTTGCGCAGCAGGCGCCTCAGGACACGCATCCTCCTCATCCACAGAATCTTGGTGGGGAGCCTAGCCTCCCTGGTACCCCTACGCTTACCTGTACAATGAGCAGAATCACATATTACAGCACATATTTCCAAATGTGAACACAATATGACAAAAAAAAGTATGTTGCAGCTTCATACCATATCCAGAGTGACGTCCCTTCTGCTTGGCCTCATGTGCCCTCCTTGCACGGGACCTTGAGTGGATCTTCTGAGGCTTCTTGATGATGAAACCATCCTTGACCAACTTCCGGATGTTCTGCCCTGCAAGTTTTAATTAAATAAAACATCAAACTTGTGTTCCGTCATGAATCAATGGAACAATAAATCCTATATAACAAAGAAATAGGTAGCTCCAATAGATTGATCATAATCACAACACTCAGCGATTATGCATGTGCAAAACATGCAAAACGAAAATCAAGCATTGCAGAGACAAGAATAACACACAGCAATGAAGCATACACAAATAAGACTAAAAACATAAGCATAATAAATGCATGCTATAAAGAAACACCTAACAGCATCAGCATGTCTGTGACTGTAGGTGAACTGCAGATTTATAAATATAAACTGAGTAATAAAAAAGGCAGTAGCTGCACTAGTTTGACCTTTACAACCAGAAGCTGCAGCTGAAAGTAAGCACAGAAAATTGCTAATACATGCATGATAAAGGTCAAGTAACAACAAAACCAGAAATTCCATACAACACTTAATGCACGCATAAAGCAAAGCAGAAATGGCATCTCCTAGACAAATTCGGACAAATTGTTAACATAGCAGTTACACTTACACCTGTATTAGGTGCAATTTGATGATCGTGCATTTATAATACATTAGACAGCATAGCAGCTACTAGATCCCAACGCAGGAGATCACTTGGGATAGAGGGAAATGTGTTACAATGATATTGCGCGCAAATAAGTACACATGCGCCACATGTACCAATAACCATTCCTACTATCAACACCAGCGACCACCAGCCAATCTAACACTGCTAGACGCATAAACTGAATAAGATTTTTGACATCGGCACGCACAGCAACTCCATCTAAATGGCTATCAACAATAAAGGCATACTGCAATCAACTACAAGGATCGCCGACTCGTCTATTGCTAAAAACACCACCATAGGTGCACGGATGATCTCTACCTCACAGCCCATATCTAACACGGTCCTTGCGAATTTTTCTACCAAATCCAATGACAATCAGCTACACTAAGAACACTAATCATGGCAACCTGCTGCTGATACGATCGATGACGTAGACGCGGCACAAACAAGCGTCGTTCCACTTCTAACTGCTCTGAACTATCCCAAACCCTCACGGATCAATAACTCACCCACAGATCTACACAAATCACAGGACAAGCGGCACACGCAGGGGAAAGAGAGAGGGAGCGAGAGTGGAGGCTCTTACGGGAGTTGGCCATGGAGATCTCGTTGACCTCATTGGGGTCGAGCCAGACCTTGCCCTTGCCGCACTTGAGGACGCTCGAGGCCAGGCGCTTCTGCAGCTTCAGCGACACCATCTTCGCCGCCGCTCTCCCTCCCTTGCCTGCGGTGTGGTTTGCGGCGCAAGGGTTCGGGGAAATGCGGCGCAGGCAGCGCCTTATAGCTCTAGGGGATTAGGGTTTCCGTTCCTCGCGAGTTGGGCCGGGCCTTCCGTCATATGGGCTCGATCGATCGAATTTTGGGCCAACGAGCTAAGTAGTTGGGCCATTCAAAGATGATCGGGCAGGCCATCGAACTCTCCTTTTCTCCTTTTCTTTTTTACTCCAAAGAAAAACTCCCTTTTTTTTAACTTCCATTTATCATTTTCTGTTATATCCTAGTTCTCGGGTAAAGTCGGGGATACAATTGCAGGAAAGAACAACGACAACTGCAATGGGTTGGGAGAGAAGAGGGAGGCTAGATTGCATAGAAGGATAGAATACATATCAGTTCTACCTTTCTTTCTCACAGAATTCCTATCTTATACGTCTCTCTTTCATGCTCACTGCCACCTCATGATTTACATGGGTCCAAGGCCCAATCGTTGACTGCCCCTTAGCTTCGAGTCTTTTTTGACAAGGCGACGCAGTTGCTTGTCATGCTTAGCGCCGTCGTGACATTGCTGAGAGCCAGCTTGCCCCCGAACTGGTGGGTCAGGGAAACGGGCGTGGACAACGTCATAGTCTTCCCACGTTATAAAGTCTGAGCACTTGAAGATGCGCAGTGTTGCCGCGCTTGGCCAAGTGGCTCTCCAGGATGGCCTCCGGATACACAGCCGCGGCATCCAATGCCACTGGAACTAGTAATGGGGAGTACGCGGGTGTATGGTCTGGCACAAATGGCTTCAGTTGAGATACATGGAAGATCGGATGGACCAAGCTGCCTGTAGGGAGCTCCAACTTGCACGCAGCTGAACCAATTTTGGACAGGATGGAAAATGGACCATAGAACTTGAATGCCAATTTGGGGTAGGGGCGGCTGACCACTGACGACTGAGCATAAGTTTGTAATTTCAAAAAGACCTTTTCTCCGACCGCGAACTCACAAGGAGAGCGTTCGCCATCTGCCATGTTCTTCATACGCACCTGCGCTCTCTCGAGCTGTGTCTTGAGATGAGCAGAGTACAATTTGCGCTCCTTCAGTAAGTCCAGCACCTCGGGATGTAATGGTGGAGTGAGATCAGGAATTTGACCATAATTGGGTTCCATCCCATATAAAGCCTTGAAGGGAGAGCACCCTAGACCAGAGCGGTGACTGGAATTATACCAAAATTCAGCAATTGGAAGCCAAGAAGACCATTTCTTAGGTGTGTCATGGATTGCACATCGAAGATACATCTCGAGACACTGGTTCACCTTTTCAGTTTGGCCGTCCGTTTGAGGATGGTAGGCCATGCACATCTGCAACTGAGTATCCCAAATTTTGAACAAGTCACGCCAAAATTGACTAGTGAACGCTCAGTCACGGTCGGACACAATTGAGCGAGAGATGCCATGTTGACAATGTGAGCAAGAAATACTTTGGCTACTTGAGCTACTATGAAAGGGTGCTTGTCACACCTCGATTTTTCGAAACCCAAAAATTAGGGCTAATAAAAACTTTTTGCTAATAATATCAGTTAAGATACACCAGATAAAACTTTTACCCAAAACATGCTTCTGCAAAACCCTAAAGTGAGAAAACCAAAATCTCCACCTCGGTTCCTATTCCCTTAATCTCTACTTTGTCGAAACTCTATCCGGCAAGGATTTCAAACCTTGCTTTACACCTTGTCTCCCTACGTGGCTAACCACCCTTGCATTCATGCCACGAACACACCTTCGGCATCCCTCCCTTTTCTATCTAGCCGGTGCAACCTAAACCCACACCTGCCACTAAGTGCCCACACGGTACTTTTGTGAAATTGAAGCATATACATGTCATGAACCTTTTCCGAATGACTTGAAATTCTGCCACCAACTCCGCCATGTCCTATCGCGAATATGTGCACATATATACTGCTTTTATATATACATTTATACGCAAACCCTAATTCGTCGTTCGACTTTGCTACAATCCCATGCATATATATGCATATATCAGTGACAGCATCCAAACTCCAACACACCGTAACTTCGCATGTCTATTCCGTCCACATACCAACCCCATATATGCTAAAATTCCCAAGTGTATGCCTGCACATACATTTCGAGCTCTATTTTGAATCCTTCGAACGGGAGTGAAATCTGAAACCCTAACTTCTTTGTCCTCTCTCGGCAATTTTTGTTTACATGAACCCTAAGCGTATATACGGGTAAACAGATGCCATCTCCTGAACCCTAACCCACCACGGATTTCTATGCTCACTCCAATCTCGTGCATATACATACATACATACATACATACATATATATATATATATATATGCGCTCATGTTTCCGAGAATTTGCGGGCACACATTCTGAGCTTTAACTCGCTTCCTCCGAGCGGGTGTAAACTCCAACACTTTATCTACCGTATGGTTGCCAGCATTTATGCGCGAGCAATCATAGCTATTCCGTATCAACCTTTCCCCTTCAGGAAGGCAACCGACCCCAAAAATAAGTAGATACGCATGCATATACACGCTTATGTCAACGCCTCCTCTGCTCTTCCATGAGCAACATCAACCTTCTAATCTGCTAGCTCCACTTCTCTTGTACCAACTGACATGCCTTGGTCTCCATTCCACGTGGGCCCAGGACCCACGGGCAGTCCCTTTTCTCTTCCTCTAGTCAAACCGCATGCTTTCTCTCCTTGCTGCCATGAGTACATTAAATGTGCTGTTCCTGCCAGCTCTGATCGCTGCCCTCCTCGCTGCACAAACCGTGCACTCCTTCCCCTGGCAGAAATCAGTACCACACGCATTGTAAACCAAGTGTTTTTCCGTGTGTCCCTCTGCCACAGAGCTGGTATCGTCTTCTTCAAGCTTCCTCACTACTCGCCAAGCGACTCCGCCTTAATCTCCCCAATCAGAGCCCTCTGCCCTCTTGTTCTTCATCCGAGCAACACCGGCCATTCCATCTTCCCCATTGGTATTCCTCCCGAGCAAATCATTGCTCACTCACTCTTCTCCTGTCTGCCCTTTTGGAGCGAACTGCTCCACCTTCTTCTTCAAGGCGTCTCTCTCTCTCTCCCTTTCATTTGCTCAACTGAGCCCAAGCTGCCTGAGCTTCTCCTCTGTACTGTCCTCGTCTACCCGAGCAACCAAACACTTCTCCTCCTCACCTCAGGCTGGGATCTCCCCTCCCCACTCAGCCTCATCTTCCTTTCTCCGAGCGGCCGCCATTAGCTTCCCCATCAACAAGCCGCGGGCTCCCTAAGCGCCGCAGCCGAGCAGGTACCCATCGCCATCCCCGTGGAGCTCCAGGGCCACCCCCGCTGCCGATGGGACTCGCCGTCGCTCCGCTCCACCGCCCAAGCTCACCTCAGTGGTCACCGGTAGCTTACGGGACATCTTAGGCTGCCGGACGAGCCGCTCTCCGCCGGGAGGAGCCGATTTCCCACTGGTCATCTCGCCACATCGCCCTTCCGTGCGGTTACAACTCCACCACCGGCCGAGACCTCTTCCAATAGCAACGGCCACGGCCACCTCCTTTGCCGCTGACCAAGCCACTGCCACTATCCGCTGCCCGCTATCAGACACCCCGGCACCAAGCCGCACACCGCCACCTCACTCGGCAACTCCCTGCCGCGGCAGCTCGCGGTAGCTATCGCGGCCACCCTGCTCCTGCCGCGGCAGCCCGTGGCAACTGCTGTTGCTGCCTTGCCCCTGCCGCGGTAAGCCCCCGATGGCCGCGGCAAGGAGCTACCGCTCGCCTCCTTCTGCCACCGCCCCGACTGCCGCCAGGGCTTGTCCCTCCGCCAGCCAGCCCCGCCCATGGCCGGAACGCCTCACCAGACTCCACTTGTCACTGGTAAGCGGTTTTCGATCGGTATCTTCTCTGGCGACCGCCACCACCGTGGGCTACTCTCCCTTCGGCAGCAAACCCAAATGCCATGTTCGAGCTAATTGCCCCTGCAAAGAAGCATGCCGGAGCAGTAGCCTGAGAAGTCACCGTAAGGTGAAAGCACAAAGGCGTGTGACACCTTCTTTGTAGCTAAACGTATTCTCCTGCTCCTTCGCAATGTTTATGCTTTCCGCTTGCAAACACATATTACATGTTAAGCCTTCCATACTTTACATTTTCCCTTTCTGGAAAGCATAATCCTATCCGGAACTCTTTGCTCTCCATCTCACCGAACCAAAGGTGTATCCCCAAGAAACACCAATGCCGTCACCTCTCTCCAGACCTGAAACCTTTTCCCTCTTCCATCATGCTTCCCCGGCAGAACTTCGGAAGCTCATATATCTCCATCGTAGCTCCGTTGGACCTTATTCTTTTTCCTATATTCATCTGAAATCAAATCCTGTCCATCAATACTAGTTTCATAATTTTTGAGGATACTTGAATTTTTTAAATTGTAAACAAATTCATAATGAGCATGTTATATCTCCTTAAGCATAGTTTAATATGGTTAATCCCTTTTTGCATAAAATCAAGTAAATCATGTGGTTTCAGTGCACCTTTAATTTTAAAACTTTTATCTAATAAAAACAGTAAGGAATTTGATGAACATGTTGATATCCATGTCCCTCTTGTAGGCATGTATTTACAAACATACACGTATACCATTTTAATTTTGCTCTAAAAACTTTTCGTAAAGCCTTCTCAAACCTTCTAACATGATTAATGTCCTCTGGACCCAACCCTTATATGAAAGCTTTCATAATCATGCAAACCCTAGTTTTTTTCTATATGTAAAAGCATTTACCTCATGTGGTATTAATTCCATCGCAATATTTTGAAAACCCTAGCATCCTTCTAAGAGCAATGCATGATTTTGTATGTTGTTTGAGTGTATTTTGGTTCTTAAATGATTCTTCCTCGCATCTTGTTTATTGGGTGCTTCTCCGACGTGTAGATTATGACGTAGCGTTGTCACGCGGAAAGGATTTCAAGTCGATGCCGTATCAAGACCGAGTTTCAGGCAAAAGCCAATAATGCCAGGCAAGCTCTCCACCTTTGATCATGTTGAATCCCAAGTTTACGAAATGTTATTT